>JAUPFN010000018.1:12775000-13467500 GCA_036924255.1 Apodemia mormo | reverse complement strand
GAGGCTGGACAGGTCTTCTTTTTTTTTAATGTATGTAATTCAGTCATTATAATATTTTTTAACATAATATATATTTTTAGGAATCAGAACTGATAAAAATAAAAATAAAAACAATTTGAAATGATTTAAAAGTAATTTACTCTAAAATTAACTATTAGAATGACAAAACTCAGTATTTATAAATCAAATTTGAATCTAATCTAAAACTGAATTCACTTTAACAATTATTCACAAAATAACACACATTTTAATATTTAAAAACAACAATAAATAATTTTAAAACAACCGGTAGCTTTCAAATCAAAAATATCAAAACAAAATAATAACCACAGAGCAAAAATAATATGGAACGAACTCACAGCACGTAGCGTCAATACCAACACCTTTCTTGTCAACGTCTGAGCGACAAATGTGCCTGAGATCTACTGAGACTCGGTTTTTATAGAAAATAAGTGGGGAACGACGCCGCCTACTGTGATTTCTGCTTATACGGCCTCTCCTGATCGTGCACCGTCCTCGGCTGCACTGATGACGTCTTTTTCGGAATAGCCGATGGAAGGCAAAACTATCTCTTGTCGCCCGTACATGATTCGCGTACTCTCGAAGAAGCAGCACCAGTAATTATACCTGAAGCCTCTCCGGCGTCGTCGGGGTGATCGTCATCGCAATCTGTGTAACAACCAAGTTGTTAATTAATCACGACGACAGACGTTATTGCCTAGTCTGTCATTCATCACACATACAAGGCCCTCATACAGAACACGCTTTCGTAATGTTAGCTAAAACACTTCGCATTCAGAAGTATGCATACATCATCATACAAAAGTCTCAGTCATAATCATACTTGAACTTGTACAAGTTCCCCCGTTAAAAACGTGAAACAGCACAGTGGCTGCCAGGCCTGGTGCTCATCCAGAGGACAAGACTTCACGCTCATCCGAAGACAAGACTTCATGCTCGTCCGGAGACAAGACTTCACGCTCATCCGAAGATAAGACTTCATGCTCATCCGAAGACAAGACTTCATGCTCGTCCGGAGACAAGACTTCACGCTCATCCAGAGGACAAGACTTCACGCTCGTCCAGAGGACAAGACTTCACGCTCGTCCGGAGACAAGACTTCATGCTCGTCCGGAGACAAGACTTCTAGGGCAGCATCCAATACGCGCCCTTAGGCTGCAAGTCTGCTGAGGCCCGAAACTCGAGGTTACTGGCCTCAGGAACACACCATGACTGCACCACACCAGCAGTCCGTTTCAACCAGCAAGGCAAACATTCGCCTTTCACTCGCACGCATACTGATATATCACACGTGTTACCTTAACATAAGAAAACAAGTTGAATAAATGGTTGAAGCTTACTTTCGAAAAATGCAGCACAACTCTCCGGACACCACTCGCCTTTCCAAGGTATCATATACTGAGCTGCGGCCTGAGTTGTTTTGCCTCTAGCACCGCTCAGTAACTTCAGCTCGTAGCGATCACTTGGTAACACCTTAATAATGCGGTACGGTCCCCTCATACCAGGGTCAAGTTTCCCAGTGGATTGTGTGTACTTAATTACAAACACTTGATCGTTGACCTGGAATTGTTTTGGCGGGTGTCTTCGACGATTTACCCGAGAATCTTGACGATCTCGATTTTTGTCAAGCAACGCCTTAGCAGAGCTTCTACTGAGTTCCCTCAAGGCTTCGCGATTAGGGCTGGAGTTCTCGAAGGCAACATCGCGGATCAGCGCACGAATCACAGGAGTGGTCGCGTTAGTACCAATCAACAAATACAAAGCAGAATATTGTGTGGTTTTTTGTTTTGTTACATTTAAAACTAATTGAATTTTACCCAAAATATCGGACCAAGTTGAAGATTTATTGCTGCTCTCTATGCGGAGCAAATTAAGAACGGTCCTCACATAGCGCTCGGCTTGCCCGTTCGAATGATGCATTTCGGGCGTTATGTGATGGACCTCACAACCCATTTCAGATACCCAACTGGTAAAGGCTGACACTTCAAACATACGACCACGGTCGCAAACAATTAATTTTGGCGTGCCAAATAGGGATATGGCGTTACTGAAAACCCGTTTTAATTCATTTGTATCCTGTCTGTACATAGGATAGAGTAAACAAAATTTAGTAAATGAATCGACCACAACTAGCACAAACTTATAACCATTGGATTCTGGTAATGGACCTAACACGTCCACATGCACTGTGTTAAATGGAATGTCAGGTTTTTCCCATGATGTAATGGGCTGACGTGGGGCTCGTGGAATGCGTTTCTTAGAAATGCAAACTAAACAGTGGGAGGTGTACTTTTGAACGAATTGCTTTAAGCCAGGGAACCAAAAATGTTTTAGAATTAGATCATAAGTCTTGTCGGCTCCGATATGTTCGTGCTCGTCGTGGAAGACCCGCAGTAAGCTGAGCCTGTGTCCCTTGGGTATGTAACAAAGTAACCGAGGCTCCTCACCAACGGCTGAATAGCGGTAATAAAGCACGTTGTTTTGACATACATACCGATTGGGATCTAAATTACCATCTTCTAGTTTTCGAATGAGATCAAGTGTCTCGGAATCAGCTGCTTGGGCTATTTGTGCCCAGTTCAAGGGTCGGTCTATGTTATTGACTTGCAACGCTGGCGGATTTCTACTCAAGTAATCTGCATGGCCCATCATAACACCTTTACGATATTGAATTTCAAAATTGAAGTCCTGCATGTATATCCACCAGCGTGCAACTCGAGGAAGAAGATCTTTCTTGCGCTCGGTGGCCTTCAAGGCATTGCAATCAGTAATGATCTTAAAACTTATACCAATTAAGTAATGTCGAAAATGTTGCAGTGCCTTGACGACAGCCAGCGTTTCCAATTCATAAGAATGGTATTTAGGCTCTGCACCTTGAGTAACCCTGCTGAAATATGCTACCACTCGTTTGTTACCATCTACGTGAACCTGCATCAGTACTGCCCCATACCCTGCGCTACTAGCGTCAGTATGTAGTTCAGTTGGAAGGCTCGGGTCAAAAATCGCAAGTATAGGCTCGCTGGTTAACTGTGTTAAGAGCTCATGGCGGACTTGGTCTTGCTCGGGTCCCCATTCAAATTTAACATCTTTCTTTGTAAGACGCGAGATACATGCGGTTTTTGTCGCGTAGCCTTCGATATATCGCCGAAAATATCCCGCAAGACCCAAAAATTGGCGTACTTGTTTAACGTTAGTAGGGGTAGGTGAATTGACTAACGCTTCTATTTTATGCAAACTCGGCCTAACCTGACCGTGATTAATTACACGACCTAGGTACTCTATTTGAGTGACGAGGAAGGAACATTTTCGCAAATTAACAGAGAATCCGGCCTCTGTCAAAGTCTTTAGAACGTCGCGTAACAGAGAGACGCCATCATCAATAGACATGCTCAGAAGGAGAACATCATCAATATACACCAGAACGCTGCCATTATCTATAAATCTGCGCAAAGTGTTATTAATAATCCTCTGATAAACAGTGGGAGAATTACGTAAGCCAAACGGCATTTTTAAATACTCATAATGCGCTTCAGGGGTTACGAAGCCAGTTTTGTGGATCGAGCTCTCCTCAATGGGGATCTGATGGAATCCTGAAGCCATGTCCAAAGATGAGAAGAATTTAGAGCCCCCAAGCCGGTCAATGTGGTCGTCTATCAAGGGAAGGGGATACCTATCCTTGACAGTAATGCGATTCAGTGCTCGAAAGTCAACGCACATTCGGTCTGAGCCATCTTTTTTCTTGACCAATATGATCGGGCTTGCATACTCAGAATTCGATTCCCTAATAATCTTTTTGTCCAACAAATCCTGACAAATCTCGCGAACTTTAAGTTTTTCTGGATACGATAAACGATACGGATGGTATGCAACGGGTACGTCACTTGTCAGGCTGATGTTCATTTTACCCGTTTTCACAGTCGTAGTTGCTGTACCAGATATTAAGAACGGAGAGAACTCTTTAATGATGACCATCAGTTCAGCAAGCTTTACACCGTCGAGGGGTGTATTTATTACATCAGACTCGCTAGTGTTCAAAGTATTTACCTTTAGTGGCCTATCCGAGGTATGGGTCAAGAACTGCTCATGTTTCGTACGAATAAACGTAACGCCATCACGGTTGAGAACGTCCGTCCCTATTATGATGGGCGTATTCATGTACGACGCGGGTACTATGATAAAGTCAACCTCAAGCGCGATACTACGTAGCTCAACCGTTAGGGTAATGTATTCATGAGCAACAAACTCTTTGCCGCCTATTCCCTTTAAAGAACAATTAATTGGTTTATGCGAACCAGAAAAGTAATTGACTACCGCAGATGATATCAAAGACACATTGAGTGCACCACTATCAATCAAAATATCGACGGGTATACCCTGGATCACGGCTGTGCTTATATCGTTATTATTCGCAGTTGAAAGTTCGTTGCACAAATTAACTCTATGCTGGTTATTATTATTGTTTTGAACCTGAGATCGAGCTTTAGTAAAGCAATCGCTTTCTTTGTGCCCTTGTTTTTTGCAAAAAGAGCAAATAACCGATTTAAAACCATTATTGGTCTTCTTGGGACACTTGTCCCTTAAGTGACCAGTGTCACCGCAAGCAAAGCAATTAATTCCAGGTTTAGCGGGACGATTGGGATTACGTTTACGAAGATTGAATGGTTTCGATCTGATGAAATGGTGATTGTCAGATTTGGTGGACTTAGTATAGGTCGCTAAAAAGGAAACCAAATTTACCGTTGTTAAGTCGGCATTGGTAGCTGCAGCGCGCACTTGTATATCGCTGATACCGAAGATGACTATATGTACCATAAGATCTTCACTTAAGCCTTTTACCATACGTAACCGTAATAACGAACGACGCGCATATTCAGCGTATGACAAAAATTTTTCTGATGTTGTGTTTATAACTTCGTGAAGAATCTGCGCGTAGTTAATTTTCTGCGGACACAGGGACTTAAATTCTTTCACGAAATTAGACCACGAGCGTTCGTTAGTCGTCCACTCGTTTAACCAAATTTTGGCGTCACCTCTTAGACAATTAGCTACACGGGAAAAACACTCATAATCGTCCCAATGGTTCGCCCGTATAGCACGCTCCACTTCGTTGCACCACACCTCAAAATTATTTACAGCCGGATCAAAATTTGACACATAATAATTACTGGGTTTAGATTTCGTTAACGTACCCAATGCTTCAACTAGTGTTTGAGTCGCAGAAGCACTATTTTTATCAGACGGGGGTGTGCTACAACGAACAGAGGACGGCACACGCGAACCACTGGCCGTGTTTTCCTCAATAGCAATTAATCGCGACATAATCGATCCTAAAGCGTCCTTCACCGAGTTGTCTTGAGGGTAGGATCGAGGTTTACTTGAGTGACGACGTAAACTAACTGAACGGGACCTTTCACGCAAACAATGATTGTTGCGAGAACGGGAGCGATCGCGGCGTGAACGAGTCCCATCGCACCGTGAGCGCGATCTTACACGGTGAGAACGAGTCCTATGATGACGCGAATGCGAGCGTGATCTATCACAACGTGAGCGCGAGCGCAACCTTCGCTGTGAAGGTGAACGAGTCCTACTTCGACGCGAACACGATCTATCACGATGCATGTAGGAACGAGACCCTCCACAGCGTGTATGCGAGTATGTCCTATCACGGCCCGAACACTGTCTATCGTTTCGCAAGAAATCGTTTCTAAGACTACCCTTAACTTCAGATCGAAGCGGAGGCGTCCTAACTGACCGTTCACGTGAAGAACGTGGCATTTTGTTCGAAAATTAACGGTTGCTTACTCGCTAAGTTTATTTGTGAGCGAAATCCTATCCCAATTCTGATTTTAGGAATCAGAACTGATAAAAATAAAAATAAAAACAATTTGAAATGATTTAAAAGTAATTTACTCTAAAATTAACTATTAGAATGACAAAACTCAGTATTTATAAATCAAATTTGAATCTAATCTAAAACTGAATTCACTTTAACAATTATTCACAAAATAACACACATTTTAATATTTAAAAACAACAATAAATAATTTTAAAACAACCGGTAGCTTTCAAATCAAAAATATCAAAACAAAATAATAACCACAGAGCAAAAATAATATGGAACGAACTCACAGCACGTAGCGTCGATACCAACACCTTTCTTGTCAACGTCTGAGCGACAAATGTGCCTGAGATCTACTGAGACTCGGTTTTTATAGAAAATAAGTGGGGAACGACGCCGCCTACTGTGATTTCTGCTTATAATATTATAATATACAACACATATATACATACATACATACATACACACATATATACATATATATATATATATATATATATATATATATATATATATATATATATATATATATATATATATATATATATATATATATATATATATATATATATATATATATATATATATATATATATATATATATATATACATACATACACTCATATACATATATATATACATATTTGTTGTTGTTCGTTTGTGTGCTCTGCATGCGCGCGTGTGTGATTTATATACTGTCATCATTTTTTTTTTAATGTTGTAACAGCTGTATGAAGTATGATTTTAATTTGTTTTTTATGTTTTTTGGTGTTAATTTGTCCCTTAATGTAGTTGGTAGTTCATTAATGAGATGTGGTATAACATAATTTAATTTTCTTTTACCGTACAGGTTTGTAAATCTTGGAAGTACGAGCTTTCCGCTTATGATACTTCGAGTTATTGTGCTATTGTCGTCTTTTATTCGTGATCGTTTTAGATCTTGATTAAAAAATTCTTCACATAACAACGTTTGTTTTATTTTCATATGTATAGGCAAGATTTCACAAAATTGAAATAGCTTGTGATAGTCATTTTTAAATTTATTTTTAATTTTTAAGGGAACAATTTTTTTTAATATACGAAGTTGGAGCATATAAATTTTATCAAGGTGAGTTTTATATGTTCTTCCATAGCTTGATAGTCCATAATTTATAATAGATTCAGCTAATGATTTATACATCTGTAGACGTATAGAGTAGGGTATTTTCCCCTTTATAAGTGAAAACTTTGCAAGAATCGATCTCAGATTGTTACTAACATGATTTATATGTTCCGTCCAGTTCAGACGATTATCAATAACAAGGTCTAAATACGTTTGCTTCTCAACCACATCTATAGCCTTACAGGTACAAATAATTCCTTGTGACATATTGTTGTGCTTATGTAGACACTCGTGATCGTGTGCTGTTAGTTTAGGGTTAAACAAACTTCTATTTTGGCTAGTGCTGATGTACATTAGTTTAGTTTTCCCTATATTCAGCACAAGTCCGATGTCATGGGACCATTTAGCCAACATATTGAATTCCTCTTGTAATATATCAAGAGCTTCTTCCACAGTCCTTCCAGCAGATACGAGGCAAGTGTCATCTGCATATTGGTACAGTTCACATTTCTTTATGAGTTTGGGTAAATCATTTACGTAGGATATATAATGCAAGGGCCCTAAAACAGACCCTTGGGCTGTACCTTCTGTGACTTTTACTCTGTCGCTATCAGATTTACCAACCCTAACAACAAATGACCTGTCCTCCAAAAAATCTTTGCACCAGTCTAGCATTTTTCCCCTTATTCCAGTGTCTTGTAGTCTGTCTAATAAAATATTATGTTTCAAAGTATCAAAAGCCCGGGAATAATCTATGAAAACTACCATTATATGTTTTCTATTATCTAGATGTTTGTAGATACAATCTGTAAATTTTGTTAAGAGCTGCGTAGTACTTTTATGGGGTTGAAATCCAAATTGCGTGTCTGTTATAATACTATGTTTGTTGTAAAACTCGTAAATTTGTTTAGATATGTATTTCTCGGCTATTTTATCTATTACTGGCAATATAGTAATTGGTCTATAGTTTTCATAATCGCTACGACTTCCTTTTTTGTATATAGGTCTAATTATGCCTGATTTGAGAATAGATGGATATTTACGGCTTACAATACTTTGGTTTATTAGAGTAACAATTGCGTTAGTAATTTTATCACCTAGTTTCTTAATATCTATTACACGTATACCATCTATTCCTGGAGCTTTATTATTGTCTAATGAGTTTATTATTTTGTTTATAGATTTAATGTCTGCCGGTCTGAAACGCATTGTTACATCGACTGGCTTGTTATATCCTGAATTATTTAAAAGGGGTATTGAGCATCTAGGGGTTATTGCCTTGACATTGTTGATAAATGATTGAGCAAAATTATTAGCAATGATTTTATCGTTAGTCCCGTCTTTACAAAAGGCTGCCCTAAGTATATCATCAATTGACCGTTTTATCCGACCAGTAATTCGGTTAAGTATTTGCCATAGACCTCGAGGATCGTGTTTGTTTGTGGTTATTTCTTGTTTTATGAAAATATTTTTAGCTTTCTGAATTACTTTATTAGCATAGTTTCTAGATATTAGGGATGTTATTCAAAAAATCATTGATGTTTATGCAATCAGATAATTCAATAACATTATTAGGTAATACTATATTATTATTAGCCATATTAAAAATTAAAAATGTGGTTTGGTCGGAAATTGCGAAGCGAGTTCGGAAATAAAACTAATAAGGATTTATTCTATTGATAATAGTTTGTAGATCCTCCATATTTTTTATGACTAACGGTTTTTCACTGTCGTCCCTGCGAGCCCTAATGAACCATGAATATAATGAACCATGAACCAATGAATTGAAATGCAGTTTCGTTTTGAGCTCTTGTTTTGTACTCCAGAATAAATGTTTGTTGAACTTCGTCATAGCTTCTCTAAGATATATTTTATTTTTATTGTTTTTATCCACTGAATAAATGTCTGCTACTGTGGTTTGTAAGTTTTTCCCTGCTGCAATCCATTTTTCTTGCGTTTCCTCATCTTTTATATATATATATATATATATATATATTTATATATATATATATATATATATATATATATATATATATATATATATATATATATATATATATATATATATATATATATATATATATATATATATATATATATATATATATATATATATATATATATATATATATATATATGTGTAGGAAGTGGGTCAGATATGATAAATAAAATGCGGATGTGGTGATATAACAGCTCTTTATATTTTGATCAACTTTCCATTATTAATTACTAGTTCTCATTAACAATGTAAACTGTAATTATTTCTTACTAGTTACTACAAATAAGTCATAATTTAAGCAATAGATAGTCAATTATAAATTGTACTGCCACTAATTTATAGTTGACAATAATAATTAACTTGTTTGCACAAATTAATTATCCAAGAGTCAAGGATAAGCTACTAGCAAGATACAACAAGTGTACCGAGCCAAGCCAGAGCCTCGACCGCCTCATCGGCGGGCGCTCAGAGCCCGCCGCAGAGAGAGTAGTAGGGATATCGAACGATGCGCTTGCCGGCCCAGGTGGTGCATTCGTTGTTTACACTTTACAATATTCTTGCATTTGACGACGCGGACGCCGTCGATAGATATATATATATATATATATATATATATATATATATATATATATATATATATATATATATATATATATATATATATATATATATATATATAATATAATATTAAATGGCCTAAGCTACAAAATAACAAAATAATTCAGGTGTAATACGACACTTTGAGAAAAATTGGACTATTTGTTAGTCGAGGATTTTTAATTCAAAAAGTAAATCGATGACCTATGCTTTTTATTTTTTTTTTATATAATTGGGAAACATATACATACGAAAAAAAATAAACAACATATATTATAGTACAAAAATATTTATTTACATAAATTTTAATATAATTTTTTTTTCATAATTAATACCTAGTTTAGGATATTTTACATTCACATCATATGATTTTTTTTGAGATCGTAGACATCAACACTAAAATTTACGAAAATAAATAAAAATAGGTGCCGTCATACCCAAAGCGCTGGTATCATCAAGTTGGTCGTTAACGAAATATATGTTTTATTAATTGATATTTACTTTTTTTAAAAAGTATTATCTTAACTGATAGATCTTGAACTAATCTTGATTATAAATAAAGTTTAATTGTTGATTAATACACCAAAACACTTTTAAATTAACCTGTATCTTAAACTGCAACATATACATAACACACAGCACGAATCAAAATGGATTTCCAGAATCTGTGATTTTTATAAGGAGTTGAGGACTGACCAAGGAAGTTACATTCTACCCGGAATGCTTACACGCGCTTCAAAATCGTTCCGAAGAGTACCACGACATGAGTGGAGTGTGTCTCTTCAAGTGTGGCCATGCGTAGTTTGCAAATTACTACTAAGTAATTCTACTAATGTGAGAAACAGTTTTTGCATTGCATAAGCAATTACGTAATAATCAAAATAAGCACATTTTAGAACTCACTGTGTTAATTACAATACATTTTATACTAATGTATCTATCAACGTGTATGAATAAAAGGGATTTAACGATTACCGAATATATAAAAATCTACCATCGAAAAGTTTTATTTACACTGGCAGTTGCAAGAAAGGGACAACATCCACTCTTTTCGTTGTCTTGCTCAGAACGTTTTTCCCCCTCTGTTATGTAAGAAACAAATGTCAACTTTATGAGGAACGAAATAAAGTAAATTTTTATTTTTCAAATATTGCTTCGTAGCAATTCCAGTTATCGTATATAAGTTCCTTGGTTGCTACTTGCCAAAGTAATCTGTGGCTACTTGCTAGGAATAATATCTCTGGGCTCCGGAGTCACAAATTATAAAGTATTATGTACTAGTATCCGGAGTCCTCTTCAGTGGAGTGAAGCTCAATGTCAGTCGGCCATCTTGAATACAATGTATGGAAACTAGCGACAACTAGGAAACTACCCCTAATTACTTAGTCACTACGTAGTTCTTTGTGTAATGTTAGATGTCACTAATACAATCAACACAAAATGTTACCAGTATATCGATGAAATTTATATTTCTCGAAGTAAAATATATATTTCCAAAAGAAAAGCTACAGAAGTTAATTAGAATGTACCATAAATATATAATAAAAACAAAAAAATATAGAACATTTAATGAATATTATGTACTGTAAACACCGGTCTAAAATTCTTAGACTTATAGGCATTTCTAGTCTGTGCTTACAGGGCTACCAGATGTGGGATTTCATATTCGTATTTATATGATTTTTTGGCGTTATGCCATATACGACCACTAGAACAAGATCTTACGGAAAATATACGAATTAACATAACTTATTGCTTAGACAACCTATTTTTGTTGTACAGTGTCTAATTTTATTGCTCGATTTTAGAATATACAATGCTGCACTTATGTAGTTTACATTAATATCATATCTAAAGAACTATTTTGTGTTTAAAAAAAAACGGTGAAGAGTAAATATCTATGCGTTGTAATTAGTTAAAATGCGTGTTTTCAACTTATATAACAACATACTGTGGGTTGTGATATGATTAGCCAAATAGGGGTAAAAATTAAAAAAAAAAAACTTTAATTTCCCTCCTTTTAAAATAAATTCCATTGTGACTTTCGATTTTCTTTTTTCGACTGTTTCCTATTTGGATCCAGATAATGGCATTCACTGCAGTTTTAATAGTTTTAATTTAATTTTGAAATCAGTTTGTAGGTACATAAGTTTGGAAGTCATTTTTAAAATATCTACTTTTCAGTGACTTTTATATAATTTCTTGAAATGCACTTAATCGAATACTACTTACCGCGTTACAATCGGTCTACTAATTCATAAGTTATGAGAAGTTGCATACACACACAGATAAATCAATACAGATGTATTGTCATACAAATTAGGCATGTTACGGAGGCTGACTGATGTGTGCCCGAAACGACAAAGAAAATTTTTAATCGATTCGTTGCGGCCTATATTTTCCACAACTTTTAGCATTGACGGAATACAAATATTTTGTGACAAGGCTGCCGTGTCAAACATCATAGAAGTTAATGACATGGCTAATGTGCCACCAGCCACGTTTAAAAATATTTATTGTTTTACACGTGTTTAGTCTTGATTTATTTAGTTGAAACCATATCATGTGTGTAAACGGAAGATAACGTTGTTTTCAGTAATTTTTGAGTAGGTTTACTGTTGTCCTAAAATGGAAGATAACTAACGTTTTTATTCAGATGTTGCAAGCATTTTGTAAAATAAAAGTTTGAAAAATCAGTACATTAAATAAATGTGTTTTTTTTGTTTGGATGTCCGTTCGATATGTAGCGTTTTGTAGTTACGTTATGGTGGCAGGAATAGTTGGAAGATGGTGGTATTCAAACCATGGGTCAAGCGAGTCACCGCAAGACCATCGCCGTTCAAAACACCGTTAGGTGTTTATTACTAACAAAACATAATAATTTAAGTTAATAACAATCACATTATGATACTTAGTATCTAAGACTAATCGTGGGTGAAATGATTGTACCTCTTTTATTTTTGGTTTTTGTTTCATTTGTAAATACTAATGCAGCTTAAAAAAGGTTGACAACCTCTAAATTTTTCTTATTATAGTTAATCAATAGACTTCAATGGTACTGCCCTTTTTAAATTGGCTAAACAAACTATTAATATTAGCACGAAATCTTGACACTCAGCAAAATAGAATTTGTCGAAAAATATTTCGGTATGTACAATCAAAATTCTCTGAGAGTTTTTGCGGTTTGCGGTCTGCCGGTTTTTGCGGCAAAACGTGCAGAGTGCGTGACTAGATTGTTTTTGTTTTTTAATTAAAAGGGTGGTGGTGGTGTGTGGAGCTGGACGGGCTACGGCCGCGGGACTTTCCATTGCAAACTAACCACTTTCACTAATTTAGTTCACGTACAGTAGCAACAATATGCACGAGATACAGATGATTTGTTTATTATCTATATTTAATATTATAAATGCGTATGTGTATGAATGGATATTTGTTACTCAATCACACAAAAACTACTAAGCGGATTTGGAAGAAATTTGGCACACAGGTAGATGATAACCTGAAATAGCATATAGGCTGCTTTTTATCCTGAAAAAATGAGTTGTTTTAGTGGGATTCACATTTATTACAATAAACGGTGTAGCTAGTTTTAAATAAAAAAAATGTTAAGTTTGTTTGCATTTCTAAATAATAAAGATTATATTTTTTTTATTATCTATAGGGAAGTGCTTGACCACAATCTCGCCTGATGGTAAGCTAAGATGGAACGCGCTTCCCTAGAAGGTACCTGTTCACTCTTCTCTTGAATATCCCCAGGTTGTACTCGCCGGGGAACACAGAGTCAGGATGCATGTTCCGGTCATTTGCGGTTCGAATGAAGAATGTGAAGTCGAACCGCTTTGTCCAAATGGAACGTCCACTATATGGCTTATATACAGATATCGCCATCATCTTATTTTTCTGTTCTGCGTTTTATTGTGTTGAAATGAAGCAAAATATAGTCAATTGATAATTTTAGTCTATTTATGATCAGTTTTGTCTACTTATTTACATACACAATCTTTTCCCCAAATTTCTTACGGAATAAAACAGAGAACAGAATGCCAAGAATCATGCACACAGATTACGGAGCTTTTATATGTTCTTCACTAGATTGTCAGTGCATTTTAAATCTGGTAGTAATTAAGAAATTGTCAACCGGTCAAAAGAACCTCGAGTAAAATTATAATGTATCCAAATAAAAAAAGAAATATGTATATATATTGTATTTTTTCTGAACCCATCCAGTATAGCCTAGCAAAGTTGCGTTTTTGCGATAATCCTAGAAAGATTGTAAAAAATTGGATAGTTGAAATTAATTGCATATATTACTTTCAGCTAAATTTTATCAATAAACTTGGTTGATTCCGGTTTTTTGCAATCTTCCTGGAACCACCGCAAAGACCGTATTTTTTCCTTTTTTTCAATAAATGGAAAAGATATATATACTGGATGATTATAAAAGGCTTTAGGGAAAAAATGGGTATAATCAGTAAGTGAAATGCCCTTTCTGTGATTATTTTGAGTTTTCAAATCTCCCACCAAAGTAGTATTCTGTAACATTTGTACGTGTAGTAGCTACAAAATTATTTTATTGGGATTTTTGTGCCTTATAAAAACAAAATAATCATGGAAACGATTTTCATTTCACTTACTGCTTATGCTCATTTTTTCCCTTAGAGCCTTTAATAATCATCTATATGTATATATGGATGTGTATATATGTATACACACGCACACATACACGTCTACTACTAACGCCATCTCGTTTTCTGCCCCTAAACTATTATACTCAAGTGACATTTGTGGGGGACAAAAAATCGCCAGAAGGTACATTTCTCTTCCGTTAGTTATATTGTTCTGTGGTCCTCTTCTATCTTCAGCACAGGGTCTGCAGAGTTCAGTTTAAATCTCGTTAAAATGCACAGTTAAAATGTCTGTTGAGGAATTAAAACCCATGTCTATTAAGCTTTATAATGCTATTGTTCGTGATTTTAACAAATTATCTTCTTTTAGTAGAAAAGCAGAAAATGAATTAAAAATGAAGTATAAAGAGTGAGTTTGAAAAATTAGTTTAAATAATTTTATATATTTTGTATGATTAATTAAATTATTAAATTTAAATTGACTAAAACAATATTTTTAATATTTAACTAGCTTCAACACACAGCTGGCCGTGTGTTTTTCTCAATGTATTAAGATACATTGTTTTTGTTTGGACCCACTTTGAAGAATAAACCTGCGAACCAGTTCTTTAAAGGCAAGTGATAGGCTATACCTGTCACAACCATCATGACTTCTAGGGGGTAGAGTTCTGCTAACTCTCGTCTGGGTATTTGGTACCACTGCCTTACCTACCTTACCACATGAATAGTAATGCAACATTAATATCTGCGGTACCTATAGGAGATGGTTGTCTCTTTCCATCAGAAGAGCCATATGCAAACAAGTTGCTATCTTATAATAAAAAAAGTTTAATCATTGCATGTTTCACCTTCTATAATATATGGGTCAGTCCATGTCAAATTGACAAATTTTTTACCTAACCCCCTTCGATTTCACTAAAAAATTTTTATCTTTTTCTACCACCTGAAAGATATTTTTCAGATTTTTTTCAAATTTTTCCCTACCTCAAAAAAAGTTACGAATTTTTGGAACAAAAACCGCTCTTTTTCAAAACAAGTGCTAGAACTTTTTCAAAAATTGAACGTTTGGGACCCCTTTTTTTTTCAAAAATTTTGTTTTTAAGTGTAGTCTTCAGAAAAAAATATGAAAAAACTTTCAGAAGTTGGATATATAAAATATTTTGGTTTTTCCAAAAAAAACGTTTTTTCAAAGTTCGACCATTCAAAAAAAAACATGAAATATTGAATATTAGAATCAAGTAAAATGTTTAATATAAATTATTATGATTTGAACACATACAAAAAATGATTTTTACTTATTTAAAGATGTTGGGACGAGTATTTGAGGGTATGAATTTTGTTTTTTTAAATTCTTCAAATTCTCAAACAAAATTTTATTTTTCAACTTTACTAGTTTCACGAGGAAACCAAACAAATTTCATAAGAAAGTTCACATAAAATGAGTAAAGTTTGAAAACGAACATTTAAAAAAAAATAAAAAAAATAGAAGCAGTTGTCGGCACAACTTGAAAATTACGGGATCAGTGCAGAATTAGTTGAAGTTTTTTTTAGAGAAAAAGAAATAAAAAGTTAAAATGGTCGGACTTTGAGAAAATGATGTTTTTTTTTTTGGAAAAACCAAAATATTTTATATATCCGAACTTCTAAAATTTTTTTCATATCTTTTTCTGAGAACTACATTTAAAAACAAAATTTTTGAAAAAAAAACTGTCCCAAAGTTCTAGCACTCGTTTTAAAAAAGTGTTATTTTTCAAAAATTCGTATATAATATCGCATTAAAAAAAAAAAAAAAAAAAAGTATCTTCACGCCCATATCCCCGAAGGGGTAGGCAGAGGTACAACAAGTGCACCCACGATTAGCCGAAGATACTTGGTCCCCCCAATGTGATAGGTGGCAAGCCTATCGCCAACCGGGCACTTTATCGCATTAACTATTATAAATTGATGTTTCTTTTAATTTTTTGACCTTTGATAAGTTTGTTCCATTTCTTACACTACTTTTGCTCCAGTGGCATTGTAGAAGTTACATAAAAGATTTCATAAAAAGTTGCAAATCAATTACTTTGATTTTGTCTTTGTATATGTATTAAATATATTTATAACTAACTGCACAGTACAGCCGGCTGCATTATAACAGTTTTTGGTCAATCCAGCGGGAACTACTCATTTTTTTGGCATAAAAAATAGCCATTGTGCTATTCCAGGTCATCATCTTCCTGTGTGCCAAATTTCATTCAAATCCGTTTAGTAGTTTTTGCGTGATTGCGTAACAAACATCCATCCATCCAAACATCCAAAGTTTCGCAATTATAATAGGTATTAATGTAATCTATACATATAATAAAATCGTAGGAAAGTCAAAACTGTACATTGAATATTTTTTTAAAAGAATACTTGGGACGTGATCTACAATCAATATCAAAGCCAAAAATATAGTTTTTAGAATTTTTGTCTGTTTGTGTTTGTCTGTATGTATGTCCGGGGTAAACTCAAAAAGTACTGCATGGATTTACTTCAAATTTTGCATGAATATTACTAACAGGTCGGGTCAACATACATCAGTTCATTTGTTTTGCCATGATTAAGTACCAAACATCCATCCATCCCAAAATCCAAACTTTCATATTTATAATGTTATTATCGATTTGTTTGGTATGAATAAATTGTTAACCTACAATGTTATCATAAGTTTCAGGTCCTACATTACTATGACTATTCTGTATGTACTTGCTTATTCTGAATCCTAATGACATTAACTACTGTCCCAACCAAAATAAGTCGGTCCACCCTGGAATCTAAACTTAACAAAAATAATTCAAGACAAAGCATGCCTTAAAAATAAAAAGGGCGCCTTTGGAATCTGGGGTTAAATACTGTGAACACAAGATGTTATTCTAAAATCAAACCATATTTTATTATTCTGTAAATTACTATGTAATATGTATCATTCGTCCCCTCTGTCAAAATAAACACATAACTAAATAAAAAAACAGTACTTTCTTAAGATCCTCTTCTCCTCAGAGAATCCTATAAAACCAAAATTACACTAAATTCTCACTGAACAATATGTCACTAATACTGTGTTATAAAATAATTATTGTAACACCAAACCATAATATTTATCATTCTGTAAATGACTGTGTATTAATTGATTTAAGGCTGCGCAGAGCTAATTTTGAAATAAATACTTTGGTAAATCCCTTGTTATATTAAATACTTAGCTATGCAATTCATAAGTAAGATACTAAAGGATTTATGTCATAAAAAAAGAAGATCATCATTATTTAAATAATAGCAAAACAATGTGGTTTCTGTAACTTAAACACTTTATATTTTTAAAATGTGTAAAAATGTTAAAGGATAAAAAGGAAATCAAGTTCCACACTCATATTGTCTATCCTAGTCAGAACCATCATGCTTCCTCCTGTCCTGTGGAAGGCCAAAATATTGATTCGCTCTAAAAAAACTCTATGCCAATGATAATGTGGATGCAAGTCTGCTATTAAGGTTAAGATATTTCTGTTAATTAAATATTTTCTCTCTTGTTCTAGAGTGCCATCTTACACCATCGGAAGTATTTTATCTTTACTTGTTCAGAGATCAATGAAACAAAGTTACCGTAAATCCCCAGTGATATCAAGCAAGTACTATGAACTTTATGAAGAGTTAATGAAAGAGAACAAAACTGGGGATGTAATCTTAAAGTAAGTATCTCATAATAATACTCCTATTTTAGATTGTGTCTTTTATTTCTATACTGACTTTGTAAACAGTAGATAATATGTGTAGTTGTGGGTTTTTCAAATAACGAAACAATAATGTGATTCTAGATAACTATATGAAAACTATCTAATTTTAATAACAATTTACTTTTTGAACGGCGTTTAATAGGCCAAAATATTTATGCCAAAAGTTAAAACTGTTACTATGTAACTAAACCAAGTTGGTACTGGTACTAATGGTTTTATGGTGGTTATGGTATTAATAATGTACTTAAGTTTTCAATGAAATTTCCTTCATACCTTACCAGGTTTAAAACTGGCTATTTATTATATAAGAAATTAAATATTAATTGACTAACGAGTTTTGGTGTTTATGTACAACAAATAAAATGTTGAGTAAATATTTTATAAAATTACAATACCAAACAGATATTAAAAAGTTATAGATGTACTCAAATAGCATCTTCAGTGCCCATAAAAAGAAGAATCATTTTCAATTATGTTTAGTGTTTAACACATTTATATTTTGTTTTGTGCTACATGCGTATTTACGCTCCTTATTCTATCACACTAATACAAAATCTTCCACAGTTTACTTTTTGCGCATAATCAAAACAAAGTAAAGTAGCTCACGTTACTTGTTACACTTATTATTGAAAATTGATTGTTGGGATACAGTTATGTCATACAATATATGTTGCTTGATATGTTATCATTGTCAAAAGTAGATAGTTTATGAAAACAATAATATTATAGTTTTATAAATATCTAGGTTATATTATAGTGTTGACATCTAATAGAGGTAATATTTGTTTATATCATGGATCCATATTATGTTCAGGATATCATGGATAAACTTAGAAATACTGGACCTATTTTAAAAACTCTCATTCATCAATATAAAGCTAAATTATCACCAAGTAATTATAAAAATATATAGGCTACTTTTTACCCGACTGTAAAAGAAGGTAATGTTTGTGGGCAGTGACAGATTTATTCATAGGCCGGGGCCTACCATGTTATAATTCTAGTGGCAACAAAGTTTGTAAAGTAAATGTTTAATTACAATGAGCACACCCTCAGTCGGGGCCAGCATCAAGTGTAAATCTGCCACTATTTGTATTTGACACAAACGCACAAAGCGCAGAGAACAGCTCGTATGTACGTTATATTTTTTGTTTTATTACATTGAATTGCTTAATCAAGGATAGAGATCAGCGTTTTTAAAATTCATAAAACAATTTTATTGTAGAATTGAAGAGAAAAATTGAGGGTGGCGCCTAATCTGTGTATAACTTAATTAAACTATAATTTTTAATGTGAAGGTGGCTATGCAACAAATTTCAAACTCACTTGATATTTTTCAAGTTTAGAAGGTACACTAATGATATATTCTAGACATACTATATAGAATACTAGCTGACCCGTGTAGCTTGGCCTGTGAGTGGAATTTTTATCCTGTTTTCCCCCTTTAAAAAAATAGTCTTTGACCCTATGTTTTTAAATATGCCAAATTTCATTAAAATCGGTTCAGCATTTTAGTTGTAAAAAATTACCAGCCAGACAAACAGACTCGCATTTATAACACCAGTATGGATGGATAATGTATAAGAAAGTTAAATTTGTGTACTGATTAAATTAAATTAAGTATAGAAAATGTTTGTTGTAGGTTAGCAGACACCCAAGGGATTAGTCCTGCTTTATTTGTTAGGTCATTACTTCAAAATGTTTCTTCAGATTCTGTAACAGTGAAAAAGTATATTAAGGATACAACATTGATTGAAAACAAGGACTTAGCCTACCAAGTGTTTTTGGTAAATTTTTATATATTTATTTCAATAGTAAAGTGTCATCATACCATTTCCCTTGCAGGGTAGACAGTGTGATCTAAACATCTATAGAAGTTCTGGTTTACCATGATTCATCACTTTAGTTGTTTGGCAGACACGTGGTGCCTGAATTTTATTCCCGAATTGAAGTATTTCAAGCCCAAAACAGTCAAAAATATACTAAGGAATATTACATAATATACTAAAAGGGCAGATGTTTGAGCTCGAAGAGTTTCAACGACTAAAGTTTGTTGAAACAATGCTATTTTAATTTTTGAAAAGCTTTTTGACTGCGATTTGGATTTTTCGAATGGTACCTACCTATTCAACGCGATTTTTGAGCTCTAAAAATCAGGGTTTGAAGTGATAATGTTGCATGTATTCAAGCGTGCCAACAATGTCAAATACAACGTGTTAGCAGCATATATAAATGTTTTAGCTTTTGCCCGCAGCTTCGCTCACGTTAAATTGGTAGATTTCCAAAAAAAAATTACGCACAATTTTTTTTAGTCACAAATAGTCCGCATACCAATTTTTAGCTTTCTAACTTGAAAATCGTGGAATGCTCCATACAAACTTCCACTCCCTATTTTAGGGAAGTAGAGGGTTAGAAAGTGACAAAAAGTAGCCTTATCACTCTCCATCCCTTCAACTATCTCTACTTAAAAATCAAGTCAATTCGTCGCTCCGTTTTGCCGTGAAAGACGGACAAACAAACTCACACACTTTCCTATTTATAATATTAGTAACTATGGATTTTTTTACAGTACGTTTTAGTTATTGTGGTAAGCCAAAAATTAAAGAGATTACATTATAAATCAGCATGGATAATTATCAAAGAAAATAATTGTCTTGATATTTATTTCGAATCCTGCTACGACGTCTTGTTTATGCCGAAAAAACAACTCTTTCAAAAATTGTTTAAAAGTGATAATTCCCAAACAAATCAATCGATACATTAAGTCTAAAAATTACTTTTGTTTAAACTTATGTACTAGTGTATTGATAACAACACTATTTTATATTTTAAAAAGCTGAAACGTTCAAACACTTGATTCATAACATTGATTCATAGTAGTAGACGTTGTAAACGGCATTCGACATAATCATTTGATATAGAATATTTTTCAAAACCGATTGGTTGAAAAATTTGAAGTCATAGAATAAGCATGTAATAGAATATTTTTGTTGTTAGGGGGTCATTGGCCAGAAGCGTCCTCGTCGCGACATCTGCTAGTCCACTGGACTGCAATTCTGGCCTGAATGAGTACCGCAGTGCGGATTAGGGCGTCCCCTAGAGGCGACGCGTACTGATCCGCCCCCGTCGGTACGAAAAGTGGTAGATGTGGCGGTGGGGGCTGCTACCCATCACGCCAGGCCCGAATAGGCGAGTCGAGAGGAGCAGAGTGCCAAATAGGCAGGTGGAATGTAAGAGGTTGGTTGGAAGACAAGATGGATGAATTGATTGATGTAATGAATGAGAGATACCTGGATGTTTTATGTGTAACAGAGACTAAGCGTAAAGGTAGTGAAATCACTGATCTCCCCGGCGGCATGATGGCTCTTTGGTCTGGTGTGGCCCCAGAGCGTTCATTCTGGCACCGGAGTAGGTATTCTTCTATCACGCTCACGTCACGCTTAGTCTCTGGTCTGAAAGATTATAGGATGGTTGGCCCGAGACTTCTCTGGGTCTGGATCAAACTGGTAATCACGAGAGTCTTTTTGGTCGCATTATATGCATCGGTAAGCTCTTTGTCGCCTAGTGACCTAGAAAAGTTTTGGAATGCTGTAAGGGATGTTCTGGATATGGTTGATGACAGTGAAAGAGTCATTTTGTGTGGTGATTTGAATGGATGGGTTGGGACTAAGCGGCTTGGTTTCGATGCCGTACTTTGTCCGTATGGTGACAGTAGAGTGAACGACGCCGATAAGCATATTGTGGATTTATGCGTGGATAAGAATCTTCTTGCGGTTAACATAATATTCTCTCATAAGAACATGCATTTGTGTACATGGAGAAGGAATGACCAAAAGAATGTGTTAGATGTGATTTTGATTGATAGTAGACTCCGCAGTTGTTCAATGGATATGAACGCCTACAGAGGTCCCAATCTGGAAACGGACCACTATTTGTTAGTAAGCCGATATAATGGTCTGTTTAAGGAGACATTGGCGACAGCGCGTTCAATTGCTAGGGCTTAAAAGGATAAAGAGCGAAGTTGCAAGATTCGAGGACTTGGATGTAGACGAATGTTGGAAAGTTTTGAAAGAAGTATGTGGTAGTGCAAAACTGTGCAAGTCAATGGAAGGAGATGCATGGTGGGATAATGAAGTGTAAGCTGCGATTGAGAGAAAGAAGAAAGCATGGCTAGAATATGTATCATGCCTGCAAAGGAATGATAGTATGAAATATATGAAGAAAGGGGTGTATCGTTGTTGTAAGAATACCATTAAAACCTTAGTGAAAGAAAAGCGTGAAAGAGAATGAAAGCGGAAAAGAGTCTGGCGAACAACTTCGAGCCAAACACCAAACTTTTTTGGAGGGAGGTGAAGAAGTCTAGGAGTTGTTCGGCAGCCTCCGGAATGAATAGGATTAAGTCTAAGGATGGTGACATTCTTACAAGCACAGACAGCGTGTTAAAACGATGGAGTGAATATTTTGGAGATATGTAAAATTTTATTCAGAATGCTGCCTCCGTCTCTAACTCAGTAAGTTATTCAGAGATGGTGAAAGCATACCAGGACATAACTATGCTACACTATAAGTTTTGCGTAACTTAAAAAAACAACATGTTATAACCAAAATATTATGTTTATTCAAAATAATCTCCTTTAGATTTTAAACATTTTTCCATGCGATCGAACCATTTTTTAAAATAGGAGGACCACAGATCTGAAGGCATGTTTTCTACGTGCTGATTGAACGCTATCACTACCTCTTCGGAGTTGGTAAAAGTAAAACCTCTCATCAAATCTTTGATTTTGGGGAAAATACAGAAATCACAGGGTGTAGTTCGGGGCTAAGCGCAGGATGAGTGACGAGATGTACTTTTTTCGGAAGCTAAAAATGACTGTTTTGTTGGCCGTTTGTGAAGAATCATTATCATGGTGTAGGAGAATGCGGCTTTTGGGTCGTCTTTCGCGAACTTTTTCTAACACCCTGGGTAAACAAATGCTAATATACTTGATCTTCAAGTGGAATTGTACAGATGGGACCCACTGAGAAAAAAAACGCGATTATTTTTTTACCAACGTTTCTCGCCTGTTTCGCTTTTGTTGGCCTGTTCTCTATTCCACGCGAGCCTGCTTCTGCTCCGCTGTCAGTTCATGAGAGATCCAACGACAACAAAGTTTCCGAACTTTCAATTCTTCGTGTAAAATTTTCTGAATTTGGCTCATACCAATCCCCAACAGTCCTCGAATTGTTTCATGGGTAATCCGGGGGTTTTCTTCAATTAATCGTTTAACAGTAGCCACATTATTTTTGTTGAAGGCCGCCCTTCACGAAATTCGTCATGTAAAGAAACTCGACCTCTCAAATTCAGCAAACCATCGCCTCACGGTGCTCAAACAAGGTGCTTCTCTCCCAAAAGCATTTTGAAGACGAGCGGCACAGTCTTGCGGGGAAAGAGAATTTTTAAAATCATACAAAATTATCGCTCTAAATTCTTTTCGACTTAATTCCATTTTCGTTGCGTACGTAGAACTTTGATGTGTGATAAAAAAAACAATTGACAAATCATTTCCCGCCAATTGTTTTTTTTTTTTATTACTAAGAAGGTTGCAACGTTTTAAAAATATAACATTCAAAATTCAAATAGTCCGATTAGCTAGAAGTGCAAAATTTTTAGTGTGCCCCATGTACATGTTGGAGAGTACCCGAAGACTGGCAGCGCGCGGTCATCGTGGCCTTGTATAAAGGAAAGGGTTCACGTATAGACTGTAATAGCTATAGGGCCATCAGTTTGATCAGCTTAGCATCGAAGGTGTATGGTAAAATCATTGAAAGGAGAATTCAAGCGAAGTCCGAGGGAATTTTGTGGGAGGCACAAGGGGGTTTTAGATCTGGAAGAGGATGTATGGATCAAGTTTTCTCACTCCACAACGTCGCAGAGAAGCATCTGGCTATCGGCCAGAAGGTTTTCTGCGGGTTTGTGGATTTAGAAAAAGCGTTTGATAAAGTTGTGCGAAAGAAACTTTAGGACATTTTGGATAGTAGAGTGGCGTCTGCTGCGTGCTTTGCAATCCATGTACTGGGATTGCAAAGCATGTGTGCGGGTGGACGGCAACATATCGCCCTGGTTCAATGTTAATATCGGCGTCCAACAAGGTTGTGTGTTGTCAGCTCACCTGTTAATTCTATATCTGGATAAGTGTCTCTAAAGATTAAGGTAATTGAATGTGGGAATGCGCATGAATTATCTAGTGGCGAACTGCCTGCTTTATGCAGATGACGCTGTACTTCTAGGCTCAATTCCATCTGAGCTGCAAACACTGGTCACAGTTATTAATGATGATTGTAAGTATGGGATTACATTTGAAAGTGAAGAAAACTAAAGTTTTAGTATTTGAAAGCGAAGCAACCAGAACGGATGTAAGAGTTAAGGTTGATGGAGTTGAAGTGGATGAGTTTGTATATCTTGGATGTGCTTTTAGCAGACATGGAAAGTACTCCGCTGATGTTGAAAGAAGAGTTTGTGCAGGGAACAGTGAATGGAGCGTTAGGGAGATTACATTATAGCATAATTTTAAGTCAGGGTGCCCGTCTAGCCCTGCATAATTATGTGCTTATCCCAATGCTATTGTTTAGAAGTGAGAGTTGGGTAAGTATGTCGGAAAGGGCATGAAAGTAGAATCAATGCTGTCGAGATGAGATCGCTAAGAAAAATATGTGGTGTAACACTTGCGGACTGGGCTCGTAATGTGGAAGTAAGAGAGCTTAGGCTTACAAGAAAGTGTCGGTGTAAAGATGATAAAGGGCATGCTCTGTTGATTTGGACATGTAGAAAGAATGGTAGATGAAAGGTTAACAAAACAAATATACAATGCTAATGTGGAAGGATGTAGGTGATGGGGAATACCAAGACTGACATATCATGATCAGATTGCTCGAATACTGTCCGAAGGTGGTGTCAAGAGTCTTCGCAACCGGTGTGTGTGTATGAAGACAGTGATGAATGTGGAGGAAGCAAGATAAGCCTGCAAGGATCGTGATGGTATGGCACTCTGTTTTCTCTGCCTACTGCGTAAGGGATCTGGCGTGAAGATATGTATGTATGTGTATTTTTGTTCAAACATTTCGGTAGAGTCGGTAAACATTTTTAGGAAAGCTAAGTTTGTTTATACCAAACTTAGCTTTCCTAAAAATTTTAACCCAATTAAATGCCTTCAACCGCTTTGCAGTTGGTTAAGTGGTACAAAAGTCATTCACACACACATATACCTATATATACATACATCGTCCGCGTCGTCGTAAAAATGAGAGAGCTTCCTTTGACCTCAAAAAAGTCGAGATCTGATGAAATTTGAACTTTCCAAATTTGGGGTGAAAAAAAATCAGTAACTTCCTTTAGCAGGAAGTTAAAACAATATATTGCGTAATTGTAAGAATTGCTTATTAAAATATAATATTAGCTATTTGTCTATATTCACTTCAATATTTTGTTCACAGGCATTAATGAATGATAATCAATATGGTCCACATGCAGACATCATTAAACAGTAAGTAGTATAAAAAATATTTTAATTTTCTTTGTGTTGGTCCGGGCCCCTTGAAGAATATACTATCAGTCATTCTGCCAGGCAGATCATAAAAAGCGAACGATTGACACGTGTCTATTAATGGCACTACCATCGTGAATACTGGGTGGGTAGATTCTGCAATGATTTGCCCGGAATTGGTACTACCGACTTACATATTCCTGCTAAAATAGCATCAGTGCTGTAACTTTTGTATTTCAGTTTGGAGGATAAAATAGTCTATAAAATTATACATGGGGCATTAACACTCCACCATATGGATAGCAAAATACTATTAACACCTACCTACCTACCATAACAAAGTCTACAGGCGACAATTGTCTCCTTCCGTAAACGTGAACATAAGTTAAAACTTATTCAAATGTTTTTATAAAATCTTATTTTCAGATCGATTGGACTAGAATATGAATTACGACTTGAAAGAGAATTAAGATTAATGAATATTTCATTCTCTGATGAAAATTTACTTAGGCTGCGTGGATATGACAAAACACCAGATTTCAAACTGGATGTTCCAATAGCTGTCGATGGTTTTATAGTAAATTGGATAGAAAGTAAAGCACTTTTTGGCGACGAAGAAAATCACTTAGGTTATGTAAAAGAACAACTTCTATGTTATTGGAATAGGTTTGGTCCAGGTCTTGTTATATATTGGTTTGGTTATTTAGAAACATTAGAATCTACACCAGAGGTAAATAATATGTTTATTTTAAAAACAAAATTCCCATCTAAAGAAAGTATTACTCAATATAAACTTGATTTTTAGACATTTGTTATTGTCTATAATGCATATGTCATGGCCAGATCGCAAAATTGCCCACATCATGAAATGCTCGAGAATTTTTTTATTGGCGTTGGAAGCGTTTTGTTTATGTTTCAACATGGCGGTTTCCTTTAGCGTGCACTATTTAGTAATTTATATTCACGGGACAAATTACACTTACTGATCTAACCCCAAAGTAAGCAAATTATTTGCATAGTAATGTATAGTAATAGCAATGATCTGAAAACTATGTTGAAAGGATTTTTAATGTTAATATTTTCTTTTACTATTAACTTTTAATATTTTCTAACTTTCCTAGTTTTTATAAATGTCTTTCGTATTAAAAAACAAGAAGATACTAATATATTCTGGATTTTTATGAAATCTCGTATGGACATCTAATCTTCACGATATTATAGCCAATCGTGGACGATAAAATCGTGAAACGTTACCGACTGAACGATCTAGTCGATTTATATTGCCTACATCATCAAATGCCACCATTTCATGAAATTCTCGAGCATTTCATGATGTGGGCAATTCTACGATCTGGCTATGACATATACACTAATGTGACTTTTAAAACTTATCTATGTCGTATTTCGTAAGGTAATCTTGATTTTTGGACGTGCATAATGTAAATTTTAGACTTGCCATTGTGGTGTTACTAAATATAAACTTGCATATATAACGTGTATGTTTAGACATCTAAGTTAGTCTGTAATCTAAGTACTAAAGATGTCAATTGGTGTTTACTATGTTCACTGTACATAACTATTTGAAAGGTCAATTTGTTGGAATATTCCTAATAACTGAGAAATATTAAATAAGAATTAAAATTAGTTATTGGTAATTTATTTTTAAAAAGGAAACGTGAACCCTTATGAATATTAAAATACATTACCTAAATTGTACTACTCTGTCAAGAAAGTAACTATAATATTTTCCTCCATGTTGGTTCCGGGCTCCTTTGAAGAATAGACCAACTGCCGTTCTGCCAGGCAGGTCGTAAAAGGCGACCGATTGGCTATTTCAGTCACTACCATCGTGGCTACTAGGTGGTAGAGTTCTGCATTGTCTCGCCCGGGTCTAATACCACCGCCTTAACTATTCCTGCCGCAATAGCGTCTGTGCTTGACGCTGTCGTGTTCCGGTTTGGAGGGTAAGGTAGCCGGTAAACTTATGCATGTGGCGTTAGACCTCGCCAAACAATAACATTTTTTGGGATAGATTCCCATACATAAAATGTTAGTTATTCATCCCAATTTATTTTATCGTCTTCAAATTCTTAAAGCTGTACACTTACGCCAACGAATAATCCAATCATCAAAATCTTTTAAATGCTTTTTCTGGAATTGAGTTTTTATATCTTCTACCGAAGGATGTGGTAATTTGAGTTTAGGAAAAAGAAAGCTATTCGTTAAGTAGTCTAACTATGCTTTTTTCTTTCCCAAAATCGCAGCTGTCATTCATCCCACAATGCATCACGTTCCTTTGAGATACCAAGTTCTCTAAGATAATCTAGTACAATCTTCGCGGTGTCAGCTTTAGCATTATCTTGTATAAATACAAAGTCTTTGCCAAATAAAGTGCACAGGGTATCACATGAGCCTTAACGAAAGCCAACATTGTTCAGCATAACGAAAAATCTTCAGTCACAGAGCAGACAGAGTTGAACTAGATACGAAGACAAACTCTGTCTTAGCAAGACACTCGGTGCTACTGTAACTACCATAAATTACATTATCTTCAATGCAGCACTGCATAGCATAACATGTATTTGTACTAAGAAAAATTAGACAAACCGTATGCAAGGACGCTGCTTTGATAGCTTATCACGCATATGTTTAGCTTCCTTGTTGAGATATGGTCTAATATTATGGATGTCTTGTCAAATTAATAAGATTTTTTTAACGCAAAAAAAATGCATACGGGCAATATTTGGTGCGGGTCCATTGGACAGCTGTAGACCATTATTTAAAAACAATAAAATCCTGACATTAACTAGTATGTATATTTTGGAAATAGTTAACTTTATTAATAAACACCCGACTTATTTTAATATGGTCAGAGATAACTCAAGACTTGGGTATCGAGACCCTACTAGACTGCTTATGCCTCCTTGCAAATCATGTGTGTACACGAAAAATTGTTATATTATGTGTCTAAGAGTGTATAATCAATTACCAAGGCAAATAAGAGAATTACCAGTCACAAAACAACTACATGTTCTAACAAACTGGTTATTACAAAAAACTTATATAGTTTAAAAGAATTCTTTGATATTAATTGAAAATAGCAAAATATATTTATAGCGTTTTATCTGTGTAATTGTACATTTGAATTTAAAATATATTTAAAAATGTGAGTAAACTGAATATCTTTTAATGCTTAATTTTAATTAACATAATATATACATATTTTCACGCCAGATCCCTTACGGGGTAGGCAGAGAGAACCGAGTGCCATACATCACGATCCTTGCAGGCTTGTCTCGCTTCCTCCACATTCATCACTCTCTTCATACATACACGCCGGTTGCGAAGACTCTTGACACCACCTTCGGACAGTACTCGATCGATCTGATCGTGGTATGTCAGTCTTGGTCTTCCCCGGTACCTACATCCTTCCACATTCGCATTGTATATCTGTTTTGTTAACCTTTCATCTGCCATTCTTTCTACATGTCCGAACCAACGGAGCATGCCCTTTCTCATCTTTACACCGACACTTTCTTTCAAACCTAACCTCTCTCTCACTTCGACATTACGAACCCGGTCCGCGAGTGTCACACCACATATTTTTCTTAGCGACCTCATCTCAACCGCGTTGATTCTACTTTCATGCCCTTTCTGACATACCCAACTCTCACTTCCATACAATAGCGTTGGGATAAGCACATGATTATGCAGGGCTAGACGGGCACCCTGACTTAAAATTGTGCTATTAAGTAATCTCCCTAACGCTCCATTCACTCTGTTCCCTGCACACACTCTTCTTTCAACATCAGCGGTGTACTTTCCATCCCTGCTAAAAGCACATCCAAGATATACAAACTCATCCACTTGTTCCAGCACTACATCATCTACCACAACTCTTACGTCCGTACTGGTTGCTTCTCTTTCAAATACTAAAACTTTAGTTTTCTTCGCATTCAGATGTAAGCCCATAATCTTACAATCCTCATTCATAACTGCGACCAGTGTTTGCAGCTCAGATGGAGTTGAGCCTAGAAGTACAGCGTCATCTGCATAAAGCAGGCAGTTCACCACTAGATCACTCATGCACATTCCCACATTCAATGACCTCAATCTTTGAAGACATTTATCCAGATATAGAATAAACAGACGAGCTGACAACACACAACCCTGCTTGACGCCGACATTGACATCGAACCAGGGCGATATGTTGCCGTCCACCCGCACACATGCTTTGCAATCCCAGTACATGGATTGCAAAGCACGCAGCAGACGCCCATCTATCCCATAACTGGGTAAAATGTCCCAAAGTTTCTTTCGCACGACTCTATCAAACGCTTTCTCCAAATCCACAAAACCGCAGAAAACCTTCTGGCCGACAGCCTGATACTTCTCTACGATGTTGCGGAGTGAGAAAACTTGATCCATACATCCTCTTCCAGATCTGAAACCCCCTTGTGCCTCCCACAACATTCCCTCGGACTTCTCTTGCATTCTCCTTTCAATGATCTTACCATACACCTTCGATGCTAAGCTGATCAAACTGATGGCCCTATAGCTATTGCAGTCTATACGTGAGCCCTTGCCTTTATATAAGGGCACGATGACCGCGCGCCGCCAGTCTTCGGATACTCTACTGGTCCTCCAACATGTATTGCAGAGGACCCAAAAAGAGTCCCGGACGGCAGGACCACCGTATTTGATCATCTCAGCAGTCACCTTATCTATTCCCGCAGCCTTTCCATTTTTCATACTTCTTATCGCCCATACGATCTCTTGCATAGTAATGTCCTGGCATGCTTCCACCGTCTCTGAATCACTAACTGAGTCAGAGACGGAGGCAGCGTCCTGAACAGCATCATACATATCTCCAAAATATTCACTCCATCGTTTTAACACGCTTTCTGTGCTTGTAAGAATGTCACCATCCTTAGATTTAATCCTATTCATTCTGGAGGCTGCCGAACAACTCCTAGACTTCTTCACCTCCCTCCAAAAAAGTTTGGTGTTTGCCTCGAAGTTGCTCGCCAGTCTCTCTTCCGCTTTCAAACATTCTCTCACGCTTTTCTTTCACTAAGCTTTTAGTGGCATTCTTACGACAACGATACAATTCTTTCTTCTTGTCTTTCATACCATCATTCGCTTGCAAACATGATACATAGTCTAGCCATGCTTTCTTCTTTCTCTCAATCGCAGCTTTCACTTCATCATCCCACCATGCATCACCTTCCATTGACTTGCACAGTTTTGCACTACCACATACTTCTTTCGCGGCTACTATCATACTATCTTTCAAAGCTTTCCAACATTCGTCTACACCCAAGTCCGGTAGGTTCACTTTCGCCAACCTATCTCGAACCTGAATCTCATACATACTCCTTATACTCGGATCTTGCAACTTTTCGCTCTTTATTCTTTCAAGCTCTCCGAATGGAAAACGCTGTCGCCAATGTCTCCACTTCTTAAACAGACCCCTATATCGGCTTACTACCAAATAGTGGTCTGTTTCCAGATTGGGACCTCTGTAGGCGCGCGTATCCATTATACAATTGCGGAGTCTACTATCAATCAAAATCAGATCTATCACACTCTTTTGGTCATTCCTTCTCCATGTATACAAATGTCTCTCCATGTATACAATTCTCCATGTATGTCCTTATGAGGGAATATTGTGTTAGCCACAAGAAGATTCCTTTCCACGCATAATATATATATACATAATATATATATATATATATATATATATATATATATATATATATATATATATATATATATATATATATATATATATATATACATTTTTAATTTAAATTTTTGACATGGATTTGATCTCTGATTATCTATGCATATAATAAAATCGTAGGGAAGTCAAAACTGTACATTGAATACTGTTTTAAAAGAATACTTGGGGCGTGATCTAAAATCGATATAGAAGCCAAAAATATAGTTTTTAGAATTTTTGTCTGTTTGTCTGTATGTATGTCCGGGCTAATCTCAAAAAATACTGCATGGATTTACTTCAAAATTTTGCATGAATATTACTAACGGGTCAACATATAGGCTACATATTATCACGCTATCACCTCAGGGAGAGGAGCTGTGCGGAGTAAACGAAGTCCACGCGGACGAAGTCGTGGGCAACAGCTAGTACATAATAATTGACTTTAACATGTAGTTTAGTAAGTAGGTATATTAAGTTTGAGTATTTAATAAGTTTGTCACCTATTCATAATCAAATATTGAATAATTTTAATTAAGGGTTGAGAAGGTAATGTATTTTAAATGGAGCTTCTAAGCAGGCTATTTTATAGAATTGCTTAATCTTAATCTAAAATTAATTTTAAATAACAATATTTTCCCCTTGACTTATTGAATATAATTTGTTACAATTATATTTAACTACCATAATGTTTTGGTTAAAATTTGCATATCAATACTTTGACTAAATGTGTAGAACGTTTTACTTTTTAACACTTATAGTACACACATTTTTTTGTTTTTTGTATTAAACATTATTGTACACACATTTTAGGCAAATAAATATTATTATTATTTTCTTTTTTATTTTGATGTTCTCCTTATTCAAGGGTAAAATAATTAAAACACGGGCCTTAGCCAAGTGTTTTAATTTTCAAGTGAAATAAATAATTAAAAAGTCGATGATGTTAAGAATTTCCGGGTGAGACGACAAGTATTAAGGATTATAGATTTTTGAATGAGAGTGAGTGTGGATGTTGGCATTTGAAGCGTATTTAAATTTGTTTCAAGTGATCTTGGAACAACACTATAGTTGTTGATATAACTATTGGGACGATTGTAACTTTATCTATTTGCCACTGTATTTTAATTATGGTAGCTAGGTCTACGTATTTCGTTATTTTTTCTGTGTATGTATTGAGAAGATTGTGTGTTACATACTGCTATATCAATAAGGAACGCCACTCTGTTGAAGTGAAAACTTCTTTAGGCGCGTTGAGCGTTTTGGTAGAGGGTAAAATCCTCGGTTCGCGTCACCGACATGCTAATGATAATAGTATATCTATAGCTATGTTTTGCATATAGTTTTAATTACTCTCAACTTAATAGTTCCGTTTTCACTTCTATCGGCAGTCCCACGACTGCTACTGTTTTTTGAAGTGAAAACTTCTTTAGGCGCGTTGAGCGTTTTGGTAGAGGGTAAAATCCTCGGTTCGCGTCACCGACATGCTAATGATAATAGTATATCTATAGCTATGTTTTGCATATAGTTTTAATTACTCTCAACTTAATAGTTCCGTTTTCACTTCTATCGGCAGTCCCACGACTGCTACTGTTTTTTGAAGTGAAAACTTCTTTAGGCGCGTTGAGCGTTTTGGTAGAGGGTAAAATCCTCGGTTCGCGTCACCGACATGCTAATGATAATAGTATATCTATAGCTATGTTTTGCATATAGTTTTAATTACTCTCAACTTAATAGTTCCGTTTTCACTTCTATCGGCAGTCCCACGACTGCTACTGTTTTTTTTTAATATTGTTATGTCTGGTCTATTAAAATGTACTGTCTTATCAGTAATAATTGTCCTGTCCCAGTATATTTTTAAAAAGCTATTTTCTGAAACAGCTTTTGGATTATATTTATAATATATTCAATCTTTTTGTCGATGAAAGAATGAATGTGTGCAAGGTTTTGGTGAATGATTGCTGCAACTTGGTCGTGTCTGTATTAACGCAGGTATTTGTGACCACAAATCAAGTTTTTGTTGTTTACTAATGGAATTTAATACGAAGTTTCTGTCATTTAAATTAAGTGGAGTTAGTTTATTGTCAATTTTTGTAATGTATTTATGCAATTAAGAATAGTCTGATTTGTCATAAAAATAAGTTCTTAATTTTAATATTAAGTTGTTATGAAGATTTTGAATGTCGATTAAACCTTGGCCTCCATCCCTCCTTGGTAATGTGAGACGTTGTATGCATGACTTGAGGTGATGTTTTCGGTGTATGGTCATGTGTGTGTTAATTATGCGTTGTAATTTTACTAAATCTGTTTGAGACCAGTTGATGATTCCGAAAGAGTATGTAAGTATTGAAATTGCGTAAGCGTTTATCGCTTTAATACTATTGCGTGAATTTAGTTGCGTTCTCAAAACTTGGTTAAGTCTTATTTTAAATTTTTTGATCAAATCTAATTTAGTTTGTTTTTGCTGTATTTGTTTTGATTGATGGAAACCTAAATATTTGTATGTGCTGTGTTCATCCATGGATTCTACTTGCTCACCAGAATTAAGCAAGTATGTATTATGCTGTGATTTTCCCCGTATAATTGAATGTATTTTGCATTTGTCCACGCCAAATTGCATTTGTATATTTTCGGAGAATGTCTGTGTGATATCTGCTAGTTTTTTAAGTTCGGTGTTGGATGTTGCAAAAATTTTAATATCGTCCATATATAGCAAGTGTGAAAGAATGTGGTGAGAATTATCATATTTTAATTTAAATCCTATGTTACTAAGGTTAAGTAATTCTGATAATGGGTTAAGAGCCATGCAGAACCATAATGGACTAAGGGAATCTCACTGAAAAATACCTCGTTGGATTTTAATCGAATCTGTAATTACTGATTTGTTGTTTTGACAAATTTTAAGCTTAGTTTCCCACTGTGACATAGCTATTCTTAAAAATGATATTAAATTAGGATGAATTTTGTAGTGAGAAAGTATGAATTGTAACCAGCTATGCGGGACTGAATCGAACGCCTTTGTATAATCGATGTACATTGTGTGGATGTTTCTGTGTTTAGTGTGTGCCTGTTTCATTACTACTGCATCTATTGTGAGCTGTTCCTTACATCCCTGACTATTTTTTCTACATCCCTTTTGTTGCTCTGCAAGTATGTTATGGCGATCAAGGTATTTATAGATAAGATGACTTATGCATCCTGTTATAATTTTATAGATCGTTTGCAAGCATGTGATTGACCGATAATTTGCTGGATTTTTGGGATCAGAACCTTTTGATATCATAAATATTATTCCGTGTGTTATAAATTTAGGCATAGAGTTGGGTGAATGAATGAATTGGGTTATGTGGTTATAAATAAATGGATATGCGTATGTGAGTTTTTTGTACCAATAATTGTGTATGTTGTCAGTCCCAGGAGCTTTCCAATTGTGTGTACGATTGATAATTTGAGTAAAAGTATCCATAGGTATACTTTTAAATTCCATTGAATTAATGTGTATGCTATTTGATAGTTTTGATAACCAGTCGGCATTTGTGTTATGCTGTAGTGGTTTTTCCCATATACTTGCCCAGTATTGTTGTAATTCTTGTGGGGATGGCGAATCAAGTGTTTGGTTGTTATTTGGTTGATTATTACCTAAATTTCTATAAAATTGTTTTTCTCTATTAGTAAAGTTTAGGTTCTGTTGTTTCCGTTGAGTGCAGCTTAAATATATTTTTAATTTATTTGCAACTGCATTTAACTTTTGTTTCAGAGTGTCTAGAAAATGTTGTGGTTCTGTGTTCGGTTCTTCATGTTGTGAGTGAGTTTTGTATTTTAGTTTAATTTCGTTAACAGTTATAAGTATTTTCTGACGCCTGTTTCCTGAAATGTACTGCGTTAATCTGCCAATCTCTAATCTATATTTTTCTATGTTAATTTCAATTCTTCTCTGCCATCTAGGTTTTCTGCTAAAATGATTACTACCTCTATTTTCGTTTGTGTTGAATTTGGTTCCATTGCAAATAGCAGCGGCAAAGGCAGCCGAATAAATTGTAGTGTGCAGTGATGGGAAATCTAAATCATGATTTAAATGTTTCGGAATTATTGTATTATTAAGATGGCTAACGATTATTGAAAATTTTCGGGACGGCTTTTGTTTTGGAATGAATGGTCTTGTTTCTGGATTGGTGCCCCTTAAACGTGACACCGCATCATTAAATTCTTTTTCGATTTTACAAACTAAATTGTTTTCATGTTCCATGTCAGTATTGAGTGTTTGTGTGAGTAATTGTGTTTGTGTATCAGTGTGTAAGTGGATAGTTGGTGTATTCCTAATACCTTCAGATTGGCTATAATCTAGATCTTCTAACTGTATCATTATGTTGCGTATTTAGCTGCACCATATGTCTTCTTAATTCGTGTATTTTATTCGTATATGCTTTATTATTAAATATGACCCTTCTCTGCCCTTGTGGAAAAATTTCTCGGATAAAAGTAGGTAAATAACTTACAAAGTGAAAGTAACAGTTTATGAATGTTTATTTTTATTTAAAAAGTCGAAAAAAGTCTTACAAAGTCGGAAAAACTGAATTTGATATAAAAATTCGGAGTAATTCCAAAATTTCGGACTCTTCCAGAAGAGTTATTCAGTGTTAATAAATCTTTCTGCCGTGCAACGTTTATGGGTACTAAAAGAAATATATTAAAAGTTATTAATACTACGAAAGTGTAATAAAGGGGAAAAAAATATAACTAATACTTCCCCGGTTTTCCGTTTAAGAATTTGAAACTTTCTTCTTTGTTTAAAAAAAGGTTACCGTTACTGTCGATCAATATTATAAACTTTGTTTCTTATTAAAATCTATTATATCACAACGTTATTTGCCAATTTTTATTTTATTGTACTTTTATTACATAAATATATTTATAAATTAAGTAAAAATTAAAACAGCTGATCTAATTAGCTTTTGACAGGTTGAGTCAGTGCTGCCAGAGAAAAAGTCAATCTTTCGTCCTTAAGAGCATGTGTCAGAGGCCTAGTAGCATATCAAAGCAGTCAAGAATAACGACGTTAATAAGTCGGCGATTGCTAAACATCTACAGCTGTAGTCGGGCCGTAATCACTGGATGGAATTTCATAGGCCACGCGTATTTTCGACAGAACGCCATATTACATTCCACGGCTAGTGAAAGAAGCCATTGAAATCAAAAAACATCCAAATTTCAACCGGGAAGACGCACGTAGTACGTCCTTGATAAGTTTTCTTGGCACGTATTGATTTTTGAAAAGCTGTATATTTTGGAAACGATGATCGATTTGATCTTTCAAATGGCATTCAACTCAATTTAAATATTGCTTTAGCTAAAAAATCGGTAGGTTAAAAAATTTCGAAGCAATGTCAAAAAAACATTTTCGTCTATGATAGATCCCAAACAAATTTACCGATTTTTATCCAATTAACGGTACTTGGCGCAGTTTTTAAAGGAGAAACGATGATAAGATTTTGAAGTCAATCGGTATATTAGCCTGAAAGTTATTTCCAAAATATTAAGTAACTTTGCTAAAGAAAACGTAATTTTAATATTTGAAAAGTTGTAACCTTTGAAAATAAGGTTCGGTTTTGATTTTTAAAAGGGCATTCGACGTAATTTTTATAGTATTAAAATATCGTAGAATACCAAAAAATAATTGGTTGAAATATTTCGAAGTTATGTCGAAAAAACACTTTTTTCAAAATTTTCGTCAACGATTACTTCCAAACGAATAAACTGATTTTGAGGCAATTTATGCATTAGATGTATTTTTTTGAGGAATAGTTTTTGTACTCAATCGGTACATTAATCTGGAAGTTATTAAAAAAAATTGTTTCGTTACAATTTGTTTAGGGTATTTTCAAAATTTCTCAAAATCTCTTAGGCCCATTTGGTACAAAATTTCAGGAAGTATAAGTTGAGCGGAATCCAATCGAATGCCACCAACCGCGTTTCAATCGGTCCAGGCGTTCAAAACTTATGAGTTGTTGACACACACACACACTCACACACACACATACATACAGACATACTGACGTCATCGCGAAAATAGTCGAAAATGGTTCCTAAGCCCACAAAACGCGGACATATGGTGAAAACTCTATTTCCATCCAAACGAGTAATTCATGTATTATTGAATTGTTTCTCCAAAACAGCTCTATTGGTTTTAATGAAATGTTGTAATTAGATAGTCTTTTACTAAGGTAATTGACCGTACTATGAAAAATTATCTATACATACAATAAAATCGTAGGAAAGTCAAAACTGTACTGAATTTTTTTTAAAAGAATACTTGGGGGTGACCTACAATCGATAACGAAGCCAAAAATATAGTTTTTAGAATTTATGTCTGTCTGTTTGTCTGTATGTATGTCCGGGGTAAACTCAAAAAGTACTACATGGATTTATTTCAAATTTTGCATGACTATTACTAACAGGTCGGGTCAACATATAGGCTACATATTATCAAGCTGTCACCTACGGGGGAGGTGCTGTGCGGAGTAAACGAAGTCCGCGCGGACGAAGTCTTGGGCAACAGCCAGTATAATTATGGCGAGCGAAGCGAGCCCTACACTAGGCGACTTTCTATGCACTTTTGTGGTACATTTTCCTGAAAAAGTATCCCACTTTAAGGTTTGGGCTTTGACGTGGTGGTTTAAATTCATGTCTAGATATATTATCTACCATTAAAATGCTATTTCATAAACATTAAAAAAATAGAAAATACATTTTGTATTAGAATTTTATTACTGCTAACGCCATCTATTATAAAAATAAATAAATAATAATAATAAATAAATATTCACGGGACAAACTACACTTACTGATCTAATCCCAAAGTAAGCAAATATTTGCTTGTGTTATGGGTGTTAGTCAACGATACTAATACATAGAAATACATAATATATAAATACCAGAATATATATAATAAACACCTAAACCCAGAAATACAAACATTTACGCTCATCACACAAATGCTTGTCCCCGTCGGGGATCGAACCCGAGCCCCGTTGATTGCGTAGTCAGGGTTGCTAACCACTCGACCAACGGGAGGGTCAAATAACGAGTAAAAATGCTACAAAGCTACACTAGGCGACGATCTGTGCCCTTTAGTGGTACATTTTACTAAAAAAATATCGCACTTTTAGGTTTAAGCTTTGGCGTGGTAGTTTTATTTTGTTTAATTCATTTTCATTCACTCCAGTTTAATACAATATTAATCTATTAAAACACTTGTACTTTTTAACTTCCCACTACGTATGTAGATAGGAAGGTTACTGATTTTGCTCCGATTTTCAAAAATGGAGTTTTCACCATATGTCCGCGTTTTGTGGGCTTAGGAACCATTTTCGACTATTTTCGCGATGACGTCAGTATGTCTGTATGTATGTGTGTGTGTGAGTGTGTGTGTGTGTGTCAACAACTCATAAGTTTTGAACGCCTGGACCGATTGAAACGCGGTTGGTGGCATTCGATTGGATTCCGCTCAACTTATACTTCCTGAAATTTTGTACCAAATGGGCCTAAGAGATTTTGAGAAATTTTGAAAATACCCTAAACAAATTGTGACGAAACAATTTTTTTTAATAACTTCCAGATTAATGTACCGATTGAGTACAAAAACTATTCCTCAAAAAAATACATCTAATGCATAAATTGCCTCAAAATCAGTTTATTCGTTTGGAAGTAATCGTTGACGAAAATTTTGAAAAAAGTGTTTTTTCGACATAACTTCGAAATATTTCAACCAATTATTTTTTGGTATTCTACGATATTTTAATACTATAAAAATTACGTCGAATGCCCTTTTAAAAATCAAAACCGAACCTTATTTTCAAAGGTTACAACTTTTCAAATATTAAAATTACGTTTTCTTTAGCAAAGTTACTTAATATTTTGGAAATAACTTTCAGGCTAATATACCGATTGACTTCAAAATCTTATCATCGTTTCTCCTTTAAAAACTGCGCCAAGTACCGTTAATTGGATAAAAATCGGTAAATTTGTTTGGGATCTATCATAGACGAAAATGTTTTTTTGACATTGCTTCGAAATTTTTTAACCTACCGATTTTTTAGCTAAAGCAATATTTAAATTGAGTTGAATGCCATTTGAAAGATCAAATCGATCATCGTTTCCAAAATATACAGCTTTTCAAAAATCAATACGTGCCAAGAAAACTTATCAAGGACGTACTACGTGCGTCTTCCCGGTTGAAATTTGGATGTTTTTTGATTTCAATGGCTTCTTTCACTAGCCGTGGAATGTAATATGGCGTTCTGTCGAAAATACGCGTGGCCTATGAAATTCCATCCAGTGATTACGGCCCGACTACAGCTGTAGATGTTTAGCAATCGCCGACTTATTAACGTCGTTATTCTTGACTGCTTTGATATGCTACTAGGCCTCTGACACATGCTCTTAAGGACGAAAGATTGACTTTTTCTCTGGCAACACTGACTCAACCTGTCAAAAGCTAATTAGATCAGCTGTTTTAATTTTTACTTAATTTATTAATATATTTATGTAATAAAAGTACAATAAAATAAAAATTGGCAAATAACGTTGTGATATAATAGATTTTAATAAGAAACAAAGTTTATAATATTGATCGACAGTAACGGTAACCTTTTTTTAAACAAAGAAGAAAGTTTCAAATTCTTAAACGGAAAACCGGGGAAGTATTAGTTATATTTTTTTCCCCTTTATTACACTTTCGTAGTATTAATAACTTTTAATATATTTCTTTTAGTACCCATAAACGTTGCACGGCAGAAAGATTTATTAACACTGAATAACTCTTCTGGAAGAGTCCGAAATTTTGGAATTACTCCGAATTTTTATATCAAATTCAGAGTTTTTCCGACTTTGTAAGACTTTTTTCGACTTTTTAAATAAAAATAAACATTCATAAACTGTTACTTTCACTTTGTAAGTTATTTACCTACTTTTATCCGGGAAATTTTTCCACAAGGGTGGTCTGTAATTCTTTGTTCTGTGGTATGTGATAAGTGTGGATATTTACTATGAACATTTCATGTAGCTTTTTACGGTAGGCTGTCATATTTGTTTCTAACTCCGTTACTTTAAGGTAAAAACATATGATGTCTTCATTCATTTGATCTGACCACCTCATTCTAGATTTAGTTATGGCTTTAATTTGTGTTGAATTGTGCGTGAGGTGTATATTAGTAGAATTTTGTGTGTCTAGATAAGTGTAAGAATCAGTATATATTCGTTGACTGACTTCATTGCGTATTTCATTCAGTGTCTCCTACGACAATAGTTTTCTCCGAAGTATAGCTCTTTTTTGATCTCCTAATCTTTTCCGAGTGGCTTCCATGTCAGGGTATTTACTGTTGAATTCTTTGTGAAGGGGATCTAAATAATTGTTCATCTGAGTTGTTTCATTCTTTGTAATTACAAGGTATGTGCGCCATATGAATCGGTTCATATCCTCGTTCCATTTTTTTCGCGTGCGTGATGGACAAACATTGGGTGGAGAGTTAATGGCTACTGCCTCCTGCACATCAGCTGTTTATTATTATTATTATTATAACTCCATTTTCCTTTCCTTCACATTCCTTCTAAACGTTTTTTAATATTATAAGATAGAAACAAACAGATGGCTCTCCTGAGTCCTGATGGAAAGTCAACTATCGAATAGAGAGACCAAGATATTAATGGCGCGTTGCTATTATTATGCCACAAGCATAAGTTTAACGGCCACCTTACCCTCCCAATCGGAACACGACAGTGACAAGCACTGACACTATTGCGGCGGTAAGGCGGTGATACCAGACCTGGGCGAGACAATGCTAAACTGTACCACATGGCACCTAGTACAAGTTACCATACATCATAATTTTACACTCATCATAGAAGAGATCTCTCCTCCACTGTATATGTGACTAATTTAGGTTCTCATGAGCAAATTATTGTGCGTTCTTTTATGATCAGATGCTAACTACGCTCCGTTTGTTAGCTTGTGTGCTGCCTTCTTATTCTGGTTATTACAACATTCTAATACTGGCACTACAGCCACTCCCCTAACAGTACGAAGTTGCTGCTGTAAGGAGTTAAATTATTTCAGGCTTTGTATTGTTACGAATAATCTGGAAACGTGAAGAGTTGGAACGCTGGAGGAATCTAGAAATAAAAGAAAGAGATAGCTACTCTTATTAATAAACAAATAGTTTGCGTTATCCGAATAGTTATACCATAATGGACTTTGTGGGACAGGGCATAAGGGTGAAAATAGCGTGTACTATCATAAGTTGTTTACAATAAGAAGAGATTCATTGTTTCCCGATACATTTAGATTTTTCTGGATTTAGGTAGAACTTTACCCTGGGTATAAATAGAGAAGTGTTGACAAATACAAGGCAAGTTTTTATAAAGCAATTGAGAGCGATACTTAAAGTGACCAGTGCGAAGCGAGTGTTCTATTATGTAGTCGGTTAAGTTTAGTGTTAGTACAGTGAGTGACTAGTGTTAATCGGAGTATTTGAGTATTACATTATGTTGTTTTGTGTATTTGTATTGTAAATACATGGATTTAATATAAGTGGTGTTTTCTTACAATTACGAACCCAAAGTACGTAACAGTATCAATGAAATTGTCCCGTACAATTGCGTGCAACTTGCGCTATCTGGAAAAGTAAATAAAATCAGCTTTAAAAATATGAAATCCAGAGGTCTTGAAATGTGTGTCCGTGGATGTCCAAAATATAATGTATAAAGCAGAGAAAATAAACTCCATTTAATTATTAAAATAATACCGAATTTGCTTCCGAATGTTAGTCCGTGTTAGTACGGGTGCCCTTTAAAAATAAGACCATCTGCCATTCAGCCAAACAGCTCGTAAAAGTCAAACGATTGGCTTTTTCTTTTAATATAAGATAGCAAACAAGCAAATGCAAAGCAAAGAAAAACCATCGCTTGTAGACACCAAAGATGTTAATGGCGCGTTGCTATCCGTGTGGCGGGATGGCAATGCAACATGCATAATAGATTTTACACTTTCAATCGTTGGCACTTGGAAAAATTTATTATTATTAATTAAAACTAGATTATAACGCACTTCTAATTTTATTTCACTACTTATATGTTCCTATAAATTAATCGACCGGTTACGCTTTTTAATAGGAAATATAACGTTCTTAACATTATTAAAAGATAAACAAACTACGGCGTGTAGCACGAAAGCGAAAAATGAATCCAGGTAGGTACTAATATAAAAAGTTCATCAGAAAATTTTCTTGTTACATACTGGTAGAATACGCATAAAGAATGTCTCAGGGAAGACTAAGCGGTTCTAAATTGTTGGTGAGCATGGGTTAGTCGATTAGTGGAATGAGCCTTTACCTAATTTTGTGAAATTGGAGTGCTTGATATTGAGGAGCTCCCAGCTAGATATTTGAACAATATTCCATTTGGGGCTGAACTTGCACCTTATAAAGTTGCAATATGTGTCAAACTTAAATATCACTGCACAACTATCGCTAGAACTGCGCGTGGCTATTTGGCCTTACCCTTTAAATTATCTCAGAATTGGACCTCATTCGAAATTTTGTCATACAGTATATAAAGGTGTTAATAAATATAATATTAAGTGGTGTGTTCTGAAATACAGGAGCACAGACCTGGGTCACATTATACTGGAGACTAACAGAAGTCTATGTACATACAAGTAATATTCGAGCAACGCACACATAGAGACCTCACGGACGCGATATCTCGGAATGGTTTGGGACAGTTTTTTCCAACATTGACTTCTGTTAGTCTCCAGTATTCTGTGCCTGTAAACACAGAAAACCTGGTTTCATTCAACTCCCAGAAAACTCTGGGAGTTGAATGAAACCAGGTTTTGATTAAGTACATCATTCTGAGACGTCTCAACTTCAAACACAAGCATGTTTCGACTCTCGACACTCACCCACAATGCCGTGAATTAAGCGTACGGCCTGCATATAATTCATTTCTTGTAATCTCATCAGCATAGCAATGAATGCTGTCAACCAGCAGCATATCATTGATATGCAGGATGAATATAGTTGGAAGTAGCACACTGCCTTGTGAACACCACTATTTATATATTTTACTCCCAATCATATACCGTCTGTGACAACCATGATGTTACGGTTGCTTAAATAGTTGGTGATCCAGTTACAAAGCTTTACAGGCAATCCGTAAGATGCTAATTTGCTCAGAAATGTCTTGTACCAGGCTAAGTTGAAGGCTTTAGCGATATCCAGACTAAATACCAAGGCTTCTCTCTAGCTTTCAGTGGCTTCAGACCTACGATGGGCAAGATAATTATGTATACTATTAGATCGCCATAACAGCGGCCACGACGGAAACCGTAATGTTTGTCGTTAATAAGCTTATCTTTCAGGTAATGTAGGAGCTGTTTACTTATAACGTACTCCATCACTTTCGAAATCAAAGAGGTAATTGCCATGTAGTTAGCCGGATCAGGTTTTCGCCTTTCTTAGGGATCGAGTGAACCAAGGATATCTCGCAGGCATTTGGGACTGTACTATGGGTGTACGAGTGCCGAAACGGGCGCCTTAACACCGGTGTAAAGTCGTGAGCGCATGTTTTCTGTAAAAACGCATCCGCCCCACTCGCTTTTCTGATGTCGAGGGAAAGCAATGCTCACATAACATTCTTCTACGTAAGACTTATTTCCGACGTAAAATGTCCACAATGAAGTGTGATAAGCCTCCCTCCGTCATTAATAGTAGAGTTGCTTGCAAAAAGAGTTGATAATAAATCAGTCGTCTTCTCTATATATGTCATTGTAAATAAGTAAATAAACAAATTAATGCTGGACATGGTGCAAAACATTATGATGGTAAGATTCACATTTAATAATAAATTCAATTTTTGCATAAACTAAACTTTCAGCTGCAGGATGCATTATTAGTAAAGAAGAAACGCCTAACACTAGCACATAGGCGTCACTGATTACCATGCCGTTTAAGTCACAATAAATAACATTGCATAATTGTTTTATTTCATCTGTAAAGTAGTTACCTACTTGATATATCAATAAAAAGTATTTGCAAATCTAAACAAAGGACAAACTAAACTAGGTAGGTATACTAAAACAATACGGGAGATTTTAAAATGAATTAGGGGGGAAATTCTGCAGGGGCTGGCAACACTGAGTGAATTGACATTTGTCAAATTTCTTGGAATTTGGAGGAGGACGGAGCAGCGGAGGATATAATTCTAATAAATAAATAATAGTATTGTTTATTTTTATTATTATTTTTGTTGGGAATTTAAGTATTTCCTAGTTTACTAGATTTTGTTTAAATTTTAGAAAAACAGTTATAATAAAAAGTTCGAATGAATTAAAAATAACCAAAGTGAACTTCTCAGGACTATTGCCTTTAAGAAGCAATAATTATTTATTAAGTGTTATTTATCAGCTAGAAAAATGATGCCCGGACGTATTGGACATCTTCCAATTTCTTCAGAAAATCCGTTAGGTTTGTCATGGCACGACTCCGCTTGGATTCCTTCTCTTAATCCATCAAACATAATGGACTATTTTTCTGAAAGATCAAATCCATTTTTCGATCGAACATGTAACAATGAAGTTGTTAAAATGCAGCGACTTAGCATGGACCAATTACAGTAAGTTTTTGGTGTAATATTAGCTTTATTTTATTAATAAAAATTTAGGCTAGATTTAGAAACGTGCTGCCTTGATAGAGGCAAGATCATGATATGAGGTTTTGGAAAGTGATAATATTTTAATACATTTATAAGATAGACACATGTATCTTGAACCGTATTGCTGTGCTTCATACAAAGAATACAGAAAATTAAATGTGTAAAAATTTTGAAATGTAAAAAAAAATATGTTGCTTAACTATTGAGTCAATTATGTGGATACTGTCTCTGGGACTTTATTTTTTTTTATAAGATTTATTGTCTGATGGTAAGAGATAACCATCACCAATACACACCAAAGATGTAAATAAGTCTTTGTGGTATAGTCAATGCCACATGCAAAAGTTTACTGGCTACCTTACCCTCCAAACTGAAACATGACAGTGACAAGCATTGATGCTATTGTGGCTGGAATAGGTGTGAGAATGCAGAACCATCTTTTAGCCACGATGGTAGTGAGTGGCATATCCAATTGTTCCCCTCTTACAAAGTGCCTGGCAGAATGGCAGATGGTTTTGTCTTCAAAGAGAACTAGAATCAACACGGGAGAAAACTGCCTGCCTAGTATTACTGGAGCCCTTATCCACAGAGCTCTGTCAAACCCTACCCTACTCAATTTATGACGTAAGTAGACAGAATGAGTGCTTTTAGATCCCCTATTTTTTTTATTACACTTTCTGCTTGCTGTGGCTGTCATGCCACCTTAACAAGTTGGCATAATTCTTAACTGTTACCATTTTATCTATGGTTATCAATATTCCAATATACTTTTTGCTTTTGAATGTTTAAATTTTAGTTTCAGTTAAACATTCGGTCTCTTTCTTTGCAGAAATATGACTGGATTGGAATATACTTTGTTACATGTGCAGGAACCAATCTTGTACGTTATAAGGAAACAACATCGACATAGTCCAATTCAGACAATACCTTTGGCAGATTACTATATAATTGCTGGTATTGTCTACCAAGCACCAGATTTAGCAAGTGTTTTAAATTCTAGATTGGTATGGTACCTATTTTACTTATATTTTTTCACTGTAAATCAGATAACTTGACCCATAATAAATGTTTGCTAAAATTGTGTTGTTTAGGTGCAAGAGAAGCAATTAATGAAACTTATTTGATTTTTTTTTTTGATATATTGTGAATCGCCTCTGTGGTCTAGTGGTCCAGCGTTGGCGTTGACCACATGAGGTCCCGGGTTCGATTCCTGGGTCGGGCACTTTAAAAAAAGTGTTTTTTCAGTTTTCTGAGAAACACAAAGTTGCCCGGGATTGGAAAGTGCCCGGTTGGCGATAGGCTTGCCACCTATCACATTTGTGGGACCAAGTATCTTCGGCTAATCGTGGGTGCACTTGTTGTACCTCTGCCTACCCCTTTCGGGATATGGGCGTGAAGATACTTTTATATTGTGAACTGACAATGCTTATGATTATTTCCGTATCATTTGAAAACTGCTAAATACTTTTTTCTTAATAAAATTTCTCAAATCTCAATCTAATAGGTTTTCAAATAATATATACACTATAATATAGTCACTAGAAAAATTTATCTAACAAAGTGATCAAATTGTTTGTTGTTAGTCATCATACTGTTACCTAGAAATATATAGGGTGTCCCAGAAATGAACGTCAAGCCGTAAATGGATGATGTGCCAAGGGATTGTGGTTCTCAAAAAAATATTGAAAAAAATATTTTAGCTGCAGTCTAAAAATAATAGCTATTTTTAAAAAAAGTGAAAACACTGTTATGATTTTTCAAATACTATGAATACAAAATATTTACTTAGCTTAATTATTTTGGTGGGATTTATTAGGCGGCCCCTAGACCTACAATAATATTGCGCAATATTACGTATTGTACAATATTATTGACCGATTAGATTTAATATTGAAGATTGCACAATGATTGAACGAAAGTTTGAGCGGGTTTAATTTTTATTGTACAATATTTTTTCTTGCACTGTGTAGGTTTAATATTGCACAATATTTTTCACTTCAGAGCTTGGAACGGTCGTGGTCGGTCAGTCGCAGTGTTTATATGTGTGTGTTTATAGGTGTGTGTATGGTCGTGTCGTAAATTTAAGCAAAATAGCGAGCAAGAAATTTTCGTCATTTCGTGGTAATTTTATTCATCTTGTTAATTTAATAGTTCATTACTAGAATGGACTAAAATTTCGACCACTGGCCGAAATTCGACACTCGGTCGAAATTTAACATGTGACCGTAATACGTCATTCCGCCGAATTTCGACATTCGATCGAAATTTAACTTCCGGGCGAAACGCAACATTCGACCGAAATTCGACATTAAGGCCAATTCGCTAATCAATATAAGTGTTGATCGAAACAAAACCAATCAATAAAAGATGAAGAACGGGAGTTTTTACTTGAGTGTATAGAATTTATTTAACAAAATCACCAGCATGGTTACCGCCAAAACTTCGTCGTCAGACATGTTGCTCGCACGAAAATATTGATCAGACTGGTTTGTCAATTTTATTGAGTGAATTTATTGAACGTCTGGAAACAAAGGGGTATTCAATATTATTGCACAATAAAAGTATTGCGCAATATTATTGTAGGTCTGTGGGGCACCTTACTGAATAATGCTAGTATAAATTACAATTCAAAATTTGAATACAACTATCTTAGTTTAAGAGGAAGTATCCCTGATTCGCCCAAACATGGCCCCAAAATTATTACATCAATCAAATTTAACTGGCTGTGCTGAAAAAAATGTACTACTCTATTTCAGCATTTGGCATTAGAAAATGGCGCATTTAGTGGGCTTTCTAAAATGCTATAACACTTACTACATTTTATCCTAATAATGGTTTTTTTTTTTCTAAAACAACTTGACTTTAAGCTTTTGTGATTTACTTAAAAAATGCTTATAATGGCCTGTAGGTTTTCTTTAAAGCTTACATAAATTAAAGTAAGACAGTTGTGCTGTCTTACTTTAATTTATGTAAGCTGTATGGGTGAAACAGATAGGGATGCCACTTCAACATGTGACAGTGAAAGAGATAGCAAGCCTGAGCATCATCAACAGCACAAGTTAGAATGAAATGGATAGAGACACCACTTCAACTGTTATTGAGAGTGTGAGTGAAAGAAATAGCAAGCCTGACCATCATTTACGACAATGTATTATTAATTAGACAATAATATTATTGTATATATTTTCTAAAAACAAATAAATATAACTGTTCTGTTGTTGAGTAGGCTAAGTGAACTGAACTTCAATAAATGTTTTAGTTTAACACAATTCACCAATATTGTTAGTGAGATATTATCATAAGATAGCTAAAACAAGGAAGTGGCTCTCCTAATGGAAAGAGAAACGGTTGCTTATAGACACTGCATTGCTATCCATGGTAGGATAGTGATGCCACATGCATAAGTCTACCGGCTACCTTACCCTTCTAACCCAAACATGAAAATGTCGCATTTACATTATTGCAGCAGGAATAGGTAAGGCATTTGACAAAATACACCTGGGCATGACCACCTAGTTGTCACATTAATAATGACATAGGAAATTGTAAATTTTTTTATGAACAAAAAAACCTATTACATTTTTGACAATTTTGTGTACAATCTTTGACATTTTTACATGGTGTTTTATCTTTTTAAGCTATCTGCTGTGCATCATTTGCAATGTTCATTTGAAGAAACAATGTCATATTCAAAATATCATCCAAGCAAAGGCTACTGGTGGGATTTCAAGAGCAACAAATCAGGTATAGTTCAAATATGTGGAGAAGTATGATTTTTGGGTTCGGGGAAGTAATAGACAACTTTAATCACAAAACCAAAATTTTATTTTGTTAAGAATGAGTATATATATATATATCATCATGCAGGTTCCTTTTTGGGGGTAGACAGAATAAACCAAACTATCGCCTATAGACCGGTTCACCATGATTCACTATTTCCACGATTGACGAGATGGGTTGTAATCCCCATCGCTGCATTAAATGCAAGACATGACCATCTTGACAGAAAAGGCAGGGACTAAAACTCCAATCATAAGTTTATATTATAGCCCATAGACACCAAAGATGTTAATGGTGCGTTGCTATCTTATGGCGAGGTATAATGCCACATGCATAAGTTTACTAGCTACCTTACCCTCCAAACCGGAACACGACAGTGACTAGCACTGACGCTATTGTGGCAGGAATAGGTAAGGCGGTGGTACCTGACCCGGGCGAGACAATGCAGAACTCTACCACAGAGTAGTCACAATGGTAGTGACGCGCATAGCCACTCGGTCGCCTTTTACGATCTGCCTAGCAGAACAGCAGATGGCCTATTCTTCAAAGGAGCCCGAGACCAACACCGGGAACCAAAATTCTATAGTGACTAACACATTATTGTGGCAAGAATATGCAACAAAGCAAATAACTGCACAGGAGAGGTGTTTTTTAGAAAATGAACAAATATTGCTGGACAAACTATACAAATTCACAAAACCTCAAAGTAAGCAAAATATTTGCTTTTCATATTATGGGTGTTAGTGTGATACGTTGAAATGCATATATGTATGTAAATACTTAAATGCTTAATTAACATGCGACCCAGAAATACAAACATTTATGCTCACACACTAATGCCTGTCTCTGTTGGAAATCAAATTTAAAATCCACCGATTGCATAGTCTTACTTATTGATTTGATTAAGGGGATAGTCTTATATATCTTATAATTCATTTATTACAGGTTCTGGCCCATTTAATTTAGGACCTTCAGCACCCAAAGAAAATTCAAGTGCACCTAAAGAAGAGCCATCCACATTATTTCAAAGGCAGAGAGTAGATATGTTATTGGGAGAGCTGCTGCGACAATTTCCATTACCTTTAACTCAAGTAGCTGGTGCACAGGTATGATGTAGAAATATTGTATTTATTTAAAAAAAAAGTATCATCATACTAATTGCTAATATACAGAACCAAACATCAATAGAACTAACTTTTTATGTTAAACTAATAATGTTAATATTTTCTTGTCCTACTAGGTGCCAACATTACACAATGTTTCGCCACATTTAATACCATTGCATTACTTTTTCCAGCTGCAATAATGCTAGTGCTTGTTGCTTGAAACTATGACTGGAACTGGTTAGAATGTAAATCTATGAATTTAGACCTATTTCCCTGCCACATTAATAATAATAATAAATATTCATTAGACTAATAATTACACTAATTGCCCTGACCTCAAAGTAAGCAAATTATTTGTCTATGATATGGGTGTTAGGTCATTAATACTAATACATGGAAATACACATATAAATACTGAAATATATTAAATAAACACCGAAACTCCGAAATACAAACATTTGTCCTCATCACACAAATTCTTGTCAAACAATCAATGATGTGAATCCACTATTAAAATTTTTGTTGTTCATAAACTATGGTTATCTCTTGCCATCAAGAGTCATGTGTTTGTTTGATATCCTGACATAAAATGTTTAAAAATCTTTCTGAAAAAGAAGAATACAACAATAAGAGAATTTTTTGGCATCATTTTCATATTTCAGTGTGTGGCCGTGTTCCGATCTGGTGGTAGTTTTGAAGAGTGTTGACGTGTCAAAATAACTTGTAAAAAGTTTTATTGAATAAAGTTCTAATTTCTGATTTCTGATATGAAATCATGGCAATTTATAATTTATTGCATCTAACCTCTGTAAAGATATGTGAATTTATAATTCACATACACATTTCAAATTCAGTACCTTGTAATTAACATAAGACAGATAACTGTCTTTGTTAAACACAAGGAAAGAGTTAAGTAATATTAACGGTCTGGTGGAAAGAGTAAAAACTGATTTCATGGTTTGTCATTAAAACTTGCTCTTGTGTCATTGCAATGACACGGTTTTAATAACTGGCAAGCCTGGCTAGCAGTTATTATTGATCAAATCTTGGTTTTAAGAGGTATGTGATAATTGTTGCCTTTTTATGTGAACATGTCACCTCTCAATTTATAATATTACATAACTCTTTTGCCCATTATGTGTTCGGTATTAACAAACCTTGAGTATAAACATTGTTCTTCAATAACATAAATATAGCTTATAAATTAATCTATTAGTATATTCTATATATTTTAATCTTGTAATAATATACTAGTAACTAAATTGTGCATAAATACATGGCAATAAATCTTCATATTTACGTCTAGAACTATTCCTCGTATTTGATACATCTTAGGGAAGATTATGTCCAATATTGTCTGATCCATATTTTAATATATTCATTATTTAATCAGTTTATAAAAGTTTGATAACATGTAATGTTAATAATTTCAGCCCAATGGTGTTGCAGTAAAGACAGAAAATACGAATGAAAAAGCTTCCGAAAAAGCATCAGAAAATAATAATTTAAATAATATTACAATTAAACAAGAACCTATAGAACCTGTTAACTCTGAAATATCTAATGGAAATCCTGGCCACATGGAAATAAAGACTGAAATAAAACAGGAAAACATGAAGCCACCACCAGAAAAGAAACTAAGGACAATATAACATATTTATTAAAAATAATTGTTTTCTGTTGTAAGTTTTTTCAATCAAAAGTTAGATGTTTGGAAACATGTATTTAAAGAGTACATGTCTCTTCAATTAGCGTCATTACTCATTAGCCTGTTTAACTGAGACCATGAGGTCCATAAGCCGATTTCTAGGCACTGTTAAGAGATTAAAAAACATTATTATATGTATACCAGTTTTCCTACAAATAAAATATAATAGCAATAAACCTAGAATTGGCGCCTAGGATATTTACTTTTATGATTATTTCTGTAAGGAAAACTAAGGCTAGATTATAAACTGCTCTTACTACTCTTTTCTTCCATCCAAATATTATAATTCACATACTCAAATAAAAACTTAAAGAAAAACAGTTCAATAGTCCTAGTGTACCAAGAAATACATACTAATATAAATGCGAAAGTAACTTTGTCTGTCTCTACTTCACGCCTAAACCAATGAACCGATTTAGGTCAAATTTGGTACAGATATAGTTTAAGACCCGAGAAAAGACATAGGATAGTTTTTATCCCGGAAATCTCACGGGTATGGGAACTATGTGGGTAAAACCACAGGACTTATTTTAGATTTTTTATACGGGGACGAAGTCGCAGGCACAAAAGAATAATGTAAATAAAACTATCCCATGGATAGACTGTTAAGATGTCTGATATCTAACATAACTTGTTGTTTATTATCTAGGAAAGTATTTTTTAGTAATTTAAAAATGTGTAAAATTGTAACAACTGATTTCCAGTATCTCTGGAACCTTGGATTAGATCATTACCAAATGAATATGGGAAGTATTCTCTCCCAAATAAAAGAAGCCTCTTGAGTTAATTCTGAACATACATAAAAAGTGATTCAAATGAATTGAGAATCTGCTCCTTTTTTTGTAGTCAGTTAAAAACACATATTTCTTAAGTTTATCCTAAGGTAAAATCCAAATAGGGCTATCAAAAATTACTTTAATTGGTATTAGTAAGATTAGTTAAGAAGATCGAGCTATTGTTAAATAATAAGCAATATCATTTAATGTTGGTTATAAAGTATTTTATTTTATAATATTTATGTTACTTAAGTGTTTTTAAATAATCATCATTCCTTTCCTTTTGTAAATTAAATAAATTAACAATATTTTCTTTTTCTGCAGTGTTATTTATACATATTTGACAGTTAATTCTTCGCTGATCACTCAGTTGTCTCTCTGTTACTTCAGTTTTTGACCGTGAACTGAAAAAAAAAACAGTAAATACAGTAAAACAATAAAATTAAGAAAGAGGTAACAGATTTGTTTTTTAAATACCTGTTAAAACCTATTTCAAGCCCAAACTGAAATCCCTGTGCATATCCCATATCAAAACTGGATTGAAATGAAGATTTTTGTCCATCTATACTTCCATCTGAATATCCATCCTATAAAAGGCAATAATCTATACATATAATAAAATCATAGAAATATCAAAACTGTACATTGAATATTTTTTTAAAAGAATACTTGGGGCGTGATCTACAATTGATATCGAAGCCAAAAATATAGTTTTTAGAATTTTTGTCAGGTCGGGTCAACATATAGGCTATATATTATCACGCTATCACCTACAGGGGAGGAGCAGTGCGAAGTAAACGAAGTCCGCGTGGACGAAGTCGCAGGCAACAGCTAGTATATTTTAAAGATTATATATATATATATATATATATATATATATATATATATATATATATATATATATATATATATATATATTGATGTGTGAAAGGCAATCCTTACTAAGCGACATAAATCCGTAAAACGAGTTATATACACTATGTGAACCGATAGATTTTCCTGCGTTGTTTGGTCTAGGTTTCATAGTTCTACGACAATTTTTTTTGTCACTTAGATATTGCGTGATTTTTTTCAAATCTTACATTCTGTGTTTACATAATAACCAAAAAAGGTTTTTAGGAATATCCAGCAGTTATGACAATTTAACAATTGTGAATACGAACTTACTTGGTTTTTCATGTATTGAATTTTTCATTTATTTGTATTTATGCATTTTTAGTTGTTATGAAAAATTTTTTAAAAACCTTACTTGATTTTACATAGAAAGAAAGAAAATATTTATTTGCAAGAATATGGGTGTTACAAGTTGTTAAAAATAAATTAAGTTACCAACATAGTCTACCATTATATGGTGTGCAAATATTTAAAATTATCATTATAAAATATTACATTTAAAAGATTCTATCGATTATTTAGAATTACTACCGGATCGGAACGCGACCACACACTGAGAAGATCAGGCGGAAGAAACTCAGCGGGCTGGTCTTTTTTCTCTATTTTATGTACTTGTTATAAATGTACAATTTCATATTACAAAAGAAATTTTTATAATTACAAGTTTCATATTTTGTGCAATTAAATTTTTTATAATTTACAAAATGTTCACTATTTACAAAATTTTACTAGGTACATTGAAATTTTTTAAGGACAATTCAACAAACTTATATTTCTATCCATTAATATTTAATTTTATCGGCTAAAAACTCTTTAATATCATAATAAGTTTTATCTAACAGCAAATCAAACAACTTTTTGCGAAATTTATTTATAGGTAATGATTTAAGATTATCAGGAATATGATTGTATATAATAATAGACATACAATACACATTTTTTGTAAAAATATTTAATTTTTGATTAGGCACATATAACTTTTTACTATTCCTAAAATATGAGTTACCGGTGACTTCAGCATTTGTTTTAAATAACTTTTGGTGCTTTTTTACAAATACGCATACCTCTAAAATATACAAACATGGTAAGGGAAGTACCTTAAGAGACTTGAAAAGTGGTTTACAGGAATGTAACTGATTAACACCACATATTGCTCGAATACATTTCTTTTGGACTCTAAAAATTCATATCAATTCAACAGAATTTCCCCAAATAGGAATTCCATATTGTAAATTAGAAGAGACATATCCATGATATGCTAATAGGGAGGCTTTTACGTTTCCTACTTCTCTTAGTCTTCTTAAGACATAGACAAATCTATCAATCTTATTACATAGAGATTTAATGTGTGCTTTCCAATTACAATATTTGTCAATAATTATTCCTAAAAAGTTTGTATAATCTACATCATCTATATTTACTTTATTTAAAAATACATTTGTGTTTTTAGTAATATTACTGTGGTAGTTCTGAAATTCAACTAATTTTGTTTTAGTTACATTAACTTTTAAATTATTATTAATTAACCAGTCTGAAACTTGAAGTAAGGTTTCAGTTGTTTCGTTTACCAAGTCTTTTTTTATTTTTACATTTAATAAGTAGGGTAGTGTCATCAGCAAATAAAAAGCAATCATGTTGTGTACTATCAGGAAGATCATTGATATAAATTAAAAATAGCAAGGGTCCTAAAACACTGCCCTGTGGTACACCACAGTTGTTAACACGGTAGTTTAAAGTAAATATTTTTTTACGGTTTCCGCATATTTTAGATATTACGACGCATTGTTTCCTATTTTCTAAGTAACTCTTTATCCAATCTAAAGCCTTCCCTCTAATACCATATTTTTCAAGTTTTGATAGTAAAATATCGTGTGAAACAAAATCAAATGCCCTACTCATATCCAAAAATACACAAAGTGGATACATTTTCTTATTGAGACATTCAGTTATGCTCTTCACTAAATCAAAACATGCTAATGTAGTAGACCTATGTACCTTTCCTAAATCCACATTGATTATTTTTTAGTAGGCTAAAATCAAGTAAATAATTATAGAGCTTTTCATACATAATTTTTTCAAAGATTTTTGAAATAACTGGAATTAAAGTAATAGGTCTATAATTGTTCATATCGCACATATCTCCTTTTTTAAATAATGGTTTGACAATACACTTTTTTAATCGTACAAAGGCAATCGTATTTATGTGATTATTTTAACTTGTTACTATATTTTGTGACAGTGACATTTAAGTATATAAATTAACCTGAAATAAAATAATATGAGAAAAATATAAGCGTTATTATAGTAATTACAGTGATATCAATAATTGTGTAAAAAATTTACACTTTGCACAGTAGTTTCTTTTCTCTTAATGTTGCTGTAATTTTGTAAGAATATTATATCGTTTGTTTATTAGTTTGATAATAATTTAAATGCTGACAACTATGGGTTATATTTTTTTATAGAAAATGAATGATAAAGATAACAGTAATTGATAATTGCGATAGCAATAGCAAGTATTCAATTAAAAATATTATTGATAGTGTATGTTAATAATTACTTATACAAAACCAATATCAGTTATAAAGTAGGTCAGTGGGTAAAATTTTCACAATCAAAAAGTCATTAAATTATGCTTAGATAAATTTATTTCATTTATTTTAAACCAAAAGATCTTTTTAGATAATCTTTCGGTATCAAAATTCTAAAATAATTAAGGTTACCTATCTTTACATGTTACTGCACACACTACAATAATGATTTAGATATTCTTACCTGTTTATCAAATCAGGTAAATTTTGTCTTAGCGACACAAACCAGTGTATAGAAAAGTATTAGATGTCTTATTATGACAATTTGGATAGTTACAAAAAAAATAATTGAACAACTAGATAATTTTTTATTTTATAATTGAACTTTAAATCACTCACCTGCAAAGTTTACTCAATATCACTTAGTGAGGATTGCCTTTCAAGCGTCGAGATATACTATGTGTTCCAACTGAGAATAGGACTGTCAGGATGACATATTTTTGCAACAACTTCATAAATGATGAGTTAGGTGTGCAAAAAAATTATAATAAATAATAATAATAATAAACTTTATTTGCATTCGTACAGGGAAAATCAAAGCACTGGTTTAACCCTGTGTCCTGTGGTAGAGGAGACAGTGCCTTCACCCAGTGTCACAATCTTGTAATAAATTAACACAAGCAACATATGTACAATTACGCGTGTTTGTATGTATGTATGTGTTTGTGTGTGTCTGTATTTTATATACATGTTTGAATTTGCGTGCTTGCGAGTGAGATTAGAGTGTAGTGTATGTATTCGTGTGTGTTTTTGTTTACGTATGTATGGCCTACTTTAATATATCTTCGGTCTCATAATAATTTCGTTCTAAAAGCCAGGTAATAAATACTTAAAAAATTTTTTTTTTCATTCTATTTGGTATATTTTTTTAGATTCCCATCAGATCATGTTACCATGTAGTAAAATAAGTAACACACCGTTATATATATATATATATATATATATATATATATATATATATATATATATATATATATATATATATAACGGCGCGGGCGGTGGTTGAAACCACAAGTAAACGGAACTGATGGTCTGACGTTTACTGCTTTTGCATCTAATTGTGTGATTACGTGTGGATAAGGGCCGCCAGTTACTTTTTGTGCCACGGATTACGTGAACTGTCGTATGTGATTATGATAGAAAATGGGAACGAAGATGACAATTTATTAGTTTTACTTGTTTTGCTAGTTAATAGATAAGCAGGACACTTTACTTAAAAACTTTTTTCTACCTACATGTCAAGAAAAAGAAAAGTAGAACACCACTAGTCTATCTGGTCTGGACTTGTCATGCCGTTTAAAAAAGTAGAGTGTATAATATATACTATACCTATGATTTATACTAAAGTTGCAATAGGCCCCGGCTTGATGAGTTTAGATAAAACCGGTCAAGTGCGAGTCGGAATCGCGCACTAATGGTTCCGTACAGTTATCTTTGAAAAAGGCAGACATATGTTGTATGGTAGCTCCCCTTAACTATCTGTTATATTCTGTTTTGAGTTTTTGTTGTTATAGTAGCAAAAGAAATACATCATCTGTGAAAATTTCAACTGTCTAGCTATCACGGTTCATGAGTTAGTTAGCCTGGTGATAGACAGACAGACAGCGAAGTTTTAGTCATAGGGTTCCGTTTGTACCCTTTGAGTACGGAGCCCTAAAACTACAGTAGGCGATAGCGGCGAAGTAAAAGCAGAGGTGGTGCATCAAGTGACTCCTGACGTCGCGACCTGTTGTTAGTGCAATGCGAAAACGCTTCAATTTATTTTCTCTTACGTAATTTCTAATTTTCCCATACCTCCTACGGACAAAAATACATATAAGCGGTATGGTGCCACATCGCTGAAATCGGCGACATGTAGTGGCAGATTTCATTCATAGGCCCGAGAGGCTTGCTCGTGGGCCTCAGTTTACTCAGTTTTAGAGGCGCCAAAATTTTCGAGAGTTCAAACTTTTATAAGCATTCTGAACTCAAAAATTAGTTAGCTTGAATTTTTTTTTAAATAAAAAAATTCCATAAAAATATATAAAATAATCTAAATTTCCTTCGCTTAAATCGACTCTATGGGCTAGTGGTTCGATGTTGGTGTTGATCACAAGAGGTCCTGAGTTCGATTCCCGGGTCGAACGATTTAAAAAAAATGATTCTTTTAAAATTTCTGATTAAAATAAGGTTATCCGGAATTGGATAAATGACCGATAGACGATAGGCTGGCCAGCTATCACACAATTTTAACAAGCAAATGATCTATTAAACACTGTTTGAATTGAATTGCTTGTTAAAATTAATTTGCGTTTTAGAAACCGGCCGCAAATATCTTCAGCTAATCGTGGGTGTACTGGTTGTGTCTCTGCCTGCCTCTTCGGGAATATGGGCGTGAACATACATTGAATTTATTTTTTAATTATTGCAAAACAAATTTTTAATCGATTAATTAGTCTTTTCGAAAAATAATAATTATTTAAAAAAAAGTAATACTAAATTGAACAATTTTAAGAAACATATTTGGGCACGTTAAGATATTAGACATGTTGCATAATGTTTTTATTTTAACTTCTCATTAAAGAATGTTGCTGATTTCACCCTGATTTAAAAAGAAAACGACTTTTTACACGACTTCCACGTTTTGTAGTTCTAGAAATTTTTTCCAATAATTTTCACGACGACAGTAAGTCTGATGAATGTATGTATGAATGGGTGTTAAGTGCGTATGTATGTATAAATAAGCTTGCCATAACTTTGTAACGCCTTGACCGATCGAAACTTAGTTTCTCGTGGTCGATTGGAATCTGTCAATTTTAGATTTCCTGAAGATATGATTCGATCCCAACGCTATTGTATAAAAGTGAGAGTCGGGTATGTCAGAAAGGACATGAAATTAGTAAAATCAACACGGTCGCGATTAGATCGCTATGAAAAATATGTGGCGTAACACTCGCGGACCGGATTCGTTATGTGGAAGTGAGAGAGAGATTAGGCTTGAAAGAAACTGTTGGGGTAAAGATGGGAAAGGGCATGTTGCGTTGGTTCGGACATGTACAAAGAATAGTAGATATAAGGTTAACAAAACAGATATACAATGCGAATGTGGAAGGATGTAGGTACCGGGGTAGACCAAGACTGACGTACCATGATCAGATTGATCGAGTACTGTCTGAAGGTGGTGTCAAGAGTCTTCGCAACCGGCGTGTGTGTATGAAGAGGGTGATGAATGTGGAGGAAGCGAGTCAAGTCTTCAAGGATCGTGATGTATGGCACTCGGTTCCCTCTGCCTACCCCGTAAGGGATCTAGCGTGAAGATATGTATGTATGTATTATTATGTTGTTTCTAATATACTTAATTAAGACTTTTAAAGTATTCCGTTGAGCTTAAAATAATTTAGTTTAGAGGTAAGTGTCAGGGATGGACTGCAGGGTCAGCCGGTTTACATAGTTTTTTTATCTATCATTAAAATAGACAAACATATCAAATTAAAAGAGAAATCGTCCCACTTTACATCCATATCCATCCTAATATTACAAATGCGAATATCTGTCTGTCTGCCAGCCTGTCTGTCTGTTGCGCTTTCACAGCTAAATTTTTTCACGCGGACTAAGTCGCTGGCTCAGCTAGTGACGAATATATTCCGCTATAAATAGGTTCAACGCCTGTAAACTACATAATATTCGTAAACTTGTAAACTACATAATATTCGTACTTTATATTTTATACCTCCTACTACTACTAAGTGTAATTTATACCTACTACTATTATGATTTTTTCATTCATTTAAAACCAACAACAAATTTAGTTGGCAGAGGTGGAGGGGATTTACTTGACTCAACAAAAATTAGCCCTTTAAAGTTTATTATTTCACGAATGAACCCTTAATCGAAAAACTGTTTTCTTAAACCCACAATATTTTTTAAATTCCTATCCAATATTACCCCATACATTGGGGTAAACGAGAAAAAATCTGTAAACCGGTTGACCCTGCTGGCCATCCCTGAAACTTAAATTTAGGTATTTTAACCTCACAGAAACAAAAGCTACACCTAAGCATATCTTTATGTCAGAGTTCAAAAATCGTAATTATATTTTTCTAAATAATATTTTACCAAATCGATTCCAATCTAATCACAGTTTTCTAGTACGAAGTATCTCTGTGCTAGGCTGCGGAAAGACGGACGGACATTCATGGCGAAGTTTATAGTTATAAGAGTTCCCAGAATACTTCGGACTAGTGAATGTCTCATCATATTCATAAAAAAGTAAAAGGTATCTTCACGCCCGTGTCCCCGAAGGTAGGCAGAGGTACAACATGTGCACCCACGATTAGCCGAAGTACCTACTTAGTCTGAGTGTAATAGGTGGCCAGCCTATCGCCAACCAGGCATTTTTCAAATCCCGGGCAACGTTGTTTTTATCAGAATACTGAAAAACATATTTTTTTTATTTTCCAGGCCCGGGAATCGAACCCGGGACCTCGTATGGTTAACGCCGACATCGGACCATTAGACCTCAGAGGCGATTCATGTTATAAATATATTATTATTCTATTATGTTCCTATTATAAATACACTAGCGACCCGGTCCAGCTTCGCACGGGGTCCTTTGAACAATTGTTGGTGCTTTGGTGTGCGTGTGCTATGTGTTGGTGGTAATGCCGCGCTAAAACACGGTTTGTTGGTCCGTGCTGAAAAGCAGTGTTTTTGGCTCCGAGCTACGTACGATCGCTTCTAAATCTGTTTTGTTAACAAAGACTATATTGCGTATATAAAATTTGCTATACAAGCTAGACGCCGCGCGCTATAAGCATTTCCTACCGACTTCCCAAAAGGAAGAGGTTTTCAATTCAGCTGTATGTTTTGAAAATTCTTTATTTGTTCGAGGGAGTAGGTATACTCGCCGTATTCCGGTTCCGGCGATATAGGGAAGGGGATGTCGGTTGCTGCAGTTTTACCTTTGGTTTTACTGCGTCAAAAAATTATTTGCCGCGGCGCGGGGGGCCGCGGGCCGATGACAGCCGGTTCGCTACAAGCATTTTTTTTTTGGTTGCATGTAATTTTAAATCTGTGATTACTTCTAAAGTACTCATTTAAGTGAAAAAGTAAAGGACAATTTTTATCCACATTAAACGGCCAAGGTAACTAAATGTACTTATTACGATAAGGATTAATAGTGAGTAGGAGAAATTAGCTTTTGCAAATAAACTAATAATTATTTAGAGATTAAAATGGTTACAGTGAACCTTAGGAGATAGGTATGATATTGCGGACTTTTTTGTAAGCCTTTTTATTATAGGTACATTTCCGTAGTATATTATTTTGATGTATCTCATATGCCTCGGCCGCACTTGCGTCTATTGTCGAAGATATTAGCGCGTTAAGGCACGCACAGTCCAGAGTGTATGCGACAATAGCCGGTCATACCGCCGCGCGGCGGTAACTGCCCGACTTCCAAGGTCAAAGGCTAAAATACATGACTATACCTATAAGTCCATAATCAATACTTTGGTGTATAGTACTTTTTTATATCATAAGGTAGCAAATGAGTAGATTGCCTTCTTGGTGAGAAGAGTAACCATTGCCTATAGACACCAAAGAGATTAATGGAACATTGCTATCCGTGTGACAATGCCACGTGCGTAAGTCCGGCTACTTTACCCTCAAAACTGGAACATGACAATGACAAGTATTGCTGCTATTGCGATAGGAATAGGTTAGGCGGTGTAATAAAATAACCGGGCGAGACATTGCAGAATTCTACCACCTAGTAGTGACGATGGTAGTGATACGCATTGCCAATCGGTAGCCTTTTACGACCTGCCTTGCAGAACGGCAGTTGGCCTATTCTTCAAAGGAGCCTAGACCAACACGGACGTCCACATTTTAACGATCGATTTTAAAACGTTAGGTCGATATTATTAACATTTTATTTGTTTTCGGACTTATTAGCACTCTTATACCATATTCCACAATGCTCTTCATGATTGTTATTTACTCAATGAAAACAAAATGAATAAAACAAACATTTTCTTGGATATTGTTGAGAATTGTAAATTACGAATTTCCAATAGTCTCATAAATATTTGAGACAAAGAATGGGCAGATAAGTTTGGCAACGTCGCATTAGACCATCAAATGCTCGGCGTTCATGATTGGTCGTAAACCGGATCAACGACGGATTTGTATATGTGATCAACATTCATTTTTACCCTAAATATTAAACCGTTCATATAGGCTCCGAAAAAACCGACCCGGAGCCAATTATGTTTGCCAGTTGTTGCAAAGGATTAAGAATAGCGGTCTGGATCAACTATAGCAATCGGATCAAAAATGTGCTCGTCTGACACCGCGATGGATCAATAATTTACGAGAAGAGATATATCTCTCTCTCTCTCTCTCTCTCTCTCTCTCTCTCTCTATATATATATATATATATATATATATATATATATATATATATATATATATATACAGTGTGACCCGCGTTAAAGTGCAATCCCGAAAATCGGTGAAATTACACCGAAAACTATCGACGAAAATGGGTCTAAAAAAAGTTCTAAAAAAAAACCTAATTTTTTTATACGCCGCTGAACATTTGTTTCCCGAGTTTCGACCTCTATGTACAAATAAATTTATTCCTCCCAAACTAGCTGGCCGATTTTGATGAAATAAAGGACAAATCAATGCCAAGTATGTAGCAATGTGGATAAAATAAAAATAAACGACAAAAATGGCCTTAAATACTTCATTTTTTAAATACTTTTGAAAAAAAAATCTTTTTTTTTATTGTTTTTTCCAATCAACTCAAATTTCTATGAAATAAACCCCTACATCTTGATTTGTTTTATAATTTATTATTATTCTTGACTGTATAAGCTTTCAAAAAAAAATAATCAAACATTGTATCTCTAAAAATACAGGAGTTACGAATTTTTGAAGTTCACTACACAGAATGGGCAAATCCAGGTAGAGACCCTTTTTTATTCCTTTGTTATACCGGTAGTCGGCTGCTATTGTATTCAATGCTTGGGGCAAAGGAACAGGCAAAAGGAAGGTCCGGCAGTCGCCACTCGCCAGTCCGCTCCGATCACATTGCTGCTGCTGACGTATTGTTCTCGCATTAAAATTACAGTTTTTCGTTGAGTTTTCGTTATTGACTACTTGTTACGATTTTGTTATTGACTGTTACGTTTTTGTTATTGACTGTTACGTTTTTGTTATTGACTGTTACGGTACTCGACTGTTTTCGTGGTTGTGCTGGGTTGAGATGCCGCGATTAAATGCATTCTCCCCGCGAGAAATCGCTGACATCCATTATTATTATGGAATGTATGGTGGACGCACATCTGTCGCTCGATCGGCATACATAAATGCATTTCCGAACAGACTTGCACCGTCGGCAAGGAACTTCCAGGAAGTTCATCGGAAGCTCTCCGACATCGGACTTGGATTACAACACACAAGACGTGAACAAGAATCCATTATAATCGAGACAGAGATGGAAGAAGCGGTTTTAAGTACCGTTTTTGCCACTCCTACTATTAGTACGACGCGTTTAGCTTTACTTCACCGTATATCACAAACCTCAGCGTGGAGAATTTTGAAGAAAGAAGGTCTACATCCATATCATTACCAAAGAGTCCAGGATTTGCACGGGGATATGGATTTCCAATCAAGGTGCGTTATGTCGATCTGGCTACAACGACAAATCCGTCGCAATCCACAATTTTTAAAAAAGATTTTATGGATGGATGAGTCGAAGTTCACCAGGAATGGCATCACGAACGCTAGGAATATGCACGAGTGGTCACATGATAATCCACATCTGAAGAGGACCTCGTCATTCCAGGTGCAATTTTCAGTATATGTTTGGGCAGGTCTACTCGACGACATGTTGATAGGACCAGTAATTTTACCAGCGACACTAAATTCGGAACGATTCCTAACTTTATTAAGGGATGAGCTTCCCCGTCTGTTAGAGGATGTACCGCTGGCATCCAGACAGGGCATGTACTTGCAAATGGACGGCTGCCCTGCTCACTATGGCCGCAATGTCCGTGAATTTTTAAATAATAATTATGCCAATCGCTGGATTGGACGCGAAGGCCCAGTGGGCTGGCCAGCACGCTCTCCTGATCTGACACCGCTCGACTACTTTTTATGGGGCCACATGAAGCAAAAGGTGTACAGTGAACCCGTGAATTCAGAGGCTGAGCTTCATGACCGCATCATGAGGTGCGCTGAAGCATTGAAAAATGAACCGCAACTTATACGAAGGGCCACACAACACATTTCAGTACGCGTGGCAATGTGTTTGCAACAACACGGAGCACATTTCGAAAACCTAATACATTATAATGTAAGTCAACAATAATTAATAATAAATAATAAATCATTGTTTTTGATTATTTTTTGTTTTATTTAATCTGTCATCTAAAAAGGAATAAGCTCATTGGAAGTTTATTTCGTTTCGTTACACACCCCAAGCATTAAATACAATAGCAGCCGGCCACAGGTATAACAAAGGAATAAAAAATGGGCCTCTACCTGGATTTGCCCACTCTGAGTAGTGAACTTTAAAAATTCGTAACTCCTGTATGTTTAGAGATACAATGTTTGATTATTTTTTTCTCGAAAGCTAATACAGTCAAGAATAATAATAAATTATAAAACAAATAAAAATGTAGGAGTTTATTTCATAGAAATATGAGTTGATTGAAAAAAAAACAGTGGAAAAAAGTTATATTGTTCACGAGTATTTAAAAAAATGAAGTATTTAAAGCCATTTTTTGTCATTTTTTTTTATTTTATCCTCATCACTACATACTTGGCATTGATTGGTCGTTTATTTCATCAAAATCGGCCAGCTAGTTTGGGAGGAATAAATTTATTTGTACATAGAGGTCAAAATTCGGGAAACAAATGTTCAGCGGCGTATAAAAAATAGTTTTTTTTTTTAGAACATTTTTAGACCCATTTTCGTCGATAGTTTTCGGTCTCATTTTACCCATTTTCGGGGTTGCACTTTAACACGGGTCACACTATATATATATATATATATATATATATATATATATATATATATATATATATATATATATATATATATATATATATATATATATATATATATATATATATATATATATATATATATATATATTTTACTGTTTTTTTTATTAATGAATATTACAATTTAATACTTTTTAGCCTATTCTGGACAAAGACCACCCAAACCCACAAAAATTGCAACAAAATTGGCACTTTGTTCTTGACTTATAAGTGGTGTAACTAACTCAACTTTTTTATATATATAGATGAACAGCTAGACTGATATTTTTACAAATTTTTTATTGATGAAAATAATATTATTAAAACATTTTTTTTCTTCAATAAATCAGCAATATTTTTTGAACAAATATTTTATTGCTGACATTACTAATTTAACAGTTGTGATATGAAGTTCATAAGAAGCATGATCCTATTCTCAGTTGGAATGCATAGTACTTATTGTACACCAAAATAGTAAATACATACTTTAGTAATAGAGTCTACTGCTCGAGTCCAGGTTTTAGCTGAAATATTTGTACTTTCATCAAACATTATAAATTATTCTCCAACAAAACCAAAATCTTTTCTTTTTTTATTAAATACTTATTAGCATTCTATCATTCCTTCATTCGTTTTCTGTATTGGTATGCCAAATTTTAGAAGACCACAACTATATAATATTGTATGATAGTGCCAATTAGTGTTTGTTTTCTTGCCTCTTAAATGTTCATATTAGTTGCAGCTGTACTAAAACTGCAACAATAAAGGAATCATACATCAGCAATCAACATTTGTAAAGTTCATCATTCCTATTCATTTAAGATTGATTTAAAGTTCTGATAAACATTAGAAGAACATGTAATGAAAAAAAGCATCACTTTTACATAAGAAACTACTTGCCAGAGTAGGTAATATGTGGATCATATTCCATCACAGTCACAGATTTTTAAAATTTTAAAACACTGAAGGACAAAAGTTATTCTTTAGATGAGTCTACATATTACTGTCACAATTGACATTACCATGAAACTGTATTATATCTGGATGCAGCACTTCTAATACCTACTTGAAACACTACTTTAAATACTGCTGTCATCTTCTGAGGTCTTACCCTCTCTTTCCAACACAGCTGTATAAAAAGAGATGGGGAGACCTCAGAGATAGAGATATAACGTAAATATTTGTTTCAATTGATTAATGCGAGCGATAGCTACACCTATATCTAATACTTCATGGTCTAGAATCCATGCATATTGTTTTTACCTAATACCTAGGGAACATACCCATACTACGTGACCTATTTTTTAAGATTTTTCGACCCCTCCCTCCCCTCGGTGACCACTCGTAGTATATGCCAAGGCCCCCACCCCTTTAGTTTTCACGTAGTAATTCATAATTATGATTTTTAATCATTTCACAGGCAAAAATTGAAAAAAAAAATAATTTGGCTCATACTCGTCTTTATTGCATAAGACTGCATGCATACTTAAATTACTAGTGAATTATGTATTATGAAAAAGAACAACATTCGTGAAAACATATTGCTATACAGTATGGAACTTACAGTAACTTAATTTACGAACACAACAATTATTTTCATTCATTAAATTTCTCTCATTAAAATCGACTACGTGACAAAAATCTGAGCCACCCCCCCGCTCCTGTGACTGACCGTAGTATTTTAAAGACCCCCCCCCCTGAACGGGTCACGTAGTATGGGTACGTTCCCCTATGTCACTTCTTATACTAATTTATTAATGTGAAAAGCCGCACAGAGCTTGTCCTACTAATATTATAAAATATGTGATAGTATGTTTGTATGGATACATATTAATACTCTGTAACTATAACAAATACATATTGGTTTATGTATTAAACTACGCAAAGAAAGAGATACTACGTTTTACGTATAGTTTATAACTCACTAGTACTTTGAAATAAATTGTTCTTTATCGTACTATTAACACATTATCGTACTAATAACAAAATTAGTATTTGGTTCATGAAATATAACTAAATAATACGATGTAGTACAATTAAATTGATATTTGACAAGTGACAACCAGTGACAACCATAAAGCATAATAATTTTTTTTTTTTTTTTTTTTGGCATGGGCGTTAACAACTGCCATTCGTCAAGCTTAAAGCATAATAATTATATATACTAGTCTATGGTGACAACTAAGAATGACACAAGGAACTTATATAGGCCTTTTCATCATCAGATGAGCGCATGCGTAGCCGCCATGTTGAAACGGCGGTAATTCAAAAAATTCGTACTGTTTTAATCAACAATGGCTGGACAAGGACTATTATCTCCACAAAGAAATAAATTATTGGAAAAAACCATCGATGGTGCTTCACTTATTTATGATTAAGTTGAAGCTCATAATTGTGAACAATTGAAAAGGTGGCTAAAATGTTAATGTTAAGGTGGCTAAATTAATATTTTGAGGCTATACATGACATTATTAATTAGACAAATGTAAATATGTTTAGAAATTTTTTATCAGAAACAAAATGTTTAATGCGACATAATAAATAAATAAATAAATAAATAATATATAAAAAATTTACAGGTTTTAAATGATTTGTATCGTGTATCACTTTTACATACTCCATAACAACACCGTTTTGTTGTTCCTTTTCGTACAGACAACATAATTATAATGGAGTACAAATATTTTTTTCCGATTATTTTGACTTACTACTTATTTTTTTTTTCACTTTTTTTACAATTAATCAACTTTGTTAAATTTTAATTTTTGATACACGAATAGCGGACAATTTAGCATGGTTGTTTACAAAAAACAGTACGAAAAAGATGGCTGATTCTGACGCATGCGCACAAAAAATTTTTGTGATGAAAAGGCCTTTACGATAACGTAACTTCCTTGGAATGACATGAGATCAGGGTTATCAACTTGGATTTAAAAAAATACTTAGACGACAGAGCTACCAAATGCAGAAAGACGTGATCGTACGTTCCACAGGTACGCACACTTCCTATCAATTTATGTTTATAGTATTCAAGGTAATGTCGAAATGAAAAGATCGTACTCGCACGTAAAGTTTTTATTTAATAAAACAAGAATAAACTGACTTCGAATTTCCGTAGATACATTCTTATCTTTGAGTTTAAATACTTGTCAATTATATCCATATCCCAAAAACTACTAAACCAATTTCAATGAAACTTTGACTGTTCCCTAGTTTGAATATAATTGATTTAATTCAAAAAGAATCATCTTATATGACTTAGTTTCTGATAAACATGTGGTACATATATTAACGAAATTTAGCACTCGTTAAAGTCCGCCATTACTTAAGACGACGTAATCACTACATAGTATAAAACAAAGTCGCTTCCTCTGTCTGTCCCTATGTATGCTTAAATCTTTAAAACTACGCAACGGATTATGATGCGGTTTTTTTAATAGATAGAGTGATTAAAGAGGAAGGTTTATATGTATAAAAACATTTAATATATAGTAGCGAAATACTGCAATTTTTGAGTTTTCTTACGTCATGTCGTAAATAATTATATTTTTTTCCGCTTACATTGCAAACGCAGGCTAAACCCTATGAGATTTATCAAAATAATGTAATAAGAGTTTGTACACCTTGAAAAGGTCTACAGAAAACTCCGCGATGATATATGTCAGGTCAGTATGTCTGTATGTATATGTGTGTGTGTGTGTGTGTGTCTGTGTGTGTGTGGGTGTGTATGTGTGTATGTAAACATCTCATAACTTTTTAACGGCTAGACCGATCGAAACGCGGTTGATGGCATTCGAGTGGATTCCGCTCAGCTTAGATTTCCTGAAAATTTGAACCCTTTCGGTCCAAAACATTTTAAAAAATTTAAAAAAAACACCAAAAAAATCTTGACGAAACAGATTTTTTTTATATAACTTCCAGATTTATGTACCGATTGAGTACAAAAACTAATGAGCTCTATTTCTCAAAAAATTACGTCTAATACATAAATTGCATCCAAATCGGTTTATCCGTTTAGGAGTAATCGTTGACGAAAAAATTTAAAAAAAAGGTTTTTTCGACGTAGCTTCGAAATTTTTCAACCAATCATTTTTTGGTGTTCTACGATATTTTAGTACTAAAAAAACCACGTCAAATGCCGTTTCAAAAATCAAAATCGAATCTAATTTTCAAAACTAGCTTTTCAAATATTAAAATTACGTTGTTTTTAGCAAACTTACTTAATTTTTTTTAAATAACTTTTAATTTACCGATTGACCTAAAAATATTATCAGCTCTTGTTCTTTAAAAACTTCGTCAAGTACCGTTAATTTAACCAAAATCGGTCAATTTGTTTGGGATTTATCAATGAAGAAAATTAAAAATAAAATGTTTTTTGACATAGCATCGAAATTTTTCAACCTATCGATTATTTTGCTAAAACAATATTTTAGATCTCAAAAATTGAGTTGAATGCAATCATCGTTTTCAAATATACAGCTTTTCAAAAATTAATAATACTGCCATTTTTAACAAAATAGACGTTTGAACTGAAAAATCTATGCTTATATTTTTTACTCTTTTGAGCTTAAAATACCTTAATTTAGTGAGAAGTTTCAGGGATGGCCCGTAGGGTCAACTACTTACACATTATTTCCCGTTTGCTCCGATGCCTCGCCTTAATAAATCGCAGGGTCAAACCTTCAACGTTGACTGTTTTTCACATGTCCAACTATATATATCGCTCTTTCAGAGTAACCTCTAAAGAAAACATGTTCGTATTGTCTAATGGCAAGAAAGCTGTGAACTTTGTATATAAAGACATTCTGTAATATATTAATTGTAAAAATAATATATATAGGTAAAATGTAAAAACTAAAAATGTAGTATCTATATGAATTTAGATATTCCAAAGATAGCAGGAAATCTTCATGGTATAGGGAAAGGGGAATTGTTATACTCCAAATTTAACGCGTGCGGGCCACGTGCAGTAATGAATAAATCAAAACTACTGGATCGATTTTAATAATTTTTTTTTACCGTGCGAAGCTGGGGCGGGCCGCTAGTTATAATAATATACGATTGTTTCTCAGTTATTTCATATGTTTAGTGTTTCCTTCATCTACAAAATAGTTCATTCAGTTCAACATATAGTCCTAACGATCTACAATAAGAATGATCTAAAGAAAGAACAGGCAGTATAACCAATGGCCTTAGCCTGTTCCATGGTAACAAGAAAATTAAATCTGACTACTGACATTGACATGATGGCTAGATAAATTTTTTTCAAGTGTAGTGGAATGTGTTTGTATCTATTGTAAGCTAAGATAGTTATTCAAACCAAAGAATTTTCTTATATTTATTTGTAACAATGTTGACATAAATCAAAATGGTTTATAGCATATTATACCAATCCAGTGAGATATAACTGTGAATCATATAGTTGGATTTTTATATAGGTATTTATTTGCTGTCATGAACGAATCTAGTAGCACAAACAGTATCTTTGCATTACGAAATTTTATGGCTTCCAGCTCAAACGTAGAAGGTACGTCTTTAAGGGTAGAAAATGTTCAGGGCCCAACTACATCTCGAGAAAGTGTACGGGATGGTACAGAAGATCTTTATGATCTTAGAGGAAAAGTCGAATCACGTTTGATGTCTATGTGGAATAATGTTAAATTTGGCTGGACGGTGAAATTAAAAACTAACTTCTCAAAAGAATCGCCGGTTTGGCTTCTTGGACGGTGCTATCATCGTAAATTAAGCCCTAGTGGTTCCTTAGAGTCATCCACAGAAATTGGTACAGAAGCTACAGCTCATAGTCCAATGGAGCACATATATGGCGAGGGTATTGAAGGTTTTAAGTCTGATTTTGTTAGTAAAATTTGGATGACTTACAGAAGAGATTTTCCAGTTATGTCTGGTTCAACATTTACTACTGATTGTGGATGGGGGTGTATGTTGCGGAGTGGGCAAATGATGTTAGCTCAAGCTTTAGTGTGTCATTTTCTTGGACGTTCATGGAGGTGGTCACAAGAAAAAGTTATACAAAACTCAAGAGATTTTCAAGAAGACTGTCTTCATCGTATGATTATAAAATGGTTTGGTGACAAATCATCTGTAAATAGTCCTCTTTCAATACATCAGATGGTAAAGTTAGGAGAATCTTTAGGGAAGAAGCCAGGTGACTGGTATGGACCTGCATCAGTAGCCCATTGCCTTAAAGCTGTAATGACAGCTGCATCAAAGGAAACTTATGAATTTGATAGATTAGAAATTTATGTTGCTCAAGAATCAACCATCTATGTTCAGGATGTTGTTTCACAATGCCGATTACCAGATGGTTCATGGAAGTCTCTAATACTTTTAGTTCCTGTGAAGCTGGGGAGTGATCGATTAAACCCAATTTATGGCCCTTGCCTTACATCGCTCTTAACTTTAGATTCCTGTATTGGTATCATTGGTGGTCGACCTAAACATTCATTATACTTTGTTGGTTATCAAGATGATAGACTAATCCATCTAGACCCTCATTATTGCCAAGAAATGGTTGATGTGTGGCAACCAAACTTTTCATTACAAACATTTCATTGTCACTCACCTAGAAAAATGCCAATTAACAAAATGGATCCATCATGTTGTATTGGGTTTTATCTTCCGACACATCATGATTTTACAACATTTATTAATATTATCAATGCATTCCTTGTACCTCAGGGTATGACATCTAGTACCGAATACCCAATATTTACCATAAACCATGGATCTCGTTCTACTGTTATGAATTTACCAAATGTAAGATATTCTATTCTTGAAACAGAGCAACATTGGATTACTCCAAATATACTAGATAGTGATACTGATATTGAGTCAGAAGAGTTTGTTTTAATTTAATTCTTGCGATACAGGTTTATTCGCCAGTATACTCCATGAGATATCTCTGGCTATTTTCAGTAAATGTGTAATTTTTCAGTGACTAAAAAACCCCTGTCCTATTGTGAGATACTGTTTCATAACTTAATTAATTATACATGTTAGTATGATTTGGATATAGATAGACCAATTTTCCACTGTTAAAATAATTAATCTTCAGTGATATTGCAATAGCATTACAAAATATTGACCAAAAAATGTTGAAAGATGAAAAGCTACACCAAAAAGCGGTTCCATTTAATGGTAGCCAACCGATGTATATGGTGACTCAATGTGGTGTTGTATTTAAAATGTTCCTTGAACTTTAGGGAAATTGAAAGGTAAAATTGAGCATTTCAAAAAGCAAAGTTCCATACTATTTTTAATTTTACAAATAGAATCATTTCATTACTTTTTGGTGTCATAGACCTACCTAATTATGATCAATTCGAGTCGGACAGGGTTTTTTGTTCTCATTGTATAAAGTATGATTATTCATTGGAAATTGTACAGGTGAAACTTAAATCCAGTGTAAGCCAAAAGCTGCTGTAGGCTTATATATGTATACCTGTATCTTAAGATGGAATTTATTGACTGAATATTATTACACCCATTATTTATCTTATTATAACAGATAAAAGTTCAAGTATATTCTAAACAAATATAGCTCGAAATGTACATAGTTAATTTTTTTAAGTTAGAAAAAGTATTGTGTATAAAGTGTGTGTGTATAAAAGCATGTTTTATTTATATTTAGAGTTCTCAAAGTGAATGAGAGCAATATGTTTTGTTAAAATTATAGTACCAGGTCAGGGGGATGTTTGTTTAGCCATCAAGTTACACCACAGATCACAGAAATGTACATAGAATAGGACTGCCTAAATTTGGACATATACATTGTAAGTATTTAAATAGCTGCATTGTAATTTGTAAGCATAAAAAAGGTAGATATAAACAATAATACATATGGATCAATAGGTGTGAAAACAAATGCAGTTATAATAGTATATACATGGTTGCAGCCAGCAGGGTGCAAGGGGGTGCACTTACATCCCCCTGTCGGGAAATAAAATATGATTAAAATAATATTAAATTGTTGCCTGAATAAAAAGGATGGAGTTGCTATCAATTTATTCATAACCTTGTCAAAGAACAATTTGACATTATTTATTTACATGAAATTATATATTACTAGCTGTTGCCAGCGACTTCATTCGCATGGACTTTGTTTACTCCGCACAGCACCTCCCCGCTACGTGATAGCGTGATAATATGTAGCCTATATGTTGACCCGACCTGTTTGTAATATTCATGCAAAATTTGAAGTAAATCCATGCAGTACTTTTTGAGTTTACCCTGGACATACATACAGACAGATAAACAGACAAAATTTCTAAAAACTATATTTTTGGCTTCGATATCGATTGTAGATCATGCCCCAAGTATTCTTTTAAAAAAATATTCAATGTACAGTTTTGACATTCCTACGATTTTATTATATGTATAGATTACTAGCTGACCCGGCAAACATTGTTTTGCCATTCATATTAGGAATCCAAAGTGGACAAACAATGTGACACGTAATTTATATAAGTCTACGCCCTACGGGATTGTCCTTCCACGCAGCCGAAACGGCATTAAACTTTATATGGTGGTTAAGTATTCTTAAATTTTCTATTTTTCCACGCAATTTTCTTAATATGTTCTTTTGTAAGAACCTTCTCCTTATAATTACAAACACAACAAAAAAAAAATTACTGAAATTGGTCCAGCCATTCAGGCGTGATGTCGTGACCAAGGAAAATAGGGATTGATTTTTATATATATAGATTATGTACAATTCTATATTTTATATTAGTTAATAGTTAATGATATATGTATATGCACCCCCCTAAAAGTATACCTGGCGATACCTATGTATATATAATAATATTTAAAGATCATTATCTCACACAAACTACCTCTGAATATAATTGAGATGTTAAGGCTGATTCAGAGATTGCATAATCTGTTATTAATATGTTTTCATAAGATATTCTATTCTTTGTATATATTTTTATTTATTCTAGATCATTGCATTTTTACAATATGCCTTTAATCAAGTCTACCATTTGGGAAATCTTCAAAACCAGTTAAAATTACTGTTGGCATTGACAGAATTACTGTGCTAGTCACTGTAGAAGCAACAACAATCAATCTGTTACACAGATACCAATCTTTATCTGTTACAGTTTCTGTCCAGCTATAAACTTTATAAATAAAACTAAGCCTGTTATTATTAAAGATTTTATTCACATTTAGCTTACAATGTATGTAGGCTTATGACATGATTGAAAATAATTGTAGAGAAAACATCTTCATTCACAAGACTACCCATATCCACTCTGTTATTTCCTAAAAGCTAGTTTACAAGTGCCAAAACACTCCTTTGCTGCATTTCAGAACATTCTCTGGTCCACATTCTCTACGTCTTTCTATTCTAACTGCTTGAAATATATAAAGAACACGGGCAAGACTTCATACATCGTTTTTTTAGTTATTATCTTACAGTTTAATATATTCCTTAAGATTCTCTTACAACTCCTTATCTGCATTTAATAAATATTTTTTTAAATTGGGGAATAGTAGCTAAATAAAGTTGGAATTTAGGTAAGGTTAACATAAACAATCAGTTCTCTCCTTAATAGTGTGTGGTTAGGTATTTATCTTGTCATTGGTTGTCTTCAGTACAACAGCTGCTAATCTTAGAAATCTAAGTTAGATTGACAGAATTCTTAGCTAAGATTTTGCGGAGATACTTTATAGGTACTTCAAAGAACAAAAAATAAATTGGAATTAACTATTCTTTAATACAAAAACAGGAAGAAATTTTATTTGATACTTATAATGAAAATTATAACAGGTATATAAACTTATAAAACGTAAATTAAGTTTTATACAATGGTAACACTTATTATGATTAATATTATGATAGAATTCACTCAAATTTAACTCTCAATATTTTATATGATTATTCCTAGTGATATATTTTATTTGAATGATTTAAAAGTCATAGAAAATTATTCTAGTTTATGTATTATTCGTCACTCCGAAAGATACGCAAGGGATATACAAAACCAAAATGCCCGTGTTCTTTGTGAAATAAATCAGTATTTGAAATAATTTATATAAAATAGTCAGAAACCTAGACCAAAGATATATCTGATGCAGGTCATTGAAATAGACCATAAATTAAAGATTAGGGAATAAAATTTGTATGTAACTAATGTTTTAAAAGCAATTTAGTCATTGTTTCCAAAATCTATACAAAAATTAAATATCAATATCATTTTGGCAAATTTTGCAACAAAATTTGCACTATGTCAACAATTATTAATTATTAGGTTTTAAAATCATTACCTACCCTTATATAATGAAAAACTATGTGCACTTTATTCATTTTTGTCCTTCACTGGAGGTGGGTGCCTTATAAAATAATGAAGAGCATTATAGACAAGGTGGGGTGCAACATTATGGAGTGGATGTACAGTATTTAGCTCATTCCGTGGAGAACCGACAACAAAAGGATCACCAGCCCCTGTGCCATGTTGCGATATTGACAGTCCACTTAATGTATAACACGTGTGGTACATATCTCTTGGCCTGTAAAAAACAACGAAAACTTCATGTTCTTAGTCAATAAAAATGCAAACCAATTTTGCCTATTCCTTTGAAGATAAACAATTTGAAGTTATTTATTTAAAAAAAATACATGTTTAAACAGAACTTTTTACATTTATCTATTAGTGCATTTTATTTATATGGTTAATTTTTTTTAAAATTTATTTTAAGGCAATAAACAATCTGAATAAGTCAATGACCATTTTTGTACTTACTTCCCTGGTTTGTCTATAAGTCCACCTTCTGGAGACTGGCAACAAACTATTATATATTCTTGTAAGGCACCTTGATTGAATAAAACTTTTTCTAAAAATTCTTTATTGTCTGAAAAAAAAGAGAAAATATCCAATGTTATTTAAACTAGACAAAGGACAGGTTCAGTCTTTTTTAAGAAAAGTATCCATAAAACTTGCACTAGTATCTTAGGATAGTTTAATACAGATGAAACTTATAAAATTTGAGCACTTTCCATATTATGGTGAAAGTGTCAAAGTGTCATAAAATGACCTAGCCTCTTGAAAATATTTTCTTGTGAATATACATTTTCACTAATTTATCTTACTTATTTTATACTGGCTGACTGGTAAAGGATTGTACATACTGAAGGAGGGTGTTCAGTAATCGAATCTGATACTGAATATGTCAACACCGGAAAACGAAAACATAGTCGTCCATAAGTTACGAAATAAAGTTTTATTGAACTGCTCAAATTAAAAAAAAAATACATTGCATCATCTTGGTCTCGTAGATGTACAATAAACAGTAAATAAAATGACATTTAAAGTAATTTACTTTATATATTCTATACTTTCCATCGTCGGCACTTTGGGAAATTCCATTACTGTTAGACACAATTAACAATGCGCTTGTACTTGAATTTCACTTCACAACATGTATATTTTTAGTATATTACTCATCTGGTTTCACTTTTTAAGCATCATGATGGATGGATGAGGATGATCAGTTAAGTATATTACATCCTGAAGATGCTTAAAAAGTGAAACTGGTTGAGTAATATACTAAAAATATATATGTTGTGAAGTGAAATTCAAATACAAGTGCATTGTTAATTGTGTCTAACAGTAATTTACTTTAGCCGAAAACCTGCCGCAATGTGGATTTTTTTAATTTGAGAGTTCAATAAAACTTTTTTGTAACTTGTGGACTACAACATTTTCGCTTTCCGACATCAATGTATAAAAACGATGTACTTATATTTTGACCTAATTTTCTAGTAAAAATGTAACAATTAGTATGGACACTCGTATACGGCGCATGGAAGATCATTGTTTACAAACTCTGATTGGCTAAGCTCGGATTTTAAGCAATCCTTTTTCCTATTGGATTTAAAAGTTGATAAACTAAACAGCTAATCTTTACATTGCAAATGTTAACAGCTAGTAATCAATCTTGATATCATAAAAAGGAACTATGTGGTCAGTGCTTGCAACTATCATTTTCAGATCATTTAAACTCTAAATGGCAATACAAGACTTATATAAAGCTTAACAACTGAAGGATGACAAAACATCTAATCTTGTACAACTGTTTGGTCAAACAGATATCTATTATAGATCTAGACTATTTTATTTGAAAGCTATAAATAAAACCAAACTTATTCAGTATAACTGAAATTGAAAGATGGGCTTATAAAATGTAATTATATTATACTTTAGATACTGCAATGCAAGCAAATAATTATGATAAAAATATTTATTACCTTGAGATAGTATTGCACTAATAATAGGAAACACAGCTCCTTGCCAAAATGAATAGCAGCCATCTACTAGTTTGTTTGTTCGGCCTTGAAAACCTCCCTCTACACTCATCTGGCGGTTAACAGACCATCTCAAAAGAGCATCAATATCGCAAAGAGTAGTTCTATTTAATAGGGCTAAAGCAGCAATGCCACAATAAGCATAACCTCCATGAGCTTCCATTCCTGGACACCCTGCAAAACCACCTTCATATGTTTGGCAGCTTACAATCCACTCTGCTGTATTATCAAATAATTTGTCTGTGTATGTGTTAGTCATTTTGGCTACACTCACAGCACAGTATGCACCTCTAATATCTTGTTCCCCACCTCTATGAAGTGAGAATGATCCATCAACATTTCTTACAGACCATAGGAATTTTTGTAAAGAGCTTCTATCAATAGAATTGTAGGCTTCATCTGTTCCAATGATACTCAGTGCATTCACAGCTGCAAATGTTGCCCCAAGATGTGCATATTGGCCTGGTCCTCCTCCATAACCTCCTTCTTTTTGTTGACATTGAGATAAAAACTTTACCGTGTTGGATAGTGTTTCGAAATCTGGCATATCATTTAAAATCCACAAAGCATTTAAGATCCAATAAACAAGCCAGGGTCTACTGGCGTCTAAGCACATGTAACTTTTAGGTAAGTTTTTTAACGAGTTTTTAAGAAATCTTATATGAAGATTTTTTATTAATTTTGGTAAGTCTGGATCATTTGAGGCTTTTTCTTCAAACTGTTTGTATATTTTTAGTATTATCTTTTCAACTTCAATCTGCAAGATATATAAAAATTTTATTAAAGCATAGTTAAAAATGAAAATGATGAAAAATTCTTGCTTTTGTACTGTTTGTTATAAACCTTATGCATTTAAATGTATTGACAAAACTCACAACAATTTTATTTAGCTCAGTAGCTCCTAGCAAAAACAGGGAATACATTAAAGTCAAAGTCAGAACATCAAATCACCTTTACAGGCAGTTTTGACGAGTCAACATTTTTTTGAGTTACTACTGGATGGACTATATTTGATATTTTGAATTTTAATGTTTTCAAATACAGATATTTGAGTTTAATAAACAATACATTCTATACGATAAAGAAATATTTTTTTATTATAAAAGAAACATAATAAATGTGAAATAAACATACCTGATGATAATAATTATTACTATCAAAAATTTGGAATTTTTGGAAGAGGGATATTATTAGATTAGGCTAAAAAGTCAGGGCTGTGAAACTCCCCCATTCTGACAAAAGGAAGCAGAATCATAGTCATCACAGACCTGTTGCACTTGGCCTCAATTACCAAATATAGTAGTAATATCTAAAGGCCACTTAAAAACTTACTGCCTATTTGTATGTACAAGGGTGATTGAAAATTATTCGGCCTAACCAAGAAAATAAACACATATATTTTTATTTTTCTACATAAACACCATCAAGTTCGATGCACTTTTGCCAACTCCCATTCAAAGCATTTAGACCTTTGAAAAAAAAAAGATTCTTCCTTAGAGTCAAAATATGTGTCTACTGCTGTTTTAACTTTGTTGTTTGTTGAAAATCTTTGACTTGCCAAGTGCTTTTTTAGGTTAGGGAACAGAAAGAAGTCTGACGTTGCCAGATTAGGTGAATAAAGCAGATGCAGTAATAGTTCAAAGCCACAATTGTGGATTTCAGCCATTGATTGCACGGATGTGTGAACATGGGCATTATCTTGATGAAACAGGACTTTTCTTCTAAGCATTTCTGGACGTTTTTCTTTTATTTTCTCTCCTAAACAATGCAGTAAGACACAGTTGTAATCAGAGTTTATAGTCTGACCCCTTTCAAGATAATCAGTAATAATCACACTCATTGAGTCCCCGAATACTGAAGCCATTACCTTATTTGCCAACAAAAGCAGCTTTTTTGAAGGGTGGTGAATCAGGTCTTCTCTACTGTTTTGATTGTTGTTTTGTTTCTGGTGTACAGTAATGAACCCATGTTTTGTCCATTGTAACAAAAGATTCAAAAAATCATCTGCATCGGCTTCAAATAATTCCAAACAGTCACATGGAATAGTCAATTGCATCCTTTTTTGTTCAACTGAAAGCAGTCGCAGAACCCACCTCGCAGACACTGTGGAAACCCAATTTGTTGACTATGGTATTTTGAGTTCGTTCATAAGAGATGCCTATAATTTCGGCTATCTCTTATTTTTAATCTGCGGTCTCCCATAATTAAATCAACTACTTTTTTAATATTTTCGTCAGTAGTGGACGTTGAAGTCCTTCCAGATTGGGGTTCATTTTTCACACTCTCTCTGCCACTCTTTAATTCTGCCATCCATTTTAAGTAAGACAAAGCAGAATCCCCTAATGTACTGACCATATCATCATGGATGGCTTTCGGTGATAGCCCCTTCTTATGGAGATACTTAATGATTGCACGCTGCTCGATTTGCTCCATTTGCAGAAAGTATGTCCGATTGCTTTGTTAAAAAATTTACAAAATCACAACAAATTATTGCACACATTTTGAACTTCACACAATTAACTACTCTACTCTGAACTAAATAATGTGGGCAGGTTTTTTTTTTAATTGAACGGATCTGTGTTAAGCCGAGTACTTTTCAATCCACCCTCGTAACAAGTCAAAGTTAAAGAGAATCCCTTCATTTATTCAAACTCGGTGTGGGATTTAAAGGCAACCAATGAAACCTACTTATAAATTGCCTCATATCACGAGTTGCCTAAATACATTAGGCCTACACATATTCCAAAGATAGAAGAGCCACCTTAATAATTCTTTTTTGTGCTTCCGCACAGTACTGCGATTTCCATAAGGCAGAGCACTCTTCTCCCTCGTCACATAAAATTTTGATTTTTATAAAGAAAATTAGTTACAATCCTTTTAAAATATACTGTAATAACTTCTTACCTGCCTACATTCTAAACATTGTTTTGTATTTAAAAATAAAAGGGGTTTCCACACAGTTTTTAAGTTTAGGCTAATAACCTTTTCACTTCTAAAACCCCAATTTTGTGGATCAACAAATATAGTTTATCTAGTCCATAAAAGCATTGAACATTTAAACTTTTAGATATGACTGAGTTAATCAGTTTTTATTAACCTTTATTTGCATACCTTAAATTTTCTTTCATTAATCATGAATGTGATAATAACTATAGAGTTGTAATTATTTCCACATTCATCATCTGTCTTTTGAAATGATATTATAATCATAATTCTATTTACCTGTTCTGTTGATGTATTAGTTACAATGCCTTCTTCATTAAATACACACGCTGCAATATCTTTATAACAACGTACATGATTTTCCATTCTTAAAGAAATATAATTTTAGCAATACTTCCAATAAAGTAGGACTATTGCATTGCAGCAACTGGATGCCAATATCGAGCCCACATTCAGTTTATTTATTGTTGACATTGAACTGCCTGTTCCATAAAAAGTACACGGTGTAAGCGTTCAATGTTATTGTAGATTACTAACAAGAGTAATTGCTTATTGCAAGTCTAGACCATTGACCTCTAAATATATGGACATGAAATAGCTACAGAAAAAACGTGTCATTTATAGACACAATATGGCTGCCGTGTTAACATTATTAAGGATGTCCAGAAAGTAACATTTATGTTTTATCGATAAACGTTGTTTCCTGATTTACGTATTTTCAACCAAAAATATGTTATTGTATTCCCTTGTGAAAAAATTTCTCGGATAAAAGTAGGTAAATAACTTACAAAGTGAAAGTAACAGTTTATGAATGTTTATTTTTATTTAAAAAGTCGAAAAAAGTCTTACAAAGTCGGAAAAACTCGGAGTAATTCCAAAATTTCGGACTCTTCCAGAAGAGTTATTCAGTGTTAATAAATCTTGCAACGTTTATGGGTACTAAAAGAAATATATTAAAAGTTATTAATACTACGAAAGTGTAATAAAGGGGAAAAAAATATAACTAATACTTACCCGGTTTTCCGTTTAAGAATTTGAAACTTTCTTCTTTGTTTAAAAAAAGGTTACCGTTACTGTCGATCAATATTATAAACTTTGTTTCTTCAATTTTTGATAATTATTATTAAAATCTATTATATCACAACGTTATTTGCCAATTTTTATTTTATTGTACTTTTATTACATAAATATATTTATAAATTAAGTAAAAATTAAAACAGATGATCTAATTAGCTTTTGACAGGTTGAGTCAGTGTTGCCAGAGAAAAAGTCAATCTTTCGTCCTTAAAGCCTCCTCTACACTACTCCTATGTCCGGGGTAAACTCAAAAAGTACTACATGGATTTATTTCAAATTTTGCATGACTATTACTAACAGGTCGGGTCAACATATAGGCTACATATTATCAAGCTGTCACCTACGGGGGAGGTGCTGTGCGGAGTAAACGAAGTCCGCGCGGACGAAGTCTTGGGCAACAGCCAGTATAATTATGGCGAGCGAAGCGAGCCCTACACTAGGCGACTTTCTATGCACTTTTGTGGTACATTTTCCTGAAAAAGTATCCCACTTTAAGGTTTGGGCTTTGACGTGGTGGTTTAAATTCATGTCTAGATATATTATCTACCATTAAAATGCTATTTCATAAACATTAAAAAAATAGAAAATACATTTTGTATTAGAATTTTATTACTGCTAACGCCATCTATTATAAAAATAAATAAATAATAATAATAAATAAATATTCACGGGACAAACTACACTTACTGATCTAACCCCAAAGTAAGCAAATATTTGCTTGTGTTATGGGTGTTAGTCAACGATACTAATACATAGAAATAAATAATATATAAATACCAGAATATATATAATAAACACCTAAACCCAGAAATACAAACATTTACGCTCATCACACAAATGCTTGTTCCCGTCGGGGATCGAACCCGAGCCCCGTTGATTGCGTAGTCAGGGTCGCTAACCACTCGACCAACGGGAGGGTCAAATAACGAGTAAAAATGCTACAAAGCTACACTAGGCGACGATCTGTGCCCTTTAGTGGTACATTTTACTAAAAAAATATCGCACTTTTAGGTTTAAGCTTTGGCGTGGTAGTTTTATTTTGTTTAATTCATTTTCATTCACTCCAGTTTAATACAATATTAATCTATTAAAACACTTGTACTTTTTAACTTCCCACTACGTATGTAGATAGGAAGGTTACTGATTTTGCTCCGATTTTCAAAAATGGAGTTTTCACCATATGTCCGCGTTTTGTGGGCTTAGGAACCATTTTCGACTATTTTCGCGATGACGTCAGTATGTCTGTATGTATGTGTGTGTGTGAGTGTGTGTGTGTGAGTGTGTGTGTGTCAACAACTCATAAGTTTTGAACGCCTGGACCGATTGAAACGCGGTTGGTGGCATTCGATTGGATTCCGCTCAACTTATACTTCCTGAAATTTTGTACCAAATGGGCCTAAGAGATTTTGAGAAATTTTGAAAATACCCTAAACAAATTGTGACGAAACAATTTTTTTTTTAATAACTTCCAGATTAATGTACCGATTGAGTACAAAAACTATTCCTCAAAAAAATACATCTAATGCATAAATTGCCTCAAAATCAGTTTATTCGTTTGGAAGTAATCGTTGACGAAAATTTTGAAAAAAGTGTTTTTTCGACATAACTTCGAAATATTTCAACCAATTATTTTTTGGTATTCTACGATATTTTAATACTATAAAAATTACGTCGAATGCCCTTTTAAAAATCAAAACCGAACCTTATTTTCAAAGGTTACAACTTTTCAAATATTAAAATTACGTTTTCTTTAGCAAAGTTACTTAATATTTTGGAAATAACTTTCAGGCTAATATACCGATTGACTTCAAAATCTTATCATCGTTTCTCCTTTAAAAACTGCGCCAAGTACCGTTAATTGGATAAAAATCGGTAAATTTGTTTGGGATCTATCATAGACGAAAATGTTTTTTTGACATTGCTTCGAAATTTTTGAACCTACCGATTTTTTAGCTAAAGCAATATTTAAATTGAGTTGAATGCCATTTGAAAGATCAAATCGATCATCGTTTCCAAAATATACAGCTTTTCAAAAATCAATACGTGCCAAGAAAACTTATCAAGGACGTACTACGTGCGTCTTCCCGGTTGAAATTTGGATGTTTTTTGATTTCAATGGCTTCTTTCACTAGCCGTGGAATGTAATATGGCGTTCTGTCGAAAATACGCGTGGCCTATGAAATTCCATCCAGTGATTACGGCCCGACTACAGCTGTAGATGTTTAGCAATCGCCGACTTATTAACGTCGTTATTCTTGACTGCTTTGATATGCTACTAGGCCTCTGACACATGCTCTTAGTACCTCTATACACTACTCGGCCGACTTCAGTACGCGTCAAGACGCCGTTGTGAACGCACGTGTGTTTAATAGATTTTTTCGTTGATGTGCGTGTGAGACTCTATTATGAGCGGCATACAGTGGTCACAGGAGCAAACTATGTTGTTCCTTGAAACACTTCAAGCAGAGCCTTTTATTTGGGACCCCAGTGGGAAAGGTCATAAAGACAAGAAAAAAGTAAATGATGCTTGGGTGCGTATTCGGGACGTTTTGGAAATACCAGTTGAAGAATTGAAGAAAAAAAAGGATTCACTTTTTGCGACATACAGGGGCTACTACAGAAAAATGGAAGCTTCCTTAAAAAGTGGTGCCGGCGCAGATGATGTTTATCGTCCAGTTTGGTTCGCCTTTGATTTCATGAACAGCTTTTTGGGGTCCGTGTATAAATGTAAACAAACAATAACCACGGTAAGTTTTTTATTATCAATAACTTGTTTTATTATTACTAAAGTACAGATTACAGTAAGGTCGATTCGCCAGTTTGCGTCCATTTAGTGCAGTTGCTTGCTTTAAGGAGAACATAATAATGTCTCTGCATTAGTTTTAATATAAAAAGTATGTAGTTAATGTGGTAACGAACAGGCGAAATGACCCTACATTCGTTGTGTTTATTTATAAACATTGAAAATAATTTGTAAAGTAATCCCTTATCTGAACGGCAGATAATGGTGATCTGCGTGGTACTTGTGTAATATCTCTCAAAGCACAGTTATTATCAAAGTCTGCCCGCCAAGACCCGGGTTGAATTAAAACTCCATTATCATCATACATATCTACAGTACCAGGAGGCATATATATAAGGGATGATTTATTACTTTTTCTGAGAAAGTTATGCAATAAGAGACATGTCATTGTAATAATTGGGATATTATGAATATCCAAATCAATTGGCTTTCTGAATATTCTAAACCTGGATGCTAAAATACCAAACACATTCTCAACTACTACTCGAGATTTTGACAAGCGCATATTGAAAATCCTTTTCGGTGAATTGATATCATGGTTGCCAGGATATGGTTTCATTATATTATTATGTAAAGCAAATGCTCCATCTGTCAAAAAAACGTAGGGAATTTCGACATGATCCGTTCCGGATAATGGACTTGGCTTAGGAAGATTAAGCCCGTTAGATGCAATTTTTTGCCATAACGAAGAATTTTTAAGTACACCTCCATCACTGATCCTACCTTGACTACCAATGTCAGCATACATAATGTTATAGTTACTGTCGACTAAAGCTAAAAGTACTAAACTAAACGTCTTTTTATAATTAAAGTACTCAGAACCAGAGTTAACCGGACATTGTATAACAATATGCTTTCCATCCATTGCGCCAAGGGCATGTGGAAAATTCTCCTTGAATCCGTTTTCAACTTCCAACCACTGCTGCTCATTGCACGGCATCTGTAAATAAAAAGTATATTATATAAAAAATATTATCATCAAATAATATGTAAAAAGACACGGTCAATTTCATTAAAAGCTGACACTCAAATTGTATATAAATAATTAAAAAGCCGATTAATTGTAGCACTCATGTATTTTTCATAAAATACAGAGACATACACTCACACTCCTACATACACATACAGTACTCCTGCATATACGCGCACTCAAATGCATATAGTATACAGAACCCATATACACTCACAAATTTGGATTGGATTAAATAAAGATTTATTATTAAATAGGTCGTGATATATACATTTAAACCTTTGCTATTTTTATTTCAGGATCATGGAACTGATTCGATTCAGGAAGAATCAACCAACGCTTCAGAGGATGTACCAATTGCTTCTCCAACTCCAAAAGAACCAGAGCCCCCAAAAAATAGACACACCATCCGACGGCGTGACAACCCACCGGAATTGCAAGTTGCCAGTAGGCAGATGACAGAAGCCTTCAATAACTTAAATAAAGTGATAAATAATCCTTCAAAGGATAGCAGCGCAGTTGAGGACGAGTGCGACGTATTCGGCAAACTAATTGCCAAAAAACTGAAGAGGTTACCTGAACATGAAAGGGACGATATAATGTTCGATATACATGCTCTATTTCGGAAATCACGTTTTGAAAGATCTCCATCAGGTGAATCGTTTCGTACTTCTACACCTAAGTCTACGCCATATTATAGTCCGTTAACTACATCACTATCTTCTAGAAAGCGTCCTTTATCTGCGAATAATGCAGTTCATTATAATGTTACAACATTATCTCCTAGACCACACTCATCGTTTTCAGAGCCACCTGATACATATATAACATTATCTAATGAGTCCAGTGAATGTCAACCGACATACTTCCAACAACCAAGCGAAATCACTGCTCATCAACGCTCTTCAAAGATACGTGTTATAAGTGATGAAATTATTGCACCAGACACCCAAAGTCAATCAGTTTATCAACGCTATAAGCAGCCTCAATCAGATCAATCTAACGATGTTCAATATATTTTGCATATACCAGAGACCCAAACTCAATCTGATTGTCCAGAAGATAATACACATCAGAGTGATTTAATATATCAGGCATATAATGACTCGTAATGTATGAAATTATTCTTATTCTTATTCTCACTGATATTTTTGTAATTGTACATACCTAAACTTTTAATAAATATATGTCATAAATATTAAAATTTTACCTTTATTTCATCCTTGAGTTCCTCGTTCAAAGCTTCACAGACTTCGACTACAATTTTTGAAATCAACTGGCTTGAAATTTTAAATAAATAGTGCATAGATCTATAGCTGTCACCACTTGCCAAAAACCTCAAGGTGATTGATAATCGAATCTTAGCAGGTATAGCTTCTCTTAAATGAGTGTCTCGTTTAGCGATTAAGGGTTCGACTTTAGAAAGTAATAAATTAAAATCGTCCAATGACATTCGGTGGAAATTTTCAAATTCTCCTGATGGTTCTTGTATGAGTTCAAGAAATTGTTGTTCCATAGTACGTCTGTAAAAAAAAATACAGTTAATTAACTTGCCATGTAATGTACTTTAACTTATTAGAAATCCTAATTATTTAAATAAATATTACCTACCTAGTTCTGTTCCGATGCATTGCGATCATCCACCATCTTCTTTTTCTTCTTTTCTTTTTAGTCTTCTTCGTGAGATAAGTATGCACGTAGTTATAATACGCTAGAGAGCACATTGCTACGGCAGCTGCTACTTGAGCGTCCATTATAATAAACGTCCGCAGGGTACCGGTAACGCTACACGAATGCGCTCCTCGCGAAGTTGAACGAGTGTGTAGTGTAGCACCGCGGACTTCAGTCAACTTCGGCCGAGTACTTCGCCGAGGAACTTCGCGAGTAGTGTAGAGGAGGCTTTAAGGACGAAAGATTGACTTTTTCTCTGGCAACACTGACTCAACCTGTCAAAAGCTAATTAGATCATCTGTTTTAATTTTTACTTAATTTATAAATATATTTATGTAATAAAAGTACAATAAAATAAAAATTGGCAAATAACGTTGTGATATAATAGATTTTAATAATAATTATCAAAAATTGAAGAAACAAAGTTTATAATATTGATCGACAGTAACGGTAACCTTTTTTTAAACAAAGAAGAAAGTTTCAAATTCTTAAACGGAAAACCGGGTAAGTATTAGTTATATTTTTTTCCCCTTTATTACACTTTCGTAGTATTAATAACTTTTAATATATTTCTTTTAGTACCCATAAACGTTGCAAGATTTATTAACACTGAATAACTCTTCTGGAAGAGTCCGAAATTTTGGAATTACTCCGAGTTTTTCCGACTTTGTAAGACTTTTTTCGACTTTTTAAATAAAAATAAACATTCATAAACTGTTACTTTCACTTTGTAAGTTATTTACCTACTTTTATCCGAGAAATTTTTTCCACAAGGGTTAGAGGTGATCTTTGACGTGTAAGAACAAAATCTAAACATAATTTACTAGTACCTATATTGATAACGCTTAAAACGTTCCCAAAAATATTGAAACGCAAAGTAGGTCCGTACTAAAACGTTTATAGTAAATAAAATTTTATATTAATCAAGCTAGACAATAAAATAAATTAAAGTATTTTCACTAATAATTAGGCTTTAGATTTACTTCTTTTAGTCTCCAGTATTCTGTGCTTTAGTTGACTAATTCTGAGTTCTAGGACACTTCCGACAATTTCATACGTCAGTATATATGACGTCTTTGTTGTGTGATTATATTCGTATTAGCACCTGCATGGTTGCAGTACTACCTACCAATTTAAAATTCCAATAAAAACGATCCCTGGACTCACTCAAACAAATAGTAAATTGATAAAGAGAGATCGAGTTGACAAATCAAAATGTCAACGTAAATTCGTTATTTTGTGACATTCGATCACAAATAAACAGATTCAAGATTACGACTTTAAAAGTGGCTAATAAGATAAGAATAGAAATGAATATGTGGTCTTATTTTGTCCAATCACAGTCAACGTACGCATGCGTCGTGTTACGAAAACGTCTTCACTTATAGGGGATATTTCTAAGGGCCTAACATAATTTTACGAGTTGTCGTCGATAAAGCGGAGCAATAGTAGCAATAGAATTAAATCATAGCGTACAAAAATAAGGTTGATTATTGTAACGATATTTTCATGACGTTGCAATATTTTTTGTGTTTCTGTTTATATAATTATCATTCTTATGCGTTACCATATATTTTCTTGAGCCACCTTTGTAGGCAACGCTGAATCTCATTATTTTTTATCGACGTAAGCAAAGCTAAAATGTGTAATAACACAAAGTTACATTTTAAATCAATAAAAACTTTGATTACACTTTTAATAAGTAATAGTTTATGTGTAGAATTATGATCAGGCTGAGAAGCTAACCAAAATATTTTTCCACATCATAAAAATCACACATAAATTTAAATATATGTAGATAATAATGTAGTAAAATATTTAGGAATCATGCTAGACCAAAGATTATCGTGGCATCCTCAAATTGAATTGATATCTGGGAGGATCAGAAAACTTATTTGGATTTTTCGAAAATTAAGAGACGTTGCATCCAATACACTTCTAAATAGAATCTATTTTGCGCTAGCTCAATCAATAATTTGCTATTGTATACCTGTATGGGGTGGTGCCACTAAAATTAAAATGTTGCAAGTAGAACGAGCCCAAAGAGCATTATTAAAAGTAATGCATTTCAAAACCAGTAGATTTTCCACAACTGAACTATACTCACTGTGCGAGTTACTATCAGTTAGAAAACTGTATATACTTTATGCCATACAAAAAAGACATAGGTTGATTACATATGATAATAACCAAAAAGTTAAAACAAGGAAGGATGCTATTTTACAAAACTCAACGGTAAAAACACTTTTTGCCAATAGACAGTTCTCAAATCAGTCTACTATAATATATAACAAACTTAATAAGAAGTTAAATATTTATCCACTAACCATCTACAACCTTAAAGAGGTTTTAGTGGGCTGGCTTAAGTCACTGTCTTATGACGATGTTGAATCAATTATTTTTAGCAAGATAATATAAGAAAACTCTATTAACTGATGTATCTGTCTGTTAGAAACTGCTAGTCCTAAGATTAATGTAACACATGTACTTACAATTACCCATGCTGACATAACATACTCGTACACGCATACACACTCATATACACGTACAGACTCATACACATACATAAATACACACACGCAATAGGCACGTATATTACTTAATTTACACAAATGCTAATGATGTTCTGGAAGAGCGGTGTATCCTGACACAAGCATTTCTGCTTAGAAGGATGCGCCGGACAATGTAATATTATATAATCAGTGTAAAATAAGTTGAGAAATAAACATTTAAACATTTGTAAAAATATATTATCTAAGTCTTGCAAACACTTACCTGTATTGAAATCACCTAATATTACTGCCATAAGTCATAACATCTACTATATGGTTAAAGAATTTATTGAATTTTATTAGAATTAATATAATAATTTACACATTTCAATATTAATTTACATTCCAAATTTTAGGTATGAACATATTTAAAAAAAACGTAGTATTTAAACTATTCATTTACAACGTTGCGGCCAACAAAGTCCGCATGCATCATGACACCTATACATAAAATGAATCATCATCGATGTTGCAATTAGTTGTATGACGTAACCACTACTTATTTATTAATTTGCAAATATTATACAATAATCAGCTGTAATTTAACATGTTGAACTTATTTTTACTTACATTTTCCTTTATCACGGGAACATGAATGGATGCTAGCACTGATGATGTTAAAGTCCGAGTTGATTCATGTATATTCTGCCTTTCACACAAAACATTTATTTTCTGCTTATTAACGGGCTAAAAATATTTAGGTCGGCATTATTGTCTAAAAACTGAAAGTGTAATTAGGACTACTAAAAATGTTTAATTAACTTATGATCAATTTGAATAATTCTTAAATCTTTTAATTAAGGCTCTTAGCAATAAAAATAAACAAAAAACCGAAGCCATCAGCAGAACTTAAAGGTACAATTATGCATGGAAATTATTGTTAAATTTGATAACTTGTATGTTGTTAAATCAAATTTATATTTAATAGTTATTTATTTTCGATATATTATATCAGTAGCTTAGGCAGAAGATGTGAAGCTATCAAGGTAGTGACCAAAAAAAAACATCGACAACAACAAACACAAAATAACACTTACACAAACAGACAAACAGATGTCACTATTCTTAATGACGATTCCATTTTTTATTAACATTTAATACCTATTTAATTATATTATTACTGAAACTTTTTAAAAATATACAAAAGGAATAAATACTGAAATTATTCATTATACAAATACTAGTTCCTATTATACTCTTTAGTGGCAATAAAAACAACTTTTAACAGTATTTGATAATACAAATAACAATTGTTAATTGTTAAAAAATTTAATACGAATTTTAATATGTTAATTATTGTCAAATGATCCATACCTAGGTACAATCAGTGTTGTGTGTTAGGGTTATACAGGTGACAGACATCATATCATATTTTATGTGGTAGAAGGAAATCGAGCTTTCTGATGACTGCAGATAGGTAAAAGACACAGGATATCATACTATGATAACTTAAGAAATTACCATTACCTACTTACCAGAGAAATTGAAGGAATGACATTGTCACGCAATCTGACTATATCCAGTGTTTTATTAAAATTACTTTCCTTGAAATGAAGTGAGCAGACCAACCAGTTCTTATGTCGGGGATTGATATTTTCAATGCCAATGGCATCTAGCCATTTTCTGTGTAAATCTTCATTTCTGGGGAACCTAAAATTTAATAAAATTAAATATCGACAAATCAAATACCCCAACACTAGTCGTATTTTGTAGGAATCAAAAAAATGATGTTTACAAAGAAATCGTAAAATACACGAACACCTTTTATAAGTCAATATAAAAATACAACAATTTAGAATGGATATTATTTAAAATCAGCACGCTTTATCATAGGAGTTTGCGACATACCTGTGAAGTGTTATTAAAGGTGCATTTTTGTCCTTTTTTGCTCCACATTGCAAAATACAACACGAAGGCATGTTGACTAATAGTCTATTAACTTCCACGGAGAATATGGCACTTAATAAACTGATATCTACTTGGTAAATCGTATTTATCCGAAACTAAATTAATATTTTGACAAATCATGTACCATTTATTTATATACATAATATGGCGTCGATGACACGTTTATAGAATTGCCAATTACTTAACATTTAATTTATACGAAAGTGAGCAAGACACAATATCGTTGTCTCTTTTTGCATATGCAAATTACCATTTGTTAAAAAGAGATAAAGAAATGTCGCTTAGTTCAATGTCGATTCTACCGATATTTGTATAACTAAAGTAGCTATAGAATGTTATTGCGCTTCTATATATTATTCATATTTCTATGGTCTAGACGAATAACCGATTTGTATTTTTTTGTTCTGTCAAAAATATACTCTGTCAAAAATAATTATTATGCGTTCAAGGAACTTATATACGATAACTGGAATTACTACGAAGCAATATTTGAAAAATAAAATATACTTTATTTCGTAACAAATAAAGTTGACATTTGTTTCTTACTTAACAGAGGGGAAAAACGTTCTGAGCAAGACAACGACAAGAGTGGATGTTGTCCCTTTCTTGCAATTGCCAGTGTAAATAAAACTATCTAAATGGTAGATTTTTACATATTCGGTAATCGTTAAATCCTTTTTATTCATACACGTTGATAAATAAATTAGCATAAAATGTATTGTAATTAACATATTAAGTTTCAAAATGTGCTTATTTTAATTATTACGTAATTACTTATGCAATGCAGAAACTGTTTCTCAAATTAGTATAATTACTTAGTAGTAATTTGCAAACTACGCATGGCCACACTTATATATATGGCGATTGGCGCTTTATTTAGTAGAAAGAGACACACTCCACTCATGTCGAGGTACTCTTCGGAACGATTTTGAAGCGCGTGTAAGCATTCCGGGTAGAATGTAACTTCCTTGATGATATTATAGCAGGCCATAGATAAGCATAACCGTTCACCTTGATGCAAAAAACGGTCACCTTTTAAGTCGTCGTAGTATGATTTCTAGCAGGCCAAAAGCAGGCCTGCTTTTGAACTGACTGGGAATTGAGCGTTTTTTTAAAAGTTGATGGTAACCCCCCTGGAATTACTACGAAGCAATATTTGAAAAATAAAAATGTACTTTATTCCGTAACAAATAAAGTTGACATTTGTTTCTTACTTAACAAAGGGGAAAAACTTTCTGAGCAAGACAACGACAAGAGTGGATGTTGTCCCTTTCTTGCAATTGCCAGTGTAAATAAAACTATCTAAATGGTAGATTTTTATATATTCGGTAATCGTTAAATCCTTTTTATTCATACACGTCGATAAATAAATTAGCATTAAATGTATTGTAATTAACATAGTGAGTTCTAAAATGTGCTTATTTTAATTATTACGTAATTACTTATGCAATATAAAAACTGTTTCTCAAATTAGTAGAATTACTTAGTAGTAATTTGCAAACTACCATGGCCGCACTTATATAGGGCGATTGGCGCTTTATTTAGTAGAAAGAGACACACTCCACTCATGTCGTGGTACTCTTCGGAACGATTTTGAAGTATGTGTAAGCATTCCGGGTAGAATATAACTTCCTTGTAACCATCATCAATATAGGTAACAATATCAATATAGGTACTAATCAATTATGTTTATATTTTGTTTTTACACATCAAAGATCACCTGTATAATAATAACTAATAACATTTTTTTGGTTGGAAATACGTAAATCAGGAAACAACCTTCAATATCGATAAAATATAAATGTTACTTTCCGGACATCCTTAATAATATCAACACGGCAGCCATTTTATCTTCATAAATGACAAGCTTTTTATGTAGCTATTTCATGTCCATATATTTAGAGGTCAATGGTTCCAACTCAAAGAGTATACAATACCAACTGAGAATAGGACTGTCAGGATGACATATTGCTCCGCATTTCGCAAAAAGTTGGTGATGAGTCAGGTGCAAAAAAATTCTAACAAAGAAATACTAAAAAAATATATATACCTTGGTTGCAAGGAACTTATATACGATAACTGGAATTATATATTATATTTTTCTAATTTAAATTATACCTTTATTTAAATTTTATCTCAGTTTTGCTACGTATTGTCATTACGCATGTGAATAGTAAATAAATGAATACAGTCTTACATAATCAACAAATCGCGCCAACCTACAATCGCTTGCCTTCCTCGTTCATTCGCGCAGATCCAAAATTCAGTGTTTACAACTCTTAACTCGGGTTCAAGGCTGGCGAATCTAACTCGGGTCAACTCGATTTAAGCACAACTCTAGTTAACTCGGGTTAGTAACTCGAGTTGACCATCACTATTCCTGCCTATATTGTGCATAATTTGTGTTTGATTCAATTCTCCCAAATGCCCACATGGTTTTAACTTTCGATTTGTTTATTATAATGACTTTAATTGTTCTATAATCAAATAATTAGTTCAAAACATGAGTAAGAACAGAAAGCATATTAATAAAAAGAAAAAAATATTTTCTAAACATAACCAAAAGAAGAAAAAAATATCAAAGGATTACGTGCCTAATAAAAAAGCAATATTTAATAGATATAAGGACAAGCAGAAGGTTGAAGAAGAGTTATCTAAGAAAAAGAAATTAGAAGAGCGATTTAAAAGCAAAAATGTTTCTTATTCCCAAAGTGAGTCTGAAGAAGAGCCATACGAACAGCTTGTATCTTGTTTCGATGGCACAAGCAAAAACAGACAAGACGTGTTCGATACTGATGAAAGTAGCAGTGATATTTCATCAATGAGCGAAATTTCTGAACATTTCAATGATGAAATTAGCGATAACAATGATAAATTACAACCTATTGAGATAATGGTGAGTTTATAAATTGTATCATATTTATTTTTAATTCTATGGATTATAATTCACTTCTTGCGAGCTATTGAACTATGTTGTAATCAAGATCAGAATTTCTATTGGATGCCATCCAGTAACATAAAAAAAATTTGTAACAACATTTAAATATCATAATTAGCACTTTATAATAACCTAGATTTACATATAGAATTCAATATTTATTGAGCTTAACACACTATGTAGAAATATCCTTTCTAGATATTGATTTGAAGTTTCTTTAATGGTTTTAAGGAATTTAAAAAAATAAATTAAGAATTTTACAAAAAAATATAGAATTTAGTCCAGGATCCCTTGGAAGATTAGACCATCTGCTTTCCTGCAAGCCATTTCATTACAGATGAATGATTGGTGGAACCTTTCACTACCACTATAATTATATTATTATTTTTTTTTTTTTTCTTTTTGGCATGGGCGTTAAGCAACTGCCATGATCAAGTAAAACGAGGAAACATATTTTAGACAATAAACTAGGATTTGGAATTTGGATTGACAGGAAAATAGAGGATCAGAAAGTAATCAAAATAACAGATACTAAAATTATAAATTATTTACAACAATAATATTTAAATAAATATATACAGAGATAATACTTAGTTATTTGTATAATATTTACAAGTGGGTTAATATTAATTTGGTATTAGATACTAAATGTATCTAACTACGCTTAAATATTAATATTATTTTCTTGAATGAATAATGAAAGAATATTATACATACAAGGGTTTAATAACAGGGTTAGAATGGATGTAGGTAAAGGAATGTCATTAGAATATAGATTGTTATATAATGATGAATGATTGTATTTAGGACAAGCAAAAAATATATGATTGAGATCTCCAATATCAGTGCCACACTCACAAACATTGCTATCTTTGATGTGTAGCTTGAAGAGGTGTTCAGGAGAATTAGTGTGACCAAGCCTCATTCTGGTGATAACAGATGTTGACAACTTATTTAATTTCACTACAGAAAACCAAGGTTTAGAAGGTATCAATGGTTGTAATTGGGAATAGGTTTTGCCTTTCACCAATGTACCACTATCCCAGACACTTTGCCATGACTGCTTAAGATGGAGTTTAGGGAGAGCAGCTAGATCATGGCAATAATTAATGTAGGGGTATAAATCACCACACTGAACTGCCTCTTTAGCACACCGATCAGCTCGCTCATTTCCAGTGATATTACAATGGCTTGGAACCCAGGCAAAGTAAATAATATGATTATATTTAAAAGTACATTTGTATAAAAGATTTCTTAAGTCTAAAATAATAGGAGGAATAAATTTGGATTTTAAAGGGAACTTTTGCAAACAATGTAGAGCACTTAGTGAATCAGTCAGAATCATACACTTGGGTAGTTTCATAATGTGTATGTATTCTACAGCTTTATAAAGTCCATAACATTCACCTGTAAATACAGATGCTTCCGGTGGAAATTTGATTTTTTGAACAATATTGTACTGTTTATGGTATACACCTATTCCAACATTACTATTATTTTTGGATGCATCAGTAAAAATCAAATGAAAATCTTGCCATTTTTCATTGATAATATTGTTAAAATATTGATTGGCATACAAAGATTGTTTATCTATACCTAAATTTACTACAACAGGCTGCAGAGTTAATGATTCATAATTGTGTTTATATAAGGGATTTATAGGGGATGTAAAAGTAAAAGGCTTAAGGCTGTGATATTTCATATAGCTGTATACAAGGGCTGGGATTGTTTTGTGTTTCCAATACTTATCTGACATTAAATCACTAAGACTAGAGAGCTTTGTAAGCAGAGGGTGATTTTGTGATTCCAAAGTGCGAAGGAAAAACCTGTCAGATAGATATTTACGTCGTAAATGTAATGGAGGTTCAGCACATTCTACTTGTAGGGCAGAAACAGGGCTGGATTTCATTGCTCCTAGAACAATTCGTAATGCTTTAATTTGAACAGAGTCAATTTTCTTTAGACCAATCTTACTACATGGTTCTAGTAAAAACATTCCATAATCCAATAAACTTCTTATTAATGCATTATACATAAGTTTTAATGTAGATGGGTGTGCACCCCACCAAACCCCAGAAACACATCTCATTAAATTGATATTACGTTCACACTTTGCTGCTATATACTCACAATGATCTAGTCCTTGGAGTTTATTATCTAGTATTATACCTAAGAATTTTGTTTTCGATTTAACAGGAATTGAACTATTTTTGTAAGTAATATTTATAGGGGGTGGAAATTTTGTGCGAGAAAATAAAACTATGGAACTTTTAGAAACAGAAATATCAAGACCATTGTTATTAAGCCAAGTCTGTAGGGATAGAATAGACATGGAAAGATTATCACAAGCCATCTGTATAGATTTGTCAGTTGAGTATAAAAGGAGGTCATCAGCATACTGAAGAACATTTACATTGCTAGTTGCTACAGTTTCTATATCATATGAGTATATGGTGTAAAGGATTGGACTTAAAACAGAACCTTGTGGAAGACCTTTATATTGTTGTCTTTTTAAATTATTAGGGTCATTTGCTAAATTAATAGTTCTATTGTATACAATATTCATAATAACATTAATTAAATAAAATGGTATGTTTAATTTCACTAGCTTATTTTTCAGAATTGATAGAATTACATTATCATATGCTGAGGATATATCTAAAAAAGCTGCTAAAACAGATTTGTTATGAGTGAAAGCTAATCTAATATCAGTTATAAGTAAGCTAATATTATCTATGGTGCTCTTTCCTCTCCTAAAACCATACTGACTTTGACTTAATAAATTTCTGCTTTCAATAAACCATTCTAAGCGAAGTTTGACAAGGTGCTCTAGAATTTTCAACATAACTGATGAAAGCACAATGGGTCTGTATGAAAAAGGGTCAGAAGGGTTTTTATCAGGTTTAAGGATAGGGATAACAGAATGTGACTTCCATGTCTGAGGTATATTACCTGTAGAAACAAGGGAGTTCATAACCTTTAATAAGTATGATAGAGATTTATCAGTCATGTTATTTAAAAATGAGTAGTTAATATTATCCCATCCAGGAGTAGAGTCTTTAACATTTTGAAGGATACCTTTAAGCTCAAATAACGTAAAAGGGGAAAAATTGTCTGAAGAAGAAGTAGAAGGAAGAGAAAGGATACATTCTGGTACTGTAGGTGGAGCAAGATGATCTATCAGCTGATTTATTAACAATGGACACATTTCATTATTATTAGAAACCTTATATGCAGATCTAAATTTTCTTATGTTTAACCATACACTTGAAGGTTTTGTTTGGGGTGATAAGGAAGAGCAGAATTTCTTCCAACCTTCAGCTTTTTTCTTTTTTAATAATCGACGAGTAGTTTTTATAATATTAGTGAGAATATTAAAATTTTCTGTAGTGGTATACTGACAATAAAATTTTTCAGCAGCTTTCCTTTCCTTAATAGCGTCTGAGCACTCTTTGTCCCACCAAGGTGGCGTATTTATTTTCTTAGTTAATTGTTTTTTAATGGGAAAAGTGTTTTCAGCTGATTTTATAATTAATTGAGTAAAGGCTTCTGCACAAGAAGAGTCATTATATGAGGAAATGTTAGGCAAAACATTAACACCAACTTCCATCAAATTATTAAACTTGTGCCAATCCGGGTTATGCAAATTATATTTGATATATGATGTAGATTTAGGTGAAGTTTTATGATATGCAGAGGGGAAATTTATTATTATGGGGAAGTGATCACTTCCAAACGTAAATGGGAGTGTGTACCATGTCAAAGAAGGTGCTAAATTGGGACTGCAAATGGACAGGTCTATAGCGCTTTTGCCTTCGGAGGGTTTTGTGCGACGAGTGGGAGAACCGTTGTTTAAAATACATAAATTTAATTCTTCAATGACTTTCAAAAGTTCTTCACCATAATAGTTACTGGAGGAACAACCCCAGGCTTGATGATGAGAATTAAAATCACCTAACACAATAAAGGGTTTAGGTAGTATGGCTAATAGGTTATTAAGTTCTGTCAAAATATTCAAATTTGGATGTGGAATATAAAGTGACACGAAACAAATATTATTTACATTAACAGCTAATATAGACATATTTACAGTATGTACAGGAAGATTAACAATGGAAAAATTATATCCTTTTTTGATCATGATGGCTACACCTCCATAACCATCAGATCTATCTTCTCGGATACTAGTGTATCCAGAGAATTTAAAAGTACAACTTGGTCTTAACCAAGTTTCTGAAAGAGCCACTAAAAATGGCTCATATTTATTTAATAAGTGAATTAATTCACTTTTCTTGTTGGTGATGCTCTGCGAGTTCCATTGAAGAATTTTGGCTTGACTGTCCATGATCACCATTAAATTTAGAATAATTAATTAAACTTTCTGTCATTAAAGCAGCGTTGGACGGTGTTATTACTTCGGACTGAGATAAAAATTTAATAAAAGATATAATCATGCCTATTGACGCTGATTCTTGATTATTGTTATTATTTTTTGTCAACAAAGTACCATTTTCTCTAGAATTAGTGGAATTATATTCATTAATAACTGAATTTTGGAAATCATAGTCATAACTCTTACTGACTTTTGTATGGGGTTTAGGTTTCTGAAATATTGTTTTTTTGTATGACCTATGGGATTGTTCTTGCGAATCTAAGTTTTTTTTCAAAAGTGGATGAAGAGCAGTTTTAATAGGTGTTGAGATGGCATCAGCATATGATTTGGAGACCGGGGGATAATTTTTTGATGCCTCGGCATAAGAGACACAGTTTTGAGCCATAAACATTTTAATGTTTTTTTGTCTTAAATGTTCTGGGCATGATTTGCTAGTGGCAAAGTGAGATCCCTTACATAAACAACAATTAACATTGAAATCAGCCTCGCTAGTACAAGAGTCTCCACAATGATCCTTTCCACATTTAAAGCATCTTGGGTTGGATCTGCAAGTTATTTTAGTATGACCGTACCTACAGCATTTATAGCATTGTATAGTAGGGTAAATGTATAAATCTACTGGGAGAGCATTATAACAAACGTAGACACGTTTCGGTAAAGTCTGTCCATCAAAAGTTACGACAACTGTCTCTGTTGGTTTCCAGGTAGTGTTATCATTAATAGTTATTTTACGGTTTATTCTTCTAACCTTTATTATTTTTCCACAACCAATGGGAACCTTAACATTATTAGCAATTTCCTCAGGTGACCAGTCTGAGGGAACACCTCTAATTACGCCTACTCGTGAAACGTTAAATGATGGGATAAAAGCTTTGAAGTTTTTATTTGAGAGATTAGGGTCATTAATAAAGTGGTTTGCGTCATTGTGGTCCGAAAATGATAGAGATAATCGGTTGCGTCCAATTTTCTTGAGGCTACCATCAATTATATTTTTAAAAGTATTATTTTTAAGGAATCGCCCAAACGAGACTGGATGTAGAGTAACATTATCAGTCGGAGATGTAATAACTCTTTGGACATGAATAACGTAAGGTCCAAGGTCTGTAGATTCATACTGTGTGCGGTAGTTAATATAATCTTTAGGTTTTTGGGGTTCCTTACTATTTGTTAGGGGGTTTGACAAATCTTTCATTGTAACATTATCATTTACATTATTATCACCAGTAATAAATGAGGCGCCCGAAGCATTATTTATATCTGAGATTTCAGAAACAGAGTGAGAACACTGACAGTCAGTAGATTTCAATTCATTGTTGCGCTTTTTGCGCCGTTTATTGCAGTGTTTGCATATTTTATTAGATGTATGAGATCTTTTCCTATTAGTTGTTTGAGTTGAAGAAAGCGAAGTATCTGTATCGACACTACTCTCATCTATAGTAACATAGTGCGCTACCTGGAGAGGTCCACCTCCAGGATCGTCAGGGGGTTTGTTCATTTTAAAAAGTGAAAAGGAGACTTACCTACTTTAAACTGATAGTAAAACTAATGATATTTACATAAAATTAAATATTTACACAAATAAAACTAATATCGATCCTCTGTTTCGCTAAATAATAATATAAAAAGTCGCAGAACCAAAAATGACGTCCGCCAAATTTTATGTTTCCCGCGCTTTTTTGAATTATATTATTAGTAAATTTGTTTTATAAATATTGTTACTATTATAAGCATGTCATTGTAATGTTATATGAAATCTATAGGCCTGGTACCTGAAATAAAAGATTATTATTATTATAATTGCATGTCTACTTACCATTATTTATATTTTTAGTTACCATTATTATAGATAAGAAACTATCAAAGGAGCTGTACAATTTTTACAATAATTTACAATAAATAATTATTAAAATAAAACAAATAACATTTTAAATATTTAATAAGTTGACATTCCAGAGATTGGCCTCAAAAACCAGCAAGTAGGTGCAGATTACGAATCTGTTTTAAGGGGGACATATTTAAATAGAGACATCTGCTTAATATGTGGTTGTGAACAACAATATTCAATTAACCATAGCACTTGACATTGTCAGATGACAAACACGTTCAATGTGTCTCATGCCATGTTTTTGTGCAACTTTCATATGCACTGAATATTTTTCTTCTATAAACAACTCATAGTCAATTGTGATAGCTCTCAAACTCATCAGATAGAAAGTGGTGCAGGGGTCGAAGATATGACATTGTATATTTTTCAATGCATGGGATGTTGTTCTGATGAATATACAAATATCTATTGAGAATAAAAGTATTCAGTTTTTATCAAGACGTTTATTATTTTTTGACATGAGCGCTAGCTCTGTGGCGCGACTCTAGCGGCGTTGCGATCCGTCACAACGGGTTTCTTTGTTTTTTCAATACTTGAAACAGTAACGTTTCCACGTACCCTGCACGTAATGTTATTATAATAACTAAATAAATATTTTTAATTTTCAGAATTTGTGTACTATCATTTAGAATTTATCATACTCAGCAGAGGGCGGGTCTTAGTTTTTGTGACGAAATATTTCTAGGGGGGGGGTCACAAAAAGTGTGACACAGCGTGACAATGGGGGGGGAGGGGGTCAAAAAAAGCTGATTTTAGTGTGACGTATTTTATGAACGGCCCCTAACTATTTAAATATCTAATTATATTAAATAATTTTCTGTTGTTGGGAACCCCAGTCTGGGTATAGACCTCCTCTAACTTTTTTGCCTTATTACTCCAGTATCTTCTTAATACTGCTGCCTTGCTTATCCTTGCTGCAAAATATCACTCATAATCCGTCTTGTAGGTTAGGTTTCGTGCCTGTGGCATTACTATTCAGCCACACAGAAAGTAACACACTATTAACATCTTTGGTTTCTATATGGTTTTTCTTTTCACCTGGAGAACCGTTTGCTTTTTTGTTGTTTTATTTATTACTAGCTGTTGCCAGCAACTTCGTCCGCGCGGACTTCGTTTACTCTGCACAGCATTTGGTCGCTAGGTGATAGCGTGATAATATGTAGCCTATATGTTGACCCGACCTGTTAGTAATATTCATGCAAAATTTGAAGTAAATCCATGCAGTACTTTTTGAGTTTACCCTGGACATACATACAAACAGACAAACAGACAAACAGATAAACAGACAAACAGACAAAAATTCTAAAAGCTATATTTTTGGCTTCGATATCGATTGTAGATCACACCCCGAGTATTCTTTTAAAAAAATATTCAATGTACAGTTTTGTCTTTCCTACGATTTTATTATATATATAGATATATAAAAGAAATATAATTTTTTTTTATGTAAACAGACATGTGGTAGAAGCAAAACTTGTTGCAGTAAATTCTCTTTCGTTGTGCTTATTTTAATTAAGCCAACCCCTGTTGTTATCCTTATTTTTATTGATATCCTACTCTTTATCATTATTTTTATCTTTAGGGGCCTTTATTAAATGAGAAAAGGATCAGTTATATTAAAACTCGCAGTTTTGAGGCAAATTATAGATTTTATATTTTATCACATTATTTAGATTTAGTTTATCATAAACAATATAGATTAGAATAACTAATATATTACAATTATACAACTAGGTATTTAGTTTTTGGAATATCATTAATGATGTGATTAAAAGTAGTTTATAATGTGAGGTTAAAACCGCCTTGGTATACGAAATATTCTGTATAATTTTGGGACATGAAAACTATGCAGAGTATTTGAAGTTAATGACATAAAGAATGTTTGAGAAAAGTATTGGGCCAAGAATTATTTAGAAAAAATATATAATTGAATGCTATTATCGCTTGAAAATAAAAAAAAAAAACAAAAAATAAAAATAAGATTCATATGTGGGGTTGGTATTAGAAATGGGCCACACGATTTTTAAATTTCTGAGTTGTGAGTTGGATAGGGGTTGGTTGCCCTTTCTAATGATACTACTCCCGCCTCACGAAAATGCCTAGTTTTTTAATACCTATTTTTCTGAAATAATAAGGCAAGCAGGAGGAGAGGGGGAAGCCCCTTGCTCCATGTAAGCACAGCTCTGGTAAATATTTACACATTTGTTTGTTGAGCATTAAGCAGATAGTTGTATTTCTGGGTTTGGGTATTTATTATATATGTTACAGTATTTATATAAGTATTTCTATGTATTAGCATCATTGACTGTAACCAATAACATAAGTAAATATTTGCTTAATTTGAAGTTAGACCAATTCATGTAATTTTTCCATTGATATATATTTTATTAATCACTAGCTGTTGCCTGCGACTTCGTTCGCGCGGACTTCGTTTACTCCGCACAGCTCCTCCCCTGTTGGTGATAGCGTGGTATGTAGCGTATATGTTGATCCGACCTGTTAGTAATATTCATGTAAAATTTGAATTAAAACCATGCAGAACTTTTTGAGTTTACCCTGGACATACATTGACTTTCCTATGATTTTATTATATGTATATAGATTATTGATTATAATATTATAAATTATGTTATTAAATATATTTTGCTTTGCATCAGAGTTGTAATCGTTGTCAGTAGGTAGATATAATTTGAATATGGTATAGAACCTTAGGTTTTGGTATAAAATCATAGGTTTAGTAATGGCTGTATTAATGAATTATATTTCATTGGCTTTCAGGAAACCGATGACAATAAAAATGATATTGATTCTAATGATGATCCTTTCACCAAACATCTGCAATATGAACTAGAAGACGATTTGTACGTTTCTATATCCCACAATGTTCCAGTTGGAAAAGAGATGGATTTGACATGGCCAACTCTAGGAAACTTATCAATATTTATTCCACAAAAACTGCCTAGGCCTTCTAGTATATCTAGTCAAAAGATTTCTATTTTGGAAGATAAAACATATGCACCCTTACCAACATGCCCTCATCTTGTAAATAAAGTAGATTTTAATAAAATGCATATTAAAACTCAAATACACAGTAATATTGTGCCTGCAAATAAATTAAATTTAATAAAAAGAGATTTAGAACTAAGTGACATTTTTACACCATTACAAAAAGAATTATTTTCAATTATAAACAATTATCATGATATCTATTATTCTGGTAGAACTTTTGGCAATGCGGACGAGATTCGTTTTACTTATTGTTTGCACGTGGTGAACCATATTTTAAAATCTAGGTTAAGAATAGTCCATCATAATGCTAAATTAGCTAAAAACTCAGATGTACCTGAAGAATATCGTGACCAGGGATTAGTTAGGCCAAAGGTAAGTTCTATTTAAAGTATTCAACTATACTTAGCATTATTATAAGTCTTATATAATAAGATAGCAAACAAGCAATAATAAAACCTGACAGAAAGAGACATCCATCTCCTATAGACACCAAAGATATGTTAATGTTCCATTGATAATTGTGTGGTGTTGTGTTAACACCACATGAGTAAGTTTGTTGGCTACTTTACCTCTAAACTAGAACATGATAGTAACAAACATTGACATTTTTGCAACAGGAATACCATCTATTTACCATCATTGCTACTAGACCCAGATGAGACGCTACAGAACGTAGCTATATCGTCTGGGACCCTTGGCAAATTCTTTTGATGGGGCCCTGTCAGTAAAAACCGTCACGTTGTACTCAGTTTAATTTGAATAAACTTCGAGATTTTCAGCGTACTTAAATAGGCCTCCTCTGTTAGGCGAGAGGAAATGATCTGTAGTTCCCACGCTAGCCCAATGCGTTTTGGAGACTTCACATTCATCCATAGAACATAATATCTCAATGTATTCATCATCTATCGCTAGCTTTTCGGTGAAGGAACAACATCCTGAGGAAACCTGCATATATTTACAATGAAATAAAAATAACAATTTAATTTTCAATAAGATATTTATTAAGAAAAATCTTTTTATCGAGCTTTCTGTTCCACAAAAGCGTCTATAACATCATCAAAGTGTAAAGATCAGGCCATAGAATTTTCAATAGACAGAATAGCCAAGTTACATACTTTGTCTTGTCTCATAGTTTCTAAAAGAGGTTTTTATCAATTATAGTTTTGAAAATGATTGCTCAGCACTAGCTGTAGTCACAGGAATTGTAAGAAATAACATTAGTGCAGTGCATACTTCAGGAAAGCTGCAGGACATAAAATGATTTTTTATTATTAATAAATCAGAAAGTTTTAATAAATCAAATTGTTTCAAAAACATCAAAATGGGGAATTCCTCAATTGTCAATGCTCACCCGCGCTGCCAACGTACCGCGACAAAATATGTAGAAACTAATGGATGCGTTCTAAAATGAACGAAATGTGCAATCACCAATATTTTGATTGACGGTGTTTTGACGTTTTTTTTAAAAATGAATCAACATCTTTTTGTTTAGGTTAGTTGAAATGCTTAACGATTAACTTGAAAATGTATTATGTTCTTTAGTTGTCTCACTTTGGATTTTAACATAAAAAAATTGGAACATAAAAAAATATTTTTCAAATAAAATAATATACTCAGGTACAATGTAAATAATATTTTTGAGCTCGCGGCCTCTTGGGCCGGGGCCCTTTTGAGTAGGGGGCCTGTGGCATTTTGCCAGCCCTGCCACTCTATTGTTACGCCACTGTATACAGCCCTGTTTTACTCCAATATTGTAGTCAAATTAAAGTGATATATTAACAGCCACCCACATACAAGCTTTAAATTGCAAATTGTTGTATGGATTACACTAGTGTCCTACTATATTACTCCATTGAAAAGTTACATTTTGGTTTGTGTGTTTCAGAGAACGCAATTTTATTTTTTTGTTATGTAGGGGGAGTTAGTTTCTGGTCATTTTACAATAAAATGACTAGAAACTAACTCTCCTAAAAAAATTATAATGCCCAAAAAAGAAAATTTGTTCAAAAATGAATTTGCTCAAAAACTTTTTTATTTTCTATTTTACGATAAAAAGTAAAAGCAATAAAGTTGTGGACAGTTGAATTTACTAAGAATAGTGTCTTATAAAATTTTCTGAAAGGTTGCTAGTTTACGAGATATCCTTTAATACCCTTTGCACCCCCTGTGTTGGTCGGGCTACTTTGAAAATAAGACCAACTCCCACATCCAGGCATTTCGTAAGAGGCGACCTATTGGCTATACGTGTCAATACCATTATGACTACTAGGTGGTAGAGTTCCACAACAGCTTGCCCGCCTATTTGGTACCACCGCCTTTACTATTCCTGCCGCAATAGCGTCAAAGCTTGTCATTGTCGTGTGTTTAGAGGGTAATTGTATGATATGATATATTATATGACAATGCCATATTCATAAGTCTACCGGTAAGGTAACCGGTAGACTTATGAATATGGCATTGTCATCCCGCCAGACGGATAGAAACGCACCATTAACATCTTTGGTATCTATAGGCGAAGGTTTCTCTTTCCATCAAGAGATCCATCTGCTTGTTTGCTATATGATATACAAAAAACCCTTTTTGCACGGTGGCGGGCAGAGGACATGGGGCTCACAAACTTGAACTTAAGCTTATACTAACCAAAACATTACGTCCTACAACACGTAGAATAAAATATCTTAAATGTTTTTATTTTATTTAATCAATTTCAGGTTTTAATATTGGCTCCATTTAAAGATGCTGCATATAGGATTGTAAAAACTTTGATCAATCTGGTAGTTCCAAAAGAGGCGGGTCAAGTAGTTAATAAAAAGAGATTTGAAGATGATTTCACTGGAGAAAATTTAATTATGCCCACTAAAAATCCAAAACCAGAAGATTATGAACTGTTATTTAGTGGCAATACTGATGATACATTTAGATTGGGCATGACTTTAACGAAAAAGACATTAAAGGTATGTACATATCAATATCAAAACAATAGTATGTAATATATTCTATTGTTTTTATACATATTATGTAGTTTGTCTTAGCCTAGAGGTAATCATGTTGAGTTTATGTGTGAATACTTTGAAACTAAGTACCAAGGTATCAGTAGCGTAACGTGCCTTGAGGGTGCTCTGTATCAAAATTAGTAGAGGCCCAAGTGAAGGGTAAAGATTTTCACAGAAGAAATAAAAATACTTGCATTATATTAAAATAATTATCTATTGATTATAACTTATCACTTCCTACTAAAAATTCAGCCAGCGAAACAAGTCAAATGAAATGTACAGTTTTCTTGCTTTTTTCTTGATTTATCACTACATAGTATAAAACAAAGTCGCTTTCCGCTGTATGTCCCATGTATGCTTAGATCTCTAAAACTACGTAACGGATCTTGATGTTTTTTGTAATAGAGTGACTGAAAAGTAAGTATATGTATAAATATATAAACAGAAAATCTTCACGGTATAGGGAAAGGAGAATTGTTTGACTCCGAATTTAACGCGTGCGAAGCTGCGGGCAAAAGGTAGTTAAATCATATATAGCTGTCTCTATAGACGATAGTGACTGATAGCCGTTCCTGCGGCCCTACCATGAACTCTTATAGCAGGTCAATTTTAGCCAATTATTAAACTGTCCTGCTATTTCGTACCATGAAAGCGCAAACCTACTTCTGCCCTGCGTTAGCGTACTATGAAGTGTTTTTGTCAGACCAAAATCGATATTTGAACTGCTAAAGTGTCATAATATTGCCGGTCACTTGCAGGTGGAAAAAAGTAACTTTTTTCCACCTGCAAGCACCTGCTGCATTTTTTATTATTACTGCTATTCCTAGCCCTAGTCCTATTTGGAATTTACACAGTATATTTTTTGACATTAACTGTGTTTTAGAAAAATATTGATATTGGTATAAAATATAGTACCTAATTCATTACTTCTATTTAAAGTTATTTATTTATTATTTAATATTTACTTACTTTTAAAGCATTTTTTATTTATTTTTAATTTTAGATAAAAAAAAGTATCTTCACGCCCGTATCCCCAAAGAGGTAGGCAGAGGTACAACAAGTGTACCCACGATTAGCCAAAGCCTATCGCCACCCGGGCACTTTTTCCAATCCCGGGCAACATTACTTTTGCCCGGGCAACATTACAAAAAAAACCCGTTCAAATGAAATGGCCGTTTATATCGTATATTTAGCAATTTCATAAGGCATTTTAAAAACAACAAAGAAAAATATCGACACGCAGTTATACATATGTATACCTAGCGATCAGAACAATCGACGTAATCAATCATGTAGCAAAGAAGAATTTCACCACGTCGAGCCTGTCGACACTAGCTCAGTGTGAGAGCGTCCCGGCTTTAGGGAAATGGTCGCAGGTTCAATCCCTGCGTGTAGATATTTTTCTTTGTTGTTTTTAAAGTTTTTCCAGTTTTCCCGAGCACGGGGTGAGTGCTATAACACAAAAATAATTCATAAGGCAATCAAACCTGTAGAGTACTTTTAATGGCCTAGAATCATGAAATTTATGTGTAACTAACAATACCTACAAGTTTGTGCGGAACCCTCGATACGCGATTCTAACTCGCACTTGACCGTTTTTTTGTTTGTTAGGGTTCCGAAGGAAACTAGGAACCCTTATAGTTTCGCCATATCCGTCCTTTCGTCCGTCCGCACGATAGCTCAGAGATCCTTATTACTAAAAAGCTGTAATTTGGCACGAATATACATATTAGTCACAGCAACAGAGTGCTAATATAAAATCTAGAAAAATAGTTTATCAGGGTAGCTCCCCTACATGTGAAGTGAAATGTTTTTTTTTTTTAACGTACCCCATTGTGTGGGGTATCGTTGGATAGGTTTTTAAAAAATATTGTAGGTTTGTAAAAAAAATTTTTCGATTAAGGGACTCGTTTGTAAAATACTAAGCTTTAAAGTGCTAATTTTTGTTAGAGTCAAGCCCCCCCCCCTCTCCAGGCTAGGCTTTACAAGTTTTTAAGTAATAGTAGACCAACTTATAAAATGTACCTACTTAGAGGCGGTTGTATAGGCGGTAAAGCTGTGGTGCGGTATATATTTGTCATTGACGTTAAATAGGTTAAATGTTCATAGTATGAAACATTAAAAGCCTTCTTCTAAGTCCGCATTATTGCGATGGGCAACTTTGGAACCCTACATTGCGCGTGGCCCAAAACGCACTTTACCAATTTTTTCAATCCTTTCCTGACCGTGAAAAACAGCTACTTTTTTCAAAGAATTTCTTTCATTATTATGTGTTTTACATCATTAATCAATAATTGATATGAATTCCTACTGTTGTGTCTATTTGTAATAAATTTTCCACTATTATTTTTTTTTCAAAATACATAAAATATAAATATAAATATTCAAGGGACAAATTACACTTACTGACCTAACCTCAAAGTAAGCAAATTATTTGCTTGTGTTATGGGTGTTAGTCAACGATACTAATACATAGAAATACATATATAAATACTAGAATATATTTAATAAACACCCAAACCTGGACATACAAACATTTATGCTCATCACACAAATGCTTGTCCCCGTCGGGGATCGAACCCGAGCCCCGTCGATTGCGTAGTCAGGGTCGCTAACCATTCGACCAACGGGGCGGTCAAAATGACTTACAGTTGACTTTATGGATCGTTACTGCGTCACTGGTTTTTTGGGGCGAGCAGAGTGCTCAACCATAATTTAAATTTGGGCTACCAACGCTCGTGCTAAGGGCTGTCTCCTGTGAGACCGGATCTCGCCTTAGTGCGGCGTTCGGACCAAGTGTGGAGGGCGGCCTTGTGGCTGAGCGCCTCGCGTTAGGCGCGGGCCGAAGTAGAAGTCTTCGTCGTCGAGACCGGCGACGACGGTGTCGTCTTGTGAAATATTCCATTAAAAAATCTACTCCTCGTACAAAATAAATGACATCCGGGTTAAGTTGTGTTATTTGAGCAATAATTTATTAAAAATCATTAATTTTATTATTTCAGCTATACACAGATTTTTATTCATCGGATATACTTGTAGCATCGCCATTAGGGCTCCGTATGATAATAGGAGCTGAAGGGGAGGAAGATCGTGACTTCGATTTTCTTTCTTCTATTGAATTGCTCATATTGGATCAAACAGACGTCTTTCTAATGCAGAACTGGGATCATTTGCTTCACGTTCTGGATCATATGCACCTACAACCTAAAAAAACTCATGGAACAGATTTTTCTAGAGTCAGATTGTGGGCTGTAAATGGATGGGCGAAATATTATAGGTTTGTATAACAATGTGTAGCTTGTATATTGTATAATATGTAATATTTTAAACAGTGTAAATCTATAGGTACATCTATACATAATATAAATAAAATTGAAGTGTCTGTCTGTAATTTCAAAATTACTAGATTTTTTTCAAGTGCAGTGTGCTATTTTTACTATACTAATAACTAAACAACCTTATTTTTAATGACGTTTCGCCGTTCGCCCTGCGTGAAAAGCCACGTGCGCTTATTTCTCGTGGCCAGGCGTGGCCGAGCGTAAAAAAGCTTTATAACATCAAACTCGAGACCTCATGATCTGAGCCCAACAGGCTCATACTTTACAGACTTGGGGCTGACAATGTAAATTCTTAATATGTATATCTTTAAAAAATTATCATAATATAAGTTTAGTATTTTTATTTAAGCCAAATTAAGCCAATTTAAGCCAAAAAATGTACTTTAGCTCTCTTTTGATTGGAATTTAAAATCCACTCATTGTATTTATTTTGGTCTTATTTACACTAATCTAATATTTACACTAACACTATACACGTACCTACTCACTAAGGAGCAATCTAAATACTTATTAAAATTGCGCTCATTAACCACACTGCTGGGGGCAAACTAAAGAGCTAACTCATTGTTAATAGGCCGGCAACGGTGCTGTAAGACTTATGGTGTTGTAGCTGTCCATGGGCGGTATTAATCACTAACCATTAGTTGAACCTCCTGGTCGTTTGCCCCTTTTTTGTATAAAAAAAACTATAAGAATCATATGACTTTTCTTGTTTTCACAGACAGACCTTGATATTTTCTTCAGTGGAGCTACCAGAGATAAAGGCTATATTGAATCGAAGGTGTCGTAATTATGCCGGAAAGGTGATTGTAAAAAACACGCCTGAGAGCGGCAGCATACAACAAGTGTTGGTCCAAGTGCCACAACTATTTCAAAGGTATATTTTGAAATACCATGTATTAGTAGCTTATTTTATGTTATGTTTTGTATTTATTGAAATTAGCAGACCCGCGCAGCTTTGCCCGCGAATGGATTACCATATCATCGTTATAGTTTTTCGCACAAAATTTCATTTCTTGGTTTAGCCTTTTAGTTGACTTTTATTATTATTTTAATATTATTAGCAAACAAACAGATGGCTCTCCTTTGTTTGGCGTTCCTCAAGGTGGCATTCTATCTTTCCTTTCTTTTTGGAATTTCCGTCTCTTCTATAGCCAATCAATTATCTTCGGCTTACCACATGTATGCATACCATGTCCTATATACCCAATCCTCCTTTGACGGGCTTCATTCAGTTATTTCGCGAATAAATGCTGACCTAGCAACTATTTCAACTGGAGTAGAAATCATGGACTAGCTATATACCCTAACAAGTCTCAAGCTATTATTATTGGTGGAAAAAAAGTAATTTCAAAAATAGATTGGGCTCGTTTGCCGCAAGTTGAAATTGACAGTATCACTATACCTTACAGCAAGACGATGGTTAAAAATTTAGGTATATATCTTGGACGCAACAAATTAAGGAGATAAGTAAAAAAGTTTTTGCCACTTGGAGTTCACTGAGAAGATTGCGTAACTTACTTCTAATTGCTACTTAAATTGCGATTGCGGAAGCTCTGTTTTTACCTATTTTTATTAATATTATTATTGAAATTATAACAAAAAATATAATTATACTAGCTGCACCATGCAGCCCACTGCATTATAAAAGTTTTTGGTAAATCCCGCGGGAACAATTCCGGGATAAAAAAGTAGCCTAAGTGCTATAGCAGCTCATTAGCTATCTATGTTTTAAATTTCATCCAAATCCGTTTAGTAGTTTTGCGTGATTGAGTAACTTCCTGAACGCGAGGAAAGTTTGGTATTTTCTAACTGCCCCACATGAAAGTTGACTTGAAGATATACACAATAAGAGCTGAAATTGATCACTTGACATTATTTTTATTATTTCAGCTTTAACCCCCGCGACATATTAAGTTCGATCGACACTAGATTTGAGTTTTTTGTGAAGGAAGTTTTGCCGAAACAAAGAGATCCTTTAATGAGTCACACACTTATATACGTGCCGAGTTATTTTGATTTCGTTAGAATAAGGAATTATTTTAAGAAAGAGGATATTAGTTTTGTACAAATATGTGAATATTCTAAGGTAAGTTATTATTATAATTCTATTTTTTTTTGTAAAATCTTGTGGTATGTGCTGTCACATAACATACTACAACTACATAATATAAATGTTCAGTTTGAAAAAAAAATTTAGAAGTCCGATTATATATTTTTTGATTTTATGGCAACATTCTGTAAACTCTACCAGTATTGTTAGTTTCTTATTGAGGGTGTGAGAATTCCGGTCAGTTGGCCTATGGTCCAGTTTTCATAAGAGTGACAATTTACCAGCTAATGTTACCGCGGTTATTGACTTGTGGTTAATCTAAAAATTAAAACAAAAATCTGTTATTGAAAACAGATAACGCCACGAACATTCATTATTGGCAGTTTTAATAATACCTACACTAAATATTTTTTTATATCATACTAGCTGACCCGGCAAACGTTGTTCTGCCTTTTTAACTATCCTTATTTTTTTCTATATTTTCTCACCTTTTAAACCTTCCCTGGACTTCAACAATTAATTCAAAACCAAAATTAGCCAAATCAGTCCAGCCGTTCTCGAGTTTTAGCGAGACTAACGAACAGCAATTGATTTTTATATATAAAGATAGACTAGCTGACCCGGCAAACGTTATGCCTTTTTAATTACTCTTTTTTTCTATACTTTCTCACCTTTTAAACCTTCCCTGGATTTCAACAATTAATTCAAAACCAAATTGGTTCAGCCGTTCTCGAGTTTTAACGAGATTAAAGAACAGCATTTGATTTTTATATATATAGATAGATAACAAGGAGATGATTCTCTCGATGGAAAGAGAAACCATTCCCCTTAGACAACAAAGTAGTTAATGGTGCTTTGCTTGCTGTGTGGTGGATTGGTAATATCATATGTATCCCTTTACCCGCTACCTTACTTTCCCAAGTTAAACATAACATAGACAAGCACTGACGCTATTGCCTATTATGGCAAGAATAGGTAAGGCGGTGGTACTAGACTCGGACGAGCCGTTGCAGAACTCTACCACCTACAGCGGCGTGCACACGGTTATGACACAGGGTACGCACTATGTGGATGGGTACTCGGTCACAAAAAAATTCCTTTACAGATTTTTAGCATAGCCACAGCCATGCTATGGATCTCTAAGTCGGAAACCATGACAAAATGTCAGATTATATTTTTTTCGTTATTCTTACTTAAAGGAAAATTCAGACGTGCTCGAGAATGTCAAAACAACGTTTTCATTGCAACTTTGTGACCCTCCCACTCCCTTTACGATACACTTGAATCGGCCGATTTTTTAAACCTTAGGTGACAATTAACTCACTATACCCTAATCTGATGCGATTTAGTGTTTCCATGTCACAGTTTTTTTAAAACATTTTTTTTATCTGTAAATTTTTCCCCACCATTGTAATGAAAAATATTTTATAACCATTTATTTTTCCTATAATTTAATCTACAAAATTCAATAGGTCCTTACGACGCTCGAGTAACTACCCATTTAGCATCTTGGGCTTCCTTACTATAAGTTTATTTAAGAATACCGGTGATCAAACATGGTCGACAAAAGCATTGCCTTACCTACTTCTGCCGCATTAGCGTTAATGTTTGTCACTGTCGTGTTCCGATTTGGAGATTGCCAATAAACTTGTGCAATATGCATGCGGCATTACTATCCGCCACACAGATAGCAACGCAACATTGACGTTTTTGATTTCTAGGGGTGGTTTTCTTTTTATGTCAGGCAAACCATTTGCTTGTTTGCTATCTCATGATACATAAGTAGGTTAAACCACTGATTTATTAATAGTAAAAAAGTAGATGAGATATGCGCGCTTCAAAAGTGGCACATTAAAAACAGGCTAATTGGCTCATTTGACATTAGTCATGTACTCGCTGCAGTCGGAAGTGCTCGCTCTTTCGCCCGCAAATATTTGAAAATGTCGTGTGTAATTTAATCAAGTCAAGTCAAATTATTATTTGTCGATCGATCAGTGTGACGTCACAATGCGCGTCGTTATACAGAATAGTTGTTTATCTCTTTTTCACGCTTGGATTAGATGTGCTATCTCACTTGCACTTCTTATCTATTTCGTTAGTTAGTTAGTTCTTAGTGTGTCGTTTTGATATCTTTTAAGTATTGTGCGAATGTTATGGTACGTGCCACTCGTAAGTACCGATTGCCTTTCCAATAACCTATGTTTTTTACTACTATATCAATAGGGTACAAACATTCTATTCTGTCTGCAATACCTCAGGAGTAAATAACGATTAAAATGAGCCTCTGTTGGTTCACTACACTACAGTGTGACAAGAGATCTATTATTCACACAATTATTTCTATTTTTAATGTAATTTATTTTGTTGCCAGGATGGAAAAATAGCGCGCGCAAGAGACATGTTTTATCACACCGAAGCTCATTTCTTGTTATATTCGGAGAGAGTTCACTTCTTTAGAAGATTTCGAATTAAAGGCATCAGGCATATCATATTTTATCAGCCGCCAACCTACCCGCATTTTTATTCAGAGATGTGCAATTTGATGCAGGTATAGTAAACACTTCTTAGATTTGAAGTGCGGAATTTTTTAAATTGATTTCCAAAAAAAAAAGTTCATTCTTTCGACTACTTTCACGACGTATAAATCAGTGTTTTTCAAAGTGTGGGTCATTCTTCCCTCTATAAGGGGGTCGTGGACAGTAGATTAACGTTAGTAAATAGACAAAGTCAGACAAAATGTAAATACAAAGAAAAATGTTGAAATGATTTGATATTTGTAATTTAAGTCAGTATTTACATTGAGTCACTATTTTATTGCATGCTAAGGAGGCATTGAAAAAGATTAAAAACCACTGGTCTAGAATCTAGATAGTAGTTTTTTGTCCATTTTGGTTCCGGCCCCTATTGAAGAATAGATATCTGCCTCCTTGCCAGGTTAGTTTTGTAACATCATGTTTGGGCTTAGTACTTTTCTTGCCACTGTAGCGCCAGTGCTTTTTTTATAGAAAAAAAGGGCAAACGAGCAGGAGGCTCACCTGATGGTAAGTGATTACCACCGCCCATGGAACAGCCACATCATCAAAGGTCTTGCAGCTGCGTTGTCGGCTTTTTAAGAAGGTGTATGCTCTTTTCTTGAAGTGCTAATTCGTATCCGTTTGGAAACAGCCCCGCCGGTAATTGATTCCACAGAGGAGTAGTGCGTGGTAAGAAGTGCCTAGAGAATCGCACGGTTGTGGATTTCCAGACATCGAGGTTTGCCACTGTTATCCGGTTTGGAGGTTAAGTTAGCTAATAAATTTTTGCTTGTTGCATTAGGAATTCGCCACACGGGAATGCCCCGTTGGTCGAGTTGTTTAGCTAACCTAACTACGAATTATGGGGCTCCTGACAAGGACAAGCATTTGTATGATGAGCATAGATGTTCATATTTATGGAATTGGATGATTATTATGTATATTACAGTATTTATATATGTATTTCTATGTATTAGTATCGTTGACTAACACCCATATTACAAGCAAATAATTTGCTTATTTAAGGTTTAGATCAATTCGTGTAATTTGTCTAGCGATATTTATTATTATTAAAGTATTAAGTAAAGTATTTTTTTATATCATAAGATAGCAAACAAGCAGATGTGTCTCCTTATGGCACCGACCACACAGCCCATAGACACCTAATAATAGGCGAATGACTTGTGTCAACACATCTGACTTATAGTTCCGATGTAAATGTCCACGCGCCAATGAGTAGTGATTGGGTAATCTGTGTCGACCAATCAGATGCTCTGTACATTACTATCTTTCACTGTGGCCTTGAGTTAGCCAATTACGGCGTTGCAACCCCACTTCGTCTTACCTCAGCTAGTTGCCAGAATGCATTCATTACGGAAAATCAAACATTAGCCGTCTATAGGCTGTGTGGTCGGTGCCTTATGGAAATAGTCAATCATCGCCTATAGACACCAAAGATGTTAATGTTGCTATCTTGTGGTGAGGTCTAACCGGAACACGACAGCGACAAGCACTGACGCTATTGCGGCAGGAATAGGTAAGGCGGTGGTACCAGACCCGGGCGAGACAATGTGGAACTATACCACCTAGTAGTCACGATGGTAGTGACTCGCATAGCTAAACGGTCGTCTTTTGCGACCTGCCTGGCAAAACGGCAGTTGGTCTATTCTACAAAGGAGCCCGGAACCAACACGGGGAAAAGTAAGTTGTTGTCCATAGGTGAAGGGTATCTCTTTCCATCACGAGAACTTTTTCGTGTTTGAAATCCTATAATCCGGTGTATTTGTATTAGTGGTTATTGGAGAAAGCAAGGCAATGCAAGAATAATTATATGTGACACTTGGTCCTCTCTGCTTACTTAGTAAGGGTTCTGACATTAAATATGAGTACGTAATTACAAATTGGTTATATTTTTCAGGAAAGCAATCAAAATAAATATGGCGGCAGTAGTTGTAACATGACAGTGACAACCATTGCATGTCAGTATGACATGCAGCGCATGGCAGCCATTGTGGGAGCAGCGCGTTTGAAAAAGATAGTGAATTCAGATAAATCTGTTCATATGTTTGTCACTGGAGATAGATAGCCGATTCAAAAAAAACCTTAACATTATATAAATACATATAAACACATCATACTACGGGCATGTTTGGCCGAACTATGATCTTAGTAAGATTACTAGATAACTTAGCTTAAATTTAGTGACTTAATATAACTTCGATAAGTTAATCATTTATTCTGAGCTAAGTTTTCCGTCGGGACAGTTTATACTTATAAATTTTCCAATGCCGCCATTTTACTTAGTATGTTATGGCGCCCTTTTATAATTCTGATATTCTGTAGGTTTTACACTTGTAAGAAGCAAAAGTGGAAATTATGTCCTGACCAAAACCGCTGACTGTGATTGGCGCTGAGTACAAAATTTTATACTGACTATCTTAGATTACTAAGATCTTAGTTCCGCCGAACGCAATATATATATATATATATATATATATATATATATATATATATATATATATATATATATATATATATATATATATATATATATATATATATATATATATATATATATATATATAATACAGTAAAATTACAAAATAAAAATGTTTTGCATATTCCATTGCGTTTTTATACACTTTCCCTTTCTGTCGAATATAACTCTTACGTTAATAGAAGGCAAAAGGGTCACTCTGCCGAATATACATGTTGACTGTTAAAAGATAGTACATATTGAAGGACAGGATAGTTTATGGTCATATATAAACATTACATACATGTATAGGTACTGTTTTCTTTACGGCTGTCTTTAGCCAATAAATTGTTAGTTGGCAAACTTAAAAGAGATTATATTGATAGTCTATGGTCGGATTTCGAATACAAGGCGATGGCTAGTTAGTCCGGGAGGAATCGGCGCATGAGTACCGAAAACTATTCCACCTCAATTTTTTTATGCGATCCTCTTCAAATTGCCCTACTGATGATATAAATGCATGTTGCCATGGGGCAACCCGGTGCCATATTGTTTAAACCGAAATTTTTTAAGCAATTGCAAGGAATTGTTATTATTCAACCGGACAATTTTTTTTTATATTCTTAATTGAAATACCAATAAAAAAGATCCTATGACTTTTCACGATAAAGTTAATATTTTTAAAGATATGAATTTTTAAAGGTTCGAAAAATCTCAAATTTGGGTACATTCGACCCATGAAAAATATATTTAAAAAAAAACATAATGTTTAAGTTATATTTTTTTTAAATTCTCTATACAGTAGTTAATAATATTGTTAATAGAGATTTAAAAAAATGTCAGTGTTTATATCTTTTTTAATTGTTAATTTCGCGCGCTCACAAGCGTGCGTCGCTTACTGGACTTCCTGAAGATTTTCATTTTGTTTGTGTAGTTGTATTTATCTTCGCCTAATTTAAAAAAAAAAATATATATATATATATATATATATATATATATATATATATATATATATATATATATGTATCAGGCTTCACTACATCGTTTTCATTTTCACAAAAAATACATGATGCGATATCATCAGAATATTTTCTTTTCTTGGGAACAACTAAAAACGACATGACACATTTATTGTAACGAAAAATCACAAAAACAAAATATATCCATCTAATAATGTTAATAATACACAAAATCACTGAAATGGGTGCAACAACGTTTAACAATATTAAATCTTGAACGAAATAAAAAATACTGAAAAACTGTAAAATGATGAGTAAAAAATAAAGAATGATCAGTTGAGAATCAACATGCACTAACTTGTATTTTTATTTTAAATGTTATATATAATCAATAATTTTGTCACAAGAACAAACAAAGATCTTAAGGTTTTATACAAAGAGGTTCAGTGATTTCATGTATTATTAACATTATTAGATGGATATATTTTTAGTTTTTGTGATTTTTCGTTACAATAAATGGGAGTTTCATGTCGTTTTTAGTTGTTCCCAAGAAAAGAAAATATTCTGATGATATCCTACCATGTATTTTTTGTGAAAATGAAACCGATGTAGTGAAAAAACTGAAGCCTGATACATATATAACTGTACAACGTGCAACTTATCGACGAAAAGATGAGGTTGCTATCCGATTTGAAAATTTGTTTAATTCTTCTCTTGACAAACAAACATTTTTGTGGCACAGAACATGTTATGCAAATTACACAAGTGAAGAAAAAATTAGGCGAAGATAAATACAACTACACAAACAAAATGAAAATCTTCAGGAAGTCCAGTAAGCGACGCACGCTTGTGAGCGCGCGAAATTAACAATTAAAAAAGATATAAACACTGACATTTTTTTAAATCTCTATTAACAATATTATTAACTACTGTATAGAGAATTTAAAAAAAATATAACTTAAACATTATGTTTTTTTTAAATATATTTTTCATGGGTCGAAAGTACCCAAATTTGAGATTTTTCGAACCTTTAAAAATTCATATCTTTAAAAATATTAACTTTATCGTGAAAAGTCATAGGACCTTTTTTATTGGTATTTCAATTAAGAATATAAAAAAAAATTGTCCGGTTGAAAAATAACAATTCCTTGCAATTGCTTAAAAAATTTCGGTTTAAACAATATGCCACCGGGTTGCCCCATGGCAACATGCATTTATATCATCAGTAGGGCAATTTGAAGAGGATCGCATAAAAAAATTGAGGTGGAATAGTTTTCGGTACTCATGCGCCGATTCCTCCCGGACTAAGTTTGTCCAATTCTATCATTCTCTATTTAGGTACTTTCTGTTCTAGCTTTTCATATGATGAAGTTACACGATCATGATGGCAATGGTTGAAATTGAATGATGAAAACCTGAATGTGAAATAAAAACGAAAATTTTCTATTTGTATAACATTTATTTCTAATAAGAACACATTAAAACGTCTACGACGTATAAAAATATCCTAATTGTTGTCAAGTTAACCTGCTTTTGATACTTTGAGTATTAAAAATACTCAAAGCTTTGATAGCTTATAATTACTGAAACATAACTGTTGTAACCTACCTACTCACGAATAGCTGGCTTAAGATATACAACGTGAAATATGTCGCGCAAAAAAGATGAGATTTCGTCGATATCAATAAATATTTCGTTTATTCGTACCTACCTACGTATAGGTACGTCACGAGAATCATTTTCCCTTTTGACCCTATTTGACTGTATTAATTCGAACCGTGTAAGCTATAGTAGACAGGTAGAGATAATATATTTAATGACGACAAAATCTTCTCACATTATATATCCTAATATCCTAAGTGGACTGGTGACATTATCATATTGTAGAAGCTTGGCTTCAGTATCCCTCGGTTCGTACCTCACATCTCATATTCAATAGGGCCAAAAATTTAAATATCTTGTCCGTGGTTAATCACGAACTTCTAAATAATGTACCTATACAGACTAGTCGGTAAATTAATACAGCTCTTATGAAGTACGAAAACAAAATTCTGATAATTATTACTAAATAGGTACGTACATACACATAATACCAATTTAGGTAAATAATGATTTTGTACTTGAATTGTAATTAACTTATTTTTGCTTTGAATTTCCACCCACCTTTAAACAACATAACAAATTAATTTCAAAGGTCCACGACCCCTACTATGCTAAATTTCTTTTCTAATTGATTTTAAATTATAGAGATTTGTAAATAAATGTCAGGTGATCTACTTATACTTTAAAGAATCGAATGTACTGAGACGAGACGCAACAAGCTGAGGCGGGCCGCAACGCAATGCAAAATGCTACCATAGCACAGTAGGCGAACCACAATGCAACTCAGTGCATTTCCATATTTCTAAATGTTAACAGTTAACTCCTTTGTTGAACATCATAACATGGATCTTGCAAATCATATAGGTAAGCCTTTATAGCATTGAGCTAAAATGATTAATCATTTTTCATCAATAATTATGTGACTTTAAAATTTAATGATCAAAACACAGAAAACTACGATGCGCAATTCCGCAGGCCAACGCACACTGGAGCGAACGAGCCGGCCCGGACTTCATCGTATTCAACGAAATGCGCCGCGCAATCACCTATCAATCCGCTCCGATACGCTCCGCCGTAGTGCGCATAGATCTCAGCGGATTTTATGATGCATCCTGGTCCATCCAGGGTGTGCTTGATCCTTTATAGAGCAGCCGTATGCATATACACAAATTGTATTCAGTCGGTAGCAAAAACCGTGTCTGACCCGCGGGGTTATCACGTATCTCGCAATGCGCAATTATCGTAATTGTTAACTAAATAGTTATATACTGCAAGACACATAATAGCCTCGTGTATTAATGACTGTCGTTGTCGCTTAATTATTTTTGGTGCTGTGACATTGCAAAAAGTGCATCTAATGATCAGCAGGCAATTGGCAACGTTTTTGATGGTTTTTGAAGTTATACTTCATAAGGCGCGTTATGAAATAAATTCGTAAAGCGCATGTCGGGCCACGCGCAATGTAGGGTTCCGAAGTTGCCCATCACAATAAAGCGGACTAAGAAAAGGACTTATAGTTTCATACTATGAACATTTAAGCTATTCAACATCAATGACAAATATATATCCGCACCACAGGTTCACCGCCTGTACTTCTCTACGTACATTTTATAATGGTCGACTATTACTCAAAAACTTGTGAAGCCTTCTAAGCCGTGACAGTTTTTCTGTAAACTTCATTATGAATACCTCATATCATGATTTTTTTCCTACTCCCAAAACTAACCGTTTAGCCTGCAGATGGGGGGGGGGGGGGGGGAGCGACGGGGACGACGACGATACTTGAGTCTAACAAAAATTAAGACCTACTATTTATATTCATGCTAAATTACAGCTTTTCAGTAATAAGGATCTCTGAGGAATCGTGCGGACGGACGAACGGGCATAGCGAAACTATAAGGGTTCCTAGTTTCCTTCGGAACCCTAAAAATGATGAGAGTGAAATTTTAAGATTCGCGCGCATCACCGTAACGCAAAAGTTACAGGTAGAAGTTGTCCGCTAAATCGCTCATTACGTCTCGAAATCCTTGGCTATCCTTTTCCAGTCCTTCTATTATTTTATTGTAATTAATTATTTGCATGCAATTACAATCTATTTTTTAATGACGCCAAACAGGTATAACTTTTCACGCGCGTACATAAGTACACGCATCCATTTTTTATTTATTACGTTTAACAGTCATCATCATCAACAGATCATTAATTAAATTAGCAGCATTAATTAAATTAGCAGGTAATCATTGTCAATTGGACAGTTTTTGTTAATCACAGCATACGTATTTAATATGCAGAACGTATCACATTTCCATTTTGTTCACACCAACATTTTGTTCACAAATTCCATTTTCATTTTTCATTTTTCGAAAAAATCAATCCATGCACTTGCAACAAATTTAACATTTAACACAAGCGACATTAAATCACTCATATAATTTAAATATGTCAAAGGTACAAGTAACCTGTAACAGAAGCAGAACATAATATAAGAAAATAATTAATTTGCTTAGTTAGGTAGGCTACAAATAACAGTTGTGCTTAGTAAAATCAACGCTTAAATATATGAAATATAGACATTGATATTTTATTAAATCTTAATTCTCCAATTAAATATTCATGTATTTCGCACAATCATTCTTTTCTACACAGGAACTTTTTCTAGATAATTAAGTCAATTATTCGTACCTACTACTTAAAAATAATACAGAAGTGGTATGTTTTTGGGATATTTTTAAATAATAAAAATCATAATAAAACATTCTTGCCTTTGTATGTACCTATTAATATGGTGCAGAAATTAATGAAATGTAAATAAGTACCTATACCTAGTAGAAATTTAGTATATACCTAGAAGAAATATATTAATTTTATTTATTTAAGCGTTACAAATTGATAACAATGTAAGAGGACAATTTTATATATAGATGTATAAATAAGTTTTTTAGGAAAGCTTACTTGCCAAATATTTGCACACCGTATAATGGTAGAATATGTTGGTAACTTAATTTATTTTTAACAACTTGTAACACCCATATTCTTGCAAATAAATATTTTCTTTCTTTCTTTCTTTCAAAACGTCGATACGGTTAGCCACCTGTCTTATCATGGAATTTAATACCCTTGGCTAATGGACGCATTGCATCGCTGCCTCCTTCTTCAGGAATATAGCCGTGACGGCATTTTTAATTGTTTTAAATTTTCTTATGTCTTAGTAAATATTGAAGCACAAGAGGTAGGTATATATTAAATACCTTGCTTGCTATCTTTTTAATCATATTGGGTATATAAGGTCTTTCCAAAATAGGTGAACATATTTTAACAAAGCGTTCGGTACGTACGTCTTACCAAAGATATCCACCCAAAAAATAATGCGACTCAAGGGACTAAAACATTTTGATTTTTACGAATAATATAATTTTATTTCAAAATACTTTACGCTTTTCTGCATAAAATAATCCGCGAGGCTATTTACTACTACCACTCACAACGTTTTTACGCGGTGATAGTAAGCTAAATAACCCGTGTTGGTTCCGGGCTCCTTTGAAGAATAGACCAACTGCCGTTCTGCCAGGCATGTCGTAAAAGGCGACTAATTGGCTAACATCGTGGCTACTAGGCTCGTAGGCGAGCGAGACAATGCAGAACTGCATTGTCTCGCTCGGGTCTGGTACCACCGCCTTACCTATTCCTGGCGCAATAACGTCAGTGTTTGTCACTGTCGTGTTCCGGTTTGGAGGGTAAGGTAGCCGGTAGATTTATGCATGTGGCATTAGTTCTCGTCACAAGATAGCAACGCACCATTAACACCTTTGGTGTCATTAGGCGATGGTTGACTCTTTCCATCAGGAGACCCATCTGCTTGTTTGCTATCTTATGATATAAAAAAACCTCGCGCCATATATGTGGGTCAGACGCCATTATGCTTATACGTCAGACTCAGACGTCATTATGCTTATACGTCATCCAAATACCGTGTGCGCTTATCAGCTGACAGAACTGGCTTGTGCAATTAACTACAGGCCATATTAGTTATTATTTACTTATGTCTTTTAAGAGGGAAATACTTGAACATCAAGGGCGAGATAATTGAAATATAGATATTTGTAAAATCTAGCGATCTGTTGCCTTGCAGTTTTTTCTATCGAACCTACAATTATACCGATAAAGACAACTGCAGCTTGGCCTGAGTGTATCTGTTATAATATTAGTCGTTTCTGACGGGGGCGGCGGGAATTGTCCAACTTCAAATGTTCTTGTTATTACTAGCAAAAAGCAGAGCTTTGTAAGGGCTCGCAAAGTTATACTATCTAGTAATATTGTTATAAAAGTATTTTTATGAGAATTACATCTTTTAATGCATGGACTTTATTTATAATTATCTAACCTAAAAATCTCAGAGTATTTTCACCTAAACATTACATTTGCATCAAAGGCCTGCGTCATCAGGCTTTAGACTAGGAATATATGGTTTTTGTTTGTTGGTATTTTCAAGGAAAAATATGTATTAAAAATGAAGGTTGATCTTATAAAAAACACATTTTTGACAATTTGCTGAAATAATTTTTTTCTAAAATCAGGAAGTTCCTGGTTTTACGTCGATTTACGAAATCAAAATCAAAAAAATTGTTTTATTTAAATAAACCTTCACAATTTTTGGACTACGCAAGCACGAAGAATTGACGGTAGACACTCAGCGAATACATTTTTCGAATTTTTCTCTCAGAGAAACCCTCGGAGTTCGATTCCAGAGTCAGGCAAATGAAAAAATGTGTTTTTTCAGTTTTCTGATAAAACAAATTTGCCCGGGATTGGAAAAGTGCCCTACTGGCGATAGGCTGGCCACCTATCACATTGTGGGACTTAAGTATCTTCAGCTAACCGTGGATGCACACGTTGTACTTCTGCCTACCTCTTCGGGGATGCGGGCGTAAATATACTGTTACGAATAATCTAGAAGCGTGTAGAGTTGGAGCGCGCGCGCGCTAACTTTCTAGAAATAAAGGAAAGAGATAGCTACTCCTATTGACAAATAAATATTTGACCTGAGCTATGCCATAATGGACTCTGTGGGATATGGCATAACATGTTTATGATAAGAAGTGATTCATTGTTTCCCGATATATTTAGATTTTTCTGGATCCAGCTAGGACTTTCCCCTGCCTATAAATATAGAGATGTTGACAAACACAGGGCAGTTTTTATCAAGCGATCGAGAGCGATACATCAAGTGAACAGTACGAAGTGAGAAGTGTTTTATTGTGTAGTGTTCTAAGTTCAGTGATAGTATAGTGAGTGACTAGCAAGTAGAGTGTATTTTAGTATTACGTTGTGTTGTATTGTGTAAATACACGGATTTAATATAAGTGGTGTTTTCCTACAATTGCGAACCCGAGTACGTAACAATACCTTTTTTTAGCTTTTTAACCTCGCCCTCGGGCTAAGATTGGGAATTGTATTGTAATCTCAATACAATATAAATCAATTAATACATATGTACTGTTTCTCAATAAGCATATTGTGAAACTTTCTAACGCTCTATTTACTCTGTTCCCAGCAAACATCCCTGCTCTAGACCTAAATTCTCCTTGTGCCTCCCACAATATTACTTCGAACTTCCCTTACATTCTCCTTTCAATGATTTTATCATACACCTTCGATGCCAAACTGATCAAACTGATGGACCTATAGCTATTGCAGTTTATACTTGAACCTCGCCTTTATACGAGGGCACGATAACCGCGCGCCGCCAGTCAAATATGAAGAAACAATTCATGAAGTAGGTAGTCTCTTAATAAGTTCAAAAATTCTAATAGAAAATGTATCTTCTATCAATTTTAACTCGTTAATTTAATAAGAGATGGCGTTAGTAGTAATAAGATTCTAATACAAATTGTACCTTCTATTTTTTTATTTTAATAAAATGGTATTTTTATGGTAGATAACAAATCTAGACATGAATATAAACTACCACGTCGAAGCTCAAACCTAAAAATGCGATATTTTTTCAGTAAAATGTACCACAAAAGTGCATAGAAAGTGGCATAGTGTAGGGCTCGCTTCGCTCGCCCTGATTATTAAGCAGATTTGTAGCTATATTTTTACTTTTGTGCTAATTACTTTTTTTGGAGTTTTCAGTTACAAACATTATGTTGAAGTTTATTTTTAAAAGTGTAAGACGTGTTGTCAATCACTGAAATAAAATATAACTACATACAAAAATGTAGGTTTATAAAAATAATAAGGTAGGACTGACCCTGACCACCTGCCGGCCGCTCTCATCTTTCAAAGTTCAAGGTCTCTCCCATGCGCGTAAATATTAAATGACGTAACAGGCTACAAAACACGCACTGTGTACAATGAGTGACAATGAAAACGAAACGTTGAATGAAATCACCACTCAGCAGATACGGCGCGAGGTTGTTTACCTTACTACGCATTCTTACGTTAAAAATGGATTAGTTTATGCTGAAAGATGTGAAGCATTATGAGACAACATTATTTTATTCGTAAAAATCAGAATGTTATAGTCCCTTCAATCGCATTAGTTTTGGCTGAATATCACGTACCGAACGCTGTGTTGAAATATATTCACCTATTTTGGAAAGACCTTATATAATATATCTGAGTCCATAAACTGACGCCTTTTTTCTGGAGATGCACTAGGAGTTATAGTGTTGGGCTTGCGGAGTTTAAGTTAATATAAATATCTTGTTTCACAAATAATTTACGTAAATATTGGATAATTTCTATCGTCGGCACTTGGTTAAACTGCATTTTGAAACTCATTTGTACTTTACTTTGATAGAAGCGAACTGGCAGTACAAGTGAGTTTATTTGTAATATCTATTACGTAAATATATTATTTTGATTTTAAGCCTAAATGCAGGAAGGAATAAAAGATTCGTTGATTATAAAGGCACAGATGCGCTGGGTGCACACTTCTAATAGGTACATACCAATTTCTCGCATCTTAAAACGGAACGTAAGAAATATTCTTAACACTAATAGTGACTCGAGTATCTAACTGATGTAGATAGTGAGATCAAAATTTTTAAGACAACTTAAGATGACGATTTTATTCTACTTGTATTAATTTAGTAGAACATTTTACCAAAAATCCATCTGAAAATAAAAAAAAATCCTACTAGTGAAATATTCGGAATATTAGTGTAAAATTAAAGGAAAATTCTTAAAGTGAAGTGTCATTAAACTTAAAAATTTTCTTTTCTTTGTTTGTAATGTATACTTGTCGTTTTAAAAAGTAACGACGACTAATTATGCATTAATTTGGGAAATTCAAAAAGTAGACCAACTAAATGAAATTTAAAAAAATATATATTATTATATGGGCGTTTTATCTACATAGGTACATCTTTTTTATTTTACTGAAAATAATATTTTAAGAATATAAATATAAAATTATGTAGGTACCTACCTATGTTTTTAAAGTGAAACAGAAAATAATTTTATGACAAAATATGTAGATACATAAAAAGGTATGTTGTCAGATCTATTCAAAATTACGAATAATGCAATACAAATTAAGTAACGGAATCCTTAAGAATTTCCTCTATGGCATACACCCATATTATGTGTTTAAACCAGTCGTTATGTGACGGGAAACCTGAATACATACATAATTCTTATAGACATTATAGAATATTGGTGTCTAATTGTCAGACTTCAATTTATATTGGCGTACATCTTGGTATAAAATGTAGAGCATGTACTTGCCTATTATCACATGTTTAGTTTATAGTAAATCACAATTTGGTTACATATTTATGTCAACGTAAAATTGTAAAAACCGTAAGTTTATAATAAACCAGCTAGCATGTGAATATAATATTACCTACTAAGGTAGATTGTAATTTATCCAATTTTACTCTGACATATATTACGTAGTTAGAGCTACCATTCGTCTTATGTTTGTTCGTACTTCGAGTTTTTTATACTTTGCCACATTTTCAAAAATTAAAATAATGTTCATTTTTCATTTGCATATATGTATTTATCATACTGCCACTGCCACAGCGAAAATAAACTTTCATAACTTCTCGGCAGCAGTACTTGTTTGAGTTAGAAATATGTTAATACAGAGTGCTAAGTGTGAGTTTGCTCTGGTTTCTCATGTTTACCACTAGGTGGCGCTGTACAAATCACATACAAATACCTAGTAAACTCCAAACGCGCTCACGATCGAATGCGAAAAGAAAAACTCACACTTAGCACTCAGTACTTCATGCCGGATGAACATTATTTATATTGCTAGTTATTTAACTAATAATAATAAGTACAATAATTCAAAACAAACTCTCTAATCTTGGCTTCGAACTGAAAAATTATATCGGGGCTGTTGCCGTTGGTAACAACGAGGCTAATGTTTATATTAGTATTATAATTACATCTTGTAAATAAAATAGGTACTGTTTTTTTTTGAAAATCTCCCGATATATTTGGATTTTTTGAATTACGATATGGTAACCCTATATGTAAAGTTTTCATATGTATTGGCAAGTACAATAATATATGAGTACCTATCTAGACAACTGTACTTAAAGAGTAGTGTTTTGGTAAACAACGCCCAGACATTATATATCTATACAATACTTAATATTTTAATAATTTTTAACGCAGTATAACTGTAGCAACCGACTGCCGTTTCCTATAACTACGAAACCCTGCATCAGACCTTCACTAAATTAAAATGAGACCACACGGAAAGTATACCCTCTTAAACACAACAAGAATTATTAAAATCGATCCATAAACGACGAAGTTATCCGCGAACACATAAAAAAGCATGTATACGGTCGAATTGATAACCTGCTTCTTTTGGAAAGTCAGTTGAAAAATCGTATATTTTCGATTACACGTTTTATTGTATAATACCGTGTACAATTTTGTTCAACAAACAATTGCTGCCACGTGGTCTAAAGAGAATAGCCATAATAATCGACAAATAAAAACATTTTTTTATGAAAAATTATATGATATCTTAAAAACGTCGTTTACCAATAAACAACCCTGCAGTTTAGTATTTATGATTTACTTAATAATATATGTACATCACTAGGTCATGTGATATTAGTGGTGTTGAGATCATTGACGTCGCCTGAGAAGTTTCCCTTCGTGTCGTATTGCGTTGTGGAATTTTCTGGTTCTAATTCATTTGTGGCCGGTTCACTATCTTCGTTGTTATACTTCGTAAAATTAAAACTTTCTAGTGTAGAGTCGGTCGCAGTATCGCTCACTGGGGTATTGCTTCGTCCTGAAAATAAATGCCTTATTTAGTAAACAAGCATTAACTTAATTAATTTGTAGTTTATTCATGCCCCACGAGGGCATTATTAATTTAATATTTAACACCAAAGGACACGAAATTTAAATTTTGTTTCGTAGAATTCACATTAGTACCTATTTATTGAGTAAATGTAACATATAATATTAGTTATTTCATATTTTAAAATTAGCTGACCCGGCAAACGTTGTTTTTCCATATAAATTACTTGTATTGAATTTTTTGGTAGAGTACTTGAGAGAGGGGTTAATTGAAATAAAAACTATCCTATCTTTTAAGTTGGAACAAACAGTAGATATCAACAAAATTTCATTGAAATGGTTCGCGGACAAACAACGTGACACATAATTTATACATATATGTTAAAACAGAAATGCATTTTCCTCATGGGATTAAAGGAGCATTATGATAAATGAGTGAGAATAGTCCACTCATTAATCATAATTTCCTTTAATTGTGAAAAATTGGATTGGATTGACAAATGTTTACGGGTATAATATGATATAGATAATACGGGGACAAAAAACACGCAAATGCGGCCGCAGCGTTTCTTAAAAAGCTTAACTGAATGTCTCAATACAGAAATGTGTCCAATTTGTGTATTTTTGGATGAGTAAGGCAATTGATTTTGTGTCACACAATATTTTATTATCAAAACTTAAAAAATATGGTATTAGAGGAAAGTCTTTAAATTGGATAATTATTTATAATAGGATACAATGTGTTGAGATACCTATCTAAAATATGCGGAAACCATAAAAAAGTATGTACTCCAAACATCTGTGGAGTACCACAGGGCAGTGTTTTAGGGCCTTTGCTATTTTTAATTTAATTTATGATCTTCCTGATACTATAAAACATGACTGCTTTTTTATTTTCGTATGAATTACCTTTGACAAGAGAGAGATAAGGACTTGGCATTAATTTTCATAAACAATCAACATTATAAAATTTCATGCATTCCAACGCTGAACATATAAAAATGGCTTTACCTCTGTCTAATAAGTTCGAATTTTCGTAATAAATAAAGCTACAAAAATTTTGTCATCTTATCATTTAACAAAATAACGTCAACTTACACAGCTCGCGGCCAATACGCCATTACTAAAATATGCTGTCAATGTACGTAAAATGTCAAATAATCCTTTGTTTACAAATATTAAATTGATTTGAGCGTTTATTTGTATTTTTCTATAATTTTAGCGTGTACCTTAATTCAAAAATAAAAAGTAATTTTTAAAGTAACATGCCCAATTGCAATATAATTTATTAGGTAATTGTTATGTAGACAGTAAACAGCTGTTCTTAAGTCCGCCATTACTCGGGACAAAATTACATGGTTTTTCCTCAGTTATTTCATATCTAGTAGTAGTTTCCTTCATCTAAGTGAATTATCTTACTTATTAAACATTAGAATAAAAATGACTTCATAAATGAAACAACTAAAACCTTACTCCAAGCTTAATACTAGTTTAAAAATAATAATTTAAAAGTCGCGCACGAAGGGTTCCGTACCATCCCAATTTAAGTTTCTTCAAGTTTATTAAAATCGAATAGAAAATTGCTTAAAAACTACGTTTGTTGTATTGGAGTTTTAATATTTACTTTATATTAAAACTCCCTTCAATATTTACTTTAATTTTATTTATCTAATTATTTATTTGGAAAGGTAATATACAACTTAACATTCTGTGAAAATTTTAAGCGTCTACCTGTTACCGTTATTATTATTGAGCAATGAAATACGAAAAAAGCGCGTTTATTGTATGGGGTTCTCCTTTAATCTTTTCATTTTTTTGTTTTTATTATTTGTTATATAGGCAACGGAAATACATAATTTGTAAAAAATCAGCTTTCTAGCTATCATGGTTTATGAGATATAGCCTGGTGACAAATAGACTGACGGACAGACAGACAGAGGAGGCTTAGTAATAGGGTCCCGTTTTTACCTTCTAGGTACGGAACACTAAAATCACCAAAAGTTAAGTATTGAAAACAAATGCTGTAGTCACTGGTAACTCATATTTCAGGAATAGTAGGAAATTATAATAAATTGTGCCTAAGCAACAACTAAATAATTTTACAGAAAATGAGTATTGTATGTCTATATAATCATATTTCTGATAGTCCCAAATTATAACCTATAAAGGACGAAACGGCGAAATCACTCATTTTCGAAGTTATCAATAGATCTCGATTATAGGATTATTATTTAAAGAGGATAAAACAATAATTACAAGCAGCTTTTTTACAATTATAAATATTTTTTGTTAGATAGGGAAACTGGCAGACGTGCCACCTGATGGCAAGTGGTCGACGTCGCCAATGAACATAAACTATGTTTACCTGGAACTAGTTCAGATAACTCATTTATGTGTGGCCTATCCTGAGACATATAATGTTAAGTCTCGGTGCCAGTAATTACACCTCCTGTTTTTCCCTTTTTTCCGAAACACAGCAAAGCTTTTTCACGGGAAAAATAAGCAAGATGGTGGTACACATGCAGCCGGGAGCGCAGCACAGCGTATCTCTCCCACCGTTCAAATATTGTAAAGTTCGCAGTGGCGTCATTAACGCTGCCTATATCTAATGACTGTGTTTTGTGGAGCGTGCGCCTTCTCTGTTGTCAGACGTTACGTAAAGTGAGTAAAGTCATATTCCTAGGTAGCACAAACGATGATAATATCATTACGTATAATCTGTAAGTGATAATTTTATTGTACCTGTAGCTACTGATACCTGAGAATTGGCTGTCGGTCCAAGGTGTATGCATGCGTTCACTGAACAGTGAACACTCTATACTCTATCCATAATATACTATAATCGATAGGACATAGGCACTATCATAACAACGTAGGTTATAGGTTTATTGATCAGTTAAGTATATTATTACATCCTGAAGATGTTTGTAAAGTGAAACCGGTTAAGTATAGACAACAATTATGTATGTTGTGAAGTGAAATTAAAGTACAAGTGCATTGTTAATTGTGTCTAACAGACATAGGTACCTACTACATGATACTGTTACGTGCTTCGGGTTCGTAAGTTGCAAGAAAACGCTACTTATATTAAACCGAGTATTTACAACAAAAATACACAAAACAACACAATGTAATACTTAAATACTCTGATTAACACTAGTCACTCACTGTACTAACACTAAATTTAACCGACTACACAATAGACACTTCTCGCTTCGCACGGGTCGGTCGTACTATCGCTTTCGATCACTGTATAAAAACTGCTCTGTATTTGTCAACACATCTCTATTTATACCCAGGGTAAAGTTCTACGTGGATCCAGAAAAATCTAAATTTATTGCGTAAACAATGAATCACTTCTTATTGTAAACGACTTGTGATAAACAAGTCCTAGTACACGCTATTTTCACTCTTATACTTTGTGCTAGAAAGTACATTATGGCATAGCTATTCAGGTAACGGCCAACTATTTGTTTATAAATAGGAGTAGCTATCTCTTTCTTTTATTTCTAGATGCCTCCAGCGTTCCAACTCTTCACGTTTCTAGATTATTCGCAACAATACTAGCGATCCGCCCCGGCTACGCACGGGTAGTGTAATCTTATAACCTACATGTTTAACTTTTAACTTCCTACTAAAATTACCTATATAGATAAGGATGTTACTGATTTTGCTCCGATTATCGAAAATCTACTTTTCACCACATCTCCACGTTTTAAGGTCCTAGCAACTTTTTCGACTATTTTCACGATGACTTCAGTATGTCTGAATTTATATATGTATGGATGTGTGTGTGCGTGCGTGTGTGTGCGTGTGTGTGTGTGTGTGTGTAGATGTGGGTACGTGCATGTAGGTGTATAACCAATTTAGTCCATGAGATTTTGAAAATTTAAAGAATAATAAAAGAGGATGTTTGCATATATAAAATCGATAGACTCAGAAATTATTTGACCGATCATTATGAAAATTTGTATGTACATTTTTTTACGGAGAAGGTTTTTATGCTTTAATTTATTGACGTAACTCGCCGCCAGGTTGTTGCAATGTATCGACTTCCGTATAGTTCAACCGATTTCATGAAAATATGCAGATGTATTTTTTCATTTTCAAAAACCCTTATACCTAGCTTTTATAGATTACCAAAAAGCGTTCGACTCTATCTCACATATCTCAATCTGGAAAGCACTTAGGGAGAACAGAAATCAGAAATCAGAAGCACTTTCAATAAAACTTTTTACAAGTTATTTTGACGCGTCAACATTTTTTTAAACTACTACCGGATCGGAAACGCGGCCACAGGCCAAAGGAAACAGGATAGAGGAAACCTATTGCAATATAATAGAGAACATTTACAAGAGAAGTACAAGCAGAGTAAGCCTGGAAACGTTTGGTACAGAGATAAAAATTAAAAGGGGTCTAAAACAAGGTGATCCCTTATCCCCGAAGCTCTTTGTTGCTGTATTAGAGCCCGTGTTCAAAAAACTCGGCTGGATGGATTTTGGTATTAAAATAAATAACAAATATCTCAGCCATTTACGTTTTGCCGATGATTTAATCCTATTCTCACAATCAAGCGACAAGCTCAAAACTAGAGCAGATGATATAAGATCTGAAGGTGAAAAGCTCGCGTGTGGGGTTGGAAATGAACCTGCAAAAAACTAAACTGATGACCAATTCATCAAAACTACCAGTAAAGGTAGGAAACGAAAACCTTGAATATGTAGAGTCATATATTTATCTTGGAAAACAAGTATCATTTTACCGAAATAGCAATCTCGAAAAAATAACTAGAAGAATAAATAAATATATCGTGGCAAAAATATTGGGCTCACCGGGAAATAATGAAACGAAATATACCTCTTTCTATAAAAAAGAAAGTAATGGATAGTGGTATCCTTCCCTGTTTAACATATGGCTCACAAACCTGGACATACATAAAAAAGCGAAAGAAAAAATACGAATATGTCAAGCAGCCATGGAAAAATTTATTCTAGGAGTACGAAGGAAAGATAAAGTACGCCATTCCAAAATAAGAGAAAAAACTAAACAAATGAACGTCCTACAACACTCAATGAAATTGAAGTGGAAATGGGCAGGACATTTAGCCAGGATAGAGGACTTTCGGTGGACGAAACATACCGTATTATGGAAAGGACCTGAGGGAAAGAGAAAACGAGGAAGACCACCAAGAAGATGGATCGATGACATCAAAGATCTGGCAGGAAACAACTGGGTAATGAAAGCAAGGGACAGAAATAAATGGAAAACAATGGAGGAGGTTTTTACCCTAGAGGGGTTCTCAATTGAATAATAATAATATAAATGAATTAACTTAACGATTAAATTAAATTTTAATATAATAATGTATGTTTAAATATGTATAATATATATATATATATATATATATATATATATATATATATATATATATATATATATATATATATATATATATATATATATATATATATATTGTGTTGCAAATGCCCATTGGCCTCCAAAAGTGGTGATTGCTTTTTATATCAAAAGACAGCAAACAAGTAAATGGCTCTCCTGATGAAAAGAGACAACCAACCTATAAACAACAAAGATGTTTATGGTACGTTGCTATCCGTGTGGCGTGATCTCAATACCGTATGTATAAGTTTACCATCTATACTTTCCTCCAAACCGAAACATATTACTAACAAGCATTGAGGCTATGCGGTAGGAATAGGTTAGACAGTGGTACCAAATGCGGGCGAGCCGTTACAGAACTCTGCCATCTATTAGTCACGAAGATAGTGACTCGAAAACCAATCGTTCGCCTTTTACTAACTGCCTGGCAAAATAGGACCTGGTTTATTTTTTAAAAGAGGACCTGACCAACACAACGCTTTTTATCACGTGGCCCACTCACTCGTACGCTTCAGATATATAAAAAAAATATCGAGCAAATCCATACTAATATAAATGCGAAAGTGACTCTGTCTGTCTGTCTCTTCTTCACGCCTAAACCACTGAACCGATTTGAATTAAATTCGGTGCAAAGATAGTTTGAGACTCGAGGAAGGTCATAGGATAGTTTTAATACCGGAAATCCCACGGGAACGGGAACTATACGGGTAAACCCCCGGACTGTCTTACTTTTAAACCTTTTTCCACGTGGTCGAATTCGCGGGCAAAGCTAGATTAAAATTAAACGAAAAACTTGTTTGTGGCGGAAAATGTACAAACGCGTCGATTCTAATTTATATTCGCCGGAGTAAACAAAGACAAGGTTTCGTAAATATTTAGAGAGAAGCGGATTTTGGCGAATTTTATTTTTGGGTTAGGATATAAAAAGAATGTGGATAGGTATACTTGTATAATTTACACTACAGTTTATAATATCAAAAAGTAAATAATTATAATCGTTCTGACAAAGCTATACAAAAAATTGGTAAAATGTGGTGAAGGAAGTTCTAGAAGAACTCCTATTCGCTTGTATATATGTTTTTGCCGTTTCTCGACTTATTGTGATGTAAATCCAATATTATTTTCCCTGTCATCATGTGCCAGGTAGGCGACCGAGCTTAGCTCGGATGGTATTTTTTCATGTATAAACGGATTATGACACTTACCTAGATCAATTTTAACAGTAAAAGATTATCTAAATACAAAATTTCGTCAAAATCGTTAGGGCCGTTTCGGGGACACCAACGACATACAAAATATATATTATGTACAAAAATTGTTCTTTTAAAGTACAGAATATAGGAACTACACCAGTAGGATATTGTTACGAATAATCTAGAAACGTGTAGAGTTGGAACGCTGGAGAGATCTAGAAATAAAAGAAAGAGATAACTACTCTTATTAATAAACAAATAGTTGGCAGGTATCGGAACAGCTATACCATAATGAACTTTGTGGTATATGGCATAACGTTGAAAATAGCGTGTACTAGGACTTATGAGTCATAAGTTGTTTACAATAATTGTTATTGTGTACGAGATGATTGACGAACATTCGCGATTGTTGTCGAACTTTACCTCGGGTATAAATAGAGATGTGTTGACAAATACAGGGCAGTTTTTATAAAGCGATCGAGAGTGATACTTAAAGTGACCAGTGCGAAGCAAGTGTTCTATTGTGTAGTCGGTTAAGTTTAGTGATAGTACAGTGAGTGACTAGTGTGAAAAGTGTGTTTGAGTATTTCATTGTGTTGTTTAGTGTATTTGTATTGTAAATACACGGATTTAATATAAGTGGTGTTTTCTTACAATTTTTTAAATATAATTTTAAATATAATTGTACAATAATAATAATATAATATAGTATAATATTCACGGGACAAATTACACTTACTGATCTAACCCCAAAGTAAGCAAATTATTTGCTTGTGTAATGGGTGTTAGTCAACGATACTAATACATAGAAATACATATATAAATACTGGAATATATTTAATAAACACCCAAACCCGGAAATACAAACATTTATGCTCATCACGCAAATGTTTGTCCCCGTCGGGGATTGAACCCGAGCCCCGTCGATTGCGTAGTCAGGGCCGCTAACCACTCGACCAACGGGACGACCGGAGAATAGAACTCAAAACCTCGTAGGTCTATACTGACACCGGTACCGGTTCCGCTGACAACTGATTTCATCGAGAGAAGAAGCAGGCAAGATAGCAAACAAGCACATGGGTCTCCTGATGGAAACCGTCAACATCGCCTATAGACACCAAAGATGGTGCGTTGCTATCTTGTGGCGAGGTCTAATGCCACAAGCATAAGTTTACCGGCTACCTTACCCTCCAAACCGGAACACGACAGTGACAAGCACTGACGCTATTGTGGAAGGAATAGGTAAGGCGGTGGTATCAGACCCGGGCGAGACAATGCAGAACTCTACCACCTAGTAGTCACGATGGCAGTGACTTGCATAGCCAATATTGGCAGGTCGTAAAAGGCGACCGATAACTGCCTGTCAGAACGGCAGTTGGTCTATTCTTCAAAGGAGCCCGGAACCAACACGGAGGAAACACGTTGATCTGCCAATTGGTATGTGCATATAGCAAGTGTGCAATTAGAGGGCAATATGAAACGATCAAGATGAATGCTAATAAAGAAAATTACGTCAAAGTAAATCAAGTCAATCAGTCAGATTTAATTGGAAACCAGCGCTAAATGCGAAGGTGGCTGCTTTAATCTAGCTAGTATTAAAATTATATTAATCTATTAATAATGTTACGTACTCGGGTTCGTGATTGTAGGAAAACACCACTTATATTAAATCCGTGTATTTACACAACACAACACAACGTAATACTAAAATACACTTTACACAATAGTCACTTGCTGTACTATCACTGAACTTAGAACACTACACAATAAAACACTTCTCGCTTCGCACTAGTCACTTGATGTATCGCTCTCGATCGCTTGATAAAAACTGCCTTGTGTTTGTCAACATCTCTGTATTTATAGGCAGGGGAAAGTCCTAGCTGGATCCAGAAAAATCTAAATGTATCGGGAAACAATGAATCACTTCTTATCGTAAACATGTTATGAGTCATAAATCCTAGTACACGCTATTTTCAACCTTATGCAATATCCCACAAAGTCCATTATGGCATAGCACAGGTCAACTATTTGTTTGTCAATAGGAGTAGCTATCTCTTTCCTTTATTTCTAGAAAGTTAGCGCGCGCGCTCCAATTCTACACGCTTCTAGATTATTCGTAACAATAATAATTAATCTATATAAAAATATTTTATCCTTAGCATGGAAATCGAGCTTTAATTTATATATTGAGAATATTTATTAAGAGATTTCCTCAGAAAAATACAGGCTGCGCGTAAAAAGTAAACCAATATTAATTCGAACCCAGTAGTTCATTAACCGCTCCAATAAAAGTGGGTCAGTTAAGCGGTGTGACCCTTCCGCCATTAAAACAAAATCTATCATTATGCTTGCATTTTTAATATCTTTGATGTAATCACATCTTATTATCTGTCTATAGCTATATGGCAAGCAGAGAACAAGTTAATAGGGGAACTATTTGAAATTATTCTAATTTACAATTTACAAACTTACTATTTCTAAATCCTAACTAATATTATAAATGCAAGAGTGAGTTTGTATGATCAGAGTAGGTAGAGCAGAAGTGTAATTCAGTGCCCTCTGGTCGATGCTTTCACCGTTTACAAACAACGTTTATGTTAGTACTCCACCGTCGCGTTGTTGCTTGCCGCAAAGACTTTCAAAAGGCATTTTTACCAAAAAATTATTATTTGTGAAACCTTTGTTTCTCATTCGGCATTTTAGTGCCCCTTCTCGCCTGGCAACTAGAGCGACCGCTTCTCTCACTCTACCCTAAGATTGGCACTGTTTGATACGCTTTCACTGATCACTATAAAATCTTGAAAGACTTTGTCCATGGACATGCCCAGCTTTTTTAGGAGTGAGGTAGAAATCCTGTAATATTATAAATGCGAGATTGAATTTGTTTGTTATGCTTTCACGGCTAAACCGCTCTACTGATTGTTATGAAATTTGGCATCGAGATAGTTTACATGGGGTTGAAAATAGAGGATGAAAGCTTTCAATTTATTTTAAATACTGAATAATGACGATGAAACTTAGTTGTTTCATGATGTGCAGGGTTGTGTACGTGACACCGAAAACGCTGTCCCACAACGTTTTCCCACACCCATTTGACGACATAGGACAGTTGAGTTTTTAAGCATATTTTTGTTAAGTTTGATAAAGACGAATGGTCAGATGTGTCGACTACTACAAATATTACTACTAAAGTTACTATATATAATGCACTCTTTTTACCTATCAATGAATAAATTTGTTACTCATGGCTACTTGCACTAACGTTAGCTTAGGACAGTCTTTATCATCTAGTGACATGCTGTCACATTCTTTTCATTTGAGACAAAAAGTAACAGCATACTACTTAGGATTTTCCTAAGCTAAGATAATGTTAGTGCAATAGTCCATTAGCGTTTTAAATGTTAAACTTCAATTCGATGACTATAGGATGGTCATGTACGCCATCTTGCCTCTTTATACGACCATTTTTATCACCAAAAAAGTACAGTATGTGAGGGATAGAAAAAAGCTTTTAACGCGAGCGAAGTCGTAGGCACAAGCTAGTATTTTATAAACATGATCAGTGAATTGCCGAGTACCGGTTATTGTAACTACGGACGGCTAAATTTAGAATTATGGCAGCAAGTGTTCATACGAATACTCATTGCCCGTTGGCTTCTCAGTAAGCATCTTCCCGTTTTAGGGCGGGTGTGACTTTTATTGCTATCCAAAGCACTCTTGTGTTTCGTAAATTATGCTACAGTTACATAGTATGATTTGCTTTTAACAGACGTTCAAAAATGCAATCTAATCTAATTGAAAGCTTCAATGCAATGCAATCTAATTGAAAGCTGCCTCAGCTTTCAATTAGATTGCAGGTATCTTTTTCGTCTTAGTTACTTCAGAAATTCGTCATTTTCGTCATATAAAAAAGTTATTTTTGATGTAAAAGATCTATGACGCGCTTTGAAAGTAAAATCGACTCTTATGCCGTGACGCAATACGGCATGACTCTCTATTATGTCATGTTCACCAAGCGGTGACTTTTATATCACCACACTTTGTGTACATGTACACTATTATTATAAAGACGTAAGATTTGATTGTTTGTTTGTTTGTAATGGACAAACTCAAAAAAGACTAGACTAATTTAAAAAATTCTTTAACCAATATAAAGTTACATTGTCACTGAATAACAGAAGCCACTTCTTTAAGAAGTATGTGTGTGGGTCACGAACGAAGTCACGGAGAATAGCTAGTTTTATAAAGATTTATAAAGAATAATAATTTCAAAAAAGGAAATAATGTTTAATTATTAGTTTCTGCAAAGTAACGTCTGAATTTATAAGAAAGAATATTTTGTTTTTTGTAATGCTAAATTCTTTTACCACTAGCGACGCCCTTCCGGTCGGACCATAATTCTGACTTCGTTTGACGATCGACTAAACAAAAAATCTCTTCTAAGTTTGATAACAGACTTTAACCATAAACCAAATAGTAAACATGCATGTATCCAGTGGCGTAGCAATGGGGGGCGGAGGGGGCGGACCGCACCGGGTGTCACCTTTTTTGGGGTGACACCCACCCGGTCTCTCAACTTTAAGAACAATGTACAAACAAAAAAAAAATCGCTAGCACAAAAATTTCTTTTCCGGGGATTCCTCCACTAGCACTAGCTCAGCTCTATATAATACGGGGATTCCCCAACATTTCTCATTTGTTTCGTGAAGTATGTTGTGTTTGGTTGGCGTGAATTGTTAAACGTGTATTATTCTATAGTGATATAGTGATAGATAATAAAAAAATATATTAATATTTAAATACAAATGATCCATGACCTTTATTAAATAAAATTTATTGTTTTGTTCTTTCGATGGGGTGACACCACCAACTTCCGCACTGGGTGCCACCCGAGGTAGCTACGCCACTGCATGTATCTCAAATGTATTGTAGTGTGTGTAATATTTCGTCTAATTTATTTAATGGTTTTAATGCATATTATATAAAAATATAAGCTTTATGCATTCCATCACCATTTAAACTTTAATTGTGTTAAAGGACATTGACCATCTATGTATGGGCGTTGGACCAAGTGTCGCCCAACATTGAAACATAGTGCATAATGTTCCTTAGATAAATACTTGTCTGTAACCCAGAACGCTTCAAAATCTATCCGAGGAGTTTCGAGAAAAAAAATATTGAATATAGAGGTCTTACATTAACAAAAATCATAACCAACAGCTTATTTTTAAAATAAGAGACGGTATATTACAAACAATTGATTTATTTGGGAAAAATATGTAACACCTTATGTAGGCACTAACATAATCAATCGTAATCATCATTGTCGTCTAAGATTATTGTATCCAAAAATAAAGCAGGGCGTCTCATAACGTCTTGGGGCCTAGCCCACCCCAAAAACCAAACTAGGCACATAACGTGGGCACAACTACCGATTGTTCTTCCAGTCCTGTCCAGTAAAACATGAGCAGCAATAATGTTCAATGGAACCAAGCCCATGATTGATCTCGTTTATTAGACAAGCGAGATCCAGGGTCAGTCTCGGGAGCTAGAATAAGTAGGATAATATATTTTTTAACGAAAACCTCGTAAATGTTCAAAAAATAACAAATTATAAAAACTTAAAGCACTAAAATTCATTAGATAAGACTTGTTGCTACTTATTTACATTCTTATTTATGTATTATTTCCGTTTTCCCTGTAATCAGATCATAGTTTGTATTACATGGACTAAATAATTGGTGTGACTGTGAGATGTCTAGGATTTATTTATTTATTTATTTATAATTCCGTCATCTGATTTTGATATTTTTTTATCTAGTCATTTTGATATCTAGTCATATTAAGAAACAAATAAAAGTGTTTCCATGCTTGGGCAGCGTTTGGTCCAAAACGGTCAATCTCCTTTCATACTTCTCCGTTCGCGTGATTGTCGTAAAACGGAGTACAAAGTTTTCAATGCCATACACATGCAAGTCAGTCGGCTACCTTACCCTCCAGTCCGGAACACGACAATGAAAAATATTGACGCCGTTGCGGCAGGAATAGGTAAGGCGGTGATACCTTATACCCGGGCGAGGCATTGTGGATCTCTACCACTATGTATTACATGTATCATTATATATCAAACATTATTCCATGCACTCGTAAATTCTATGCAACGACATCTAGAATGACATCTAGAAAAAGACGTATTTCGATTTTTTTTGGAAAATTATTATTTTATTTTATTAATAAAAATTATTATTAACAAAAAACTGGAAAAAAATAGCTGTCCAGTTTTTTGCAAAAATCTCAACAAGGATAAGTGATAGCTCAAATATCATGAAGTTTATGAAAGAGCAGAAAATGTAAGTAGAAAAGTTCCTGACTCCCGGAATTGTAGCTCCAATATTTATAACTTTAATGTTGAAAATCGGCTTTCGCCCGGCAGTTTCGGCATGCACGCGCCGCCACTATAGTGAGCGTAGGTTTTAAAAATTTTTTTTTATGCCATTAAATATTGATTCCAAAATTTGAAAAAATTCTGGCGTCATATAGACTTCAAAGAATGTGATTCCACGATAGTAAAAGTTTTATCACAATTTTTCGAAAGGTTATTGAATTGCTAATTAATAGCTTTTCCGCTGGTCTGTGTTGTCATAAATGGCAGTAAAAAAGTTTAAATAATTATTAATCTATGAGTTTTTGGTTTCTTGAAGTCCTTTCTATAAACACACTCAATAAGATGACGTTTTAAAAATTAGTAAAATATTCTTATTTCACTAGTTATTAAGATAAGAATCGACAGATATCGAGCATGAGACAGACTTTTCGGCAAACATCAAATCAAATCTATAATCTATATCTATACATCTATACATGTAATAAAATCGTAGTAAAATCAAAACTGTACATTGAATATGTTTTTAAAAGAATACTTGGGGCGTGATCTACAATCGATATCAAAGCCGAAAATATAGTTTTTAGAATTTTTGTCTGTTTGTCTGTTTATCTGTTTGTCTGTATGTATGTCCGGGGTAAACTCAAAAAGTACTGCATGGATTTACTTCAGATTTTGCATGAATATTACTAACAGGTCGGGTCAACATACAGGCTACATATTATCACGCTATCACCTACGGAGGAGGTGCTGTGCGGAGTAAACGAAGTCCGCGCGGACGAAGTCGCTGGCAACAGCTAGTAAATATAATAAAATCGTTGGAAAGTCAAAACTGTACATTGAATATTTTTTTAAATAATACTTGGGTCGTGATCTACAATCGATATCGAAGCCACAAATAAAGTTTATAGAATTTTTGTCTGTTTGTCTGTATGTATGTCCGGGGTAAACTCAAAAAGTACTGCATAGATTTACTTCAAATTTTGCATGAAAATTACTATCAGGTCGGGTCAACATATAGGCTACATATTATCACGCTATCACCTACGGGGGAGGAGCAGTGCGGAGTAAACGAAGTCCGCGCGGACGAACCAGCAATAAATTAATGAGGTCCTGGGTTCGATTCCCGGGTCGGGCACTTAAAAAATGTTTTTTCAGTTTTCTGATAAATACAGAGTTGCCCGGGATTGAAAAGTGCCCGGTTGGCGATATGCTTACCACCTATCACATGTGTGGGACCAAGTATCTTCGGCTAATCGTGGGTGCACTTGTTGTACCTCTGCCTACCCCTTCGGGGATACGGGCATGAAGATACTTTAAAAAAAAATAAAATATCGAAATACTTACGTCTTTTTCCAGATGTCATTCAGGATCGTTGCCATCAACCATATTTTTAAGAAACTGTAACTATTATTCGCAGGAACTCAACTTCCCGACTGGACTAATAGCAAACCAGCATATGGCTCTCCTGGTGGAAAGAGAAACCATTGCATATAGACACCAAAGATGTAAATTATGCAATATTGCTATCCGTGTGGCGGGATGGCAATGCCATACATATCCAAGTCAGTCGGCTACCTTACCCTCCAGTCCGGAACACGACAATGAAAAATATTGAAGCCGTTGCGGTAGGAATAGGTAAGGCGGTGATACCATATAACCGGGCGAGGCAGTGTGGAACTCTACCACTACTAGGTGGTCACGATGGTAGTGACACGTATAACCAATCGGTGATCTTTTATGACCGCCTCCCAATTGATGTAATTTTCCGATGTAGCCCGCGGGGTTATCACATATCTCGCAATGAGCAATTATCGTAATTGTTTAGTTATTGCAAGTCACATAACAGCCTTGTATATTAGCCAAATCAGTTTAGCCGTTCTGCAGTTTTAGCGAGCCTAACAAACAGTAATTGATTTTAATATATATAGATAAGATTAGTTTTACGACTTTTTATTTATTATTTATTTACTATTGATTTTCTTTGAAAGAAATCACATAGTCCTGTAATATAAAAAATGTAAACTTTATTAATTTTAGTTAAAATTAGGAAGACACACTTTAATTAAAAAGTAATGATGCTATAAATTAATAGTTAGCTATAAAACGAGTTTTATTGTTAATGCAAAGTTGCATAAGAATACATGAAAGACGAAGCTTGTAGTATTATCGCCTGTTACGATGTTATATCGAAGTAATGAACGTGTCGTAAAATTATACATTCCGTCATTAAAATCTTATTTGCTGTAACTGGTTTAGGTTTGAAATAGATTACATTATCAATTTTACGGCTAGCTAATTGGCATATTAGATATATTTCTGATCTCGGGAACGGTTTCTTATAGAAGAAATAGATTATTTGTTTTGCTGTGTTCACCGAGGCACATAATACCGTCTCCAGTATTCTGTGACCGAGGCATGAAAGATTAATTTCAATCAATGGGTGAATTGAGAATAACTTTTACTTAAGAAATCTGATTTAGATTGTCAGAATTCAGAGCTAAGATTTTTATCGGGACATTTCATCTTAACTTAGAAACTTTCCGATTTAACTTAATACGTCAAGGCGCCATTGTATAATTCAGACACTTCTATAGGTTTAGTCGTGAAAAGTAGAAAGTGTGTCCTGGCAAATAAAATTTTGTTTATTCTGACTATCTGAGTAAGATTTGTGAGATTAGTTTGATCACTAGATGGTAAGACTCTACGATGATTACCACGAGGTTAAGCGATACTAACTTTATCATCGCTAAACCTATGTCTGTTTATATATGAGACTATATAAGTGTTTGCCACTTTAGCTGAAAATTTGGTTGAACACAGACCATAATGCTTTCCGCACAAAATCAAGGTAATCGAAGAACTGGCTTATGCAACTTTAAGGACTTCAACTTTGCATTTTAATTCAGAATCAACGACACGTTAATGATAAACCGAATGTTTCATCGACTAGATGATATATTTATAGGTACTCTGTGCCCGCACTACTTGAAAAATAAAAAATAAATTAATTAAAATAAATATTTACAGGCACTTTTGACGAGTCAACATTTAAAAATTGCTACCGAATTGGAACGGTCACACACCGAGAAGAACCGGCGCGGCGGAAGAAAGCGGGCTTGTCTTTTTGTCTATTATTTTTTTATAATAAATGTGTTACAATATTACAATAATTGATATCTATTTCATATTACAAAAATTTAAGAGATTAGTATGAGGAACAATAAATCCCAGGCTTGTATATCTGCCATTGATATAAAAAACCCAAGATACACAATCAGTGTATCAAAAACGTCCTCCAAAAATGAGTGCACAATTTTAAATTGTGCGCTCATTTCAAATAGAATTGCGTCGGTCGCGACACTCAATTTTATTTCTTTTCGTACATTGCTTTGTAAAAACAACTATAAGTCGTGCACGCAAGGTTGGATATGCAAAGACATATGCTTTTGCCATATCTATAACTATTTTGATTGTCAGTTTTGTTCGGGGCTATGCATCTAGGGTTTTTTATATCAATGATATCTGCTAAATAATCTGAGATTTTATAAAACCTTTTTTACCGGCGAGGGAAGATGAGTTCGTTGTTTTTTACACAGTTTTGTTTTAAATCGTTTTCTAAATTTGTTTATTGGTAAATCTCTTCATTGGAAAGCTGATTGTAAAAGCTTATACATATGTCGATAGGTTGGCCAACTGTCATATTGTAGGGCGTAATACCGTTAGCTAATCGGGGATGCATAGACGGTATTAGTTTTATTCTATCTCAAAAAATTAAAACAAAATTGCCTAAAAATAATACGTGAATAAATAGTTATAAAATTCGTCACAGAGATAGACCCATGGATCTTATTGTTGAATTGTGTTACGAATGAAATTATGCGTATCGGTAATCTGTCTTCATCTTTTTCTATTCGTATACATATTTACATAAGCATCTATAGCGTGACACGGAAATTGGCGAACCTTATTACCTTTATAAGCAATCTGACAATAACTCTACTTTTTAGAGTTCCGAAGTCAACTAGGAACCCTCGACCGCCGCCGGAGACCGCCTCATTGGTCGAGTAGTTAGCGACCCTGACTACGCGATCGACGAGGCTCGGGTTCGATCCCCGACGGGGAAAAGCATTTGTGTGATGAGCATAAATGTTTGTATTTCCGGGTTTGGGTGTTTATTATATATATATTCTAGTATTTATATATGTATTTTCTATGTATTAGTATCGTTGACTAACACCCATAACACAAGCAAATAATTTGCTTACTTTGGGGTTAGATCAGTAAGTGTAATTTGTCCCGTGAATATTTATTATTTAAAAAAAAAACCCCTAATAATTTCAGTATATCCGTCCGTTTATCCATCCGCAGCCTAGCGCATAGATTATTCGTACTAGAAAGCCTTAATTAAGATACAAATTAGTCAAGCCGACAATATGGTAAAATAAAATCATGCAAAATATTTTTAAGGAGGAGGACTCTACACGTAAAGTTTGTTTGTTTTATTTTCGCGTATCCCATAATATGGGATACGGAAGGATAGGTTTTTAAAATATTGTGGGTTTGTCAAAACAATTTTTCGATTGAGGGATCCGTTTGTAAAATAATAAGCATAAAGTTCTAATTTTTGTTAGTCAGGTATCCCCACCTGACTAACAAAAATTAGAACTTTATGCTTATTATATCCTCTGCCAGCTAAATGATTGGCTTTGGCTGAAAAGGAAAATGTCCGGTAGAAGTGTATATAATGAATATATATAGGTAAGGCGGTGGTTCCAGAACCGGGTGAGACCGAGGGACCAGAATCGGAGTATATTCGTAGAGTATATTCGTGCCAAATTACAGCTTTCTATTACTAAGTTACTATCTCTAAGCTATCGTGCGGACGGACGGACATAGCGAAACTAGTAGGGTTCCTAGTTTACTTCGGAGCCCTAAAAAGGAAGAGCATCGTGACAGATGGAATGAACTTACTAATATTTACTTTCAGCATGGTACACAAACGTACACATATTTAGGCATATTTTTTACTTCACAACCGAATACTTTAAGTATGTAAAATTGTCACTTTTTTACAAATTAATGGTCTTAAACTAAAATGAAAAGCCAAATTAGAATTAAATACGTAGTTCTTTCTGCCATGCAAGTGTAGAAACTAGGAATTGTGTTCATTACATTATCTGTTTTATGATGCTGATTTAATAATATAACCTTTCTATAACATAAACTTTAAGGATAAGGGTTTTTGGAGCAAAGCGAACAAAAGCTTTTATACAATAAAGCTAACAATATAGTTATCGTAGCGCCCGTTACACGCTACAAGAAACGTAGAGGGCAATGTACCTCATACATTTACATTAACGTGAATTAAATGACAGCAAGGAAAACTTCATACAAATTATTAAAACTAGCAACTAAAGCATGGCATGCTTAGAATTAAAATACCGTGTTGCAAATGTCAATACTTTTATTGTGTTTAATCACTTATTGACTAAATGGTGGCTATTTTTTTAATCACGACAGGATTTTTGAGATTTAAGACTGCAATCGTTTCGATTGGCTCCGTATAGACTCTATCTTTAATATAACTACAAAAAATAGCCCAGTGGTGTTAAATAACATGATAAAGCTGGCCACTTAACAGCTGAGTTTCGTGAAGTTATGCGATCAGGAAAAATTTGGTTTGCAAAAAAATAATTGTCTATGTGACTTGTGGCGCGTCTTATTGAAACCACATGCTAGTAAATAGACTTATCTATACATATAATAAAATCGTAGGAAAGTCAAAACTGTACATTGAATATTTTTTTAAATACTTGGGGCGTGATCTATAGTCGATATGGAAGCCAAAAATATAGTTTTTAGAATTTTTGTCTGTTTGTCTGTATGTCTGTTTGTTTGTATGTATGTCCGGGGTAAATTCAAAAAGTACTGCATGGATTTACTTCAAATTTTGCATGAATATTACTAACAGGTCGGGTCAACATATAGGCTACATATTATCACGCTATCACCTACGGGGGAGAAGCAGTGCGGAGTAAACAAAGTCCGCGCGGACGAAGTCGCAGGCAACAGCTAGTCATCAATAATAGACTAAAACTGAGTTCTTAACCTCTCTCAATATCGTAATCCATTGACCGCAAACACATTTCCAACTGAATTTTCGAATGTGGCTCACAACTGCGATATTTTCACTTGAACGACACGATCGAACACGCGTTGCTGTTGCATCTTAAGCCCCGTTTTCACTTTCATTAGTGCGAGTGCGGGTGTTTAATGCAGGTGCTTAGTATTAAGCAAAAAATACGTGAAGACAGCCATTGATCAGTGCGAGTAATTAGTAATCAGCGTCTATTCACCTTTATTACGCTAAATACTAATCACTCGCACTGATCAACGGCTGTCTTTACGTATTTTTTGTTTTTTATTAATCACCTGCTTTAAACACTTGAACTCGCACTAATCAAAGTGAAAACGGGCTTTATGTACCGAGCCTGTTTACAGAGGGATGATTATGTTAACCGGAAATATCCCGAATTTTCCGAAATGTTACTTTTATAGATCCACCATTTTCATAGTGAATTTTTATTATTAAAATTTTATGTTCACACCGGCAAAGTGGTAAAATAAAATCTTGAAAAATCGTCACCTTTGTGGTCTAGTCGTCTGGTGTCAGTGTTGACCATATGAGGTCCCGGGTTCGATTCCCGATTAAAGCAATTTTAAAATGTGTTTTTTCAATTTTCTGATAAAAACAACGCTGGACACGTGGTTGGAACGTGGGACTCAATATCTTCTGCTAATCGTTAGTGCATTGGTTATAATACCTCTACCCACCTTTTCGAAGATACGGGCGTGAAGATACTTTTTTAATATAAATAAATAAATATCACTGGACAAATTACACGAATTGATCTGACCCCAAAGTAAGCAAATTATATGTTTGTAGTATATGGGTGTCAGTCAACGATACTAATACCAGAAATCAGTATATTAATACATTACATACATTTCCTATTCCCTGCTAATACATAGAAATACATATATAAATACTCTAATATATTTATTAACACCCAAACCCAGAAATACAAACATCTGTGCTCATCACACAAATGCCTATCCTGCCGGGAATCGAACGATCCCATTGATTGCGTAGTCAGGGTCGCTAACCACTCGAACAACGGGGCGGCTATAAGAAGATAATATATTTTAAATAACTCATATACACGTGAAGTGGGGATGTCTATTTTATAGAGTGGGGTATAGTTGGATAGGTCTTTGATAAATATAAATATATTAAAAAAATCTGGACAAATAACACAAATTGATCTAACCCAAAAATCAGTAAATTATTTGCTTGTGTTATGGGTATTAGTTAAAAATAATAACAAATAGAAATATATGTATATAAATACTGTAACAAATCGCTACAGGGATCTCAATGTTTGACTTAAAGATAGTCTACATTCAGGCCTGACATATAGAATATTTTTTATCACGGACAAATGCATTCTTTCCGTGGAATTCACAAAATTAACCCTCAGCGGATTTCGTGATGAAAGCTTCTTTTCATAATTATCCTCGCATTATTAAATATATAAATAAACTAGCTGCAGCGTGCAGCCCGCTGCATTATAAAAGTTTTTGGCGAATCCCGCGGGATCACCTAATTTTTCCGGGATAAAAAGTAGCTTATGTGCTATTTCAGGTCATCATGTACCCGTGTGCCAAATTTCATTCAAATCCGTTCAGTAGTTTTTGCGTGATTGAGTAACAAACATCCATCTAAACATCCATCCAAACATCCAAACTTTTGCAATAATAATATTATAATTAATATTAGATAAATATTCACGAAACAAATTACATTAACTAATCTAACCTCAATGTAAGCAAATTATTTGCTTGTGTTATGGGTGTTAGTCAACGATACTAATACATAGAAATACATATATAAATACCAGAATATATTTAATAAACACCCAAACACAGAAATACAAAAATTTATGCTCATCACACAACCCGAACCCAAAGCCGAGCTCCGTTGTTTGCATAGTCAGGGTCGCTAACCACTTGACCAGCGGAGCGGTCAATGATGATTGATATGAAATGATACTTTGTAATGTGATCTATATATAATAAAATCGTAGGAAAGTCAAAACTGTACATTGAATATTTTTTTTAAAAGAATACTTGGGCCGTGATCTACAATCGATATCGAAGCCAAAAATATAGTTTTTAGAATTTTTGTCTGTTTGTTTGTCTATTTATCTGTATGTATGTCCGGGGTAAACTCAAAAAGTACTGTATGGATTTACTTCAAATTTTGTATGAATATTACTAATAGGTCGGGTCAACATATAGGCTACATATTATCACGCTATCACCTACGGGGGAGGGACAGTGCGAAGTAAACGAACTCCGCGCGGACGAAGTCGCAGGCAAGTCATCATCATCAGTCATCAATAATAGACTAAAACTCGTAAAAACGTAAATAATAAAGTTGGGGTCTTTCAGTCGCAATATTTCATACTTAAAAATGTTTCAACCTGAGAACTATTTTTTTTATAAATGGAATATCATTTTTAATATTCTCTGTTTGAATCAGCAATATAGACAGATAAGAGTACCTGTTGTTCATCTTATCAGTTTTATCTATGAAATTAATACATTTATTCCTGAAGAATACCATTAATATTATAAATGTGAAATTTGTATTTGTGTATGTTTGTTCTTCACGCTGAAATCGCTACAGGGATCTCAATGTTTGATTTAAAGATAGTCTACATTCAGGCCTGACATATAGAATATTTTTTATCACGGACAAATGCATTCTTTCCGTGGAATTCACGAAATTAACCCTCAGCGGATTTCGTGATGAAACCTTCTTGTCATAATTATCTTCGCATTTGTAAATATATACATATATACAGTGCATTTAGCATTAGCCAAGGGGTTCATTATGGACAAGCATGTTGACATAATTTTCCATTTATATAACGTTATCTAGCAAGCAGACAGCTTAACCGATAGGAAGAGGGCCATCTTCGCCTATAGACACTACAAATGTCAACAGTACGTTGTTATCTGCATGATTAAAGTATTAAATGGATGCATTCATATATGCAAGTTTATAACAATAAAGCTAATAAAAAGGTAAAAAGATATCAAGCCGGTGCATTTTGTAGGCCCAGAATGAACCTAATGTCAATAGATTCTCAGGTTTATTATGATTTACACGTTTGCTAAGGGTTAAATACGTGGTTTTGCCCAGACCAACTTGGGGAACATTGGCAAATGTCATAGCCGTATTTATCAATACTACCCATGTTGGTCTTTTCTCTTATTAAGAATGTAATTAAAAAATGTCATTTTGTCATGGATAAAGTTCGAATGATTGCCCTAACTTCTATCGTGACTACTAGATGGTAGAGTTCCGCAACGTCTCGCCACAGAATACTGGAGACTTACAGTATTCTGTGGCCTCGCGCTGGATTGATATTACTGCTTTACCTATTTCTCAATTATAATAATAATAACGTCAGAGTTTGTCACTTTCTGTTTCGGTTTGTAGAGCAATATTAGAGGAAGATAAAAAGGCAGTTAGGTACTAATTTTGTTCCAATTTTCGAAAATCGAGTTTTCACCAGATTTCCAAGTTTTTAGGTCCTCTGAACCTTTTCAACTGTTTTCACGATGACGTCAGTATGTCTGTATGTACATATTAATATGCGTGTGTGTATTAAAACAACTCGTAACTATTGAAATCTTGACCGATCGGAACGCAGTTAATAGTATTCGATTGAGTTCCTCCAAAAAATCAAATATGTACTGTAATTATACATAAAATACATACTGTACATATACATAAAATTACCTAGAATTTTCTAACCACGTGTGTGTCCATATGTCCAAATAAAATTTTTCGAAAGCGTAATAGCGTTATTTTATATACGAGTAGAGCATATTTTAATGTCGAATGCTATAGTTTTGATTTTCGTTTATAATTTATGAACGTACTACGCTTTTATTATGTTTTAGTATTTAAATTAGACATAAAATTCATGTTTGCCTGTATGGAATTCATATTTTACTTTCAACAAATTATATCACAATTTTAAAAAATAAAATGTTAAAATAGCTTGTCCTTGTGACACCTATTTAGGTATTTGCATTTAGTGTAATTATTTTCTAAATTATTAATGTTGTATAATACAACTTTATACAACTTTACTACTTAGTAATCAGTTTTATTACAAAACAGTTGTTTATTTCCAATAGAAAAAAATAATGAATGAAAAGTTTAATCTCTAAACAGCTTATATAAATAAACGTTTACATTTATTTAGGCATTGTATAGAGAAACTATAAGAAAACGATCAAAGAAACAATGTTCGTACGTCTTAAATAAATCTAGTGATGGTTAATCAACACGTATTAGTGCATAAACTCAGAAAAGATTAGAAGTATTAGTGTAAACTTCAATCAAAATGTGATCTACAAGGCTTGTGTTACAAAGTTTTGCAATAAAACATTTAACATTTATTTACAAAGCTTTTAAAGTATTTACATATGCTAATATTGAACCTGTTTATTATATATAACAGTTATTGGGAGTATACCTCAAGCGTGTAGTTTGTGTGACCTACCAGTGAGGGGCATAAAGCATGTGGGCAATGGTGTAGTGCTGATTTGCGACTTGACAGTGTTTGACACCTTTCGCTGCGCGTATTGCGCGTCCTTGGGCTCCCAGAAGAACACGTAGTACAGAGACAGCATGATCGCTGCCAGAGACACGCAGAACACGTATATGATGACGGTAAGCACACGGACACTTTTCTTGTCGCGTTTTCTCTCGTATAGCGCATCCATGACCACCTCGTGTCCTCCCGCGGCTCCGAGACGCAGAGAGCCCGCGCAGGAGCGCATGCTTCCGGACGTGTACGATTTGCTCGACATCACCTCGACCGACGACTCTCGAAATGCACCGCCGCACCGTTTGTGCCGCGAAATTGGGTATGTGGGGCACACTTATCGATATGCCCCAGTTCGTCAATGCGCTGCGGCCGGGCTGTTTTACCGGGTCACGCCATTCGTGTCTGTCGTTTGACACCTTCTGATGCCGACTGCTGTTTCATTATTATGGCGCCCGCTCCGGATTTCATTTGTTTATCCTTTAATTTTGCGCTCCGTATTATGGGATCTATTCCAGTTACTGACGTAGACGCACAAACGCGATTCGTTTGTCATGAACCCTTGTTTTAAGAACGCGCATTGTTTTCAAAGATAATTTATTTACGTAAAGAAAATACATTTAACGAGTGTTCACTCGTTACACTCGGATCACTTAGATACACTATCACACGTCAATTGTGGCTTAATAAATTGTACGGTTGGCAGGTGTTATTTGTGTTGAGAGAGTTTGGAGGGTAACAATACGCAAACAATGTTAATTTGGAAGGGGGTGATGCGATATTACATGACAGGTGCCGTGGGAAGAGGGCGGCGCCGCCGGGCGGACCGCAGCGGGCAGGCGCGCCGGGCTACTGGAGACTGCGACTGGCGGAATGATCAATATTCTGAATCTACTTGCAGATCTTTAAGAGACTGTAATCTTAAGTTTGTCAGCAGAGTTTACTTAGAAACAATAATGTACTATGACAATCAAAACTTTGTTTATTGAAATTATTCCACTGAAAAGTTAGTTACACCAAATTGGCACTTAAAGAAACTGTTGAGAAATATAAAGTCTTTCGTATTTAATAATAATTAGGTACTACTACAATCGATTTTTATCCGCACATTAATGTATTTTAAATTTACCGAACAACAATCAATCTAGGCTTTATAATATAGATACATGGCACTTTTATTTATTCTGTGCCTAGGCTCATAGTTTAAAATATATTTATCAACTAAACAACACTTGACCTACTTCTTCTATATATTGTCTTCCCTAACAGTGAGCTCAATCTTTTGCTCCCTGGTTCCCGCGCCTATGGTCATCGAATTCGATTTCCGACAAAAAGAAGAAATGAAAAAGGAATTTTTGAAAAGAGCACAAATTATTGTATTTCTGGGTTAAGATTTATGGTAAACCTCAATAACCTTTAAGCATTTGAAATGACCTACTTACCATATACAGTATGTATAATAGATAGTATTACCTCGTTACCTCGGTAGTTCGATAGTTGGTACTTCGATAATTGGTCTGGGCTCCTCTGAAGAATACCATTCCACTCCGCGAGTTCCGCAACGTCTCGCCTAAATATTTGGTACCACTGCACCGCCTGGCCTATTTCTGCCGCAATAGCGTCAATGCTTGATATTCACGTGTTCCGGTTTGGAGGCTAAGGTAGTCAGTAAACTTATGCACGTGGCATTGCCATCCCGCCACACGAGTAGCAACGCACCATTAACATCTTTGGTGTCTATAGGAAACCTCGTGTCGGTCTCGGGCTTCTTTGAAGAATAGGCCAGCTGCCGTTGTGCCGGACAGGTCGTAAAAGGCAACCAATTGGCTACGCGAGTCACTACCATTGTCGCTACTAGGTGGTAGAGTTCTGCTTTGTCTCACTTGGCTCTGGTACCACCGCCTTACCTATTCTTGCCGGAATAACGTCAGTGCTAGCCACTTTTGTGTTCCGGTTTGAAGGGTAAGGTAGCCGGTAAACTTATGCATGTGGCATTAGACCTCGCCGCAAGATAGTAACGCATCATTAACATCTTTGGTGTCTATAGGCAATGGTTGACTCTTTCCATCAGGAGACCCATCTGCTTGTTTGCTATGTTATGATATAATAAAAAAAAGACACGGAACCAAGTGCCTATAAAATGTTACGATCCTTGCAGATTTGTCTTGCTTTCTTTACATTCATTATAATGAATGACTATAGTCATCACTCTCTTCATAGAAACACACCAGTTGCGAAGACTCTTGACACTATATTCGGACCGTGATCCGATTAATCTGATCATGGTAGGTCATTGTTTCATTATCGTATTGTATATCTGTCTTGTTGAACCCCCAAAGAGATCTAGCGTGAAGATAGATAGAAAATCTCAACCTTTCATTAATAGGGCCCTCGACAATTTTTGATACAGGACACGTCTAAAGCACGCTACCTATTACCGATAAGCACTTTATCCTTTGTTAATAATATTTCTCGTATTTTTATTATATGCACCACGAACCTTCGAGCGACATGTGGCCGCAACGTGAGTGTGCGTCTTAAGTTTTCGGGTTCAGTTTTTCGCTAAAGGAACTTTTTATTAAATTCGCCTGTTTGCGTCCACTTAGTGGAGTTGGCAACTTTGAAGGAGAAAATAAAAATGTTTTAGCATTAATTTTGAATAAAACATTAATGTAGCGTGTTAATTATATAGTCTTTTTAAGTTTAACATAAAGTTTTGGGTGAAACATCTACTTAGTAGTTTTTTTTTTTAAATTGACAAATATCAGAATTAGGCCATTTACTTAGTTTGCGTCCATGAATTCCTAATTGCGTCCACCCATGAAACATTTCGCGTCCACCAACTTAGAAAAGGAATACAAGGAAGGTTTATATATATATTTATATGTATTTTGTGAAGAAAGATTGGATTTTAACTATTTGTTTATTTAAAAATATAGATATTTCAAAATAAACATTATTTTTATTGATAAAACACAAAAATACTATTCTCTGCAACATTTATAGGACTTAAAAATTAAAATTCTAAACAAATATCACAATGTTTTTTAACTTCTCTTCTGTGTTTGTTTTATGTTTCTTTGTAGTCTCTAAGGACTTATCTAAAACACAAAAAATTATATATATAAAAAACTACACAATGTCTGACCTGTTCAATTATTATTGATCGTATTTGAACATTTGTTTAGATTTGAATAAAATTGAATTCTACTGAGATAGTCTTAAACAATCGCCTCTGTGGTCTAGTGGTCCGGTGTCGGTGTTGCACACCTAAAGTCCCGGGATTGATTCCCGGGTCGGGCATTTCAAAATTTATTTTTTCAGTTATCTGATAAAAACAACGTTGTCCGGGATTGGAAGCCTAGTTGGCGACAGAGTTGCCATCTATCACATTTGTGGGACTTGAGGATAGTAAAATAAATATCGCTGGACAAATTACACTTAGTGATCTAACCCCAAAGTAAGCAAATTATTTGCTTGTGTTATTGATGCTAGCCAACGATGCTAATACATATATTTTTTTATATCATAAGATAGCAAACAAGCAGATGGGTCTCCCGATGGAAAGAGTCAACCATCGCCTACAGACACGAAAGATGTTAATGGTGCGTTGCTATCTTTTGGCGAGGTCTAATGCCACATGCATTAGTTTACCGGCTATCTTATCCTCCAAACCGGAACACGACAGTGACTAGCACTGACACTATTGCGGCAAGAATAGGTAAGGCAGTGGTACCAGACCCGGTCGAGCCGATGCAGAACTCTACCACCTAGTACGTACATAAATACATAAATACGTATATAAATATTGTAACACACATAATGCACACCCCAAACCAGAAATACAAACATCTATGCTAATCACACAAAGGTTTGTCCCTGTCGAGAATCGAACCCGAACCCCATTGATTCGTAGTTAGGTTCGCAACCACTTAAATGACGGGACCGTTGAACTATCTTTAGCTAATTATGGGTGCACTGGTTGTACCTCTGCCTATCTTTTCGGGGATACGGGTGTGAATATAGTCTTAATCAAAGTACTGTTACGAATAATCTAGAAACGTGTAGAGTTGGAGCGCTGGAGAGATCTAGAAATAAAAGAAAGAGATAGCTACTTCTATTGACAAACAAATAGTTAATCTGGGCTATGCCATAATGGACTTTGTGGTATATGGCATAAGCTTGAAAGTAGCATGTACTAGGATTTATGACTCATAACATGTTTACGATAAGGAGTGATTTATTGTTTCCCGATACATTTAGATTTTTCTGGATCCAAGTAGTACTTTACCCTGGTTATAAATAGAGATATGTTGACAAATACAGGGCAGTTTTCATCAAGCGATCGAGAGCGATACATCAAGTGACCAGTGCGAAGCGAGAAGTGTTTTATTGTGTAGTGTTCTAAGTTCAGTGATAGTACAGCGAGTGACTCGTGTGTAAAGTGTATTTTAGTATTACGTTGTGTTGTGTTGTGTAAATACACGGATTTAATATAAGTGGTGTTTTCTTACAATTACGAACCCGAGTACGTAACAGTACTATAGATTTAAGTTTTACCACGCCCGGTTCCCTTGTGTGGTAGGCAAAGTAAACTGAACGTCTTCAGACTTTCCAGTTCACGGCGATTCACGAGTTTGTCGCTTGGCGGGACGAGTGGTGATCCCCTTCACCGCATTTTACTGACTTAATATCGACTATTTCTAGCGATAAAATGAACCAAAGGCTTTACGTGCTCATCCAAGGCACGATAGTAGTAACATACCACTCGCCAGACTCCATTTTCGAGAAAAATCTTAAAAAACCTCAATTATAATTTTGCCCGACCTGGGGATCGAACTTGAGTCCTCGTGACCTTAGCCACCGTCTATCCTTTAGACTACGAGGCAGACTTTAACATAATATATAATATTTATGCTATTATTTGTATTTAGATAAAAGACGGACGCAAAGTCCTATATTATATCTACTATAGGCATAGTTTGCGTCCTAGTGTGAGTAACCGCCCGGCCACAGCTCGCGCGGCGCGACCGGCGACGCGAATTGCGGCGCGGCGAGCGAAAACAAATGTAGGAAACTGTATGAAGTATGCCACAGCTACCGGCGACGCGAATTGCGGCGCGGAAAAACGCGCGACCGTGACGGGCGGTGTTATGAGCGAATAAAACAAAAGAATACTTTTGCTTTATTCACTAGTATGCCAGGGTTGGAATCAGAATAACACAAAAATATTACCAATGGAAATTATATAGATACTATATTGTATTAAAATTTTTACTACTATTTTTAGCCTCCGACGCAAAAACGAGGGTTGTTATAAGTTTCAGAGGTGTGTCTGTGTATCTGTCCGTGCATCGTAGCGCCCTGGCGGATAGTCCGATTTAGTTGCGATTTTTTTACTTGAAAGCCCTATGTTTTTCCCCGTGTTGGTTCCGGGCTCCTTTGAAGAATAGGCCAACTGCCGTTCTGCACGGCAGGTCGTAAAAGGCGACCGAATAGCTACATGCGTCACTACCATCGTGGCTACTAGGTGGTAGAGTTCTGCATCGGCTCGACCGGGTCTGGTACCACCGCCTTACCTATGCCTGCCGCAATAGCGTCAGTGCTGGTCACTGTCGTGCTCCGGTTTGGAGGGTAAGGTAGCCGGTAAACTTATGCATGTGGCATTAGACCTCGACACAAGATAGCAACGCACCATTAACATCTTTGGTGTCTGTAGGCGATGGTTAACTCCATCAGGAGACCCACCTGCTTGTTTGCTATCTTATAATATTAAAAAAAAATTGCGAGATGGTTCTTAGCTATGATTCAATAAAATCTGTGCAGCCGTTGAAAGCTCACCAGCTCTTTTCAACTTGATGAAAGGAATTTAGCAACTTGTAAAGGCTTTATCGATGCTAAATTTTGTATTTTATTACTTCAATTAATTGCAATGACATGGTGACCTAGACCTGATGCGACAGTATCTTCATTCGAAGATATCAGATTTTATTTAACTAGCAATATTTGTATGTAAATAAAAGATATTCTAAATATTGCAAACCATATTTATTGACTTCCTGACATTTATTTGTACTGAAACTTCGCAAATTTTTGTAAGTTCAATGACAATGCAATATTATGGTACTAACCAGCTAACATCATGATGTAGCCTGGATATAGGGACTAGAACTCTCAGATGTAGAGTTTTGACGAGGTAAACAAATTTTGGGTCATTGGTTTTGTTGCTATAAATAAGTACTAAGTTTAATTAGTACTCATAACGACAAGAAATGCATCATGGAGCCACTAGAGTGTCATTGTAACTAGACAGAAAGTGTTAAGATAGTAGAGTTTGGAGTCGTTCGTTTCGTTGCAATAAGATATTTTTCATTATTACGAGACTCTGAAGATGGAGCTGAAAAAAGTAATATCGAAACTTCTCGCATCCAGATGCAAAATGCTTAGATTTTAAGAACTTCTAAACTCAACAAGGTAAGTTTATAGAGTTAGCGCTCAATTGTCTTGTACTGACAAACATTTTCATACTGGATGATTTCTAGGATCTGATGCTCATCATTACTTAGGATTTAACGATCGAACTCGAAGGTGGCCATGGTAAGTTATAAACTAAACAAGAAAAACCTATTTAGATTGGACTCAGTTGTTCTGTTTTGACAAATACCCTGGTGCTAAATGATTTACAGGGTCTTATGATGAAGTAGGAAGGAGGTTATGAAAACTTTTAATTAAAATTGAGCAACACCATCAATTTTGGACTCGTTTGATTTTTTATTTAAAAAAATGTGAAATAGGATAGCTTCCAGTATCTGATGATAAAGCGGAAGGAAGTCCATGTGATTTTCTAAGCTTGACCAGTTAAATCCAATGAGTGTAGGCTACTTCGATTTGTTTTGGCAAACACTTAGATATTTTTTTTATATCATAAGATAGTAAACAAGCAGATGGGTCTCCTGATGGAAAGAGTCAACCATCGCCTATAGACACCAAAGATGTTAATGGTGCGTTGCTATCTTGTGGCGAGGTCTAATGCTACATGCATAAGTTTACCGGCTACCTTACCCTCCAAACCGGAACACGACAGCGACAAGCACTGACGCTATTGCGGCAGGAATAGGTAAGGCGGTGGTACCAGACCCGGGCGAGACAATACAGAACTCTACCACCTAGTAGCCACGATGGTAGTGACTCGATAGCCAATCGGTCACCTTTTCCTTGTTTCCGGTTTTACCTTGAGATCTGTACTTAGTTTTTGATTTTGATAAATATATTATTAAAAACAGTATTAAAAACCCTGTTTTATTTGTATTACGTAAACAGCAATATAGAGTAGGAGTAATAGAACAATAATTTAATAGTAAACATTAATTTATCGATATTTTTATTGAAGTAAATGTAGAATATACATCTTTTTTAACGTCATTAAAGTAAGAAAAAGTAATTCCATTCGACTGATACGACCAAAGATAAAAATGTAAATGTGGATTTACTTCCTTCAACAATATTTAGGTCTTGGGGCGTTAATACATTATTTACAAAAAACATATTACATTTGGGTCGTATGTCCACGCTAACTTTTAAACTATAAGTTTATTCTAAATTAAATGTGTTTATAATAATGAATCATTTGAAAACAAGAATTTTGTTATTTTTGGTTTTCCTATCAGTGAAAAATTCGAGAAGTTATGACCCAAAATTTAAAAAAAAATGGTTTTTAAACTTTTTTTTATATCATAAGATAGCAAACAAGCAGATGGGTCTCCTGATGGAAAGAGTCAACCATCGCCTATAGACACCAAAGATGATAATGGTGAGTTGCTATCTTGTGGCGAAGTCTAATGCCACATGCATAAGTTTACCGGTTACCTTACCCTCCAAACCGGAACACGACAGCGACAAGCACTGACGCTATTGCAGCAGGAATAGGTAAGGCGGTGGTACCAGACCCGGGCGAGACGGTAGTAGCCACGATGGTAGTGACTCGATAGCCAATCGGTCGCCTTTTACGACCTGCCTGGCAGAACGGCAGTTGGCCTATTATTCAAAGGAGGCCGGGACCAACACGGCGAATTATCTTCGGCTAATCTATAATAATGGGACTAAGTATCTTCGGCTAATCGTGGGTGCACTTGTTGTACTTCTGCCTACCCTTTCGAGGATATGGGCGTGAAGATACTTTTTTTTTAATATTTACAAAAAACAAAATGTTACAATTTTAAATTATTACCTTGAATAAATGTATAAATTGCTCTGTAGGCCTGGAAATGGTTTGAATTCTACTACTCGTTGTCCACAGTTTACTCCATGACTTTTGAAGGAAAACTCGTGGTAGCGTAGCTTAAAATCATGGGAATGATTTTTATATGGAAAGATATCACCAGCAGCCACCACATTCTACAGCAGAATTGGCTAGTAAATCTGCCTTTTCGTTACCAATGATTCCCCTGTGACTAGGAATACAGATGAAAATCATTTCCAGTCCTTTATTATAACTCTTATTGATTAGGTTTCTAATTTGTAAAATTGGAGGGTATATATTTTTTGAATTAAAAGGAAATTTCGATATTGCTTGTAAAGAACTCAAGGAGTCAGTGATAATTAAGGAGTAAAATGCATTCTAAAGGTATTAGTAATCCAAAACATTCTCCCGTAAAAACTGACGTTTCTGGGGGAAGCTTAATTTTTTGTACAATGTAAATTTTGGTTTTCATACTGAAACCTGAACTCTATGTAGACCATTATACGTAATTTGATCATAAATTATAATAATATTTATTTATTAATCAAAAACCCACATACACGATACAGAATAATAAAATTTCAGTGCCATAATACGTAGGTACATACTCGTACAATATACATGCCTGAAGGAATTAATTATATTTTACTACTACCGTGAATTTTTTTCCACCCCCAAAACTAACCGTTAGGTGGCGGAGGGGAGAGGACCCCTTGACCCTAGCAAAAATTAGCACTTTAAAGCCTAATATTTTAGAAATAAGTCCCTTAATCGAGAAATTATTTTTACAAACCGACAACATTTTTTTAAAAACGTATGTAACGATATCCCATGGCATGGTGTATACGAGAAAAAAATTAACATCCCCACTTTACATTTAGAGAAGCTAACCTAAAAGCTGTAATTTGGCATAAATTGAATATTTATGCCAAATTACAGCTTTTTAGTACTAAGGATCTCTGAGCTAGACTGCGAACGGACGGACGGAAGGTTGGAGAGACATAACGAAATTATGAGGGTTCCTAGTTTAATTCGATATAAAAAGGAGACCGAAAAATATAATCCGTTACGTAGACGTATTCACGTAAAACATACATTATAAGTCATATATAATATTGGTTTTATTTGTAACTAGCGGCCCGCCCCGTCTTCGCACGGGTATGAAATATACAGCCTATGTCACACAGTAAAAAAAAAGATTAAAATCGATGCAGTAGTTTTGATTTATTACTGCCCGTGGCCCGCAAACAATTATCCTTTCCCTATATCATGAAGATTTCCTGCTATCTTTGGAACATCTAAATTTCCTGCTATTTTTGAAACATCTAAATTCATATAGGTACATTTTTAGTTTTTACATTTTACATATTTCTTTTACTTTTTCCATTAATATATGACGAAATGTCTTTATATACAACATTCACAGCTTTCTTGTCATTAGACAATACAAACATGTTTTCTTTAGAGGTTACACTTGAAAGAGCGACATATAAGTTGACCATGTGAAAAACAGTCAACGCTCAAATCTAAGCATGCAACGTTGAAGGTTTGACCCTGCGATTTATTAAGGCGAAAAAATGTGTAAGTGGTTGACCCTGCGGGCCATCCCTGAAACTTCTCACTAAATAAAGGTATTTTAAGCTCAAAAGAGTAAAAACTATAAGCATAGATTTTTCAGTTCAATTTTGTTAAAAATGGCAGAATTATTAATTTTTGAAAAGCTGTATAAATATTTGAAAACGATGATGGCATTCAACTCAATTTTTGAGATCTAAAATATTGTTTTAGCTTAATAACCGATATGTTGAAACATTTCGGTGTTATGTCTAAAAACATTTTATTTTTAATTTTCTTGATTGATAAATCCCAAACAAATTGACCGATTTTGATTAAATTAACGGTATTTGACGCAGTTTTTAAAGAACAAAAGCTGATAATATTTTAAGTCAATCGGTAAATTAACTTGAAAGTTGAAACTTATTTAAAAAAATTAAGTAAGTTTGCTAAGAACAACGTAATTTTAAATTTGAAAAGCTATAAGTTTTGAGAATTAGATTCGATTTTGATTTTTGAAACGGCATTTGACGTAGTTTTTTAGTATTAAAATATCGTAGAACACCAAAAAATTATTAGTTGTAAAATTTCGAAGCTATGTCGAAAAAACACTTTTTTCAAAATTTTTCGTAAACGATTACTCCCAAACGGATAAACCGATTTTGATGCAATTTATGTATTAGACGTAGTTTTTTTGAGGAAAAGAGCTGATTATTTTTTGTACTCGTTACATAAATCTGGAAGTTATATTAAAAAATACTGTTTCTTTTGGTGTTTTTTTCAAATTTTTTTTGGTATTTTTTAAAAATTTCTCAAAATCTTCTTCAAATCGGTTCAAATTCGGTTCGGTTCTCAAAATCGGTTCAAATTTTCAAGAAATCTAAGTTAAGCGGAATCCAATCGAATGCCATCAACCGCGTTAGATCGGTCTAGCCGTTCAAAAGTTATGACATGTTTACATACACACATACACACATACACACACACACACACACACACACACACATACGTACATACAGACATACTGACGTCATCGTGAAAATAGTCGGAAAAGATTCCTAGGACCTCAAAACGGGGACATCTGGTGAAAACTCGATTTTCGAAAATGAAGGTAAAATCAGTACCTTCCTTATCTACATACGTAGTTGGAAATTAAAAACTGGTTTGCTAAATCACGTGTTTCTACATTGGTTATTAAATAACAATTTTACAAACATTATATACCAGAAGATATTACCTTAGGAATGTGCTAACTTATTACATGATAGAATGTACTTTACTTGATCATATAAAATTCCGAAAACAGGCTAAAAATCTCTAAAACAAATAATTTGTTAATACTATGTCTAGTCATCCACATGATTTTTATATGGTGATATTTAGTTAAAAACAAGAATGTACCAAATTTTGATTTTCAGCTGAAGTCCTATATTAACGACGGGTCCCAAGAACAAAATCTTATGGAGAGATCAGACTAAATTGGTTTTATAATAAAATTCGCATTAAACACGCATAAAGCTACAATATACTTCTTATATTTATTGGTCTTTTTTTGTGGAAATACTCAAGTGAACATCATCTTATCTACAATGTACTCCCACAAACAAACATATTGTAATTTGGTAATTTTGTAGATACGATTTTGTTCTTGGGACCCGTCGATTTATTTATCCGAAAATTAACACGTGTCCCAGCGGTTTCAGAACATGCCGCGCGCGCGCCGCCTACCGGCCGGTAACCCCGCAACCGCTATGCCCCTGCATTTTAAATCTGTACTATCTTCGAAAATATTCATTTAAAGTATTTAATTGGATAAGGATTAGTGCTGTATTGCTTAAAATTGCTTCGAAAAAAAGCCATTATTTCTCGTAAAAAGTAAATGACAAAAAAATGCTATTGTGGGTTATCCATAAGAGATAGACATATACCATCGCGGAGTTTTCTGTAGAACTTTTCAAGGTGTACAAATACTTAGTACATTATTTTGATAAATCTCGTAGGGTTTAGCCAGCGTTTGCAATGTAAGCGAAAAAAAATATAATTATTTACGACATGACATCAGAAAACTCAAAAATTGCAGTATTTCTCGACTATATATTGAATGTTATTATACATATAAACCTTCCTCTTTAACCACTCTATCTATCAAAAAAAACCGCATCATAATCCGTTGCGTGGTTTTAAAGATTTAAGCATACATAGGGACATAGGGATATAGGGACAGACAGAGAATGCGACTTTGTTTTATACTATGTAGTGATATTAAGTTACTTTTTTTTTCTTTCTTATTTACATTATTGTAATTAAATTTATTGTGTCGACGGCTCTGGTGCCCGGTGAAAGTCGCAAGAGTTTATGTGGTAAGATACCACATAAATTCTTGCGAGTGTTTGTATTGTATTGAAATAAATAAATAAATAAAAACATACGCGGCTGTGTCTATGACACAACCACAACCTGTTTTTTTTTCATATGAGAGCTGGTTTTCAGGCAAGTATCAAAATTTGATCAGCCGATGCAATATCATCGGCTCTTTTTCGCTTGATGAAAGGAATTCTCATCACTCGGCAGACTCCGAGAACAAATTATATCTACTCCGAGTTACTAATAATATTTTAGATTTTCAAGGAAAACCTGTAAAATACTTACATAATAATTTTGTTCAACTAGGGGATTAAACCTGGGACGAGGTCCCGGGTCTATCCCCGGTACTGGCCCAGGATCACCGAATCCAATCAATCTGAGCCAATAGATTAATCACTGGACCATGATGCAATTAAAGCTAATATTAATGAGCTATAAAACACTTTTTAATTTATTATTTACAGCTTTGGGTCCCAGTTTATGCAAATAATAAGCGATATTCTATACAAGTGGCAAATACAGCGATGGGAATCATTAACCATTTTGTCAATCGATGAACTGGAGAAACGAAGTTAATCTTCGTGTACTGTCTGCATAAATTGCAGGGGTGCCCTCATTCCCGAAGAGGGAGAGGTCAGAGTCGGATTAACCCATAAGCAAATTAATCAATTCTTAGGGCATCCGACTAGGCAGGGACCGATAAAATTATAGATAGGAGGCACACACAGGCAAGGATTGTTTAAGGCCTTTACTTATAACGCTCAATCCGTTCCGCGACGTTACGATCCTAGGAATAGAACATGTCTCCATAACGGATCGAAAGGCTCTTTTCTTTAGGTAGGTATACAGGTATACTGGCTCCGATGCCTGCTGCGATACTTAATCATTAATTTTACTTCAAGATTGCGTACAGACTGTGGCGTGGAAAAACATATATCGCGGGGTTTTCGAAAACAAATCATAATGTGAATCGAAGAGCAAAGTGAAACATGTTCAAATAAAGAGCGAATATAAGGAAAAGTGCTGCTATCATATTTTATTTCTTTTCTAAACTATTACAACTCGAGTAATTAGTATTATTACAATGTAGAATATGGACGTAAGCCTTAGTCAAAGCTTTAGTTAAATTACTCTTTTGGAAGCGTGTTAACACCACGTCTAGCACGCGATCTCTATTGTCTCTATTCTCTGTCTGAATACGTTGTGATCTACAGCGGGCACCGGGGAGACAAATACGGACCGCTTCGTCAGATCGTATCGGCTAGGTCTGGAAATAATTGCTAGTTTTAATTCATTTTCATTGGATGAAATGAATCAAAACATCATGATGTCACATGTGGAATTTCACACATAATGATTTAGACACTCGGAAAGCTTTCCCCTGCGTTGGTTCCGGGCTCTTTTGAAGAATAGACCAACTACCGTTCTGCCAGACAGGTCCTAATAGGCGACCGATTGGCTATGCGAGTCAATACCATCGTGACTACTAGGTGGTAGAGTTCTGCATTGTCTCGCCCAGGTCTGGTAACATTGCCTTACCTATTCCTGCCACAATAGCGTCAGTGCTTGTCACTGTCATGTTCCGGTTTTGAGGGTAAGGTAGCCGGTAAACTTATGCATGTGGCATTAGACATCGCCACAAGATAGCAACGCACCATTAACATCTTTGGTGTCTATAGGCGATGGTTAACTTGTTGCATCAGGAGACAAATCTGCTTGTTTTGCTAACTCATGATATAAAAAAAGCTACCCAAACGTCAAATGACTGTAAGTTACTATAAATTATAAATGATGTGTGAATTATAACTACTCGTACTACCGCTCTTATATGAATTGGAACATTTTATTGAATGTGAAATTTCACAGACCAAATAAAGAGAGGTAGCAAATGCGATTTAGGAAAATGCATTTCATATGAAATTTCATATTCTATTTGTGAAATGTGTCAGGTAAAACGGATTGGGCGCTGTGAGTAAAGGCCTTTAAGGCATCAAGAAGTCCACTGGGAGATGTGAAAGGGGTGTCTTTCCCAAAGGGGTCCGAGTGTCGGAATAAGACTTGGAGAATCTCTAGGAGGAGGTTTCGTGGTTTGACAGGTGGCCAACCAATCGATATATCGGGTACATTCCTTCTTGCGTCAGTTATATTCTGTTTTCAACAAAAACTGAAAATTTATGAAAAACCTGACAAATCCAAGTGATATTCGTGTGGACAGAGTTTTTTGAACCATGTTTTCGTTCATAATTATTTAAGTACCTACGCTATTTTAAATAACGACATGTAAAGAGTTACTTTCTGTATTTTATTTTAATTGTAGGTCCAACAGTTTCTAAGGTAAGAGGGGAATGGTCAATTTTCGCTTATTTACTTAACTTTTTTCAGGTTGAGCCCCTTCATGCAAAGTGGGAATGTTAATTTCTTTTCTCACATACCCCATTGTGTGGGGTATCGTTGAATAGGTTTTTAAAAAAATATTGTAAGTTTGTGAAACAAGTTTTCGATTAACTCATTCGTTATTCATTAGATTCATTTGCTTTTAAGTGCTAATTTTTATTAGAGTCAAGTGTCCCCCCCCCCCCTGCAGGCTAAGCGGTTGGCTTTGAAGGTGGGAAAAAAATCATGGTAGTATAGTATATATAATTTATTTATTTATTTATTTATTTATTATGTATAACAAAGTCCACAGCTCTAAGGCCTCATTCCCTAAAAACTGCTAAAAGGAGTGTTGCGGTTTTCAAAATTCCTTAATGAATATACGGAATTGCTTTCTAAAAAAATTCGGTGATAATATCAATGAAACTGTTAACAGTTTCACCGAGAGATATAAAATGTACTTAGAGAAGTTTTACAGGCGGTGAACTTGTGGAATTATATTTGTCATTGACGTTGAATAGCTTAAATGTTCATGGTTTGAAACAAAAAAGCCCTCTTCTTAGTTAGTATTATTGCGAAGGGCAATCTCGAAACCCTACATTGCGCGTGGCCCGACACGCACTTTGCCATTTTTTATTGCTCTGAAAGTTTCAGTACCTACGTATTAAGGAACTCGTGTTTCATTGCGCTCTGTAAGCATCTTTACAATTTATCAGTCATATTACAATCAGAGTCAGTAAAAGTCTATAATGAGTCATGTCCCTGTCGGGAATCGAATCCGAGCCCCATAGATGTTTAGTCAGATGCGCTAACCACTCGACCAACGGGGTTACATAATTTCAACTCAGACGAAAATATTCATGATTTGACGAAAATATTCATGATTTGACGAAAATATTCATGATCGGTTCTGGGGCTCGGGTTTGATTCCCGACGGGGACAAACATTTGTGTGATGAGCGTAGATGTTTGTATTTCTGGGTCTGGATTCTAGGTGTGTATTATGTACCTATGTAACAGTATTTATGTATGTATTTCTATGTGTTAGTATCATTGACAAACACCCATAACACAATCAGATAATTTGCTTACTTTGGAGTTAGACAGATTTGTATAATTTGTCGAGCGATATTATTATTATTAATATATGTGCTGTTTGTACAGCACATATATTAATAATAATAATATATTCGAGATAAAAAGTAACCTACGTAAGTTACTTTTTACATAAGTTGTTCCCGTGGAATTCAGCAAAAAAAATTTTATAATGCAGCAGGCTGTAGGGTTCGGCTAGTAAATAATTGAAATGTCTCGGGAAAAATCACACGAATTATTCTAATAAAGTTAGCAAGTTGTTTGCTTGTGATGTTAGTGCTGTGGAGTGTGGTAGCACTAATGCTAGACAACGATACTTAGAAATATTTGTCTTTTCTAATCCAAAATTGGGTCTCATGTTAAAAAGGGCAAACTCAAACCCTTAACTAACTCAGGATCATCTAAATTGGTTACTTTCCATACCATCATCATATCTATTTCAGGACATCTATACCTGAAATCTGCACCACCCCAGAAAGGCTAGAGATTTAAAAAAAAACATCATAGTTTTTATGTTATCTGTATTTACTCAATTACCGAATCTAAGCGATTGTAATAATCCTCCTAGGTACGTCGTGAGTCGTGACAGCGAAAAGTGTCGTAACTGTATTTGTAATTAATTGATGTTTAGTTCGACACAATTGGGTTACACGAGCTAGTAGGTAATTGGATTTACAGAGAAACCTCTCATTCTAGAAACACCGCACCTTGAACATCAGTGACATTTTGTTAAACACTTTTATCAACTGAAAAGGAAAATGTTAATTAATGTTGCTAGATTATTACTATGGGTATATTTTCCAGTGACAATAAATGTTTTCTTGCGTTGGTCCAAGAACCCTCTAAAGAAAAGACCATGTACATGTACTGATTGGCTACCATTATGACTACTAGCTGGTAGATTTGTTCTTAATCAATCAATTAAAGTTTATTAAGGTCGTGCTGCGATTTGGAGAAAAAGGTGGCCGGTAAACTTATGCATATAGCATTAACATCTTTGGTGATTATAAGCGATGGTTGTACCTTTCTATCAGGAGTAACTTTTGCTTGTTTGCTATCTTATGATACATAAAGAAAAGAAGGCTAAAAAAGTTTATATTATCCTTTTTCTCTGCGTTAACAGTTATTTTCCTTCCCTCGGGTACAGTAAGGAAAAGTCATAGGCTTTTATTAAAACCCTGACAACGTGTATGCAAAATTTTATGATGATCGGTTAGGTACGAGTATATTAATTAAACTGACCGTCTGTAGTTAGGTATGTAAGATGTGAAAGGCTCATCAATGATAGCTGAAAAAACTTATATAATAAATAAATTTTACTTTATAATATTTGTCAAAATCTTATATTTATGTATTTTTAGAACCTCATAACGCACAGACTATAACAATAACTTTAAATATTGTCAAGGGATAACAATGGAAACTGCAGATCTGTGATCTGTTACGTCTTTGTTTCCTTCATATTGTTCCGAACTTCTTTTAAAGAACAGGTCATTTGCCTTCTTGCCAGGCATTGCCATCTTGATTCTACCATCTAGTGTAGAGTTCGGTAAAGTCTTCATAGTATTTTAGTACTATTAAAAACGGTGGTCGTTTTACCGATTTTGAGGCTAAGGTAACCGGTTTTATATATAGGAAATTTAGAGTCATTTAGGCCATTATGGAAGGAATATTTCATCCTCACTACACAATCTTATCCCATAATATTGTTTCCGATCTGTTTCCTATTCTACGATTAAAATAACAAATAAGTTAACTTATGATAATGCGCCAAAGAATTTTAAAGGGCTATCATATGGTAATCTATCATGTGTCTTAAAATAAATGTCTGTGATGTTCCCACGTAATTGTTAACGTATAAAACTAAATTATTTAACAAGTTGGGAGTTCTAAGATTTAAGTTTAGTGTCACTAAACACAAGGAGATAAAATTAAAAATTTCAAAAACCCCCGACACATCCTCAGACCGCTATTCTGCTACATAAGAGCTAAACGTGAAAGGACCTGATAATCTACGAAAGGGGATTGTATAGCACTCAATGAATTTGAGTATTATTGCAAAACTCTCACGGCCTCCAGCTCCACTATGTAACCCTGGAAATTATTTTGATTCAGAGTGTATGTAAAAATATAACAAATGAGACCACACTCAATGGGTTTATTTTATTTAGTGCAGGAGTTCTTTGGCCACTTTCTAGTTTCATTATCAAACCCTGCAAATCTCCTAACAATAAAGGCCGCCTATATCAGCCCAATCTCCGATGGCCACCTTCTAGTTCCATCATTATTATATCTTAGAAAACATCCGGCACCTAAGTTGTTTTATTTGAAGGATTTATCTAGATTAGCTTAGAAGTTCTCATGGACTCCTTCCGGCTTTATTATTAGTATTAGACACGGGAAAACATCCTGCTCCAAATACCTCAGAATTAATTTACTCCATTTTATTCCAAATTCCCATGACCTCTACCATCAGCTCTTTTATAAGACCCCGGAAATCGTCTAGCATCAGGATGTTTATTAAAACAGAACAAAGGATTCCAAACTAGATAGGTTTATCTTGTTTGCTTTAGAAGTTTTCATGACTATCTTCCGATTCTATCATCAGATACTGGAAAATTGTCCAGTACCAAATTGTTTGCTAAAACAAACCGAATGAGCCTCCATTTGATAGGTTAACCTGGTTTAGCTGAGGGGTTCTCGGGCACATCTTCCAGCTCTATCATCAGGCACTGGAAGCCATTCTGCTCCAAAGACCTTATAATAACAAATTAAATGACACTAAAGTCGATGGTGTTTCTCTATTTTATCCCAAAGTTCCCATAACGTACACCCAGCTCTATCATGAGACTCTGAGAATCGTCTAACACTAGAGTGTTTGTCCAAACAAGTCCAAATTCGATTAGTTTATCTTATTTAGTTTAGGAATTCTCATGGTTACTTTCCAGTTCCATTATCAGATCCTGAAAATTAATCCTTGTGTTTGCCAATACAAGATAATTAAATGCTAATTCAAAAACAATACCTCGTTTAGTTTAGGAGTTCATTGTAGTTGTATTTTGAAGCTGGATTCTTGAAGTTCCATTGTCACTTTTTCGGCTCAATCTTCAGAGACTTAGCATCATGAGAAAGAACCTATAACTATAGGTTCTTTCTCATGATGCATGATGCATGCAAGAAATTATAACAAATGAAATGACTCCAAACTCCACTATATTAGAAACTTCTATCTGTGATTTACAATGATACACATAACGGCTCCACCTTAAGATCTTCGACATTATATATAATGAAAAGTATAGGTACGTCATCAAAAATCCATCCATCCATTTTATCTCTTTCTACATTCTACGCGTGAGTTTCGGTAGCACTTTTTCAGCTACATCTTCAGATCCTCGCTAACATGAGCACTAATCAAACTTGTACTAAGTTTGATTATTGATTTAGTAACAAAACCAATGAGTACAAACAAGTTTATCTCTGCGTCAGAGAGTTTCAATCCCTACGTCCAGGCTACATCACGAGCTTTGTTGGATGGTATCATAGTATTGCATTGTCACAGAGCTGTTACAAGTCTGCCAAGTTTTTGAACAAACGATATCAGAAATTCGTTCAAAAGTTACTTGCAATATTTAGAAAATCTGTTATTTACAAATGAAAATCGCCAGTAAAATAGATGCTGATGATCTTCGAATGAGGATCTCAAAGTATCACGTCAAGGTCACCATATAATTGCAATATCAATAAAGTAAGAGAATACCAAATTTAGTATTGATAAAGCCATTACAAGTTGTTTGATTCGACTGAACAAATTCTATTGAAACATAGCTAAGAACCACCTCGCAAAACAGGGCTTTCAAATAAAAAAACCGCAACCAAATCGGACCATTCGCCAGGGTACTACGATGCCACGGACAGACACACAGATACACACATACACAGATACACACCTGAAACTTATAACAGCCCTCGTTTTGCGTCGGGGGTTAAAAATGAATGAAATAAACTAGCGATCGTGTGCGGCTAAAATTCGACCAAAGACTAAACTAAAAAATCTATTTTAAGTTTGATAACAGACTTCAGCTGTAGAGAAAATAGTTCCTATACCTACATGGTAAGTAATGTTTCCCATGGTTCCATGCCTACATGTGTGTATATTTCCATGTATGTATGTCACATGAATGTAGTGTGAGTAATGTTTATTTTTATTAATTTTAATGCATTTTTAATGAATTTTGTTGAAAAATATTAGGTTTCTACAATCCTGCGCAATGTAAACTTAAATTGTGCCAAATTTCCTACGCCACCGTTCGCGTAATTGTTGGAAAAGGGAGTACAAAATTTTTACTCCGCGTAATAATATACAGATAAACACGTCACCCGCATTTCGTCGATAGGATAGGATAGGATGTAGAGCTTGCAATGAATATTTATTGAAGGTGACATTTCGATTTTGTTTCTAGTTAGTAGCTTACTGTAAATACCCTGATGATGCTTATGTAAGCGAACCGGTTGGAAATCAACTATAATTACCTTACTGGGAAACAGTACAAGTGTATTAATTGATAAGTAGGTATTGTATTAAAATGGAGTTTCACTAAGTGTCGACGATGACTAGTATAGAATACATATAGGTATCTACGTAAAATTGAATATAAATGTATGCATTTTCAAAAAAGACGCCATACATTCGGCCAAGTAAATGCCTCCAGCTTTGCAACGACATGGTTATTTGTACAATGTACGTAGCGCGATCCACTAAAGATGCTTCTTAGACTCATGTCCTCCACTACAAGGGTTCGGGGTCGATTCTATCATCAAATTGCTATTTACATTACCAAATCTCTTTAATTCTTTTGGATAATTTCCAAACATACTTTAAAAGACTGGTTCACAAGTTTAAAGTTGCTCAGCGTAGGACGTCGCTTAAAAAAATAAGTTCCACTCAATTATGATCTGTAATGCTTTAAAGCCAAGATACTTAAGGTATTTTAGCCCCCAATAGTCCTCTTTTGAACCAGTTGTCGGTGAGGGATTTTCTTGACTCCTCAAGAAAAACCTTACATATTCTTAAAAGGACAGCAACACAACTGCAATAATTCCAAATTCCGTTGAATTGTTACCTCAGGAATAGGTTATTTATTAATCGATTTGGAAAATTATTTTTTAAGGTTTTGGTTACACGTCCTGTTTGTTTCTATATCAAATCTTGTGATAATCTGATTCTGGGTTCCAGGAGACAGGAGATTGGAAGACGATTGTTGCAGTTTTACTGCGTTTGAATTATATTAAATAAAAATATAAACGAGTTAAGTATTGATTCGTGTGAAAATTTTCCAGTTTTATCTGGTTAATTCATGGGATATCTTGAAAACTCAAACTAAGTACCTACCTAATTTAAATGACTCATTACAACACCTTAATGTATTTTTTTATCCAGCATTAGTCAACATTCAGCATTGAACTGAGAATAATTCAAAACATAGTTCCCTAAAAATGTCTTACTATTGAACTAGGGCAACGATATAACAAACTAAAGTGCGGCCAACAAAAAGAATGTGATCCCCGTGTTGGTCCCGGGCTCCTTTGAAGAAAAGGCCAACTGTCGTTCTACCAGGCAGGTCGTAAAAGGCGACCGATTGGCTATTCGAGTCACTACCATCGTGGCTACTAGGTGGTAGAGTTCTGCGTTGTCTCGCCCGGATCAGGTACCACCGCCTTACCTATTCCTGCCGCAATAGCGTCAGTGCTTGTCACTGTCGAGTTCCGCTTTGAAGGGTGAGGTAGCCGGTAAACTTATGCATGTGGAATTAGACCTCGCCACAAGATAGCAACGCACCATTAACACCTTTGGTGTTTATAGAAATGGGTCGCTCTTTCCATCTGGAGACCCATCTGCATGTTCTATTAGATGCTCATGCAGTGGCGGATTTACCAGTGGGCTAAGTAGGCTGAAGCCTAGAACGGTAGATTTCGGGGGGCGGCAAATTTTTATGTTTCTATGGGATATATAAAGACTACCTGACCCGGGCAAATATTTCGCATTGCATCTAGAATCTAGATCAACTTACAAATGGTAATATTATAAGTAAATGCGAGCATGAACTAACACCAGACATTTTAAACAGGAGAATAATTTATGGAATTCTTAATGTAAGAAGTTGTTATACCCGTGATCAATAAAAAAATTCAAATCTACTTGGATCTACAAATATCGATATCAGATCTAACTTTACTTTTTGTACATGTACAGTGACCAAGGAGAGAGACCTGGAGTCCTGAAATACTGGTTTTTCCTAGTTTAGGCTCCAGTCCACTCTGCACTAATGAAATCAAATTGTAAATCATATTTTGTTATTGATGTATTCAAATTGTAGTGGTGGAAATAAATATATTTTTCATTTCATTTCATTTTTTCATTTCATTTCAACTTATCCATTTTCAATTTAAAATTTTTGTTAACGTCATTTTGCATAGTGGAAAAATTTTACACTTTTTGCTCTTAGAGTATAATATGCTATGCCCACGTACATAGACATTCCTGGATTTATACTAGGGCATTTGGGGCTAGTGCCCAGGGCTGCATATTTTCAGGGGTGGCAAAATTTGGAGAGAGTAACAAAAAATTCTTTAAGTGTTCAAAAATACTTGTAAAATTTATTTACTTTTTAAATTAAGACGGTGATTCTAGCTACTTCACCCGGTCTTTTATGAAAAAATCTGTAAATACGTTAACTCTGCAGGCTTGAAGGTTTTGTAAAATTGTGTGAAAAGTCTGAGTTTGGCGAAACCCAATCAAATGCCATCAACCGCGATCCGAACGGTTAAGCCGTTCAAAGTTAATACATACACACATATACTGACCTCAACGTGAAAATAGTTAAAAACGGTTCCTAGGACCTAGAAGGCCTAAAAATCGGGGCGAAATCAGTAACTTTCTGTTACTACTAAGGTCAAAAATCAATTATTTCAAAAGTTACATACCAAGATATGAAAATTATGTTACAATATACTTACTTCAGATATTTAAAATAACTTTACAACCAAAGAGACTAATTCATTGATTGGTTTTAAAATCTAATAAGCCCTTTTTCCAAAAAACTTAATAATATAAATAATCGGATTAAAATCAATTGATCCGTTCGAAATTTATTAGTGGCGTAAGTTTTTGAAAAAAAAACCGTGAATAATTTCAGTTTTTAACTAATGGATTGTGTAGCTAAGACAATATTTTAGATTTCAAGAAATCGAATACCTTTCAAAAGATCAAAATCATTGTGTTCAAAATATATAGCTTGTCAAAAATGAAAAAAATTACATTTTTAACAAGTTTTAGATTTAGGAAATCTTTGAGCTCAAAAATCTATGCTTACGTGCGTAGGTATATTGTGCAGGAAGCCCACCCCTAATTTTGTTTTATAAAAAACATATTTTATTGATACACTTGCATTTTACTATTTTATAATTTTATAATAATTAATTTTAGCATTCGTTTATCGAACCAAATTTGTCCTACATTTTTTAACTGTGTAAAAGATTTCGGGTTTTTACCCTTAGTGAGACATAAAGCTTTTGTAAAGTTTTCTACAATTCTTCGGAACTCAAAATAATGGGCATTTATTTTGAAAACGGTCGCGGACACTCATATTACGATACAATTGTGGACAATCATATGATACTGCCGTGAACACGGATTAAATGGATACGCCTTTCAAGACAATTTCTCAGTTTGTCGGTGTAGCTTACAATTACGTACAGAAAAACAGAGCTATACTACTTACCAATGAAGTAAAATCATTTCAATGGTAATTTTTAAACCTTGTCATCTCATTCGGTACGATAAAATAGTACAACATGGTTTATTTCTATTTTTTCATAATATAATATAATCTAATCCGGGTTCGATTCCCGGGTCGGGCACATAAAAAAGTGTTTTTTTCAGTTCTGATAAAGACTAAATTGCCCGGGATTGAAATGTGCCCGGTTGGCGATAGGCTTGCCACCTATCACATTTTTGGGACCAAGTATCTTCGGCTAATCGTGGGTGCACTTGTTCAACCCCTGCCGGCCACTTCGGGGATACGGGCGTGAAGATACTCTTAATATAACCTACATATGTGTGAAATTTTTAACAGTAATAGGAGCATTTGCTCATATGCGCGGCGACACGTTTCCTTCCCAATGGCGCGCGGGCCTGTCTCTTAGTATTCATTCATGTAATGAAGCTTCACTGGATTACATGGGGCACACTAAAAGTTTTGCACTTCTAGCTAATCGGAACTATTTGAATTTCGAATGTTATATTTTTAAAACGCTGCAACTTTCTTAGTAATAAAAAAAAACAATTGACGGGAAATGATTTTTCAATTGTCTTTTATCACACATCAAATTTCTACATACGCAACGAAAATTGAATTAAGCCGAAAAGATTTTAGAGCGATGATTTTTTATGATTTTAAAAGTTTTCTTTCTTCGCAAGACTGTGCCGCTCGTCTTCAAAATGCTTTTGGGAGAGAAGCAACTTGTTTGAGCACCATATGTGGCGATGGTTTGCTGAATTTGAGAGAAAAAGAGTCGAATTTCTTTACATGACGAATTTCGTGAAGGGCGGCGTTCAAGTGCCGTCAACGAAAATAATGTGGCTACTGTTAAGCGGTTAATTGAAGAAAAACCCCAGATTACCTATGAGACAATTCGGGGACTATTGGGGATTGGTATGAGCCAAATTCAGAAAATTTTACACGAAGAATTGAAAGTTCGGAAACTTTGTTGTCGTTGGATCCCTCATGAACTGACAGCGGAGCAGAAGCGGGCTCGCGTGGAATGGTGCTCACAAATGCTACTGAAGTACGACCATGGACATTCTAATGCTGTTTATGATATTGTCACAGGAGACGAAACTTGGATTTATTGTTTTGAACTTGAAAAAAAAACAGCAATCTCGTGAATGGGTGTTTGAAAATGAGAACAGGCCAACAAAAGTGAGACAGGCGAGAAACGTTGGTAAAAAAATGATCGCGTTTTTTTTCTTATCTACGGGTCTTATCTATACAATTCCACTTGAAGATCAAAAGAGTGTTAATGCCGAATGGTATTCTACCAGTTGTTTACCCAGGGGTTAGAAAAAGTTCGCGAAAGACGACCCAAAAGCCGCATTCTCCTACACCATGTTATCGCTTCTTCACATACGGCCAACAAAACAAAGTCATTTTTAGCTTCCCAAAAAGTACATCTCGTCACTCATCCTGCGCATAGCCCCGACCTAGCACCCTGTGATTTCTGTATTTTCCCCAAAATCAAAGATTTGATGAGAGGTTTTACTTTTACCAACTCCGAAAAGGCAGTGATAGCGTTCAATCAGCACATAGAAAACGTGGTCCTCCTGTTTTAAAAAATGGTTCGATCGCATTAAGAAATGTTTAAAATGTAAAGGAGATTATTTTGAAAAGCAATAAACATAATATTTTGGTTATAAAATGTTGTTTTTTAAGTTATGCAAAACTTAGTGTGACCTACGTATATGTATATATGCCCAAGTAGCACGTTAAGCTGTATATATGCTGCATTTAGGTTCATTTTTAAACTTAAAGCTGTATACGAAGCCGTACAAAGGCTGTAGAAGCGCTTCTACAGCCGATATAACACCAAAAAGGCCCCCAAGTTGTACAGCTTATTGCGTTATGTAGGCTGCACAATAGCTGTACAAGCTGTTATAGGCTGTACAAGGGCTGTTATTTGGTGTATAAAGAAACTATAACACTAAGGATACTCTCTTGTAACTGTCTTGTACAGCTAAGAGTTAAATAGGCTGCACAATAGCTGTACAAGCTGGTATAGGCTGTACAAAGGCTGTTATTCGGTGTATAAAGAAACTATAATACTAAAGATACTCTCTTGTGCAGCTAAATGTTCTTAATAGGTGTTTGAAAATGATAAAAAGTAACTATAATCTGTTTTTGATATTGTATAACATTATATCTGCAGACGCTATAATTAAAAATGTATTAATAAACGATAAATTCTTGGACTTGGAGAAGTATTCAACGGTGTATTCAAAGTGCAAATTCTAAATGACTGTGAAGTCGTGTATGTTTTTCCTCAAAATATTCATGCGCCAACGAAATATTCAAGATAACACAAATAAAATCATTGCAAAATACGATAAGTGTTTGTGTTTAAGGTTAGAATATACAAGTTATATGGTACAATATTGTATATAAAGGCATAATGATCATAATATAAGTTGCTTGTCAAGATATAGCTTTAGCTATTGCTAAATATATCTTTTATTTAACAATATATTTCTTTAATGTTGTTTTTAATACACAATAATGGCGACGTTTTGTTATACAGCCTAAAGTGTATTTGGAGGGTGATATACTGCAAATAGCTGTACTGAATCTCTTTCTTGTTCTATTGTACGGCTATTGGCTTTTAATTACCGTCCAAATACACTTTAGGCTGTACTAAGTCCCTATATAAATCTATTATACATTAATTGGCTTTTAATCACTTAACTTATGTTTAGAGATGCGTACAAAAATTGAAGAACCCTAAATACAAAACATATGTTTGTCACTTGATTTCGCTATTGTGATGTATTGATGTCGGTCGTTTGACTTTACAACTAAACCAACTTATTGTTAACTATAACTTATGGGATATGTATTTCAATCATGTTTTACTTTATTTTTCAGGGAAATATGCCTTATAAAATAGTAAAAACAATTGAGAGAAGCCAAAATTGTATTTGTATCGTACCCAGTTTGCGGGAGGATAAAGGTGAATTATAATGGCCAAGAAAACAACTTAATATAACTAAGTTGGTCAAGAACGAAAAATCAAGCCCTTTAAAGATTGGTCTATCACAAAAATATTTTTAAGAAGAATACGTTATTTCGTGCTTGTGATTTAATATTATTAGTTCTTCAAAGAGAAACACATACTCTCTTGCCTGTAATTGTATCTAAGTATATAATATTTCTAAAACGATTGTAAGTATACTATATGTATACTTACAATCGTTTTACGGGGTGTTGCAAAAGTGGTACAGTAAGCCGAAAGGGGGTGGCACAGGGGGTCATTCTTAACAACTTTTGTTTAACGACTTTTGGAAATTCGCGAAAAATATATTGATTCTCCATAGAAACTTTGTTGGTCACGTGACTTTTCACAATGGAAAAACAAAATTGTTTTTCGGGAATTTTCACAAATCGTTGAACAAAAGTTGTTCAAAATGACCCGCTGAGTCACCCCCTTTCGACTTACTATACCGCTTTTGTAAAACTCCGTATAGTAGCAAGTTAAAAATAAAAAAATACATATTTTCTCAGTGTAATGATTTTTATTTCTGTTTTTAACTCTTTTTTTATGTATTCTTTGAAGAATAGACCAATTGCCTTTCTGCCAGGCAGGTCGTAAAAGACAACCGATGGGTTATGCGAGTCACTTCCATCGTGGTTACTAGGTGATAGAGTTCTGCATTGGCTCGACCGGGTGTGGTACCACCACCTTATCTATTCCTGCTGCAAAGCGTCAGTGCTAGTCACCGTCATGTTCCGGTTTGGAGGGTAAGGTGGCCGGTAAACTTATGCATGGGGCATTAGACTTCGCCACAAGATAGCAACGCACCATTAACATTTTTGCTGTCTGTAGGCGATGGTTGACTCTTTTCATCAGGAGACCCATCTGCTTGTTTGCTATCTTTGGTAATTTAATATTATATGATGCTATGACGCGTGACATAGCAGTCTGGTAGACAAATATCATAAGCAAATACATCGAATGATATAGGCTTGGTTATATTGTGATGTGTTTTAAAATTTAGGTTTCAAATATTTTTTTGTGCGTGCGTCCTGTCCTCCTAGACGTTTGTCTCCACTTCCCTAGGGAGGCACGCTCCCCTTGTTGGGAAGTCCTGCTTTATAAAAACATCGGTTTTACACTTTTAGCATTACACTCGGACAACACTCGATCAATTTAATTATGCTATACAATTATGGTGACTGCTATCTGGCCACATTTTCAGTGTATACATATTTTCTCAGTCTTTTATCAGCAGGTCCAAGGCAAAGAAAAATGTTCTTTTTTTAAAAGATTAACACAGTAAAATGTTGACACGATAAGAGCAAATTATTTTCTTTGTAAAATTTTTTGAAGTTTCCCTAGCACGGGATAAGTGCTAAAACTAAAAACACATATACAAATTCAATTACTCTCATTATCACAAAGGCGATCCGTGGATGTAACAACAGAAACAAAGACATGATAAAAAAAAGTTTGTAATTTTTCGCAAATTCGGCTTTGAATTTGGACTCAAAATGCGCAAGATATTCTAGGTGTCCGCACTCTGTATCAGGCCCATCTAGAGTCTCCAGACCGCATGTGATCAGGGATACATACGGATTACGCTCCACAGAGCCATTTCCAATAATAACTTGATAATAAAAACTAACTCGAATTTTCAAACTATTAAGATATATAATCTGTGCAAAAATATATTGCATAATCAAGGCAGTTTAGCCTTACACCGTTTGAGAATACAGAGTAGGCTTTAAAGATATATCGGTTCTGAATAGCTGGATATAGGTTTGGATTTTACGGCGCGCCATTCTATAATGTTTAATGACTTAAACATATTTGAGTTCGACAGCCCTGCTCTGTATCATTTATTTGCAATACGATTTATATTGCACAGCAATCAGCGTTAACATCCGTTTGGGATCTGAGTGCTAAGTGTGAGTTTTTCTTTTCGCATTCGATCGTGAGCGCGTTTCGAGTTTACTAGGAATTTGTATGAGATTTGTACAGCGCCACCTAGTGGTAAACTGGTTTCTCACGTTTACCACTAGATGGCGCTGTACAAATCACATACAAATTCCTAGTATACTCCAAACGCGCTCACGATCGAATGCGAAAAAAAACTCACACTTAGTACTCAGAGTGCTAAGTGTGAGTTTTTCTTTTCGCATTCGATCGTGAGCGCGTTTCGAGTTTACTAGGAATTTGTATGTGATTTGTACAGCGCCACCTAGTGGTAACGTGAGAAACCAGTTTACCACTATGTGGCGCTGTACAAATCACATACAAATTCCTAGTAAACTCGAAACGCGCTCACTATCGAATGCGAAAAGAAAAACTCACACTTAGCACTCAGGTACATTCCTACAGCAATATTTATTTATTTTATTCAAAACTACCGAATCCCTCCGACTTTTCATGGAATTTATGAGCATAAAATTGACTAAATATCCGGACTGTGATCAACTATTATAATATTATGATCTGTGCTGTGAGTCTGATTTGAGCTTTGATGGTCTCATAAGTATATAGATGTTACACACATATCTACGTTAGTATTAGATATAAAGAGGAATAATTAAATTGTTTGTATGTTTTGAAATGGATAAACTTAAAAACTACGTTCCCGATTTAATTTTTTTTAACTCAGGAAGAGCTACAATATTCCGAAGTAACATAGACTACTTTTTACCCAACAGAGCAAACGGAAGTAATGCTTTTGGGTCACGCGCACGAAGTCGCGGTCTAGACTTCTATATACATAAAAATTAATTGCTACAAATTTTGTCCGCCCATTACTTCAAAACGGCTGCACTATTTGTGATTGACTGTAACGGCAGGACAAAAGTATTTATTTTCAATATTTTGGGTTACTAATCTATTTATATAGCCGCACGAAGCTTGGTGGGGCAGCTAATATCTATTCTATATATTTATACGTGAAGCAAACACTTTGTACCCCTTTTCACATCAATTACGCCAACGGAGTATAGGAGGAACCAGAAATATTACATTGCGGAGTAGGTAATATTTTTAAGTAACATTCATTAGAAATACATTGAATTATAAAATAAACATTATACACAGTACATTTGTGTGACATATATACCGACAAGATAATATAAACACATTTCTATTTTTTTCGGCTAAAGTCTGTTGTTTTTAGCCTAAAACTTAAATTTTATTGTTTTTATTGTTTACTAGCTGATGTCAGCGACTTCGTCCGCGTGGACTTCGTTTACTCCGCACAGTACCTCCTAGCACAGGTGATAGCGTAATAATATGTAGCCTATATGTTGACACGACCTGTTAGTAATATTCATGCAAAATTTGAAGTAAATCCATGCGGTACTTTTCGAGTTTACCCCGGACATACATACATACAGACAAACAGATAAACAGACAAACAGGCAAAAATTCTAAAAAGTATATTTTTGGCTTCGATATCGATTGTAGATCACGCCCCAAGTATTCTTTTAAAAAAATATTCAATGTACAGTTTTGACTTTCCTACGATTTTATTATATGTATAGATTGTTTTGTCCATAGAATAATTTTGTCTATGAGCGAATTTTGACCTCAGTGCCATCGCTAGTATTAATATGGGCGTACCCAGGTTCTGCGCTCGGGGGTGGGGGGGGCAGGGCAACCGTAACATTTTAAGAGTATATTTTACCTTATTATATTTTCACAATCTCGCGCGGGGGGGGGGGGGGGAGCAGCCGCCCCTTCCTGTCCCCCCCCCCCCTCCTCGGTACGCCCATGCATATTTAAATGAGCAAATTTTTATACCTATATATAGTCTCGTGCCTCGCAGGCGCAGAACACCTAATAGTTTATAGTACTACCGTAGCATAGGCACGTAAAACTATGAATTGGGACCACCCAATAACAAAGTCTTTGTAAACCGAGCTGTACGAGTCCGGAGTCACTACTCACTACCATCGTTACTACTAGGAGATAGAGTTTTGCAACGTTTCGCTCGGGTCTAGTACAAGCGCCTTATTCCTGCCGCAGTACCATCAATGCTGGTCACTTTCGCTTTCCGGTTTAAAGGGTAAGGTAGCCAGTAAACTTATTCATGTGGCATCAACACCCCGCCACATTGTTGTCTCTTGCCATCAAGAGAGCCATCTGATTTTTTGATGTCTTATGTGATAGAGCAAAAACTTTCAAAGGTGCACATGATTCACCTCAAGTCGCCGGTCCGTTGGCGGGCGAGACTTAATTGTCTCAGGATTTTCCTACTTTAAAGATCATCGCTTATTATTTAATTTGTGATACCCGGGTCCCACAGCTTTCCTTACTGTGTGTGTGGTGCAGTGGTGTTAACACTCCACATACAGATAACTGGCTGCTGAATAGATACGATTACAAAGCCCCATGATCCAAGCCAAATGCTAATTACTAAAACAACTAAAAGTAATATACATACTAACTTTTGCCCGCAGTTAAAAGTAACTTTACGATATTTGTAGGAATAGTATTTATGGATGAAAGGTACCCTTTGTTTATTTTCTCTTTCTGTACCCCTGACAAAGTCCCCCTGCCCCCCCCCCCCCCCCATGGAATTTGTTTACCTCCCTACTAAATATCTCCTGTTGTCGATAAAAACATAATAAGATAAAAATATAGCCTTAAAATGCTACGGTTTTCGTTTCGGCCGGAACTCGAACAAGCTGAAGTTTCAGTTACGGTTTCGGCTAAAAATCCAGTTTCCATCGGTCACTATATATTATATTATGATTTGCGCCTCCGCAAGAAGAGTTCCGCAACGTCGCATCCGGGTGGGTATTTGGGATCACTGCCTTACCTATTCCTGTCTCAATAGCGTTAATGCTTGTCACATAGGTACGTGTTCCAGTTTAGAGGGTGGGGTAGCCGGTAGACTTATACAAGTTGCATTGCCATCCCGCGGCGTGGATGAAAACGCACCGTTAGCATTTTAGGTGTCTATAGGCGATGGTTTCTCTTTCCATCAGGAGAGCTACCTGCTTAATTAAAAAAACAGTGTAAGTACTTTCGGTTTGGTCCAATTGGTAAATTTTGCGAAGATCTGATTTAGTATCCAGATAAACAGAAGGTGGGAAGTCGCTTGTTGCAGTTTTACTACTGTTAAGTATCTTCACGCCCATATCCCCGAAGAGGTACAACATGTACACCCACAATTATAAATATAATCCGTCCGATCTTCTTTTAAGAATAGAACCAACCAACTGCCGTTCTACCAGGCAGATCGTAAAATTAGCACTACTATCGTGGCTACTAGAATTCTGCATTGTCTCGCCCGGGTCTTGTACCACCACGTTACCTATCCCTGCTGCAATAGTGTAGCGCTGCAGTAGCCGGTAAACTTATGCATGTGGCATTAGACCTCGCTACAAGATAGCAACGCACCGTTAACATTATTGGTGTCTATAGGCGATGGTTGACTCTCCATCAGGTGACCCATCTGCTTGTTTACTATTCTATGATATAAAAAAACCGATTAGCTGAAGATACAGTAGTCCTACAATGTGACAGGTGGCCAGCCTAACGTCACGTTGTTTTTATCAGAAAACTGAAAAACACCTTGTTTTATTTTGCCCCACCCGGGAATCGAACCCGGGACTTCGTGTGATCAACGCCGACATCGGACCACTAGACCCAGAGGCGACTATGCTGTAACGGCTTTTAAATTATCAGTTATCTTAAATTGATGTCAACAGTTTTCGGTTCACGAATTTGTATATAGATATAGTATACTATTTATTACTAGCTGTTGCCTGTGACTTCGTACGCGCGGACTTCGTTTACTCCGCACTGCTCCTCCCCTATAGGTGATAGCGTGATAATATGTAGCCAATATATTGACCCGACCTGTTAGTAATATTCATGCAAAATTTGAAGTAAATCCATGCAGTACTTTTTCAGTTTACCCCGGACATACATACACACAAACAGACAAACAGACAAAAATTCTAAAAAGTATATTTTTGGCTTCGATATCGATTGTAGATCACGCTCCAAGTATTTTTTTAAAAAAATATTCAATGTACAGTTTTGACTTTCCTACGATTTTATTGTATGTTATCCATACTAATATTATAAATGCGAATGTAACTCTGTCTGTCTGTCTGTCTGTCTGTCTGTTACGCTTTCACGGCCAAACCACTGAACCGATTTGGATAAAATTTGGTACAAATATAGTTTGAGACTCAAGAAAGGACATAGGATAGTTCTTATCCCGGAAATCCCACGGAAACGGGAACTATGAGGGTTTTTATTTTAGAATTTTTCCCACGCGAACGAAGTCGCGGGCACAACTAGTATAGAATAAATATAGATTTTCAAAATCTGTCCAGTAATTTTAAAGTTTATCTATTACAAACCAATTTCCAAAAAATCCTTTCTCATTATAACTTTCAATAGCAGTTAAAATTAAAAATTAGTTTATTTTTAATCAAAAATTTCAAATTAATTAAATTTGATTATTAATGATGAAAAATATGTTTAATCTTACCTGTATAGTTGTAAGGAGCGTGGTTACCAATAGCCGAAGAGTTGTAATCATTGTAGCCACCTCGCCGGAAACCGACCAGCTCTCCAGTGTCACTTGATTTCGGAAATTCTGGTGATTTCCATATACATATATAGTAAACAGATAGCAGGATTGCAGCAAACGACACCGAGAAGAGATAAGCCATTACAGTCAAAACGCGAACCATTGTACTTGTTGGCTTTTCTTTATATATGTCTTGTGCTGACGCCGCTCCAGCCTCTACCACACCGTCCTCTTCGGCAGGACCGCTACCCGACATCTCATTACGGGCACATAATGAAGATCAAAAATGTATTGAACCGGTAGTGACTGTCCACATGTGGCGAATCGCGGCTAAGCGGTACGAATGTGGCGAGCGAGTGTTTCACCGTCAGTGCGCAAACCGCACTAAACCGATTATATACACGTCATGGATTTACGAATCTTACAAGTATTCAATTTTATACTCTGCCAATTACGATACGACGGTTTCGGTCGTCAATTTGTATCCATTCATTTTACGGAAGAACCGAAATAGATAAAGTAAACATGACAATTTGCAATGGCCGATAAACTTATGAAATGTAATTCAAAATTAGATTTTCAATATCTGTACTAATAGTCAGTGAACTTGAAGGCAAATAAAGGTTATTCAGGGCAACTATATTAAATTATGTGGGTGTCTCCTTCTTTTAGTTCTGAGCCCTATTACGTGACATACAATTTGATTATAAGATTTAATATTTCACTTCATACTTTGTATGGTATCTACTCGCCTCACTTGAGGTGAACTGGATTAAAGCCAAACGCGGGCGATATTATAAACAGAATATTTTCTGTTTTATTTACTTTTAATCTAAATCTTCTCAAGTTACTTTGATGTGAGCTTTATTATCTCTGGTTTCTTTTCGCTCGTGTTGTTTGCTTTAGAAGAATAGACTATCTTTATCTTCCTGAGAGGCAAGGTCGGCTCCAACCTTCGGTTAAGGGGGGTTACATATTTGAGGTTCAGTCATGGTAGGCTTTAATCCTTATCTAATATAATAAATCCATACCTAGACCCCTACCCAGGGGGGTCGTGACCCCCATGACCCGTCCCCTAGATCCGCCCTTGTTGACAGGCAGGTAGTGAAGGTGCTCGCTTGGCTTAACCTATCACTACCGTTTAGACTACTAGGTAGTAGAATTCTGCAACGTTTTGCCTGAATTTGATTCCACGACTATACTTTTTCTTGTCACACAATAGTCGGAGTTTGTTTAGTGTTGTGTTTTGGTTTGGAGGTTAAGATAATAAGTCAACTTATACATTTGGCATTAAATATCCGCCAGATGGATGGCAAAGCAAGCATTGACGTTTTGTTATATAAAGGTGATTTTTTTATTATTTTAATATATCCGCTCGTAAAACTATGATCGATGACATAAAAACCGGTTGACCCTACAAGGCCATCCCTGAAACTTCCCACTAAATTGAGGTTTTAATCTCAAAGGATTTAGGATATTTTTCAGAGTACAAAGATGTAAATTTTGTTGTAAATGACAGTAATTTAATTTTTGAAAAGCTAGTACATATTTTGGAAGCGATGATAGATTTTAATCTTTCGAATGGCATTGAATGCAACTGTTGAGCTTTAAAATATTTTTTGGCTACAAAATCTATAGGCTGAAAATGTCGAATAATACCACAAAAAATTTTGAAAAAAATTTGGTAAATTTGTTTATTGGTAAATCCCCAATAAATAAATAAATAGCTCTGGAAAATTTCACACGAATTGATCTAACCCCAAAGTAAGCAAATTATTTGCTTGTGATATGGGTGTTAGTCAACGTTATTTATACATAGAAATACATTTAGAGTAATAACGCTTATTCTATGCTCAAATATATTTAAAAAACACCCAAACCCAGAAATACTACACTCATCGCATAAATGCAGGGGCAGTATCGGGAATCGAACCCGAGTCTCATTAATTGCGTAGTCAGGGTCGCTAACCACTCGACCAACGGTGCGGTCAAAGCAACCTAACAAACCTACTTCTTTTTTTGTAAGAAGCCGGGTAGGGTTCTACTTCTAAATAAATAACCCACATAAAAATTAATTTTAAGTATATGCTGCGGCAATTCGTTAACGGCAGCGGTAAATGTCATGCATATTACAAATTGACGACATTTTGTATTCGGCATAAGCTCAGAGGAATTAAACCAGGCATAAGGCATTTTCTAAACTAAATTTTTCTTTGCAATCTGACAACGTCATTTTTATACGGACGATTTATAGAATCTGCCTGCGACATCCATATAAGGTGCACATGAGGGAATACAAGCAAATACCTAACTATATCTCCATGAAACAACTGGTAGTTTAAAAAATGACAATTCACCCTACTGTTGAATTTAAACAACCGTCAACTGCACAGTTACGATAACTTCCCGCTATGTACCTATGTAGATATGAAAGTTGCTGATTATGTCCCGATTTTCGAAAATCGAGTATTGAACAGATGCGTTTTGAGGTCGTAGGAACAATTTGCGACTATTTTTACGATGTCGTCAGTATATTTATATGTATGTGCATATGTGTAACGGCTTGACTGATCGAAACGCGGTTGATGACATTCGCTTGAATTCCGCTCAAATTAGACTTCCTGAAAATTTGAAATAATTCGGTTCTGGAGGTTTTGAGAAAATTTGGAAAACTTGGAAAAATTTTTGGTGAAACAGTAATTTTAAGGGTTCCGTACCTCAATTGGAAAAAACGGAACCCTTGTAGGATCACTTTGTTGTCCATCCGTCCGTCCGTCTGTCTGTCAAGTCGCTTTTATCAGGAACGCGTTGGCTGAAATTTATATCAAATACTCAAGTCTACTCTCCCTTGGATCTGTAAAAAAATCAAACTTTTAAACCAACGCAATTAAAACCTACAGGGTCCTTCCCATGAACTCAGAATCTTGAAATTTTGTACGAAGTAACGTCTTATAGCGCAGATAAAGGAAAATTTTAAAAAACCGTAAATTTTTAGTTACATCATATAATAAAAATATTTTGGTTATTTTGCGGTTGATATATTATTGCTATGATGATTACAGGTTTGTGTGGAATCCTTGGTACGCGAGTTCGACTCAAACTAGGTCTGATCAAAATCGATTATCGTTCCCAAAATATAGAGCTTTCCAAAATATATATCATTTCCAAAAAATCTAAGTACTGTCAAAATACTGTGTGTTTTTTTATTTTTGTATGTTTATGTAAATATATGAGTATTGAGTATGTGTATTTGTGTACGTCTGTGTATATATAGGAATATGTCAGGTATCCAGACAAGTCGCCCAGAAATTTACACATATAGATTGATCGGTATGCTTTGCATTTACTCGCCAGTTGGAGCTCTCCAGTCGAAAAACCAGTGTTTCAGGACTATCATAATTACGAGAACTGACCAAAACGAAGAAAATAAATAAACCCCTAATAAATTATGGACTTTTAAACAACTGAAACAATTTATTCCATGAGGAATTAAACTATCTACCAATTTACCAAATTTACAATTTGTCCGCCCACTTGGAGCATTGGGATTCATCCATTAGGGATAATTGGATCGATTCGAGCAATATTGTTTCAGTACATAATACATAGATGTGCAAGTATACATACACGTTTGGCATACCGTAATCAATCATCTTTAATACGACAAAGCTGACCGCGACGTGCGCATTGATATGACAATTATATTAAATGGGGCTTAAGCTAAACAACCAAAGTTATGACATGGCCATTATTTCTAATCATTTGTATACTATATTTTTGTGGAATACGGTGGTAATTTTACAATAATTGTAAAGATAAATTTATGTTAATATTATAAATGCGAATGTTTTGATGATTAATGGATGTATTTGACGGCTGAACCGATTTGGACGAAATTTGGCATGCATGTAGATAATAACCTGGAATAGAGCATAGGATACTTTTTATCCTGGAAAATAGGCTATTCCCGGGGGATTCACAAAAATCGTTTATAGTGCTACGGGCTGCAGGGTGTAGAGAGTATTTTTTATAAAGTAAGATAGCAAACAAGCAAGTGGCTCTCGTGGAAAGTGGAGTGGAAAAGTCAAGTAGAAAAAGAAACCATCGCATATAGACACCAAAGATGATAATGGTGCGTTGTCATCCGTTTGGCGACATGGCAATGCCACATGCATAAGTCTACTACACCTACCCTGCCCTCTAAACTGGAACACGACAATGACATGCATTGACGCTATTGCGGCAGGAATAGGTAAGGCGGTGGTACCAAATACCAGGGCGAGACGTTTCAGAACTCTACCACTTAGTAGTCACGATGGTAGTGACACGTATAGCCAATCGGTCGCCTCTTATGATCGCGACCGCCGAGCATCGGTATGAATAGTGAAGAACATACATGAATGAAGACAAAATTGGTACAAATTTTGTTTTGTGGTATTACTGAGGAATCTTGCTGCAAGCAGTATCTAGTCTACTACAGACCATGTTTCCAAATTTCAATTCAGGGTTGTGCATAAAAACTTCAGTCAATTTTATATCAACAAAAATTTCAGTAGCAGCACAGAATAACTAGGTACAGAAGACAATCTCCATACAACTAGTCTTCGAGCAACGCACACATAGACATCTCTCACGGACGCGAAATCTTGGTAGTTTCGGTGCAATGCGAGAGCGGATGCAGCTAGTTTATAATGTTAATGATATTCTCCGCCGCCGTTAACAAACTGCCGCGGCATATTGTTTAAATTATTTTTGGTTTGTTTGTAAGTGGGTTATTTATTTTGAACTTCGATTTTATTATTATTATATACTTATTTAGAACGCCATTTATGTCATTAACTCAACAACAAATAAAATACCATTGTTCACAATTTTTGTCTGTCTGTCTGTTTTCTGTTGTGGACTTTCACTGGCAGATAAGTGATGTAATAAAGAGTAACTTAGGCTACTTTTATTTTAGAACATTTTCCACGCGAACGAAGTCGCGGGCACAGCTAGTCTATACATACAAATAAATAAAATTGGAGTGTCTGTTTGTAATATTAAAATAACTGCTTTTTACTAAATGCATATGGATGTATACACAATACATTTCTGGAACGGCTGGACCGATTTTGACGGGACTTTCACTGGCAGATAGCTGATGTGACAAGGGAGTAACTTGGGCTACTTTTTTCGAAAATTTTCCACGCGGACGAAGTCGCGGGCTCGGGCGGGAAAAAACTGGTTCGCTAAATCACGTTTTTGTATTGATTGTTAAATAACAATTTTACAAAAATTACACGATATACCTGAAGATATTATCTAAGGAATGTGCTAACTTATTACGTGATAGAATGTACTTTACTTGATCATATTAAAACTCCGAAAACAGGCTAAAAAATCTCTAAAACAAATAATTTGTTAATAATAATTCTAATCTTCCACATGATTTTTATATGGTGATATTTAGTTTTAAATACAAAAAAGAATGTACTAAATTTTGGTTAGTAGTTCCTCCTACTTTGCCGTATAAACAGCATGCAATAAAATTTTTTATTTGTGGCAAAATTAACATTTTTAATATTGCTAAGATATTATAGAATAATAATGAATTATTGTTAACAAAATTAAAATATAAAATTAGTATATTATAAAAAAATAATTATTATCAACAAAATTAATAGATTAATAATATCATTGTAATGTCAAGTTGTATTAGTCAGAAGAATTAAGTAGAAAAAAAAATTAGTAATCTTGAGAGAAAAAATTATTATGTCTTAAAGGAATATCAATTTGTAAAATGCTTATAATTAAAAAGATTATAAAGAATAATGGAATAAAAATATAAAATAAACATGTAAACGTGCATCATATTTTTCTTCTATGACCCAATTTTGGCATCAGCAACAGTTCTTTAACACTATAAATTTTTTTATCCTTTAGCCACTTCAGTAAACCTTTTTTAAATTTCTTAAGGGGTAGTGACTTAAAAGTATCTAGCACGGCATTGTAAACCTGTATACACATGGAATAATATTGTTTGTGATACAATGCTATCCTTGGTGCCAGGTTAAAAACCAGCCTGTTTGAATTTCGTGTATTCCGAGGATACACATCACGTGCCTCAGAAAATAGCTTATAATTTGTTTTAACAAAACAGGCTAATTCATATATGTACATACATGGAAGTGGTAGAATACCTAATTTCTTAAAAAGTGGTTTGCATGAAACGAACGGTTTTCAGCTGAAGTCCTATATTTATTTATCCGAATATTAACACGTTTCCCAGTGGTTTCAGAACATACCGCGCCCTTTATTTCCTATAGAACTAACGCGCGTCAAAAGACCTCGCCTTAATAGTCACATTTAAAATTTAAGCCATCTATACAAATAAATAAAATTGGAGTGTCTGTTTGTAATATTAAAATAATCGATTTTTACTAACTGCATATGGATGTATACACGGTACATATACCAAAATAATATTTTCTACAATTTTTGTCTGTCTATCTGTTTATTCCGGCTAATCCCTGGAACGGCTGGACCGATTTTGATAGGACTTTCACTGGCAGATAGCTGATGTAATAATTAGTAACTTAGGCTACTTTAATTTTTTAAAATTTTTCCACGCGGACGAAGTCGCAGGCTCAGCTAGTCATTTATAAAATCATTCACCTTAAACTTATGTAAAATTATAAGTTCTACGCATTTTATTCAGAACTTTTTCAGAAAAGCAAAAAACGATTTAATTTTTTTTTCAACACTTGCCGGTGGTTGCCGACCAAATTACCTTTACACATCATTTTCATATGATTAAGACTACATTATATGCAAAATGTAATGAAGAGTGACATATTTTGATTTAAAACTTTATTTTACTGGAGTAAGATATTAGTATGTTTTTTGTGCATAAGCCGCGACCGCCGACCTTAGCGCGACCGCCGAGTTTAGGTATAAAAATTGAAGTACATACACAAGATTGACTTCTGTTATTCTGTGGTAGCAGTCTGATCAATGATGACATACAAACATACATACATACATTAAAAAGTTGGGCTAGATCTCTTAACTCTTATTACTATCTATCATGTACTTTAATAGTTAGGCGATAAAGTTAGCTAGTAATGTTACAAATGCTTTAATGTTTGTTGGTAACCGTGTTGATCCGAATCACTTTTGAAAAATAGATCTACTGCTTTACCGCTAGCCATCTCATAAAAGGCAAGAAAAGGCTCATACGTATCACTAACATCGTGACTATTGACTAGTTGTTAGATTTCTGCAACTTCTCGACCGGGTTTTGGTACCACCAACTAAGCTGTTCCTGTCGCAATAGTGTAGGTGCTTGGCGCTATCCTGTTCTGGTTTGGAGGGTAGAGTAGCCGATAAACATAATGACATTCCGTCCCTTCCACACGGGTAGAAATGTACCATTAACATCTCTGGTAACTTTGGGCGATGGTTGTCACTTTCCGTCAGGAGAACCATCAGCTTCTTTGCTATCCTATGATGTATAAAAAACTTTAATTTCTCAACCGATCATCATTAATTATAACGTCGTAATCTCGTTAAGTGAACATGGCTAAATGCTTGATAGTGTTTAATTTGGACCCTGTCGTTTGGTCACTTGGGAACTTTGCTGTCTTCGAGCAATTTGGTCATGTGATCTCCCCATGTTGGTCCGGACTCCTTTGAAGAATAGACCAACTGCCGTTCTGCCAGGCAGATCGTAAAAGGTGACCGATTGGCTGTACAGTGTACGTGTCACTAACATTGTGGCTACTAGGTTCTAAAGTTCTGCAACAGCTCGCCCGGGTTATTGGTACCACCGCCTTATCTATGTCAATGCTCGTCATTGTCGTGTTCCGGTTTGGAGAGTAAGGTAGCCGGTAGCCTTATGCATGTGGAATTGCCAACCAGCCGCGTGAATAGCAACCCACCGTTAACATCTTTGGTGTCGATATGCGATGGTTGTATCTTTCTATTAGGAGAGCCATCTTCTTGTTTGCTAACTTATAATTTATAAATATTGAATTCAAAGTTAAACTTAATTCCCATTTCCCAAGTCCAAAACAAGGACATTATTAAGCAGTTAGCTAGGTATGTTCACTTTACCAGAGATTATGTTATAATGATATTCGGTCAAGTAATTAAGGTTTTTTATATGATAGGATAACAAACAAGCTGGTGGTTCTATATTTCGACGCTTGAAAGACAATCTTTACTAAGCGACATTGAGTAAACTTTACAGGAGAGTCATTTAAAGTTCAAATGTAAAAAAGAAAATCATAAAAAATCACCTATCTCTTCGATTAAAATGATGTTAACATTGGTAAAAATAATTATTTTTTATTTATCCAAATTATCAAAATAAGACACAGCTGACACTTTAAACACTTGTTTGTGTCGGTTATATAAAATTTACCTGATTTGACAAAATGGCAAAATTGTCTAAATCATCATTGTTGTGTGTGCAGAAACATATAAAAATAGGTCATCTTACTTAGTTTAGAATTATGATACAGAATGATCGATCTAAAAATATCTGATAGCTTAAAATAAATCAAGTAAATTTACCTAAATATTACTTAATTATTTTTGTGTCTGTGGAAATTGTATCTAAGTTACTAAAATAATCCCAAACCTACCTTCCTGACATTTAACCAAGAATTTTTATATAGGTAGGTAATTTATTCATGTACAAAAATAAATTAAATCATTTATTATTAAATAAAACTATTTATTGCAAATTAAACAAATACCCTCGTAATAGACAATACAAAAATAACGAGGAAACTATTTATAACATTCAAACTGAGATCAATATTTATGTTCAATTTTTTAACTTCCTGTTACGTATGTAGATATTAAGGAACTGGGAAGTTACTGATTTTGCCCCGATTTCGAAATCGGGTTTTGACTAGATCTCCACGTTTTGAGGTCCTAGGAACCTTTTCCGACCATTTCCACGATGACGTCAGTATGTCTGTATGTATGTAAATATCTTATAACTTTTGAACGGCTGGACTGATCGTAACGCGGTTGATGACATTCCTCTCAACTTATATTTCCTGTGGTAAAAGTTTTTAGCATAATTTGATTGAATATTAACCGTGTCCTCATTGGTAGCCCTCCAAAATGTAAAGTACTACTAAGCGACGCCTGGCACCTGAATGAGAACCTGTATAGGTAGTTAGATGTGTGATGCGACGTATCGCGATTTGTCGCACATACCTGCACGACATTTTTTGAACTCTTGGAATTCCTAAGCGATAAGAAAATAAACTTTGGGTACGGGTAAATTTATTTATGGGCCATACTTAGCCATTTAGTAAATCAAGTAAAATTATCCTATCCGACATCATTATTATTAACTGTTATCAAGTAAAAATATCTAAGGATAGGAAATAAATATTATGTAACACAAGTAAAAATATCTAAGTTCGAATATCCTTCCACTTTATTTCAGGTCAAGTTATACAAATGACACTGTCACAAATTATAATAACAAGTTAAAATATATAACAATATGAATTACAATTACGTTGTGCAGATAAAATCTACAAAGTGGTTTCAACGAAAAATTTTATAACAAGTAATATTACGTAAATAAAAATAAATGAAAAAGTCAATACACGAAAATCCGACTACGTTCATATTTTTGATTGTTAGAATGTCGTTACTGCTGAATATTCTTAGTGTTCATTTTTTTGGTCGTATAGTAAGCACAAAATGTAAATTTGACCAAAATCTTTGAAAAAATGACAAAACTCGTCGTAGATCTATGAGATCTAGACCAATCGATGCAGAAAAATCTGGCGGTTCGAAAGGTATATACAGTGTGTAAATAAAACCCCGTCCGATCCGAAAGAGGTTATCCGTCCGATCCATATAGGTTGGTTAAAGGCATTACTGAAAAAATAAGTAAAATGACTTTATTTCTGAAAATAAAAAAGATATAGTTTTTTTAATATTCGTATTTTTACTTACATTTCCTTAGAGTTAAGCAAATATTTTAAACATGACAACACCTTGTCGCTGTTTGTTTCATTGTTTCGCTTTGGCGGCTTTCACACAAACACCACGCGAAGGCGCACTATTTGTTTTTCGGCTTTTTACAAAGAATCTTTAAACGCGCCTCAAACGCGCCGGATGTCCTTTGGTAGCATCCGCCTAGCGCGGCATTCTTTGATAATAGAATTTACGTATTTGTAGGTGTTGTCATACTCGATGTATGAAAATACCATTTAAGATTATTATTTTTTTTGTTGGGAAAACTAATTATTTAATATCCATAAAATAACTACACATATGTAACTGTATTACGGTACCAAATAAAACCATTAATTATCCGACAGGGTTTACTTTACACACTGTATAACTAACTCATTTTCCGGATTTATGTCGCTTAGTAAAGATTGCCTTTCAGGCGTCGATATATATTTTTGAACCAACCAATTTTGTAGAGCTCAAAGAACTTCGTTTAATACCATTCGAAAGATCAAAATCGATCAGTGTTCAACATATACAGCTTTTCAAAAAACTAAAATACTTTTAATTATAACAAACTTTAAATTTTTTAACTCTGACCACAAAAATCTACGCTAAGATATATTTTATATTTCTTTTAACTGATAACACTCGAATCGGGGCACTCGTCGTTGTCGTCGCCTATCATCTAACACCGGAAGCCATCCTGCTTCAAAGACTTTAAAAGAACGGATTAGAAGAGTTTTAGTTTTAATTTCAAGTTCCTGTAACCTCCTTCCTGCTTCATTATAGGATCTTGGACATTGATATAAAAAACCCAACATACACAACACAGGTCAACAAATTTAAAAAAAAATTTGGTGCTGAGATATCGTTTTTAGTTTTGTTTTATGTATGCATTGGCAACACTTAAAATATTTTTATTTGTTTTTTCCTACGTGTAGATATGTAACTACCTTTACTTTTTTAATTTTGATATAATTAGTACATTTGTGAGCACGGTATTGAAATCTTATTAGTACTTATCTGTGAATTAATTCATTTTATTATCATGTCTTCGTCTCGAAGAAGTTGTCTCAATGAGCCAAATGTGTTTTGTTACATTTGTAGGGAATACACAGTAAAAAAACTTCAGGAAACCTATGACAGATTTTGTAAAAAGCGCTTATGTTTCTTACTTTAAGTTGGAAATTGAAAAGGAAAACAAACCGTGGATACCTCAAATTGTTTGCAAAATGTGCTATGAACACTTGAGATAGTGGTTCAATGGTAAAAGAAGGCGTATATATATAGGCGTAGTGCCTATGCAATGGAGAGAACCAAAAAATCACTTCGATTTCTGCTGTGTTGATTTGCGTGGAGTTAATGTGAAAAAAATGATTTATCCAGACTTACAGTCGGTTAGAAGACCTTTGCCACATTCGGAGGAAGTACCTGTTCCAACAAATTGTTTTACCCGCAAAATATCGTGTGAAAAAACTATGATCATATTGCCCCCTTACATATTAAGCTAGGTTTAATGAAACAATTTGTAAAGGCATTAAATAAAAATGGGCAATGTTTTTTCTGTATAATTAAAAAATTCCCTAATCTGAGCATAGAAAAGATAAATGGGGGTATTTTAGATGGCCCACAAATAAGAACGTTAGTAAAAGATACTGATTCCATAAGTTCAATGACCAGTTTGGAACTACTTGCGTGGACTTCGTTTGTTGAAGTTACTAAGAACTTTCTGGGAAATAACAAGTCAAGTAACTTCACTGAAATTGTTAACTACATGCTAAATAATTTTAAAAACTTAGGGTGTAACATGTCCATCAAAGTGCACTATCTCCACAGTCATCTCGATCAATTCCCAGAGAATCTGGGATCCTATAGTGAAGAACAAGGTGAGCGGTTTCACCAGGACCTAAAAACCATGGAAGAAAGGTACCAAGGCCGACGGGATCAGCACATGATGGCTAACTACTGCTGGGGGATACAACGTGATTGTTCTACTACGCTTCATTCGCGAAAGTCGCGAAAAAGAAAGTTTTTGTGTACCTAACAATGTAATAAATGCTGTTTTCCATGTAAATATTTATTTTTCTTTAAAAATCAATATCTAGAAAACTACACGTAGGAAATCAAATTTTTTGCTATACATGTAATTAGTAAAAGGTCCTAAGTTAAAAAAATATTAGAGCTTCTTGGCACCAAAACCACTGTTGACCAGTGTGCAATCAGTGGAATACACTCGGCATTAACACTCTTTTGATCTTCAAGTAGAATTGTAGAGATGGGACCCGCCTGTCAGATATTGAGATCTTAAGTTTCACTATTGTACACATAGATGAGTCTATTTTGAATAGACTACAAAAGGACGTAAATACTCTTTTTTTTTGTAGCAAAATAACATTTATTGTAACGCACTTTGGTATATTTTTAAATGTTCTGTTTGTGTGTTTCGGATTATTGTTGCTTAAAATGAAAACGACCAATGAAACAATGTTTGCATTAGTAGTTTATATGTAATAATGCTTATTTTATGTGTGAGTGTGGCGATCGCGGTCCTGATACAAATGTTTGTACTTGCCAATTCCGCTTGTTTTCTTTATTTCGTGGTAATGACTGTCATTACGTATATCTTTCTAGAAAAATTAGGTCAACCTAAAATGAACTTTATATGTAAGGTGTACGGCTGATTTTAGCTTGACTTTCTATTATATCATTAGAGATTATATTAAATCAGGAATTTAATTAAAATAAAATGAAAATTGTACTTTCGAATGATATGAAATATCTCCATTTTTAATCATCTGTATTCTACTATCATTTCTGCATTCAAGGATGGCACAATACGGCATAATTCAGTGTATAATAGATTTTCGCACGACGACTATCTCCTAATGATATGGTAAGTATCACTAAGGCAATTTAGAGTAAAAGCGCATAATAGTGACGCACGCGGCACGCCCACTCTTCACTTCCCTTGTTCTATGTTCCATGATTACTTTATTAATAACATCAACGATAAACAAGGCAGTATTACTATTGGTCTTGGCTTATATCAAGAAACGCAGAGAAAAACGGTACTGTTAACGTATTTGTAGAGTTGAGTCTGTATTCTGTAATTAAAATAGACATGCGCAAAATGTGTCAATGAAATGAAATGACTGAAGTATATCTTTTCGCCCAATGAAGTACTTCATTGGTTTAGTTCAGTACTTCATTTCCTTCAGTGAATTTTATCTAGTCCATCTAATGTATGAATGAAAGTCAGTGTAAAGTATTTGAGACATGCGCAGAATGTCTCATAATACTTAACTCCTTCACTTCGTCAATGTTAATAGACTTCACCTACTTCAGTAGTCCATTTAGTTCAGTTGATAATAACGTGGCCTTTGATTTCGTTTGGCGTTTGTTCTTTTTTTTTCTTATATCATAAGGTAGCAAACAAGCAGATGGGTCTCCTGATGGAAAGAGTCAACCATCGCCTATAGACACCAAAGATGTTAATGGTGCCTTGCTATCTTGTGGCGAGGTCTAATGCCACATGCATAAGTTTACCGGCTACCTTACCCTCCAAACCGGAACACGACAGCGACAAGCACTGACGCTATTGCGGCAAGAATAGGTAAGGCGGTGGTACCAGACCCGGGCGAGACAATGCAGAACTTTACCACCTAGTAGCCACGATGGTAGTGACTCGATAGCCAATCGGTCACCTTTTACGACCTGCCTGGCAGAACGGCAGTTGGCCTATTCTTCAAAGGAGGCCGGGACCAACACGGCGGAAAACCATGAACCATGAACCTTCGCCTATAGACACTAAAGATGTTAATGGTGCGTTGCTATCTTGTGGCGAGGTCTAATGCCACATGCATAAGTTTACTGACTACCTTACCCTCCAAACCGGAACACGACAGCGACAAGCACTGACGCTATTGCGGCAGGAATAGGTAAGGCGGTGGTACCAGACCCGGGCGAGACAATGCAGAACTCTACCACCTAGTAGCCACAATGGTAGTGACTCGATAGCCAATCGGTCGCCTTTTACGACCTGCCTGACAGAACTGCAGTTGGCCTATTCTTCAAAGGAGGCCGGGACCAACACGGCGGGAATTCATTCAAGTATAGAATTGTTTATTCAATTACAAAATAATTACTACAGTATCTTTTGACAATACTTTTCAAAATGAATTAGGTTAACAATGTACAAAATAGTAGTAGTGGGATTATAAATAAATATTATTGTCATTTATAAACAAAGCCAGTAATGAAATCGAAATGTACTTTAACGTAATGTAATAAAGTTCATAAATAACTTTTCATCTAAAATACGATGACTGAGGGGTATCAGTACAAAATATATGTGATAGCAAATCGCGCGCGTGTGTGTAGGTACTCGGTTTGATTCGTTTAACACGATCAGCCATCGCCAGTGCTCGGGTAGCCATCGCCAGTGCTCGGGTCAGTCAACGTACTTCAATTCGTGTTTCGTTCACTTGTCTGACGTTTGGCGTTCCACGATGGACTAGAACTAATGAAGTATAGTGCGCGCGGAACTAGTTGGCCGCGCCATACGTAATACGTAATACGTAATACACATATTTATCTATGCGTAATACGTATGGCGCGGCCAACTAGTTCCGCGCGCACTATAGTGAACTAAATAAAATTCAACTGAACTAATGAAGGAAAGATATATTTGACTGAAGTACTTCATTTGAAGGATTCATTCGTGAACTACACACGGCTAAATTAAAATTTAAAATGTCATTTGTCAACGAGGGAATTTTCAATTTTATTTTGTAAAACTTGTTCGAATTTTGATAAAAAATTACGTGTTGGTTATTCAATAAAGATTACCTTTCAATAATGTTTCAATTGTTTTTATCAGTAGACTATCAGTGATTATAAAACACAGTTTCTGAATCACTTGGCCAATTTAGCTACTTAATTAACTTTTGGAATAGTCAGTATCGGAAAATAACAATTAGCAAGTACAATAATTCTGCGTAATATATTTTACATAAAAATGTCTGTATCGATTATTAACAATATTGTTTTTGGGCCAGAAGAAGAATTAATACCCGCTCATTTATCATTTGGCCAATTCTTTTACGACAAACTAAAAAATGGGGGTGATAAGATCGCTCAAGTAAGTGTCCACGTGATTTTAATCCTTGATTTTTTTGCAGTAACTTTGTAAATTGGCATACTATGAAGGAGAGGCGAAATTCTGTTATTTTTAATATGTACAACAGAGGTTAAAGATTCAGAGTAGGTCATAGGTAGATTCTACACTATGAAAGGGCTTGCTTTTGCGTAGCCCCTTCAAAGTACTTCCACCTTCATCATCGCAGTGGAATATACACCATTTTACCTACTTTTCACGGTAATTGGGTTTAAATTCGCTTCCCGAATTTGGGGTTGGTTAGAGTTCTTTTTATAGGGGTTAGTTGCCCCTTCCAAACGATACCCTCCTCACCCTGAGGAAAAGTGTAGTTTTTTATATGAATTTGAAATTACATGCAGCGGAACGTGATTATTGCATTTTTATTATTCTAGATTATGAAGATTATCTGGTTTTATAAATATTTATTGTTATAATTCGTTATTGTTATTTTATCAGTAATTGTTGTTATTTTATAATAATTCATTATTTATTTTGTAGAAAAAATAAAATAAAATTTGGTAGTAGTAAGTAAACTATCTGTTTACGTTAAGTTATAGCTAAAAATACATATATAGAAACGTGTAAAGAGCCAATAACAGGGGATTTCCCCATTCAGGGGAGATCATTCAGAAGAAGAAATCCTCCTGATGCCACAGTTAAAGTAGGTTAGTTAGATTCTCTATAGATCACCTAGAAACAGTAGCCCCATGCAGAGGGGCTCTATCAAATTGCTCCTACCTGACTTGTTACAGAAATGGGTTCACAGAAATTCATTGCAATTATGAAGAGAAGAAAAAAGAAAATATGTTGAGAATTTATGATAATTTTTTTTTTTATTATATACTTTTATTATATATATATATATATATATATATATATATATATATATATATATATATATATATATATATATATATTCATGGCATGGCATTTTATCAATACAAATTATAATTAAGTACAGTAATACCCCGACTTACGCTACCTCGACTTACGCGAATTCGGAGTTACGCGATTTAATTTTCTTCGCGATTTAACCTTCTACATCAAAATAACTTCAGATTGTGTTTATACATTTTATTAATATAGTTTGTCATATTATCTAGAATTAAATTAAAATTTATTTCCTAAATTATTGTTTTATATTTCCTAAATTATAGTCTCCGGTCCCAATTAAACATACTTTGTATGACTTTATAGGTATATGCAAAATTGTACCCCGACTTACACGAATTCGACTTACGCGGATAGCGCTCGGTCCCACCTATCGCGTAAGTCCGGGGTATTACTGTATTGATAAAATGCCAAAGAAAATTTGTTAATTTGATGACATTTGTTAAATATTTGGAGTTAAACATGCTGCTTTAAAACCAATCACAGCATTGCATTCAATGCAGAAATATCTCATAAAGTTTTATCTAATGCAGTAATATCACACAGACAAGTAGTGCTTGAGTGATGTTTATGAATATGATTGATTATTGATTATGGCCTGCCATGTGAAATCCATAGCAAATTAGCATTCTGTACATTGTGCTACTGCTTTACTTAGGCAAGGGCTCTTTAGGAATATAAGTGTTCATATGTAGAGTGACACTTTCATCATTTCACAGTGAATTTATGAATAGATGATAATTCATTCAAATATTATTACAGATATGTGCTGAAACAGGTAACTCTGTGACATATAGAACTATTCTACAAAACAGTATAAATCTTGCAGTGGAACTACAAAAACTAGGTTTGCAAAAAGGTGATGTAGTGTCACTGAGTAGTGAAAACCGTTTTGAGTTCACTGTTGCCTCTCTAGCTGTAATTTTTAGTGGTGGGGTGCTGTCAACACTTAACATCACATATTCTTCTGGTAAGTATTTCAAATTCTAGAAATTAGATTCCATACTCCACTTTTTACCCTTAGCCCTCAGTCGGCCCCTTCAATGCCCAAAATAAAAAAATTGCATGCAAGTCAAAATGCCTCAAAAAAGCTTTTGCGGGGTCTCAGGACAAAAAATGTAATTACTCTAAAACCAAACCATATATCATTCTCTTAATTACTATGTATAATTGAGATATAATTCCTATTTATCAGAATAGACATTTTTCTATATTAAAAACAGTACCTTTTTCAAAGAAATCCACTACAAACAGCAACTAAATTACTATGAACTTCCACTACCAAACTACATTTTATTACTCTGTAAATGAATATGTACCTGTTAATATATTTCCTGTCTGAATAAACACTGCTAAATAAAAAAAAACTCTTCAAATAAATCCAAAACAGACATCTCCCCTGTGATGTTCCGGGCACATTTGAAGAATAGACCAACTGCCGTTTTGCCAAACAGGTTGTAAAAGGTGACCAATTGGCTATAAATGTAACTACCATTGTTACTACTAGGCAGTAGAGTTCTGCAACATCTTGCCCAGGTATTTGGTACTACCGCCTTACCTATTCCTGCCATAATTGAGTCAGTGATTGTCATTGTCATGCTCCAGATTGGAGGGTGAGGTACCCGGTAGGCTTAAGCATGTTGCATTGCCAACCAGCCACACGGATACTAAGACACCATTAATATCTTTGGTGTCTTTAAGTGATTGATTCCCTTTCAATCGGGAGAGCCATCTGCTGGATTGCTATCTTATGAAATATAATAAAAAGACATAAAAATAATTTCTTAAACCCAGTAAAACTGAATTTCCTGTATCTCCGGAACCCTACGTCAGATCTTCACCAAGTTAAAATGGGACTATATGGGAAGTACATTACATACATACATTCATAAATGTTTACTTATTCTGAGGCAACAACATACAGCCGAATTGATAACCTTTTGGGAAGTCGATTGACAAATTACAATAAACCCATGCATAACTAATACTATAAATGCCAAATTATTTTAATTAATAATATGTGCTATATTAATTATGTTAAAATGTGTGAATAACATCGTCAATAATAAAAATTTCGTAAATACCTACCAAAATAAAGAAATAAATAGATTCTTTGATTCAAAAAGCAGTAATTTGGTGGCTAGTTGAACTAATGTTTTATTGAGTTTAAACTTACAAACATTGTTCATATTTTGTCATTAAATTATACAGCATAATAGAAGAATTGATGCTTGTCAACTTGCATGTTGATGATAAATTTTCTACTTCCTCAGCTTAGGCTAGTTGAATTAATATTTGGAATAAAAATTTAAGATTTTCAATATTCACATTTTGGTACACATTTTTTTCTTCAAAGGATTTAGATTAGCTGGTGATAATTTATATCAAGTATGATATCAATATGTTTTAACACAAATTTCTTCCCATCTTTTGTGTCAAATACATTTTATTTATTTGTTCATTTAAAAAAAAATTAAACCAAATTAACAGCTTTATTTGAAACTGCTATCAACATTATATTTTTTTACATATTTTAGGTGAAGTAACACATGTGCTTGAAATAACCAAACCAAAATTTATATTCACATCACCTATATCTGCTCAAAATATATATGACTGCAGTAAAGAATTGCCTTATGTGGAGAAGATAATATTGTTTGGAGAATTTGACATTATACCAGCAATTTTCTACAATGACTTAGTGAAGAATGTTGTTAACATTGATGATTTTACATTGGCTGATGTCAATGGATTTGATGATACCCTGGCAATTATGTGTTCGTCAGGCACGACAGGCCTGCCCAAGGGTGTGATGCTCACACACATTAATTTCCTTACACTTTGTGCACACATGAAGTATGTTGTATATATTTTTATAAGCATATGTTAGTTTGGGCTCTTTGGCATCAAATACTTCATTTATGCTTTGCTTAAAGCTGCTACGTAAGTTTAACTACCTGGGATTATCAAATTGGTATCCACTAAAGACGATATTGAAACACTCATACATATAATTTTGCTTATTCATAACAATATTCACTGTTTGGATGCAACCTCTTTTGCAGAACCACATAACCATTATATCATTAATACTTGCATGCATTGAATTATTCATACAGTGTAGATTATAAGGGTTTAGCTAGCTTATTTAGCTAGCTAAACCCTTATAATTAGGTAAAATAAAAAGCAAGTGAAAAAATATTTACTTAGGCTATGAAAGAAAATAAAAAGCAAGTGAAAAATATTTGCTCAGGATATGAAGATGCCATAGTGTTTATTCGATTACAATAAAACTTATGAATTTATTTGCACAAATTTTACTTGCAAATGTATAGAATAGTTTCCAATATTACTCCTATTTATATTAGACAACAACATGTCAACTACCTACTATTAACTAATAAAAGTTACAAAAAAAAGTTATATTATAGGTTTTAATTTACTTAGAACACTTTAATATGTAATATTAATTTTAAAAGAATCTAAGGTAATGAAATGAAAAAGTTGGCTAATTCAAATTCTTCTTTGTGAATTGTCATAAAAATTTGTTTTATTTATTATTATCTCAAATGGATTCTAGTAATTATATTTAATGGAGAAGCCTATTTGATATTTATACTACTGTTCTTAATTTACAGATATTATTTGGAAACCTCTCAACGAAAGAAAAACACAGAAATTAAAACAGCTCTATCATTAATACCATGGTTTCACGCATTTGGTTTTATTACAACATGGACTCTCATGGCTTATCATTTGGAAGTAGTTTTTCTTGTTAGGTTTGAGGAACAGCAATATCTAGAAACAATTCAAAAATATAAAGTAAGTAATATCTAGGCCCATTATCTTTAAAAACTAACTTTGGCTGAACCTTCATCCACACTATTGTGACTTATGATGTTCCTCAGCAGTGCAATTAAGTCACTTTTTCCTGAACACTGATGAAATGGGATCTTAATAGGGGATTAATACATTAATGCAATAATTTAACTAACAAGCAGCAAGATTACAAAACTTTAATCAACTTGTGTCCATGGACTTTGATTCTGTTGATACAAAATGATTAATAATCATTTTTGTATCGTTAAATTATTTATATAATTTGTTAGGTTAATCAGTTTTGGTTTTGTCAACTTTCTATTTGATGATAATTGAAAAAACATATTTTATTGGTAATATTAACGTTGAAGAGAATTTTACCTATTATTCTACAGGTTGTCTTGCAAAATATTGTAAATATTGAATGCTGAATATTGTCTATTTTGACCTACTTATCTAATAAATATATTAAGTAAGGACATCCATGCATAGATATCATTGTTCACATACCGCGATATTCCGCCGCGGCATGGGTAGGTAAGTCAAGGCGCGCTCATGTGGCCCGCACGGTGACCATATTTTTTTAATTATTGCTATACTAATTTTGTTGAGATTTACTATTAAGTTAGCAATATTCTGTTTTTTCGTATTTTTATTGGTTACATATGATCATTAACAATTGTCTCCTTCAATATGTACATTGTACAGACTTTACCAGTCCGCAGTCAACTTATATGTATCTATGTAGATAAGTACCTCCGAACATTATGATCCCTGAAAATAGGATAGGATTAAAAAGCTGGAATTTTTTTTGTTTAAATCTGTATAAAAGAAAAGTCCTAACTCACTGACTGACATATCAACGCCTAGTCTTTAGCTTAGACCAAGAAAGCTGAAATTTCTAGGATACCAATAAAAAATTGTTTTTTTTTACATCATAAGATAGCAAACAAAGAGATGGCTCTCTCGATGGAAGGAGAAACAATCGTCTGTATTCACCAAAGATATTAATGGTGCGTTGCTACCCATGTGGCGGGATGGCAATCCCATATGCATAAGTCTACCGGCTACCTTACCCTCATAACAAGCATTGACGCTGTTACGGCAGGAATACGTAAGGCGGTGGTATCAAATACAAGGCGAGACGTTGCGGAACTCTACAAACTAGTAGTCACGGAACTCTACCAACTAGTAGTCACGATGGTAGTCACGATCGCCTTTTACGACCTTTCTGGCAGAATAGCAATTGGTCTATTCTTCAAAGGAGCCCAGACCTACAATTGATTTTACTTAAAAAAAATTGTAATCAAAAACACGATTTAAATCATACTAACTCTGTATTTTAAAGTCATCTAGTTGATATGTATGTATATATCAACTCATATCGAGATCCGCATATTATTTTCAGATTAACATGACAACTATAGTGCCTCCATTAGCTGTGTTTCTGGCCAAGCATCCACTTGTGTTGCAATATGATTTGACTTCTCTTAATGAGGTGTGGTGTGGTGCTGCCCCATTATCGAAAGATATACAAGCTACTATTACAGAAAGGTATGTACGCTTTGTACTCATACAAAAAAAACGACGAAGATAGTCATAGCAGATATAAAAAGTTGTATTGACAAATTGGAAACATTGAAATCATTTTAATGATATTGACTTTTCAAACATTTGTTGCGGGAGGTCTCTACTCACTAGGCGGGAAATTTACAGTGATGCAGATGAGAATTAACTTTATTGCCTAACAATTAAAGTACATGATAGATACTAATAAGAATTAGAAAGAGATCTAGCCCAACTTTTTAATATATGTATGTATGTTTGTATGTCATCATTGACCAGACTGCTACTGAAATTTTTGTAGATATAAAATGGACTGAAGTTTGTAAGCACAACCCTGAATTGAAAGTTGGAAACATGGTCTGTAGGAGAATAAATCCTGGTGGCAGCAAGATTCCTCAGTAATACCACAAAATAAGTGCAGAAGTCAATCTCATGTATGTACTTCACTTTTCACACCTACGCTCGGTGGTGGTGCTAGGGCTAACAACTTTAGCTTATGCATAAAAAACTGGTGGTGGCACTCATATCGAGGTGTTTGATTTATTGTGGAGAATGAAACGGGGAGAAAGGTAAATGTAAACAATTGATTGATTGAATGTTATTGTTGTACCGATTACAAATTATCTGCAGAAAAAAATTCACTGACGCATTTCCAAGTGGGTTAGCACTCGCACTTGCACTTTTAGCAACCATTTCGAGATATTGTGTCCGTGAGATGTGTCTATGTGTTCATTGCTCGAGCGCCTTTGAATAGATTGACTTCTGTACCTTTTTGTTTTGTGGTAATACTTTAAAAAATCCTAAAACTATTTTTTGTCTGATGTAAAGGAATAACTTTTCAAAGGATCTACTAAATTTCGTTCCTTTTTTATATCATAAGAACAAACAAGCAGGTGGGTCTCCTTATGGAAAGAGTCAACCATCGCCTATAGACAACCGAGATGTTAATGGTGCGTTGCTATGGTGCGATCTAATGCCACATGCATAAGTTTACTGGCTACCTTGCCCTCCAAACCGAAACACGACAGTGACAAGCACTGACGCTATTGCAACAAGAATAGGTAAGGCGGTGGTACCTGACCCAGGCGAGGCAATGCACTCAAATAGCCAATCGGACGCCTTTTACGACCTGCCTGGAAGAACGGCAGTTGGCCTATTAATCAAAGGAGCTTGGGACCAACACAGTAATTGTTATAATATAAATACAAGTTCAATAAAAAGTTACTCTTTGTCATATTTCCTTGTTTTGAGAATACGTCTTGATATCTTAAATTTTTTATCTGTGGTCACTTGAAAATAAAAAAAAATTGCACAACATTTATTCTCATCGGTGTTACGTTTCAAATACATAACATGTATTTAATGTAAGATGTGTAAGAACTTATATTAGTTAGACTTTAGCAGAATCAAATAGTATTTCTGGCCAGCTCATTGTTTACTACTTCATTAAGTCACATTCAAACTTTTGTGAAATATTGACCACATTTATAGGTAATTTCCTCAGTATCCGGCAGTTTCTTTCGTCGTTATTTGTCTAATAGTCATCAAGAAAGAAGGAACTACTTAACAGTATTACCAGTTCATGGTGCATATATGTGTTAAGTGATCAATTTAATCTTCCCTTAGTTTTTGAGCTGAATGAAATAGTTAAGTCCCTAGGTATATTGAAAGTATATAGTAGTTTTATTTCTATTTTGTAACTTTCAGAACGGGTATTGACTATATAAGACAGGGGTATGGCTTGACTGAAGTGACCATGGCTTGCATTGTGGATTTGACAAATGGGGAAAAAATTGGCTCATGTGGTACACCAGCCCCCGGTATGAAAATCAAGGTATGTTGTGACTTACAACAACCAATAACTCATACACTTCAAAAGAATACTCCCAGTTACCAAGCAGATATTTTCCCCCTGTTGCTCCTGGCCTCTTTTGAAGAATAGACTGTTTACCATTCTGCCAGGCAGTTCGTAAATGGCGAATGATTGGCTGTATGAATGACTACCAAAGTGACAGACGTTACGAACTCTACAAAGTGGTAAAGTTCACCAAGTCTTTCCCGGGTTCGGCACCACCGCCTTACCTATTCCTGCCACAAAAAAACCGTGCTTATCATGTATGCCTTTATGGAGGGCAAGATAGCCAATAAACTGTTACACCTGGTATCAACCTCCTGCCACACGGATAGCAATGCACCATTAAGATCTTTGATGTCTATACGTTTAGGGCTATAAGCGCTTGTGCGTGGCCGGTTTGACTCTGATATTCGATGCCGCAGTTAGGTAATTAATAGAGTTTATACATAGATCACACTATAAGTTTTAAGTAACTTAAAAAAACAACATGTTATAACCAAAATATTATATTTATTGCTTTTCAAAATAATCTCCATTACATTTTAAACATTTGTTCATGCAATCAAACCATTTTTTAAAACAGGAGGACCACAGATCTGAAGGCATGTTTTCTACATGCTGATTGAACGCTATTACTGCCTCTTCGGAGTTGGTAAAAGTAAAACCTCTCATTAAATCTTTGATTTTGGGGAAAATAACTAACACCCTGGGTAAACCAATGGTAGAATACCACTCGGCATTAACACTCTTTTGATTTTCAAGTGGAATTATACAGATGGAACCCGTAGGTGAGAAAAAAACGCGATCATTTTTTACCAACGTTTCTCGCCTCTCTCACTTTTGTTGGCCTGTTCTCATTTTCAAACACCCATTTTTATTTTTATTTATTTAAACACTTTATTGCACATAATGGTACAAAGGCGTAACTTAATGCTATTAAGCATTTTCTCACAGTTTGCCTTCCGTAATGCTGAGAGAAAAAACTTGGGTAGTGCATAATAAATTAATTATGAGCTATTAATAAAACTTAATACTAGATACTAATTTATCATAACTAACCTATTATTAAGAATATTCTACAAGAATCATATAAACATTTTAAGAACCTCAGTATAAATAATACAAACAATTAATACTATAAATAAATATAGGTTGACTACTTACATAGAGAAATATACATACATCAATACTCAATAGTAAATTATAGATACATTTTCATAATATTTAATTACATAAATATAATATAAAATACACACATATACAATAATTAAGAATTCTGACGTTTTAATAAGTGATCATATACCGCAGTTTTAAAAATTGATAGTGTTGATGATTCACGCATCTTAGAGGGAAGATCATTCCATAATCTTATCGCAGTAACAGTGAAGGAATTAAAATATGTTGCCGTATTGTGGTCCGGATACATCAACGTACTTGAGTGAAATGACCGCTGAAGCCTACCCTGATTTGAAATGTATGCAAAACGTTCTTTTAGATATACTGGAAATGATGGATTCTTCAGAATGTTAAATAAACATGATAAAACGTTAATGTCACGCCGAAAACGAATATTCAGCCACTTCAATTCCGACCGAAAATGAGTGACATGGTCATATTTACGCAGTCCGAAAATATATCGTATGCATAAATTAAGCAGCCGATCAAGTTTATTTAACAATTCATCGGTTATATCAGTGTAACAAATATCCGCGTAATCAAGGATAGGCAACAACAGTGCATTAACTAGTGTAATTTTAGTTTTTAAAGGTAGAAAGTTTTGTAGACGTTTTAGTGCATGCATAGATGCAAAAAGTTTACGACTAAGTTCACTTACTTGAAGCGACCACGATAAGCTGTTGGTCATATAAATACCTAAGTTTTTTACGGACGTACGGTAGGAGAGACTTTTACCGTTGAGAGTCACAGGGGAGAGTGTCTCCAAATCAAATTGTGCCAGATATCTATCACGCCCAATTAACATTACCTGCGTCTTATCGGGATTCAACATAAGTCCATAGTTTTTTGCCCAAGTGCAAACTGCATCTAAATCAGCGTTCATATTTGCGATGCCTTTATCTAGGTCATTCGGCTTAAACGACAGATAAAGCTGCAAATCGTCTGCATACAAATGGTAGGAACAATGCTGTATATGAGAAGTGACTGCATTTATAAAAACTGAAAAAAGTAAGGGGGATAACACACCGCCTTGCGGAACACCGCTAACAACATCACACCAGTCCGACTGCATTTCATGAGTCCGCGTTTGTTGTTGACGCCCACTAAGATACGACGTGAACCAGGCCGTTGCCGATTGACATAAATTTAAGGAACGAAGAATAGCAATTAAAATATCATGGTCCACACAATTGAACGCATTGCTGAAATCAAGAAGAGTAAGAAGCGTGATCTTTCTTTCATCCATGGCCCACCGTATATCATCAGTGATTTTTATGAGAGCCGTTGTCGTACTATGACATGGGCGAAAGCCTGACTGAAAATTATTTAGCAGGCCATGTGTTGAAAGAAAATCAGAAAATTGAATGTAAACAATGCGTTCTAAAATTTTTGAGAGGTAAGGTAAAATAGATATAGGTCTAAAATGGGAAGGATCTGTGGGATTATTTTTCTTGGGTATTGGGGTTATAAAAGCCTTACTCCATGAGATCGGAAATTCACCAGAGGATAATGACAAGTTAATGATATCAGTGATGTGGGGTAAAATCACGTCAAGTATTGGTAGAATCATGATTCTGCCTAATCCGTCGTAACCAACAGATTTGGTGGATGTGTTGAGTATAATCTTGCTAACAAGGCTTTCAGGAACTGGTTCAAATGTGAAAGGCGTACTATGTTTAACACCAGACAGCTTTATATCATGGAGCGTATTTTGTTTAAGGTATGGATCAATTTTGTGAGATGGAATAGAAAACTGTGTATTTAGAATATTAATATTTAAATGGCAAGGCAATTCAGTCTGCAACTTCCCAATACCCAGAGAACGAAGAAATTTCCACATATTTGTGGGAGAGGAATATTCAATATTCGAAAGAATGTGGCAGCGTTTAGCATTTCTTACCATTTGATTACAGCGATTTCTTGCTAATTTGAAGGCATCCCAAAGCTCTGGAGAGCGATGCTTATTGAATTTACGCTTCAAACGGTCCCGACGAGCCATCAAATTGCGAATATGGTCATTCATCCAAGGTGCAGGGGGATGTTTCATTCGAACAGGTCGCAGAGGAGCATGTTTGTCGTATAGCTCCATTATGAGATTAGTAAAACACGCAACTTTATCGTCTACACTATTCCGTAAATCAAGTTGGGACCAATCTATTTTTGCGGCATCTGAAAGTAGTTTTGATTTATCTATTTTATTAAAGTTACGCTGCATAAATATTTTACGTTTACTTTTTTGAGTTCTTAATTTATAAGATGAAAATATCAGGTCATGGTGTGAAAAACCAGGTGCTGCAAGCTGTCCACTGTGGCAAATACGATCACTTTTAGATGTAATTATGACATCTAATAAAGAGTGGCAGTCATTAGTGTGATAAGTCGCATTGAGTGGCAGTATCTGTAAGTTACACAATGTTGTTAACTGCATAAGAGTACGAGCTCGCTTATTGTCTTTTAAAAGGCAAGTATTAAAGTCACCCATCACAACACAATGGTCATATTGGGGTGTATATGATTCTAAAAGCTTTTCGAAGTGTTCGAAGTAGTCAGTCAGTGGAGGAGCATACACAACTCCAAGTAAAAATAGTGATTGTCCCACAATTATTTCCAAAAGAATGTATTCGTAGGATCCACTATACAATGCAGGTGATTGAGCTATAACTTTATATTGTAGATCACTACGTAGGTAAATGGCTACACCACCACCACCCTTGCCGATTCTGTCATTACGGATTAGTGTGAAATTTGGCATAGAATAAAGAGATGAAGGCAAGGATGGTTTTAAAAAGGTTTCAGATACAAGGACGGCACTTATGAAGGGGCTATTAAAAGTCGCTAGAAGTTCCGAATAATGAACCGGGATGCTTTGCGCATTTATATGACAAATATTAAAATCCCTCCGATACTGGAAAAACATGTTATGTAATGCGTCACCCAGTGATGTATCATCAAAAGAATCATACGATGAGAGTGATGTTGATTCTAAAGAGTAGTACGGTTCAGAATCACTCATATTGCAAACAGGTACTAATAACTGATAATTATACTGTATTATAAAATATATGTATATATAAATGTATAACTTGTATAAATATGGTATTTCAATATAGAAAATAAAATTAAAATAATAATAATAAAAAATAATAATAATAATAATAATTTACATGACTAAAGCTACTGCACAAATTAACTAGTAATTTACTGACAACACAAAAAAAACTTAAGTAATTAACAAAAACAGCAGGTTGCATAACTACAAGATTATTTTAAATATAAAAAAAAGAAAAGGAAAAAATATGTTAGTATTAAGCTTTAACTTTATAAGCATGGTAACACATAATATATAGAAAGCGAGAATAAGTTAGGCTGAATGAAATAACAACGTTAGCAGTTACCGTGTCAAGCTAAACCCTGACAGCTGTCATATTGAAACTTGACTGACTTCTGAGTTTCGATCAACATGTGACATAGTTAAATTAATTAATATTAAATAATTACATACCGTAAAACCAAATTATATATTACGAACTGATATTAAAAACAAAGGTAGATAGTGAAATATACCATACCACGTGAGTGCAGAAGTGTAAAGCGATAAGTATTCATATTATGTCAGCTATCAACTAAATCAAGCATATACTACATTTTATATTATAAAGCTTGCTCATCTATGACTTTATTATATGAATATTGCAGGAAAAAATTTAAATTAGTGACATTTAAATGAACAGCATTAATAGATGAGAGAGAATGAGTTTTTATAGCTAGGCATTATTTGCAAAGTTGAAGCAGCAAATGTGACTACTGAATATTACAAAAGATTATTATATTTATGGCGAAAATACATGGAAGCCAGATTTAAGAAAAGTGCCTAATAATATAATTATTTGGAAGGCATACCACGTCGTTGAGACTTTGATTTGGGCTTCAGTTTAATTCCAGAGATGTCCTCCCCAGGTGTACTCTGAACCTTTGCTGGAAGTTCATGCAGTTGATGAAGTGAAGATAATTTAATTTTATCGCCTTGTGGTAGTTTCACAAAAATATTTCCATCATGGCTCCAGCAAGATTTAATGCCATATATACTACGAGCTTCTTTGAAAATTTCTCTTCGTCGAGGTGTCAAAAATTCCGACAATGAGATAGCAGATCCCTTCAGAAATTTTTTAGCCTGCCAGATATCAGATCGCAGGCTATAACTATCAAATTTTACAAGTAGAGGCCGTGTCTTCTCATCACCTGCTTTTCCAAGACGGAAGCATGACTTTATGTTATTATTATGAACATTGCTGATTCGTAAAGTTGAATTTATGATTCCAAGGACCACTTCTGTGGAGTTATCAGATGGCTGTTCTTCAACTCCACGAAACAGCAGAAATTTCCTGCGACTTCTGTGATCCAGCTCATCGGTTATCTGTATAAGTGAATCAATTTGACTCTTAATTACCTCCAACTCTGAATTGAAGGATTCCTTAAATATCTGGAAATCTGCAGCTAATTGTTTAAGATCAGGCACAGGACCACTTCTGTTGAGTCGTTCTTCAAAATCCTTCATGCGTTGCTGAAATGAGTCCTCAAGACCCTTGATGACATCATTAACCTCTGCTACAGGAATATTCTTTCTGCTTGTCATATTGTATTATTGTGAAAAGTGATTAAGAGAAAGACAGTAGCTAAAGTGGAATTTTCACATTAAGTAATTAAATCCAGGTACTGTAAATAACTATTATATTGTTTGCTAATTGATTTTAGGTTAAATGAAGAAAATATTCACACTAAATTCAGCATTAATAATATTTTAATTAAATAAATAATTCAAGAGCTATTTAAAAACGTGTTGTTAGTTAGACAACTACCCATTCACAAGATTGCTGTTTTTTTTCGGGTTCAAAACAATAAATCCACGTTTCGTCTCTGTGAGCACCATTCCATGCGAGCCCGCTTCTGTTCCACTGTCAGTTCATGAGGGATCCAACGACAACAGAGTTTCCGAACTTTCAATTCTTCGTGTAAAATTTCTGTATTTGGCTGATACTAATCCCCAATAGTCCTCAAATGTAAAGAAACTCGACCTCTCAAATTCAATAAACCATCGCCTCATGGTGCTTAAACAAGGTGCTTCTCTCCCAAAAGCATTTTGAAAACGAGCGGCACAGTCTTGCGGAGAAAGAAAACTTTTAAAATCATAAAAAATCATCGCTCTAAATCGCATCATTTCGACTTAATTCCATTTTCGTTGCGTACGTAGAACTTTGATGTGTGATAAAAAAACAATTGACAAATAATTTCCCGCCAATTGTTTTTTTTTATTTTTTTTATTTTTTTTTTTTTTTGGCATGGGCGTTAAGCAACTGCCATGATCAAGTAAAACGAGGAAACATTTTTTTTTTAGACAATAAACTAGAATTTGGAATTTGGATTGACTGGAAAATAGAGGATCAGGAACAAATCAAAATAACATAGATACTAAAATTATAAATTATTTACAACAATAATATTTAAATATATTTATGTAATATTTACAAAGATAATACTTAGTCATTTGTATAATATTTACAAGTGGGTTAATATTAATTTGGTATTAGATACTAAATGTATCTAACTACGCTTAAATATTAATATTATTTTCTTGAATGAATGATGAAAGAATATTATACATACAAGGGTTTAATAACAGGGTTAGAATGGATGTAGGTAAAGGAATGTCATTAGAATATAGATTGTTATATAATGATGAATGATTGTATTTAGGACAAGCAAAAAATATATGATTGAGATCTCCAATATCAGTGCCACACTCACAAACATTGCTATCTTTGATGTGTAGCTTGAAGAGGTGTTCAGGAGTATTAGTGTGACCAAGCCTCATTCTGGTGATAACAGATGTTGACAACTTATTTAATTTCACTACAGAAAACCAAGGTTTAGAGGGTATCAATGGTTGTAATTGGGAATAGGTTTTGCCTTTCACCAATGTACCACTATCCCAGACACTTTGCCATGACTGCTTAAGATGGAGTTTAGGGAGAGCAGCTAGATCATGGCAATAATTAATGTAGGGGTATAAATCACCACACTGAACTGCCTCTTTAGCACACCGATCAGCTCGCTCATTTCCAGTGATATTACAATGGCTTGGAACCCAGGCAAAGTAAATAATATGATTATATTTAAAAGTACATTTGTATAAAAGATTTCTTAAGTCTAAAATAATAGGAGGAATAAATTTGGATTTTAAAGGAAACTTTTGCAAACAATGTAGAGCACTCAGTGAATCAGTCAGAATCATACACTTGGGTAGTTTCATAATGTGTATGTATTCTACAGCTTTATAAAGTCCATAACATTCACCTGTAAATACAGATGCTTCCGGTGGAAATTTGATTTTTTGAACAATATTGTACTGTTTATGGTATACACCTATTCCAACATTACTATTATTTTTGGATGCATCAGTAAAAATCAAATGAAAATCTTGCCATTTTTCATTGATAATATTGTTAAAATATTGATTGGCATACAAAGATTGTTTATCTATACCTAAATTTACTACAACAGGCTGCAGAGTTAATGATTCATAATTGTGTTTATATAAGGGATTTATAGGGGATGTAAAAGTAAAAGGCTTAAGGCTATGATATTTCATATAGCTGTATACAAGGGCTGGGATTGTTTTGTGTTTCCAATACTTATCTGACATTAAATCACTAAGACTAGAGAGCTTTGTAAGCAGAGGGTGATTTTGTGATTCCAAAGTACGAAGGAAAAACCTGTCAGATAGATATTTACGTCGTAAATTTAATGGAGGTTCAGCACATTCTACTTGTAAGGCAGAAACAGGGCTGGATTTCATTGCTCCTAGAACAATTCGTAATGCTTTAGTTTGAACAGAGTCAATTTTCTTTAGACCAATCTTACTACATGGTTCTAGTAAAAACATTCCATAATCCAATAAACTTCTTATTAATGCATTATACATCAGTTTTAATGTAGATGGGTGTGCACCCCACCAAACCCCAGAAACACATCTCATTAAATTGATATTACGTTCACACTTTGCTGCTATATACTCACAGTGATCTAGTCCTTGGAGTTTATTATCTAGTATTATACCTAAGAATTTTGTTTTCGATTTAACAGGAATTGAACTATTTTTGTAAGTAATATTTATAGGGGGTGGAAATTTTGTGCGAGAAAATAAAACTATGGAACTTTTAGAAACAGAGATATCAAGACCATTATTATTAAGCCAAGTCTGTAGGGATAGAATAGACATGGAAAGATTATCACAAGCCATCTGTATAGATTTGTCAGTTGAGTATAAAAGGAGGTCATCAGCATACTGAAGAACATTTACATTGCTAGTTGCTACAGTTTCTATATCATATGAGTATATGTTGTAAAGGATTGGACTTAAAACAGAACCTTGTGGAAGACCTTTATATTGTTGTCTTTTTAGATTATTAGAGTCATTTGCTAAATTAATAGTTCTATTGTATACAATATTCATAATAACATTAATTAAATAAAATGGTATATTTAATTTCATTAGCTTATTTTTCAGAATTGATAGAATTACATTATCATATGCTGAGGATATATCTAAAAAAGCTGCTAAAACAGATTTGTTATGTGTAAAAGCTAATCTAATATCAGTTATAAGTAAGCTAATATTATCTATGGTGCTCTTTCCTCTCCTAAAACCATACTGACTTTGACTTAATAAATTTCTGCTTTCAATAAACCATTCTAAGCGAAGTTTAACAAGGTGCTCTAGAATTTTCAACATAACTGATGAAAGCACAATGGGTCTGTATGAAAAAGGGTCGGAAGGGTTTTTATCAGGTTTAAGGATAGGGATAACAGAATGTGACTTCCATGTTTGAGGTATATTACCTGTAGAAACAAGGGAGTTCATAACCTTTAATAAGTATGATAGAGATTTATCAGTCATATTATTTAAAAATGAGTAGTTAATATTATCCCATCCGGGAGTAGAGTCTTTAACATTTTGAAGGATACCTTTAAGCTCAAATAACGTAAAAGGGGAAAAATTGTCTGAAGAAGAAGTAGAAGGAAGAGGAAGGATACATTCTGGTACTGTAGGTGGAGCAAGATGATCTATCAGCTGATTTATTAACAATGGACACATTTCATTATTATTAGAAACCTTATATGCAGATCTAAATTTTCTTATGTTTAACCATACAGTTGAAGGTTTTGTTTGGGGTGATAAGGAAGAGCAGAATTTCTTCCAACCTTCAGCTTTTTTCTTTTTTAATAATCGACGAGTAGTTTTTATAATATTAGTGAGAATATTAAAATTTTCTGTAGTTGTATACTGACAATAAAATTTTTCAGCAGCTTTCCTTTCCTTAATAGCGTCTGAGCACTCTTTATCCCACCAAGGTGGCGTATTTATTTTCTTAGTTAATTGTTTTTTAATGGGAAAAGTGTTTTCAGCTGATTTTATAATTAATTGAGTAAAGGCTTCTGCACAAGAAGAGTCATTATATGAGGAAATGTTAGGCAAAACATTAACACCAACTTCCATCAAATTATTAAACTTGTGCCAATCCGGGTTATGCAAATTATATTTGAAATATGATGTAAATTTAGGTGAAGTTTTATGATATGCAGAAGGGAAATTTATTATTATGGGGAAGTGATCACTTCCAAACGTAAATGGGAGTGTGTACCATGTCAAAGAAGGTGCTAAATTGGGGCTGCAAATGGACAGGTCTATAGCGCTTTTGCCTTCGGAGGGTTTTGTACGACGAGTGGGAGAACCATTGTTTAAAATACATAAATTTAATTCTTCAATGACTTTCAAAAGCTCTTCACCATAATAATTACTGGAGGAACAACCCCAGGCTTGATGATGAGAATTAAAATCACCTAACACAATAAAGGGTTTAGGTAGTATGGCTAATATGTTATTAAGTTCTGTCAAAATATTCAAATTTGGATGTGGAATATAAAGTGACACAAAACAAATATTATTTACATTAACAGCTAATATAGACATATTTACAGTATGTACAGGAAGATTAACAATGGAAAAATTATATCCTTTTTTGATCATGATGGCTACACCTCCATAACCATCAGATCTATCTTCTCGGATACTAGTGTATCCAGAGAATTTAAAAGTACAACTTGGTCTTAACCAAGTTTCTGAAAGAGCCACTAAAAATGGCTCATATTTATTTAATAAGTGAATTAATTCACTTTTCTTGTTGGTGATGCTCTGCGAGTTCCATTGAAGAATTTTGGCTTGACTGTCCATGATCACCATTAAATTTAGAATAATTAATTAAACTTTCTGTCATTAAAGCAGCGTTGGACGGTGTTATTACGTCGGACTGAGATAAAAATTTAATAAAAGATATAATCATGCCTATTGAGGCTGATTCTTGATTATTGTTATCATTTTTTGTCAACAAAGTACCATTTTCTCTAGAATTAGTGGAGTTATATTCATTAATAACTGAATTTTGGAAATCATAGTCATAACTCTTACTGACTTTTGTATGGGGTTTAGGTTTCTGAAATATTGTTTTTTTGTATGATCTATGGGAGTGTTCTTGCGAATCTAAGTTTTTTTTCAAAAGTGGATGAAGAGCAGTTTTAATAGGTGTTGAGATGGCATCAGCATATGATTTGGAGACTGGGGGATAATTTTTTGATGCCTCGGCATAAGAGACACAGTTTTGAGCCATAAACATTTTAATGTTTTTTTGTCTTAAATGTTCTGGGCATGATTTGCTAGTGGCAAAGTGAGATCCCTTACATAAACAACAATTAACATTAAAATCAGCCTCGCTGGTACAAGAGTCTCCACAATGATCCTTTCCACATTTAAAGCATCTTGGGTTGGATCTGCAAGTTATTTTAGTATGACCGTACCTACAGCATTTATAGCATTGTATAGTAGGGTAAATGTATAAATCTACTGGGAGGGCATTATAACAAACGTAGACACGTTTCGGTAAAGTCTGTCCATCAAAAGTTACGACAACTGTTTCTGTTGCTTTCCAGGTAGTGTTATCATTAATAGTTATTTTACGGTTTATTCTTCTAACCTTTATTATTTTCCCACAACCAATGGGAACCTTAACATTATTAGCAATTTCCTCAGGTGACCAGTCTGAGGGAACACCTCTAATTACGCCTACTCGTGAAACGTTAAATGATGGGATAAAAGCTTTGAAGTTTTTATTTGAGAGATTAGGGTCATTAATAAAGTGGTTTGCGTCATTGTGGTCCGAAAATGATAGAGATAATCGGTTGCGTCCAATTTTCTTGAGGCTACCATCAATTATATTTTTGAAAGTATTATTTTTAAGGAATCGCCCAAACGAGACTGGATGTAGAGTAACATTATCATTCGGAGATGTAATAACTCTTTGGACATGAATAACGTAAGGTCCAAGGTCTGTACATTCATACTGTGTGCGGTAGTTAATATAATCTTTAGGTTTTTGGGGTTCCTTACTATCTGTTAGGGGGTTTGACAAATCTTTCATTGTAACATTGTCATTTACATTATTATCACCAGTAATAAATGAGGCACCCGAAGCATTATTTATCTCTGAGATTTCAGAAACAGAGTGAGAGCACTGACAGTCAGTAGATTTCAATTCATTGTTGCGCTTTTTGCGCCGTTTATTGCAGTGTTTGCATATTTTATTAGATGTATGAGATCTTTTCCTGTTAGTAGTTTGAGTTGAAGAAAGCGAAGTATCTGTATCGACACTACTATCGTCTATAGTAACATAGTGCGCTACCTGGAGAGGTCCACCTCCAGGATCGTCAGGGGGTTTGTTCATTTTAAAAAGTAAAAAGGAGACTTACCTACTTTAAACTGATAGTAAAACTACAATGATATTTACATAAAATTAAATATTTACACAAATAAAACTAATATCGATCCTCTGTTTCGCTAAATAATAATTTAAAAAGTCGCAGAACCAAAAATGACGTCCGCCAAATTTTATGTTTCCCGCGCTTTTTTCCTTTTTTTTATTACTAAGAAGGTTGCAACGTTTTAAAAATATAACATTCGAAATTCAAATAGTTCCGATTAGTTAGAAGTGCAAAATTTTAGTGTGCCCCATGTAGTAGTGCATATTCTGTATTATGACACACACATAAATGACAAGTTTTTTTTTTTTATATCATAAGACAGCAAACAAGCAGATGGGTCTCCTGATGGAAAGAGTCAACCATCGCCTATAGACACCAAAGATGTTAATGGTGCGTTGCTATCTTGTGGCGAGGTCTAATGCCATATGCATGTTTACCGGCTACCTTACCCTCCAAACCGGAACACGACAGTGACAAGCATTGACGCTATTGCGGCAGGAATAGGTAAGGCGGTGGTACCAGACCCGGGCGAGACAATGCAGAACTCTACCACCTAGTAGCCACGATGGTAGTGACTCGCATAGCCAATCGGTCGCCTTTTACGACCTGCCTGGTAGAACGGCAGTTGTTCTATTCTACAAAGGATCCCGGAACCAACACGGGGAGAAGTCAGTGCAGAACGAAACGAGTAGAACCATCCTAACCACACGCAAAAAAGGCGATAGTCGTCGAGTTGCGGAGACCCGCCCACGAGAAGAAGAAGAAGAAGAAGTCAGTGCAGTAACAAGACTGGTATATATCGCGTGAGGGCGCGCGGACGACTGGCGTCCCATATAAAGTTGCGTCTGCATCAGTAAATTCTAAATGTGTCTCCACAAGTCTGCTTGTTTGTTATCTTAAGATAAATATATAAAAATGTCGGAGTGTTGTAGAACACGCGGTTGGAGCCAAGTTTTTTATATTGCCCATTTTTTTATTTTTCGTCCTGCTTCCTTTCTCCCCCTTATGCCACCTTTCATCCATTCCCCACTTTTCCCTCGGTATCCCCGCCTTTTCCCCTTTCCTATCCTTTACCCTGGTCCCCCCTTTCCCTCTATCTCCCCTTCTCTCCATCTTGGCCCCTCTTATTTCCGCTTTCCCTCTGTCCCCATATTTTCCCATCTCCCACTTTCCCTATTGTCCCTTTACCTCCTTTTCTTCCTTACCCCCACTTTACCGCTTTCCCCTGTTTCTTACCATTAATGCTTCGCACTAATAGAGTGAAGTGCTATTCGCCTCTCCTGAAGTTGCTTCGTTAACCAGGTGAAACATGTGTTGAGAATATAATTTGTATGCCTTTGTTACTAAAGTGGGTTGGACTATTGTGCCACTGGGGTCTCCTTTAATTATCAGACCTTAAATAAGGTTGACCCGATCCTTACACTACCTTTTATTTCAGTTGCATCACTGTAGTTTCATGTAAGATTTTGCGGATTTTTTTCAAATTAAATACATTAATTTCTTCTTTGAAATAAAGTCCCGGTTGTAAGGGACCTAGAACGCAAGGAAAATATTCAAGGTGATGTAAATATTTGTCTATTATTTTCTTCAACAAAAGCAACAAGTCTTGTGTTACTTGTGTACAAGTGTGTAAACCTTTCAGTATTCTATTCGGCTGATAGTGGTGGCTCATTTACGATAGTCTATATCAGTGTTTTTCAAAGTTTTGTATGCGGCTCCCTAGGGGATCGCAAGGCCTTTGCAGGGGGTCGTGGACGGTAGTTTCGTGTTACTAAAAAAAAAACAAAGACAATATGTTTACCTGATAAGAAAAAAAATGTTTAAAAGATTTGATTTACTTAATGGATGGCAAAAGCGGCAGTGGTAAGAGGGTCGTTATTTTTTGTAACATGCTAAGTAGGTTGCGTCTTGCAAAAGATTGAATAACACTGCTCTATATTATAGGTTCTGGATATAGACACTGGTGAGATCTTAGGCGCTAACAAGGAGGGTGAACTTTGGATCAAATCCCCTCTACGTATGAAAGGGTACATGGGAGATCCAGAGGCGACCAAGGCGCTGTTTGACAAGGAAGGGTATGTGCGAACTGGGGATGTTGGATACTATGATGAAGATGGATTCTTTTATATTGTCGATCGGTTGAAAGAGCTCATCAAATATAAAGGATTTCAGGTAAGTTGAAACTAAACCACAGGTTCCTTTAATTACTGATTAAGCAATTGATTTACTTTACATAAATAAAATGTTTTTGTCTGCTCTGTGAAATATTACTATCTTGTATTATTCTATATTGCCAGTATGCTTAGAATAAACAGCGTATGATATGTGATGGGCGATAGAAGAGAGGTTTGACCAATAAGCAGAACTTATATCTCGTTTATTTGATGTAATGCAACGAGATATAAGTTCTTTTTATTGGTCTCAACTCTCCTTTATCCAATCGAAATATCACACACTACATCTTAAATATCGTCTCTGAGGTCTAGTGGCCCGGTGTCGGAGTCGACCACATGAGGTCCCGGATTCAATTCCTGGGTTGGGTAAATCAAAATGTGGTTTTTCAGTTTTATAAAAAAAAACCGGTTGGCGATAGGCTTACTATCTATCACATCATGGGAGTAAGTATCTTCGGCTAATCGTGGGTACACTTGTACCTCTGCCTACATCTTCGGAGATACGGGCGTGAAGATACTTTTTTGTTTATGTTAAGCGGCCTGTAATAGATTTCTCTATTACAGGCCGCTTAACATAAAGTCATCAAATTTTAAATGAAAACAGTCTATGGATATTAGAAAATACTTGGTATCCAATTGAAGAGCTGTGAATATGGAATTTAAAAAATTGCACTTAGATATTCCAAGCTATTGATGAGCAGCAGAAAGAACGTCAGAGTTTAATCATTTGCATGCATACAAGCATGTTAACATTTCCCTAAATAGTTTTATTTACTATTGTCAGGTCCAGCTTAATAAGCCGTGTCAGGTGGTTTAAAGTTTTGACGCGAGTTTGACCAATATTTTATCTCTATTACCATGTAATGAATATGCGTGGGAAAGTATTCGGCCAATAGGCCGATAATTAATATCAGGATTTTTACGAATAATTTATTAGCTTTATGGCAACATATATATTGCAGTGTAAAAGCCATGTAAACGTAACTACATTTTCTTAATTTTACACGAGAGCTAAAATACTATCATTAGTATCATTGACTAACACCCATAAAATGAGCATATAATTTTCTTACTTTGGGGTTAGATCGATTTGTGTAATTTGTCCAGCGATATTATACTTATTATTATTATTATAAAATACTGTAAAAACTCACCTCTTCAAACCTAACTGGCGTTTTAATGCAGATAATATGTAATTGTGCAAAGAAATATATTAAAATGTTATCATTTTTTCAAATAAGTTCCTTTAGCTCTAGTAAAGTAACCAGTAGGTAGCAAAATAATTATAAGTTATTTAACAAAATACATATTTATAAGCTTTGCTAGATCTTTAAAAATGTTTTTTTTTGTTATTTCGTTTCCTTTGAATTTGAGAAATATTGAATATTTACTTTGGTTTGAAATTTCACAGGACTACATTGTAAACCATTCAATAAAAAAACGTTTTTGATTGTTTTTGTAGATACGTTTACATGGTTCTTATGCCGCGATATGCAGCATGTAAAAGACCTTGTCCAACCCGAAAGAGGCATTTAGGTATGTTTATGATATTATAAAAAATGTGTGAGCCGGTTGACCCTGCAATTCCATTCCTGAACCTACCCACTAAATAGATATTTTAAGCACAAAAGAGTAAAAAATATAAGCATAGATTTTTTCAGTTCAGTCATCTAGTTTTTGTCATTGACAAATCCCAAATAAATTCACTAATTTTAATCCAATATACAGTATTTGACGCAATTTTTCAAGGAGTAAAACTGATAAAAAAATTACATTAGTCAGTAGATTAGACAAAGAGTTATTTTAAAAATATTAAGTAAACTTACTTGTTGTAAACAACATATTTTGATATTTGAAAAGCTGTAACTTTTAGAAACTTGTTTCGATTTTGATTTTTGGAACAGCACTAGACACAGTTTTTCAAGTTCTAAAATATTGTCAAAAATTAAAAATTTATTGATTAAAAATCTCGGTTATGTCAAAAAAACACTTTTTGCAAAAAATGTCAACGATTACTCCCAAATGAACAAACTGATTTTGATGCAATTTGTGGCATTCAACACGGTTTTTTGAGAAATATAGCTGATTATATTTTGGAATTAATCGATATATTATTTGTATTATAAAAAAATGGTAGATTAATTTGAAAGTTATTATTTAAAAAAACATTGTTTTTCCCAAACATTTTTTGCAAATATTTTTTTTTATTTTTTTTCAATTTTCTTTAAGACTGATTTTACTGTCACGCTGACCACACGCTGACGGTCGACGCTGATGTATGTAGCCTACAGCCGTCAGCGCTGAGGGTCAGCAGCATATTTCTATATTATTTTTATCTACAATAGTAGATAGTACAGAGGTAAACAAATCTAGGGGGGAAGGCTGTCCCTCCCTACTCTGCCCCGCCCCCCCCCCCCATCGTTACGCCCATGAATATAAATATATTTACGCAGGTAGCACCCGCAGAGTTGGAAGCGATAGTGTTGCGTTTGGACGGGGTAGTCGACTGCGGCGTGGTGGGTCTGCCCGACGAGCTGGCTGGGGAGCTGCCGCTCGCCTTCGTCGTCCAGCAGCCCGGCGCGCACCTCAGCGAGGACGACGTGCTGCAGGCCGTCGCTAAACAGGTACACGCACACACGTACACGTGTACACACGCTCACGCGCGCGCATACACGCACACACACGCACGCTCACGCGCCCACACTAGGCATGGCAATTATTGTTAAATTATGTTAACTGGTATGTTGTTAAAATTAATTAATATTTAACAGTTATTTATTTATGTTATATCAGTAGTTGGCTATGCCTATATATTACAACTAACTGTTGCCTGCGACTTCGTCCGCGCGGACTTCATTTACTCCGCACTGCTCCTCCCCTGTAGGTGATAGCGTGATAATATGTAGCCTATATGTTGACCCGACCTGCTAGTAATATTCATTCAAAATTTGAAGTAAATCCATGCAGTACTTTTTGAGTTTACTCCGGACATACATACAAACAAACAGATAAACAAACAGACAAGAATTCTAAAAACTATATTTTTGGCTTCTTGTTCTCTCTTTTGCTTCTTGTGTATTCTAAAAACTATATTTTGTTGTAGATCACGCCCCAAGTATTCTTTTAAAAAAATATTCAATGTACAGTTTTGACTTTCCTACGATTTTATTATATGCATAGATAACTAGTAGAAGTAGTAAAAACGCAAAGCCGTCTAGTTAGCGACCAAAAAAAGGTCCTCTGGAGTAGTTTAACAGTTATTATTATCATAAATCAAATATCTTTAATTTAATAACATTATTAAAAGCAACAAAAACGCAAAGACGTCTAGTTAGCGACCAAAAAAAGGTCCTCTGGAGTAGTTTAACAGTTATTATTATCATAAATTAAGGTAGCTCCAATATTTTTAATAACATTATTATCCTATATGAAGTTATTGGTAATTTTTAACAGTATTTGCTAATATAAATAACAGTTGTTAATTGTTAAAAAAATTTAGTACGAAATTTAATATGTTAACACACACACACACACACACACACACACACACACACACACACACACACACACACACACACTCACTCACACTCACACATACATGTACTCGCACAGTCACACACGCACACCGTCAAACTCACCGCATATGTCGCGTATACATACGCACTAAAACTTTATAAACTACTCCGAATACTCCAATAGAAACAACTTATATGTATATTTAATTAAACTTCATCGACTTTTGCGACATAATTGTGCAACACTTACGTTTTCAACTGACAAAAAAGCGGAAGTTATTTTACTGGAATTTGATAATATCTATGTGTGATATACCATCATACTTTGGCGTCGATATTACTTGAGACAGTACTTGAGTATCATCATACATATTTAGGCGTCCGAGCACGCAATGGGTATGTTTGTCCACAAATTTCTTGGGGACAAAAACCATATCAAAATCATTCGTTTTAATTTAAATTAGGTATATTTCAACTTAGAGAACAGTAGTTTTTGAGATATAGGTATAGTTGCCAGATATTTGAAATTGTTTTTTTTAATTGAAATAAAAAATATTTGCCGCACTCAATTCAACGTCTGTTTTCTCTCTCTCTTAACTTTGACTATAGCACCGTCATTCAAGAAAATTTCATATTGGATAAATAACAATTAGTAAATTAATTACATTTAAATTATATTTAACCTGTAACGACATCTGACAATTTTAAAAAGCTAATAACTTATTGTGTTTTTTTAGGTTTCACCGGCCAAACGTTTGAGAGGTGGAGTGATTTTTATTGATGAAATACCAAAGAATCCATCTGGAAAAATTTTAAGGCGAGAATTGAGAAAAATGCTTTCCTTAATACAAAAAAGTAAATTGTAGTGTACTAACAAATGTTTATTAACTGTTAATGTAACCAAAATGTTAGTGATACTTTAAAGGGAATTTTCATCGTTAGTTTTTATAAATGGCACACATAAGTATACACAATGCATGACGCGGCGTTTACGCTGCATGTACGTTCAACAAACACCTACGTCCTAATCTTTAAAAATGGTTGTATAAATGAGCTTTTATTGATAAGACGAAGAAGAAGATAATAATAATATATAATCTAGCCGTATGTACCTAAAATACAAATTGCTCGAACCGTATCTTATTAACGCCTGCGTGACGTCACATATTTTGACGTCACTACAATGGCAGCAACACGCAGTAGCAATTTGCAGAACAACCGGTGAATTATGGTGAACCGGAAAGTATTGTCGTTCGATTCACTGTTGAGGAAATTGGCGTAATGACATTTGTGTAGAGTTTATTTTTGATCCGAGCATATATGATAAGAATTTCACCATTACTGTTCTGGTACTTGTCGTAATGTGTTCAAAAGTATTAAGATTATAGTATAAGTACAATAAATTACGCTATAATGTGAGTGCACTTATGTAGGTACTAAGTTAACTTATAAAACATTCCGTGGTTTTGATTTAACTTTTTACTCACAGTTGAGTTTTTACGAATACCACCTTAATTGTAACATATAATAACATATACCTCTTTTGCGCCAAATCAAACGTCACGATGACATTGACAAAACATATTTTTATTAGAGAAGGTGAAGTTTTAGAATATGGTTAAGTATCGTTATAAACGTGTTTTAAATATTGTTCTAGTACAATTAATTAAACTAGCAATATTTAAAAAGTCCAAAGAGATAATATTTTAAGCAATAAATGAGAAGTTATTGAATTTACTCTTCTATATTTATTTATAAAAATTTGGTATAGACAGATAGTGAGAAATTTTGATATTAAAAATAATTAAATAATCTGAAATAAATGCAGTAAAACTGCAATATCCTCCTGTATATCTGAAACCCTGAATCAGATCTTTGACAAATTTATGTGGAACCAATGGGAAGTATAATTTAGCGATCAATTTACAATCGTTGGGGCTCGGATTCGATTCCCGATATGTCCAAACATTTGTTTGATGAGCATAGATGTGTTTCTGGGTTTGAGTGTTTATTAAGTATATTTTGAGTATTATGTACCTTTAGGGGTAATTTCAACACTTTACCGTGATATATGAAATTGCTTTCGGGGCCTTAGTCGCTTTACTTTTACTCCTAGGGTCGGTTGTCGCTGTTAGGTAGTAGGGAATTAATAGACGTTTATAAGTAGTGCATATTCTGTATTGTGTCACAACATAAATATAGACTGGTATATACTACGTGAGGACGCGCGGACGACTGACTTCTCACAATGTCTTTACAATTTACGTATAAGGTTTGCGTCAGCGCATCCTATACTGTGTCCCCATACCTCTATGTTATAGTATAGTTGACTAACAACAAATTTGTTTAATTTGGGGTTAGATCAATTCGTGTAATTTGTTCAGTGATATTTATTTATTTGTAGTTCTAAGGTTACAAACATAAATCAAATACACCATATTGAACACCTTCTTTTTGGGAAGTTGGTTGTTAATACATACATGAAATGGGCTAGTTAACTAAATAGGCTAGTTAACTAAATTTGAAAACTGTAATAATTTACCTTATTAAGTATATTAACCAGAAAGATGTTTTTATTATTAAATCATATTTATTATTAAATAACGTACATTTATAATAAAATCTTGCTTTTCTTTTTCATTTCAAATGACATCACGCCGTGGTAATATTACATCATACTATGTGGTTTCAATGAAAATGTTCAAAACAATATGACGTTTTACTACGGTGTGACGTGACACTTCAAGATTTCCATTCACTGTCATCTGACTTAATGTCTATTTTTGTCTAATCTTTTTTAACAAATAGTTTATTTTTTTTTTGTTATCTCCATAATATTATAATCATTAAAACTACAATATATCCGATTCATTGTTAGTGGACATAAGCCACTCTTATAGAGAACGAAATTAAATTGTATTCGTATAGTCCCTACTTTAATATTATAAATGCGAATGGAAATTTATTTGTTACGCTTTCACGCGAAAACTGCTTAACCGATCATCATGAAACTTTGTACACATATACTTGGATGTATTAAAAGTAACATAGGATACTTTTTATTAAAAAAATCTTAAATACGAGTGAAGCGCGGATAAAACCTAGTAGGTAAGATAAAATGACCACCTCCTTGGTAGTAAAAAGGTGAAATTAATTAAATATGCTATTATCCGCGAACTGTTCTACGTATCCTTCGTAATGGTACCGAAAAGAAAGACGTCGGTTTAATAAATGGATGAGATTCACCGATGGTCCGGATAAAAGTAAGACCCCAGCGGCATAATTAGTGCGGTAGTGTTCGTTTCTCCTGAAGATGCTTCGGTTTCGAAGTGAAACGTGTGTTGAGTGCATACATAAGTTGTGTGCTTTTGTGATTGGTGCCGGGGTGATCGTGTTTGTAAAAGTGCGGTGGATGTGGGTGGATAATTGTGCCACTGGGGTCTTCGTTTTATCCGGACCCTAGTTGAGTCTCATCCATTTATTAATCAGACGTCTTTCTTTTCGGTACCATCACGGAGGATACATAGAACAGTCCGCGGATAATAGCAATTTTAATTACTTTCACCTTTTTAATAATGGATTTCCGCAAAGTAACGCCTGAATCAATAAAATATCCTTGGTAGTAGTTAGCGCATAACAACCGTCGCGTCGCCTCGACAAACCCGCTTATGATATTATGTAGTGTAAGTTAATTTTTGTCGACTGTTTTTTCATCGTAGGAGAAATTATCTCTATTTGTTTGCTGAAGTTAATATGGATTTACACATGTTTCGACTTAATACGTCAAAATAGAGATAATAATGTTTACATACATCGTGATGTATTGGGCAAATGAACTATTTGTTGAAATTGACTTCGATCGACAAAATCTCTCTTCTCTTGTGCGTGATATATCTCGTCTGCATACCTTATGAGGACTAGTTAGGCATTTATATAATAAGCATAGTCATTTGTATTCTACTGGGTCTGGTTTATTATGCAATAATTTGTTTAAAGTGTTGGGTCTTACCTATCCGACATATTTCTAATTTGTTTGGTTTGTTATAAATAAAAGTAAGTTGAACTTTATGGCAGAGAAGAAAAATCTTTGCTTGATTTAAAAATAGCGTAGCTATACTACAAGTTTGATTAGTTTCATGACTTTCAAGTATAATCCTTTTTAAAATTTACTTGCTATTAAAAAGTGTCCATTAAATTTTAATACGGCTTATTGTATTAAATTAATTTGATAATTTCGGCTGACGCTATATTCTTGCATCACTTTGAGGCTATCATCAATCTCCTTTGGAAATTGCCAATGCCTTACTTCAACATCAAATGAGTGCAACCTCTGCATATAACATTATTTATTCTGTGCTGTTTAAACGTGTTTTCGAGATTTTATATATACCTAATAGTAAAATCTTGATTTTTGGTCAAAGTTGGATAGGAAGGAAGAAACATAATATCCGCGTACTGAAATCATGTTCTATTGTGATTGTTCTTTTATTTTCCTATCCTTTACTGAGAATGAAAATGACGAGAAACGAAATATACGCACAACTTTAATTACAATTATATATAAAGAGTAAGTGCATAGTTAAACCTTGTGAGGAATGAATATAAGTAAATATATTTGTATTTCTACAAAATTATAAAAGCCAACGTATGTGCAAAAAAACCCTAATTTAATTTAAGATGTATGCGAGTAGCTTACTTATAGGTATTAGGGTAGAAGTAACGGTTGTTACCACTGTGCCATTTGTGGTCAATTAATGAAAAAAATGTATATAAATAATTAAGTGTTTATACATTATCAATATAAATATGATTCAATTAAGTGCAAACGTTTGAAAATTTAGTAAAAATATTATTTAACATTATAACTTTTTGTACATTGATCGAAAATTTTATGTGGCCAAAACCGGTACTTCTTTCAACCGAATCTAGCTACAATTTTGGATATCATTAGTTAAGCTCTTAAACTATATTAAATTTTCTGTTCAATTGATGATTAATCGTGATATAACTGTAATTTGTATTAATATTGCATTTTTATAATTTGTTATTTATCCAATAAAGTGAGATTATTTAAATATAATGTTCGTTACTTACCTCAGTCTCAATCCATTCCTTGATTGTATGTTGATTTGTATGAAAAAATTGAAAAGCACACAATCGGATAGTAACAATGTACGGAGTTCCCCATACTGTACAAATGTTCTCAAGCAACTTAGTTTTGTCTTTAAATATTTGTTTCTACCAGTGGCATAGTTAGAAGAAGGTGGCGGAAGCGGTCCGTCCTCCAATAGACACCGACACCCAATCGTGAAAAAATTTAATTTAAAACCTTATTATAAAAGACAACAAATAGTGCCTAGGAAGAACAACTTGCCAAAGGACGGAGCGCGAGCTGTGATTAGTTACATTAACGCATAAGAAAATACGCATATGAATCTTGGACGCTTTTACCACTCCGGCACCGTCGTTTCTTCAACGACCATCCTGAGTAGGGTGACCATGATGGCCGCACTGGTTTCTGCTGCCAATAAACTTCGTCAATTTTGTCAATTTTAATGTGTTTCGTAATCCTAAGTATTCTTACCATCACAAAGAGACTTTATTGTTGAAATCTAAGGGGCTCGGGTTCGATTCCCAACAGGGACAAGCATTTCTGTAATGAGCATAAATGTTTGTAGGAATTTCTGGGTTTGTGTATGCATTAAATAGGTACATATATTTTAGTAATTATACCTACGTATTTCTGTGCTTAATATTGTTACGTACTCGGGTTCGCAATTGTAGGAAAACACCACTTATATTAAATCCGTGTATTTACACAACACAACACAACGTAATACTAAAATACACTTTACACAATAGTCACTCGCTGTACTATCCCTGAACTTAGAACACTACACAATAAAACACTTCTTGCTTCGCACTGGTCACTTGATGTATCGCTCTCGATCGCTTGATAAAAACTGCCTTGTGTTTGTCAACATCTCTGTATTTATAGGCAGGGGAAAGTCCTAGCTGGATCCAGAAAAATCTAAATGTATCGGGAAACAATGAATCACTTCTTATCGTAAACATGTTATGAGTTATAAATCCTAGTACACGCTACTTTCAACCTTATGCCATATCCCACAAAGTCCATTATGGCATAGCCCCGGTAACTATTTGTTTGTCAACAGGAGTTTTCTAGATAGTTAGCGCGCCTGCGCTCATACTCTACACGCTTCTAGATTATTCGTAACACTACCCCCCTCTTAGTTATGTTCGTCCCGAACATCATTACTTCCATTGTAGATAGCTAATCGATCAACATGAACAATCTTCATGGTCCCTCTTGGTTGCTTCTGCACTCGGTAGGTTACGTCATTGATCCGTGTGATTACTTTGTATGGCCCATCCCAACGTCGCTGTAACTTAGGTGATTTTCCTTTTCGTCGAACCGGATTATGTAGCCAAACAAGAGATCCTTCCTGAAAACCTCGATGATTGGCGTTTCGGTCGTATCTGGTCTTCATCCGCTGACTTGATTCCAATGCATTTTCACTTATTAACGAGTGTATATCGCGTAACCTCTCACGAATGTCTTCAACATGTTCGGTATACTTAATTGGGTCTCTGCATTCGGTGGCGGGCCTCCAGTCATTAAGTCTGGTGGTATACGTAACTGTCTGCCGAAGTTGGCATAGGCTGGCGTCACTTTTATGCTTTCGTGTTCCGCTGTTCGGTAAGCCAGTAAGAACAGAGGTATGTATTTATCCCAGTCCTTTTGGTGATCTACCAGCTTTGTCTAAGTGTCTTTCCAAAGTTTGGTTAAATCGTTCGACCATTCCATCAGATTGCGGGTGATAAGGTGTAGTTCTTGTTTTGTACACTCCTAATAATTTACACATTTCCTGGAATACATTCGATTCAAAGTTTCTGCCTTGGTCTGAATGAATCTCCAGCGGAACGCCAAATCTGCATATCACCTCATTGACTAATTTCTCAGCAACCGTCGTGGCTTCCCTTGTGGAAAAATTTCTCGGATAAAAGTAGGTAAATAACTTACAAAGTGAAAGTAACAGTTTATGAATGTTTATTTTTATTTAAAAAGTCGAAAAAAGTCTTACAAAGTCGGAAAAACTCTGAATTTGATATAAAAATTCGGAGTAATTCCAAAATTTCGGACTCTTCCAGAAGAGTTATTCAGTGTTAATAAATCTTTCTGCCGTGCAACGTTTATGGGTACTAAAAGAAATATATTAAAAGTTATTAATACTACGAAAGTGTAATAAAGGGGAAAAAAATATAACTAATACTTCCCCGGTTTTCCGTTTAAGAATTTGAAACTTTCTTCTTTGTTTAAAAAAAGGTTACCGTTACTGTCGATCAATATTATAAACTTTGTTTCTTCAATTTTTGATAATTATTATTAAAATCTATTATATCACAACGTTATTTGCCAATTTTTATTTTATTGTACTTTTATTACATAAATATATTTATAAATTAAGTAAAAATTAAAACAGCTGATCTAATTAGCTTTTGACAGGTTGAGTCAGTGTTGCCAGAGAAAAAGTCAATCTTTCGTCCTTAAGAGCATGTGTCAGAGGCCTAGTAGCATATCAAAGCAGTCAAGAATAACGACGTTAATAAGTCGGCGATTGCTAAACATCTACAGCTGTAGTCGGGCCGTAATCACTGGATGGAATTTCATAGGCCACGCGTATTTTCGACAGAAGGCCATATTACATTCCACGGCTAGTGAAAGAAGCCATTGAAATCAAAAAACATCCAAATTTCAACCGGGAAGACGCACGTAGTACGTCCTTGATAAGTTTTCTTGGCACGTATTGATTTTTGAAAAGCTGTATATTTTGGAAACGATGATCGATTTGATCTTTCAAATGGCATTCAACTCAATTTAAATATTGCTTTAGCTAAAAAATCGGTAGGTTCAAAAATTTCGAAGCAATGTCAAAAAAACATTTTCGTCTATGATAGATCCCAAACAAATTTACCGATTTTTATCCAATTAACGGTACTTGGCGCAGTTTTTAAAGGAGAAACGATGATTAGACTTTGAAGTCAATCGGTATATTAGCCTGAAAGTTATTTCCAAAATATTAAGTAACTTTGCTAAAGAAAACGTAATTTTAATATTTGAAAAGTTGTAACCTTTGAAAATAAGGTTCGGTTTTGATTTTTAAAAGGGCATTCGACGTAATTTTTATAGTATTAAAATATCGTAGAATACCAAAAAATAATTGGTTGAAATATTTCGAAGTTATGTCGAAAAAACACTTTTTTCAAAATTTTCGTCAACGATTACTTCCAAACGAATAAACTGATTTTGAGGCAATTTATGCATTAGATGTATTTTTTTGAGGAATAGTTTTTGTACTCAATCGGTACATTAATCTGGAAGTTATTAAAAAAAAAATTGTTTCGTCACAATTTGTTTAGGGTATTTTCAAAATTTCTCAAAATCTCTTAGGCCCATTTGGTACAAAATTTCAGGAAGTATAAGTTGAGCGGAATCCAATCGAATGCCACCAACCGCGTTTCAATCGGTCCAGGCGTTCAAAACTTATGAGTTGTTGACACACACACACACTCACACACACACATACATACAGACATACTGACGTCATCGCGAAAATAGTCGAAAATGGTTCCTAAGCCCACAAAACGCGGACATATGGTGAAAACTCCATTTCCATCCAAACGAGTAATTCATGTATTATTGAATTGTTTCTCCAAAACAGCTCTATTGGTTTTAATGAAATGTTGTAATTAGATAGTCTTTTACTAAGGTAATTGACCGTACTATGAAAAATTATCTATACATACAATAAAATCGTAGGAAAGTCAAAACTGTACTGAATTTTTTTTAAAAGAATACTTGGGGGTGACCTACAATCGATATCAAAGCCAAAAATATAGTTTTTAGAATTTATGTCTGTCTGTTTGTCTGTATGTATGTCCGGAGTAAACTCAAAAAGTACTACATGGATTTATTTCAAATTTTGCATGACTATTACTAACAGGTCGGGTCAACATATAGGCTACATATTATCAAGCTGTCACCTACGGGGGAGGTGCTGTGCGGAGTAAACGAAGTCCGCGCGGACGAAGTCTTGGGCAACAGCCAGTATAATTATGGCGAGCGAAGCGAGCCCTACACTAGGCGACTTTCTATGCACTTTTGTGGTACATTTTCCTGAAAAAGTATCCCACTTTAAGGTTTGGGCTTTGACGTGGTGGTTTAAATTCATGTCTAGATATATTATCTACCATTAAAATGCTATTTCATAAACATTAAAAAAATAGAAAATACATTTTGTATTAGAATTTTATTACTGCTAACGCCATCTATTATAAAAATAAATAAATAATAATAATAAATAAATATTCACGGGACAAACTACACTTACTGATCTAACCCCAAAGTAAGCAAATATTTGCTTGTGTTATGGGTGTTAGTCAACGATACTAATACATAGAAATACATAATATATAAATACCAGAATATATATAATAAACACCTAAACCCAGAAATACAAACATTTCCGCTCATCACACAAATGCTTGTCCCCGTCGGGGATCGAACCCGAGCCCCGTTGATTGCGTAGTCAGGGTCGCTAACCACTCGACCAACGGGAGGGTCAAATAACGAGTAAAAATGCTACAAAGCTACACTAGGCGACGATCTGTGCCCTTTAGTGGTACATTTTACTAAAAAAATATCGCACTTTTAGGTTTAAGCTTTGGCGTGGTAGTTTTATTTTGTTTAATTCATTTTCATTCACTCCAGTTTAATACAATATTAATCTATTAAAACACTTGTACTTTTTAACTTCCCACTACGTATGTAGATAGGAAGGTTACTGATTTTGCTCCGATTTTCAAAAATGGAGTTTTCACCATATGTCCGCGTTTTGTGGGCTTAGGAACCATTTTCGACTATTTTCACGATGACGTCAGTATGTCTGTATGTATGTGTGTGTGTGAGTGTGTGTGTGTGTGTCAACAACTCATAAGTTTTGAACGCCTGGACCGATTGAAACGCGGTTGGTGGCATTCGATTGGATTCCGCTCAACTTATACTTCCTGAAATTTTGTACCAAATGGGCCTAAGAGATTTTGAGAAATTTTGAAAATACCCTAAACAAATTGTGACGAAACAATTTTTTTTTTAATAACTTCCAGATTAATGTACCGATTGAGTACAAAAACTATTCCTCAAAAAAATACATCTAATGCATAAATTGCCTCAAAATCAGTTTATTCGTTTGGAAGTAATCGTTGACGAAAATTTTGAAAAAAGTGTTTTTTCGACATAACTTCGAAATATTTCAACCAATTATTTTTTGGTATTCTACGATATTTTAATACTATAAAAATTACGTCGAATGCCCTTTTAAAAATCAAAACCGAACCTTATTTTCAAAGGTTACAACTTTTCAAATATTAAAATTACGTTTTCTTTAGCAAAGTTACTTAATATTTTGGAAATAACTTTCAGGCTAATATACCGATTGACTTCAAAATCTTATCATCGTTTCTCCTTTAAAAACTGCGCCAAGTACCGTTAATTGGATAAAAATCGGTAAATTTGTTTGGGATCTATCATAGACGAAAATGTTTTTTTGACATTGCTTCGAAATTTTTGAACCTACCGATTTTTTAGCTAAAGCAATATTTAAATTGAGTTGAATGCCATTTGAAAGATCAAATCGATCATCGTTTCCAAAATATACAGCTTTTCAAAAATCAATACGTGCCAAGAAAACTTATCAAGGACGTACTACGTGCGTCTTCCCGGTTGAAATTTGGATGTTTTTTGATTTCAATGGCTTCTTTCACTAGCCGTGGAATGTAATATGGCGTTCTGTCGAAAATACGCGTGGCCTATGAAATTCCATCCAGTGATTACGGCCCGACTACAGCTGTAGATGTTTAGCAATCGCCGACTTATTAACGTCGTTATTCTTGACTGCTTTGATATGCTACTAGGCCTCTGACACATGCTCTTAAGGACGAAAGATTGACTTTTTCTCTGGCAACACTGACTCAACCTGTCAAAAGCTAATTAGATCAGCTGTTTTAATTTTTACTTAATTTATAAATATATTTATGTAATAAAAGTACAATAAAATAAAAATTGGCAAATAACGTTGTGATATAATAGATTTTAATAATAATTATCAAAAATTGAAGAAACAAAGTTTATAATATTGATCGACAGTAACGGTAACCTTTTTTTAAACAAAGAAGAAAGTTTCAAATTCTTAAACGGAAAACCGGGGAAGTATTAGTTATATTTTTTCCCCTGTATTACACTTTCGTAGTATTAATAACTTTTAATATATTTCTTTTAGTACCCGTAAACGTTGCACGGCAGAAAGATTTATTAACACTGAATAACTCTTCTGGAAGAGTCCGAAATTTTGGAATTACTCCGAATTTTTATATCAAATTCAGAGTTTTTCCGACTTTGTAAGACTTTTTTCGACTTTTTAAATAAAAATAAACATTCATAAACTGTTACTTTCACTTTGTAAGTTATTTACCTACTTTTATCCGAGAAATTTTTCCACAAGGGTTCCTGATTAGGGATTGCGAACACCTCCGGCCATTTCGTGAAGTAATCCATCACGACCATAAAATACTTGTTTCCGTTATCTGTCTTAGGAAATGGTCCAGCCACGTCAATCGCTATCCTTTCCCAGGGGGCTCCCACGTTGTATAGTCTAAGGTTGCCTCGGCTTCTGACCTGCGGACCTTTCACTGCTGAGCATGACGTAGATTTTCGGCACCAATTCTCGACCACTTCTCGGCAATTCAACCAATAAAAACGCTCTCGTACCTTTACCAATGTTCGCCGTACTCCAAGATGTCCTCCAGGAACCCCATCATGCAACTCACGTAGTACGTCCTTGATAAGTTTCCTTGGCACGACCAACTGTAGATGATGTTCTCTTCCTGAAGGTTTTTCCCATTTGCGGTACAGTAAGCCATTTTGCAACACAAGGCTTTCCCACTGCGCCCAATAACTTTTCGTAATGGCGCTGAAGGGAGCCAGCTCCTGCCATTCGGGCTTTCCCGTGTCTTGCTTCTTCCAATCTATTAGAGGCCGCAAATCTCTATCTTCGTACTGGGCCTCACGCATCTCATCAGTTTCCCACCTGTCATCCGTAGGCTTAGCTCGCAGTACTTGAACCCTTTCCTTCATCTCCATCCTTACACAATGTTTACAATCTTCCGCACAAGGTCGTCGTGATAACGCATCCGCATTCGAGTGAGACCTTCCACTGCGGTGTTCTATGTTAAAGTCAAACTCTTGCAATTGCTCAATCCAGCGAGCCACTTGGCCTTCCGGGTCCTTGAATTGTAACAACCACTTCAAAGCAGCATGGTCGGTACGCAGCTTGAAGGGTCGCCCAATCAGATACTTCTTGAAGTGTCGAAGAGTCTTCACTACTGCCAATAGTTCTCTTCTTGTAACACAATAGTTTCGTTCCGGCCGCGATAATGATTTGCTGAAGTAAGCTATCACAACTTCTTGATCGCCTTGCTTCTATGATAAGATACCACCAATGGCAGTGTTACTCGTTTCCCTGGGCTGGATTAACAGGCTGGTTGACCTGCCTGCTCTCTTCAGCTGCTGAGCTTCCGGCCGCTTGCTGTCGCCAATTAACTGCACCCGTTGGTTTGGTGGGGCAGTTGACTCTAATGTGCCCACGTTTCCCGCAGGCATAACACATGGGACCCAGTCTTCTAGGTTCCGCTTCCTTTGTTTGAGCCACAACTTCTGTAACCTCACGTACTTTATGTGCTCGAGGTTCGTAGCGAACAGCTTCTACATCCAGCGCATGAGCCAAAGCCTCCTTCATTGTCACGTGGTGCTGAAGGCGAACAGCAGCACGCACTTCCAGGTCTCGAATTCCATCAATAAACGCCTGGACGATGGTGTTATTCACTGTGTGAGCGTCGGCTGAAGATTACGCCTTCCTCACAAGCTTCTCAATTTCCACGGCCCATTGTTGAAGTCCCTCGCCGCTCCGCTGTACACGGTCCTTTAATTGGGCACGGAACACATGCTCCAAGTGACGCTCACCGTAGCGAGCTTCCAATGCCTCCATCAAATCAGCAAACTGATATTCTTTAGGCATTGCATCCAACACAGAGAGCGCCTGTCCCCGCAACGCCGTACTTAGAGCTGTTAAGCAATGTTCGTCTGTCCAACCACTGGCCTTCGCTGCTATTTCAAACTGAGTGCGGTACGCACTCCATGACGTAAGACCGTCATAAGTGGGTACCTTTACCCGAGGACCCACCTGGTGAGAGCAGCTTGTAATGGCAGCACCCGACTTAACTCCCGTGATCTTCATTTTCATGACTTCCCTCTCCAGTTGGTCCATGTTTTCACTCATTTTGTCGCAGCTGGCCTCCAAGTGGTCAACCCTCTTCTCAACACCCTTCATGTCGCGCTTGACGAGGCCCACATCGCTTTTAAGCTGGTCTTGTTGCACCAGGATAACCATCAATTTATCATCAAACCCAGATAAATGTTCCTTGATCTGTTCCCGTAGCTGCTGTTGTTGCTGAAATTGTTCTCGTAGCTCTCGTTGTTGTTGGAGTTGTTGCTCTCGTAGCTGTTGCTGAATAGCTGCCAGTATGACAGATAGATCAGTAGGCGCCGCGCTCGAAGATAATGACGTGCTGGCAACACTTCCGGGTTCCTCACCTGCACGCATCTCAGTGTCCTTTGACACCCTCTTGTCTCAGCCTGAGACCTGGTGGTAACACCTTCCTTCGGAATAAGTGGCATTTTTTTAACACAATTTCACTTCCGACACCAGTTGTTACGTACTCGGGTTCGCAATTGTAGGAAAACACCACTTATATTAAATCCGTGTATTTACACAACACAACACAACGTAATACTAAAATACACTTTACACAATAGTCACTCGCTGTACTATCCCTGAACTTAGAACACTACACAATAAAACACTTCTTGCTTCGCACTGGTCACTTGATGTATCGCTCTCGATCGCTTGATAAAAACTGCCTTGTGTTTGTCAACATCTCTGTATTTATAGGCAGGGGAAAGTCCTAGCTGGATCCAGAAAAATCTAAATGTATCGGGAAACAATGAATCACTTCTTATCGTAAACATGTTATGAGTCATAAATCCTAGTACACGCTACTTTCAACCTTATGCCATATCCCACAAAGTCCATTATGGCATAGCCCCGGTCAACTATTTGTTTGTAAACAGGAGTTTTCTAGATAGTTAGCGCGCCCGCGCTCCAACTCTACACGCTTCTAGATTATTCGTAACAATATCATTGTTATTCCCGTGTATAAATCTGAGGATATTTCAGACATTAACAATTATTATCCGCTAAAGGCCTATTTCTGTTCTACCATCTTTGTCTAAGGTCCTTTAAAATTATTAAACTTAAGACTCTTTAATTATCTGAAAAAGTGTCATATATTGTCACCCTTCCAATTTCGTTTCCTGAAAGGAAAATCTACTGAGCAAGAAATCAGAAATACTTTATTCAGTAAAACTTTTTACAAGTTATTTTGACACGTCAACATATTTTTTTAAAAACTACTACCGGATCGGAAACTCGGCCACACACTGAGAAGATCCGGCGGAAGAAACTCAGCGGGCTTGTCTTTTTTTTCATATCATTGATTTTTTTACATTATCACAATATTACAAAAAATATATATGAGATTGGTATGAGGAGCAATTAATCCCAGGCTTTTTTGTCTTCTAAATAATCGGAGATTTTATAATATCCTTTTTTACACAGTTTTGTTTTAACACATTTTTTAAATTTATTGACTGGTAGATCGCTTATAGTTTCGGAAAGTTTATTGTAAAAGCGTATACATTGCCCCATAAAAGAGTTACTTATTCTGTGGAGACGAGATGCATGCACAACAAGATTGTTTTTGTTCCTTGTATTAAGTGAGTGTACGTCACCATTTTTTTAAAAAAAGCAAATATTTTTACGAACGTACATCAAGTTCTCAAATATATATTGGGATACAACAGTTAGAATATTGATTTCTTTGAATTTTTCTCTCAGGGAAACCCTCGGGCTAAGATTGTAAATTGCCCAAATAGCTCTTTTCTGCAATACAAATATAGTATTTATTTCAGCAGAATTTCCCCAGAGAAGAATTCCATATGACATAATGCTGTGGAAGTAACTAAAGTATACAATTCTTGCTGTGTCGACATCAGTTAACTGTCTCATTTTTTTAACTGCATAAGCTGCTGAACTAAGTCTATTTGCTAAATTATTAATGTGCGGTCCCCATTGTAATTTCTTATCTAAAGTAATACCTAAAAACACAGTGGAATCTACCAGATCCAGGTTGTTTCCATCCAGTTGTACGCTGGTATCTACATGCCTTACATTAGGCAATGAAAATTTAACACACTTAGTTTTGTTACCATTTAATATTTTTACTTCGTCATACTTACCAATTCGTCTTTTCACTTTGAATAAAAGTGAAGTGTCATCCGCAAACAGTACGATTCCATGCTTATCCCCTACATAGTAAGGCAAGTCGTTTATGTATATCAGAAACAGAAATGGACGAAGTATGGAGCCCTGCGGGACACCCATGGTTACAACAGCACCAGGGGACCTTTTTGTTGACGCTGTTACGGCATTAAGGGTTGTGCAAGCTGTGACGGCATTAAGTTTCACAATCACTGAACATCATCACAACATGATAAAGGGAGAAAAAGTATAGCAATATTTTTAGATATTAAAAAAGCTTTTGATACCGTCTCAATTCCACTCTGGAAAATATAGGAATAAGAGTATTACCATTAAATTTGTTCAAGAACTTTTTGACTAACAGAAATCAAAAAGTTAAAGTGGGTAATTGCTTAAGTGAGGCATCAAAGGTTTCCTATGGTGTTCCTAAAACACTGTTAGGACCTACATTGTTTTTAATATATATCAATAATCTATGTAATTTAAAGTTACCAAATGCTCACTTATTTTCTTATGCAGATGATACAGCTATAGTTTTTAATGGGATTTCCTAGGAACATGTAAAACAAAATGTTGAATCTGGCATTAATTTAGTATCAAAATGGTTAACCAAAATCAATTAACTCTTAACACGCAGAAAACCAATTATATTTCATTTAGTATAAATGAAAGCACTCAACCTAAACAAGATCTTATTAAAATACATAGTTGTGACCCAGATCCAAGTAGTGTCTGTAATTGCCCTGTAATTAAAAAAGTTAAAAATATCAAGTACCTTGGTGTAATAATAGACGACAAATTAAATTGGTACCCTCACCTTGAACAAGTCGCCAATAGAATCAGAAAGCTTATTTGTATATTTAGAATATAAGATATGTCATACCAGTTAGCATACGATTAGCAAATGGAAAAGGCCTTCTAAATAATATTTATATTGCTCTAGCGCAGTCAATATTGTGATTTACTGTCCGTCAGGAAGTTATATATACTAAATATTATTTAAAAAGCTCACAGAAAATTTCATCTCTTAAAAATGGATATACAGAAAGGCAGACGTGCTTCCAGTAATGTGGTTACTTTACCAATTGTTAGATTTAAATTTTCTTATGGTTAAATAAATTTATTATTATTATTATTATTATTATTATTATCACCCATATCACAAGCAAATTATTCGCTTACTTTGGGATTAGATTAATTTGTGTTATTTGTAAAGCAAAAAAACATTTATATTTATTTATTTATAGAGCGACGAAGTTAGCGAAAAATTTTGAAATTGGACTTAAGTTCATAGAAAAAGGCCAGCTAAAATTGTCTCAATAAAAAGTTTTGGAAAGCATTTGAAACAACATCAGGCTATGAATACAAGTTTTTTTCTGAAATATCTATAGATACCACCTGTTATTTAATAGGTATGTATCTTTCCGATTTATATAATTTCTGCAATCGGGTGAGATTGTATACTTAACCAGGAATATTAATGGGTGTAACTCATCATATCAAATGCTCATTTGAAATAGTGTTTATGATGCAAAGCAAAACAAAATTCACATTATCGGTGAAAAATTAATCAAACTACGTTTCCTAAAACCTACGTAAATAATTTTAAAAGACAAAGAACAATAAAAAACCGGCCAAGTGCGAGTCGGACTCGCGCACGAAGGGTTCCGTACCCCTATTCAAGTTTCTACCTGTTTATTAAAATCGAGTAAAAAAATTGCTTAAAAATTACGATTATTGTATGGAGACCCCCTTAATATATTTTTTTAAATTTAAGTATTTGTTATAGCGGCAACGGAGAAACATAATTTGTGAAAATTTCAGCTTTCTAGCTATCACGGTTTATGAGATACAGCGTGGTGACAAACAGACAGCGGAGGCTTAGTAATAGGGTCCCGTTTTTACATTTTAGGTGGATGCGGAACCCTAATAAAGGAATTAGTTTCTTTTTCAAAAGAACACAAAAATCAATGATATTGTAGCATAATTTAATGCGATAAATCCACCGATAGGTATCCCAAAATGTGCTTAAGTATTTTTGCACGTCCTTAACGTTAATCTTCATCTTAAAATGAAGAACACTGAAGTCTGAACAAATATTACGTAATTCACTATCAGATGTTATCGAAAATATTGATAAAAATAAATTCATTGGACTTTGCACTGATAGTGCCCCTTTAGCGATAGGTGTACGATTGTGTTAACCTGCAAATCTCAAGCCATAAAGATCATAAAATACTTCATCAGCAACGCTTTAAACAATTAGGTATAATTAGTGCCTATAGATATTTACTTTGCGAAGATCTCATGATCACAGAGATCTTCAATATCACAAAGGAGTGTGGTGATTGCCCAAGGAATACGTGTTGACTTGCCTTTTTGCATTAAAGGAAGAGTTCATCCTCTTTCTTGCATTGAAAAAAACACGTTTTTTACAAATGGAATTTTTTTTTAATGAAAGTCTGCCTTAGAACAAATTCAGGACAGAAAAACAGAACTATGATAAGTAACTACGAGTTCGCATGCTCTTGAACAAGTAACATATAAAATATCATTGCTCTTGAATATTAGTTATGGGGGATGTTCAAGGTCTCCAAAGTGTATAAAAATTAACCACAGACTATAAAATAGAGATTATATAATTTAATTTTAACACACAGATTTAAAACACAGATATCCCATGTTGGATACAAATTGTAAATATATATTCTGCGCATACATTTTTCTTCGGAAAGGCGGTCCGGGACCTCTACATTAAAATTCTTAACAAGTCGGCAACACAAATGTTAGACCATATTGCGGATGTCCATGGGCGGTGGTGATCATTTACTGTCATGTGCACATCCTGCTCGTTTGCCTCCTATCTATAAAAAAAAATGCGCTGCAAGACTTGCGTCTCTACTATCGAGACACTAATTTAGACTCACCAATATGGCACATACATAAACATTCATTTGTTGTAGATGTTTGATAATTTCCAGAAAAAATCAGGAAGTTTTTTAAAAATGGCTGACTCAACCGTAAAAGATGACTTCCATCTTTTGACATTGGAGAAATTTAGGTCCCAACGATTCCTTATTACTTTATAGGTACGTCCAGGCGTAACTTTGCGGAAATCCATAATTCAAAGACGAAATTAAGGTATTTAACTTGCAAATTTTCCGTAAATCTTATATAAAACTGCTGTTGATGCAACTGAAATAAAAGGTAGTTTAAGGAATGGGGCAAACATAATTCAAGGTCTGAAAATTAAAGGAGACCCCGGCGGAACAATAGTCCACCTATGTACGTCCACCACACTCTCTTCTACGTCAGTAGCAAATGCAGTAACACGCAAATTATGTACTTAACGCACGTTGAGCAACCGTCAACCGAATCATCTTCAGGAGAGTAGAATAGCACTTCACTCTACAAAACTGACCTCAAATATCAAGTCGCATATCAAAAACTACTGATCAAACTTGGTCTGTTCCTTAAGTTGGAATATACTAATACTTTGAATTCAAAATAAATATCTTGATATGGCTTTCAGTTCTCGAGAAACTCAAGGACAAATATACAAACATACACTTACGAAATTTAGTACACGTACTAGGACGTCTAATTGATCATCATACTCAAATATCCAATTCCAACAATACGTACATGGGGCACACTAAAAGTTTTGCACTTCTAGCTAATCGGAACTATTTGAATTTCGAATGTTATATTTTTAAAACGTTGCAACCTTCTTAGTAATAAAAAAAAACAATTGGCGGGAAATGATTTGTCAATTGTTTTTTTTATTACACATCAAAGTTCTACGTACGTAACGAAAATGGAATTAAGTCGAAAAGAATTTAAAGCGATGATTTTTTATGATTTTAAAAGTTCTCTTTCTCCGCAAGACTGTGCCGCTCGTCTTCAAAATGCTTTTGGGAGAGTAGCACCTTGTATGAGCACCGTGAGGCGATGGTTTGCTGAATTTGAGAGAGGTCGAGTTTCTTTACATGACGAATTTCGTGAAGGGCGGCCTTCAACTGCCGTCAACGAATATAATATGGCAACTGTTAAGCGGTTAATTGAAGAAAACCCCTGGACTATTGGGGATTGGTATGAGCCAAATACAGAAAATTTTACACTAAGAATTGAAAGTTCGGAAACTTTGTTGTCGTTGGATCCCTCATAAACTGACAGCGGAGCAGAAGCGGGCTCGCGTGGAATGGTGCTTACAGATGCTACTGAAGTACGACCACGAACATTTTAATGCTGTTTATGGCATTGTCACGGTAAACGAAACGTGAATTTATTATTTGAACCCGAAAAAAACAGCAATCTTGTGAATGGGTGTTTGAAAATGAGAACAGGCCAACAAAAATGAGACAGGCGAGAAACGTTGGTAAAAAAATGATCACGTTTTTTTTCTCGGCTACGAGTCCCATCTGTACAATTCCACTTGAAGATCAAAAGAGTGTTAATGTCGAGTAGTATTCTACCATTGGTTTACCCAGGGTGTTAGAAAAAGTTCGCGAAAGACGACCCAAAAGCCGCATTCTCCTACACCCATCGACATAGATGCTTTCCGAGTTCGCTGCCTACACCATGATAACGCTTCTTTAGACACGGCCAACAAAACAAAGTTATTTTTAGCTTCCGAAAAAGTACATCTCGTCACTTATCCTGCGCATAGCCCTGACCTAGCACCCTGTGATTTCTGTATTTTCCCCAAAATCAAAGATTTGATGAAAGGTTTTACTTTTACCAACTCCGAAGAGTCAGTGATAGCGTTCAATCAGCACGTAGAAAACATGCCTTCAGATCTGTGGTCCTCCTGTTTTAAAAAATTGTTCGATTTTTAAATATTAGGCTGCCTTAACAGGGCAACGCCATTCCAGATTCCAAAAATTGTGTAATTCGGTAAAAGTTATTTAGAAAATAGGAAACAGTGTGTAGAAATTTCAAAAATTTTTGGGACACATAAAAAATATATATACTTCAAATTATAGTTGTAGTGACTGTGGAATACCACAGGGAAGTGTTTTAGGACCCTTGCTCTTTTTAATTTACATTAATGATCTTCCAGAGACTATGCAACATGAGTCATTCTTATTTGCAGATGACACTACACTCCTCATTAAATGTAAAAATAAAAATCATCTAGTAAAAGAAACAACTGAAACTTTACTTAAAGTGTCGGAATGGTTAAAAAGTAATAATTTAAAAATTAACTTGACTAAAACAAAGATAGTTGAATTTCAAACATGTTATAGCAATAAAGTTCAAAAATCAAATATATTATTTAACAATATAAATATAGAAAATACTGAATACACTAAATTTCTAGGAATATTTATTGACAACCATTGCAATTGGAAAGCGCACATTGATTCTCTTTGCAAAAAAATTGACAGATTTATCTATGTTTTGAGAAGAATAAGAGAAGTAGCCAACTTAAATGCTGCATTGCTGGCATATCACGGATATGTCTCATCTGTATTGCAATATGGAATCTCTATTTGGGGAAACTCAGTTGATTTAATTAGGATTTTCAGAATTCAAAAGAAATGTATACGTGCAATATGTAATGTTAATCAACTACATTCATGTAAACCCCTATTTAAAACTCTTAAAATACTACCTTTACCTTGTCTTTACATACTGTCGGTATGCGTATTTGTAAAAAAACATCAACATTTGTTTAAAACAAATGCTCAAGTATTAGGGAATTCATATTTTAGAAACATAGAGAAGCTACATGTGCCAAGCCAAAGACTAAATATTTATAAAAAAAATGCATATTATATGGCAATTAATATATACAATCATATTCCTGATAGTCTAAAATTATTACCTATAAATAAATTTCGCAAAAAATTGTTTGATTTACTGTTAAATAAAACATACTATGATATTAGAGAATTTAGCAGATAAGATTAAATGTTAATAAACAGAAATATAAGCTTGTACAATTTACCTTGAAATTTAAATGTAATAAAAACTGAACGGCAAATTTTGTAAAATGGTAAATTTTTTGTAAATTGTAAAAATTTGGATTGAGCATAAGATCATATTTTGTAAATTGTAAAAACAACTTTTGATGTGAAATAATTCTAGTAAATTGTAATACATACAATTGTAATACGTGAAATAGAAAAAAAGAAGCCCGCTGAGTTTCTTCCGCCGGATCTTCTCAGTGTGTGGCCGCGTTCCGATCCGGTAGTAATTATAAAGAAATCGACCTAAATTAAAATGTTTGCACGCCATATTATGGTAGAATATGATGGTAATTTAATTTATTTTAATAACTTGTGACACCCATATTCTTGCAAATAAATATTTTTCATTTTCATTTTCATTTTTCATTTTCAAAAAAAAGAATATTTTAAGTACATTCTTTTTTGTATCATAAGATAGCAAACAAGCAGATAGCTCTACTGATGGAAAGAGAAACCTTCGCCTATAGACACCAAAGATGTTAATGGTGCGTTGCTATCCGTGTGGCTGAATGGCATTGCCACATGCGTAAGTGTAACGGCTACCTTACTTCCAAATCGCTTCACGACAATGACAAGCATTAACGCTATTGCGGCAGGAATATGTATATTAAAAGGTAGGCGGTCGTACCAAAATAGCCGGGGCGAAACGCCGCGCAACTCTACCATCTAGTAATCACATTGGCACTTGGCAGTGACACGTACTCCCAATCGGCGCCTCTTACGACCTGCTTGGCAGAACGGTAGTTGGTCTATTCTTCAAAGGAGCCCGGACCAATGCGGGGAAACTAAGTTTTATACATTGACATCAAATTATTTTACGTAACTGTTATAGTTCTTCCCTTTCTCGGATAATCCCATGCCCGCCGTAAGCGGGCGCGCATGGCGTGCACTGCACGCGGGCGGCACGTCCAAGGGGTTAGCCAACCGAGCGATTTATCACGAAATAATATGAAGTCGTAACTCGTAGGTCGGCATAATCGGTATTGCACGCGGGCGAACAAACAGCTAGCGGCGGGCCTGGATAATCCTGGTTAGACCACATATACCTAGAGGCTCGTTCAAGTACAAAATAAGTCTCGATATCACAAGAATTTAGTTCATTTAAACAAATAATACGATACTTTCTAACCTCAATGTAATTCACTTCATTTTTAACCTTGTTCCATTGTACAACAAACAAACGTTCGCATAATACGAACATATTATTATGCGAACCTGTTTGTTTTCTTGGCCACTTCCTGAATAAGTTGCAATGACGTATGTTCGACACACGTGATTAGTTTAGCCATAGGTAGAGCTGCCATCCATCCGGGTTTCCCCGGATTTGTCTAAGTTTGGGAGGCGTCCGGCCACGTTTTATTTGTAGTCCGGGTTTTAATTCAAATCACGCACGCGACTCATGATTTAAGACGATAATTCCTTAATTTAAGAAGATTATTTTTTGTTTTTTACGACGTAATTTGGTTCGTGGTTATAAATGAATTAAAACAAATAAAAATTAACTTTAAAACATTAAAACTATATTTAATTCTACTAAGTAACGTAAAAATACTCTGTGAATAAAAATCAGAATGCATTTAATAAATATCGTGAGTTTTTGTTGACAACAGTGCACCTATACTAATATTATAAATGCAAAAGTCTGTCTTCTGGACGCCTAAATTACTAAACCGATTTGAATTAAATTTGGTACAGATAGTTTGAGACCCGAGAAAGGACATAGCATAGTTTTTATCCCGGAAATCGCACGGGAACGGAAACTATGAAGATAAATCACCGGAACTATCTTTTAAACCACTCTAACAAGAGGTAACTCACGGTCTGGCCACGGGAAATTTGCGCCTGCGATTTTTCGCGCGGCGCGAACGGCGAAGCGTCTGGCGTCTGAAACAAATGTATGGGGAAGTACTAAACAAGCCACGCGGCGCAGCGACCGGCGGGGTGACGGACGATTTTTGGCGAGCGAATCGGGCGCACGGTGCGGGACGTGGCGAGCGAGTGAGACAAATATATGAATCAGCACAGAGCATGGTGACGGCCTTAGCGTAGTCTAGGAACCAGAATGGTTTAGTTGTAGTTGCCGAGAACATACACTATGAACTTTTTAACTTTACTTTTGAAATATTACTAGACTAGTAATTTGTAAGTCTGGTCACTACATCATAAGTATAAACAAAGTCCAGAGATACAATTTTTCTTTCTTCCCATAATGTTGAATATTCATAAGAATATAAGTAGTGTCGCCAAAAAATCGATAGTTTTATTCTAGAAACGCCATAACGTCGATAGTATCGATAGTATTGAACGCTGCAAGTAAATAAACTATCGAGTGCGTCGATAGTATCAATCATTGGAGATAAAAAAAATATCGATTCTATCAATAGTATTGTTAGACAATATTGCATTGACTATCGATGTATTGTGGATGTATTCGATACTATCGATAGTTTGTACAATCGATAAGATCGGTGAGTATTAGAATAAATTGACTATCGATAGTGTTGATAGTACCGATACTATCGATAGTAATTGTGATTAATGCAATATTAAATAGCAATACTATCGATACTTTTGATAGTTTATTTTTTTAATCATAAATATTATCGATTGTATTGCTGTTTATTGAAGAAAAAGTTGTCTTGATATAGTACGTATTTCTCATACTTCTTGTGAAATTCAACATCTATACTATACCCTGATTCTTAATTAAAACATGTACTACATATTCTCTTCCGAATAGTAAGTGTTGAAGTACAAAACTACTCCCCTCTAAGCAATATCGAGATAAAGTTGAAAAAGTCATTTTGCTCTCGGACTATACTGGTCGCGGCAAAGGACGCAAGTTCCCGTGGCCTGGTTATCCACGCGCGCGAATTTTCGCCTCGTCCGCCGCGCCGCCGCCTCCGCCGGTTCGCGTGGCCGGACAGTTAGGTTACTTTGATTTTAGAATATTTTCCACATGGTCAAGGTCGTAGGCACTGCTAGTTATATATAAAATTACTATTTACCTAGGTAAATATAGTAATGTATAAAGAAAAAATAAAAACATATACTTGGTAACAAAATAGTCATTTACTATTGTATCATATTATAAATTATAAATATCAAATATAATGTTTAATAAACCCATCCGTTTGTCTTAAATAAAAATAATATTTTTTACAAAATAAAATATATTACACAAATTATTTAACCACTTAATTTTTCTTTGAGTTCCTGCGGTATTCGACTTAAGGCGTATGTGTGAATTTCACTATTTACAGCTGCTAATACTCCTGTTTTATTCGGTCTTGTTTCTGAAGCACCATATTTATAATACGCGCCCAAAATGTCTGTTAGTTTGCCTCCAGCAGCACTCAGAACTGCTTCCGGTGCACATGTGTCCCATTTCTTGCACCCAGGACTGGCAAAAACATAAACTGATGCTACACCTTCTAATAGCTGCAAAACCTGCAAATTAATTGTAAGAAATTAATTTATTCTATTCATAAAGAAATATTACTTATTAAACATGGTCTTGCGATACCGGCATAGAAGCATAAGGTCGCAGGTTAGAATCCCAGATCGGGAAATTCGTCATAAATAACTATTCAAGTTTTCTTGGAACATTTTTTAAAGATAAACATCCTGGTGAAAAAATCAATCATCACTTATAGAAACTAAAGACGTTAATGATTTCCACGTTGTTAATCGTGTGGCGAGTTATTAATGGCACTTGCATAAGTTTACCGGCTACTTTATTTTTCCTCTAAACCGGAACACGTCAATGACCAAGCTCATTGCTTGCATTACCTCTATTGTTGCAGGAATAGGTAAGGCGGTGATACTAAAAGTAGTGACACGTACCTATAAACAGTCGTTTGCATTTTACGAACTGCCTGGCAGAATTGCAGATTGACAGATGCTCTATTTCTAAAGGAGGCTCGGACCAACACAGGGACTGATTATCTGAGCAATTTGTTGAAAGCATATATTATGGATCAGTTAAACATCTGCCTAGCCTTGGAGGATACACGTGTGACGGTATTTATTTTAACGGTTTCTTACAGTTATCAAGCACGCCAGACATAGTAAAAGACAGCTGTCGCCTTGTAGACAACAACAATATTTACAACAATTGCTATTCGCGAAGAATGGATTTAGGGCTTTCCATGTAATATTTTCGGGCTCATACAATTTAATTCAACTGAAGAAAAGAAAAGCCCAAACAAATTGAGCAGAAAAACTTTCCAAATTCAACGGTTTGTAATGAATTTGCACGCGCGATCTGCTGTTGCAATCAAATCGCTGGACAGGCGCAGTTGCAAAATGTTTACATACCTACACATAACATTGAAATACATTTTCAATAAAACATTGACCTCTTGCGATCTACTACGAATTATAAATCGAGGAAACTATCGAAACTACGAGCGCCAACATAAATTTAATCACTGTCTTACATAGCGCACGGAACAAAGGTAATGAATTTGTACAAGGAGTCAATTGTTGCAATCAGATCGATGCAGCCAAACACAGTTGCAAAATGGTTACACAGTACACATTATATTAAAAAATACACCTTCAATGATACATTGAACTTTTGCGATTTATTGCGAATCGGAAAATTTTATATTTGGGAACTTATTGAAACTGCGAGCGCCAAGGTAAATTTAATAATTGTCTTTCAAAGACCATACACCGAACACACTGGAAGTCCCAGGACTGAAATGCCTTACCAGACTTAAGACTGTTACTTATTCATTACATTTAACTATCTTTTGATATTTGTCCAGTTCAAAAGATTCCCTAAATTTTAGAATTGAAAATAATAATTTAATAATTTAACAAGCATTTAACAATGCAATATGATGTTTTATCTCTTATAAATAGAATAATTTCATTATTTTTTCAACTGACTGCCCAAAAGGAGGAGGTTATCAATTTGAATGTATGTTTTTTTATGTTTGTTACCTCAGCACTTGGTCATTTATGAACTGATCTTGAAATATTTTTTTATTTGGGTATACTTTCTATTTTAATTTGGCGAAGATCTGATGCAGGGTTCCATAGATACAGGAATGAGAAGTCAGTTGCTGCAGTTTTACTGCATTAAAAAAATATTGATAATACTGTCGATCCATCTTTGGGTCAGACAAGGATTTTTTACACACTGTATAGGCACCTAATTCTTCTGTACGTGCCTTTATTACTAATTCTTTCCCAGCGACGGAAGCAAAAATTTTTTGTCTGTCTGTCTGTCTGTGTTTGGCTAATTAAGATTTAAAATAACACCTGGTAGATAGCGCTACGATCAAGTTCAATTAGAACAACGTCTGCCGGGTCAGTAAATTACATCAAAAAAAATTAAATAAGTGTCAAAGTTCTTTTATTATTCTCGTGAAATTATTGAAGTGTACATATTATCAACATGGAATATCACAAATTCGGCTTGCATCTGGTGGATTGTTTTGAAAGTTTTATCATGCTAATCCATTTCCTTTTCCGTTTTATTCCGTGACAATATTATTGACATACGGGGAAGATTCGCGTTGTCTCTATGTATGTGACTAACCAATTTGCTGAATTGTGAATTATTCGGGCTAACACGAATAAAACAGAAATAGAAACAACTATACTCATCACACAAACGTTTGTCCTTGTCGAGAATCGAACCAGAATCCCATTAATGATGTAGTCAAAGGTACTAATCACTCAACCAACAGAAAAGTAAATGATTTTTTTAAATTGAAAAATTTAAAAACAACAAAAAAAAAAAATTTCGACATGCTATGGTTTGAATCTGTGACCTTCCCTCAAGCGTCCTCTAACCAACTGAGCCAATGTAGACTAGTTCAAAGCGGTGAAACTCTTCTTTGCTATGTGATAAATTCTGTTGATTGTACTGATCGCTATGAGTTCATCGTTACAGATGAAATTCACATTTACAATATTGATCAGTACTTCTGTGTTTCTAATTATATTTGTGTTATAGCACTCACCTCGTGCTTAGGAAACAACAACAAAAGAAATTTTGGCATGCTAGGATTAAACCTTTTTGAAGTTTTTATGCTAAGATATTGATCGTTCAAAAATCATTCTCTAAAACTATAAGTATCCCAGTTCTTCATTGGCATTATTTTAACCAAAATTTAGTTTATTTAAGGTTTTAATTTAATCTACAAAATGTGTTGACGCAGCCACAGTTAGCATTAGTGGAATATTTTATAACTATTTGCTTATCATATCTACAAGGAAGTTGTAAACATTACTATTTTGTTGCATGTAAACATTGATAAGTATCCTATTGCGACACAAAATAAATTATTATTTATTAAATTATTGCATTCATTTACTTACTTTATATCCAGCACCTCCAACTCTTAATATCTGACTGGCATTCATTACTTGCAATGCTTTTTCTACTATTGGGTTAGAATGACTTCTAGTAGTTGTAATGACTAAGGAATCAGGTGGTGGTGCGGGGGTAAACCCACCAACTCCAACATCTTGTAGACCCCATATAGTTCTCCCTGTTTTTTTTTCGCCATCAACAACAGTTTTGTAATATGGCTGGTGAATAACACCAGCAACAGGTTTTTCATTAACTGATATACCAATTAACACTGTGACATGTTCTAAAAACCCTGCAACAATTAATGATGCAACATGTTAAACACATATTTATGATTAAATACTGACAAACTCATTTGGCAAATATTTGGTATTTGGCATAAAATGCGTAAAGTGCACACACATGCAATTTTATTACGTTTACTGGAAGAGGTGGAAACAAAAAAGGTGGAATATATTTCAATTTCAATTCTCCTCAGTATGAAGTTTTTTTACTGATTGATTTTTGAGAACATATTTTAAAATAAAATCAAATTACTTGGGAGTAAAAACTTTGCTTCTTGTTATGGTAAGTTATACTTATCAGCTGTTACAGCCCCAGATTGCATTAGTTCTAATTACAGCAACACCAGGTAAAAATAATTAACAGATAAATCAGCTTGAAACTAGTGTGACGTCAAATCTCTAGTGAAATGGAATACTTTTATTTGGGTCATTCATTTCAATGAGAACTTCTATGCTTTGTATTCTGTAACTTTTGTAATCTTTTCAATTAAAAATTTGGACATTAACAGTCTCTTAACATTCTGAAAGTGATATTCTACGAGAATTATTTTTGTAATTTAATGTTTGAACCAAAGTATTTACAAAACTTTAACATGAATTTAAAATAAAGCATGAAGTTTTTTAAAGACTTAATAAAATCAATTCGATTTTTAAAAACAAGAGAGCCACGTAAGACAGCTTTTATGTCTATATTATTAATTGAACGAAAGGTTTTAGAATGAAACATGAAGTTTTACGAAGACTCTTCATAAAATCAATTTGTTTTTGTCATTATCTTATTTTGCTGTGAGAGGTGGAAATGAGATAGTCTTTTATGAATGAGGCTAATTGATTTTATATGAATAAAACATTTTTTCTTTAAAAAGATGGTAACTTGTTTTCACAAAATGATTTGATTTTGTTAGTGTTTGCTTAATATAATTGATCAATATTCACATGAAATGAGGCAGTGGTTCTTGAATGCAGTTGATTTTATTTGAAAAAGAATTACATACACATATTTTTTTTATAGAAAGTGTAGCTTTTTGTGTAGTGTTTGTAAAATTCTTTATGTTAATTTATTGTGTAACTAAGTGCATAAGCATGTAAAAATATGCTAAAGAGAGAACACATCCTTGAGAATTATGGGTGTTATTAGTGTGAGAGCATGCATAGTTTAAAAAACTTGCAAAATATTAATAAACCCAAAAAAATAAAGCTATCCAACCTTATAGCTAATCTAATGAAACTTTTTCCAGAGGCAAAACATGGGTCAAACAGAATATTTCTACTAATTATGATAACAATTGTCCATGTGAGTTATTGATTTATCCAAATAATTTGCTATGTTATTAGTAGTAATGATGGTTATAGAATGGTTGATGGTTGGTAAATAAACATATAAATGTAACTTGTTTTAAAAAAGATTTTTAATGCATTTTATAGTTTCTGATCTGGTATTTTTAATCATATTAAACCCAATTTTAAAAAGTTATTTAAAAATATGTTGGTGAAAAAATATTACGTACTTGAAAATCCATATAGTTACCCGAAATACTACTATCTACTAACTTTAAACTTTACAATTACCATATCTGGATTCTCGTAAACTTAAAAACCATTTGATGCTTATTAAAGGATGCATGAGATACATTTTCCAGCGTTCCCAAGGATCTCTCTTCAACATAAGAGCACCTATAATAAATCTACATTAATCAAAATGAATATAATTAGCCTAATATAGTAATTAAATTTCTTATACAGTGTGTAAAGAAAATCCCGTCTGATAATTAATGGTGTTATTTGGTACCATAATACGGTTACATTTGTGTAATTATTTTATGGATATTAATTAATTAATTTTCCCAATAAAAAAAATCTTAAATGATATTTTCATACATTAAGTATGACAACACCTACAAATACCCTATATAACCTACAAATACGTAAATATAACCTACAAATACGTAAATTCTACTATCAAAGAATGCCACGCCAGTTGGATGCTACCGAAGGACATCCGGCGCGTTTGAGGTTCATTTTAAAGATTCCTTGTAAAAAGACTAAAAACAAATAGCGCGCCTTCGTGTGGTGTTTGTGCGAAAGCCACCAAAGCAAAACAATGAAACAAACAGCAACAAGGTGTTGTCATTTTTAAAATATTTGCTTAACTCTAGGAAAATATAAGTAAAAATACGAATAGTTATTAAAAAAACGATATCTTTTTTATTTTCAGAAATAAAGTCATTTTACTATTTTTTCAGTAATGCCTTTAACCAACCTATATGCCTCTTTTGGATCGGACAGGGTTTTCTTTACACACTGTATAGAATTGAATAATTATTATAATATGCATAAGCAATAACAAGTCAATATCACAGATAAGTTATTAAGAAATACTAAAAAGTTTAATTACCTTGAGTGTACTCTGAAGTACCATCAAGTGGATCAACCCAAACTACAATGTCTTCTTCTTTAACACTTTTTAGGCTAACTGGACATTCTAAAGTCATTATTTCTTTATCTGCTTCTAATATTAACCATTCACTGGAGACTTCTTCCTACAAATAATTACTTTACTAATATGAAATATGCCAAATTGCTTTTGATCTAAGCCATAAAAGCCCTAAACAATTTATTCTGTAGAATAGCATACTATTGATAATGCTGTGTAAAAAACCATACTTTTGTGACCCTTACATTTAATGGTTTTTTAGAGGTAAGATTTCATAAAAATTCTACAATAAAGGAGATGGCTTATACCTATCTTTTATATATAACCAGACTAGTGAACTTTAGCAACAGCTGTATTTAGCATGGTAATCAGAAGGATAAAGGATTCTAGTCTACAGAAAGAAAGAAGAGGATAACAGTAAAAATCCATTCTTACATTTTTTTAAAATATTACTACATAGTATTAAACAAAGTTGCTTTTCGCTGTCTCTCCTCATGTATGCTTAGATCTTTAAAACTATGCAAGGGATTTTGATGCGGTTTTTTTTAATAGATAGAGTGATTCAAGAGGAGGGTTTATATTTATAATAACATCCATTATATAGTTGAGAAATAGTGTTATAACTATATTTAGCATAACAACGCTTGCCGGGGCAGCTAGTATTCTATATGGAATAACAGGTTCATTGTTTGGACTAGGGTTCTTAATAAATATCTACATAAAATCCAAAATTCATCCATTTTCTAAGGCCTCATTAATCTTCTCACAATTCGTTCTTCATATTATACTAAAAGAGTGCGGCTTCTCACAATCCGCCCTTATAATCTTACCTCCAAGTCTGGGTTATCCTCCTCACCAATAATATTTATTTTTGGGTATTGAGCTGAGAGAGATGCAATAATACATTTTTGGGCCGATCTATCGGCTTCAGTCTGATAATCATCTTTACCCTGTAAAATAGGTGCACTCTAAGTAAATACATATATACAGGAAAAAATATATGTTAATGTGTCGCTAAACACTTCGATAATGATGCAAATCCAACAAACCTTTTCGACGATACCTAGTTCCCCTTTACTCATAACATCTCTTACAATTTTTCCTGCTCTGCCAGCAACTGACACTGAAGATGCCAATAACCTTACAATTAAAGGTACTGTTGTAGACATTTTAAAGTATAATTTAATATTTTATAATTTATAGACTATAAAATAATGGGCGATGTATTTACCCAATACACCATTAATGACAATTGACATTTAAAGACAATTGACACGTCACAAGACAACTGAGTCTGACATAAGGAACTTTTTTTTTTTTTTTTTTTTTTTTGGCATGGGCGTTAAGCAACTGCCATGATCAAGTAAAACGAGGAAACATTTTTTTTTTTTAGACAATAAACTAGAATTTGGAATTTGGATTGACAGGAAAATAGAGGATCAGGAACAAATCAAAATAACATAGATACTAAAATTATAAATTATTTACAACAATAATATTTAAATATATTTATGTAATATTTACAAAGATAATATTGCATCATTGCATTGCATATTGCGTCATTTGTATAATATTTACAAGTGGGTTAATATTAATTTGGTATTAGATACTAAATGTATCTAACTACGCTTAAATATTAATATTATTTTCTTGAATAAATGATGAAAGAATATTATACATACAAGGGTTTAATAACAGGGTTAGAATGGATGTAGGTAAAGGAATGTCATTAGAATATAGATTGTTATATAATGATGAATGATTGTATTTAGGACAAGCAAAAAATATATGATTGAGATCTCCAATATTAGTGCCACACTCACAAACATTGCTATCTTTGATGTGTAGCTTGAAGAGGTGTTCAGGAGTATTAGTGTGACCAAGCCTCATTCTGGTGATAACAGATGTTGACAACTTATTTAATTTCACTACAGAAAACCAAGGTTTAGAGGGTATCAATGGTTGTAATTGGGAATACGTTTTGCCTTTCACCAATGTACCACTATCCCAGACACTTTGCCATGACTGCTTAAGATGGAGTTTAGGGAGAGCAGCTAGATCATGGCAATAATTAATGTAGGGGTATAAATCACCACACTGAACTGCCTCTTTAGCACACCGATCAGCTCGCTCATTTCCAGTGATATTACAATGGCTTGGAACCCAGGCAAAGTAAATAATATAATTATATTTAAAAGTACATTTGTATAAAAGATTTCTTAAGTCTAAAATAATAGGAGGAATAAATTTGGATTTTAAAGGAAACTTTTGCAAACAATGTAGAGCACTCAGTGAATCAGTCAGAATCATACACTTGGGTAGTTTCATAATGTGTATGTATTCTACAGCTTTATAAAGTCCATAACATTCACCTGTAAATACAGATGCTTCCGGTGGAAATTTGATTTTTTGAACAATATTGTACTGTTTATGGTATACGCCTATTCCAACATTACTATTATTTTTGGATGCATCAGTAAAAATCAAATGAAAATCTTGCCATTTTTCATTGATAATATTGTTAAAATATTGATTGGCATACAAAGATTGTTTATCTATACCTAAATTTACTACAACAGGCTGCAGAGTTAATGATTCATAATTGTGTTTATATAAGGGATTTATAGGGGATGTAAAAGTAAAAGGCTTAAGGCTATGATATTTTATATAGCTGTATACAAGGGCTGGGATTGTTTTGTGTTTCCAATACTTATCTGACATTAAATCACTAAGACTAGAGAGCTTTGTAAGCAGAGGGTGATTTTGTGATTCCAAAGTGCGAAGGAAAAACCTGTCAGATAGATATTTACGTCGTAAATTTAATGGAGGTTCAGCACATTCTACTTGTAAGGCGGAAACAGGGCTGGATTTCATTGCTCCTAGAACAATTCGTAATGCTTTAGTTTGAACAGAGTCAATTTTCTTTAGACCAATCTTACTACATGGTTCTAGTAAAAACATTCCATAATCCAATAAACTTCTTATTAATGCATTATACATCAGTTTTAATGTAGATGGGTGTGCACCCCACCAAACCCCAGAAACACATCTCATTAAATTGATATTACGTTCACACTTTGCTGCTATATACTCACAGTGATCTAGTCCTTGGAGTTTATTATCTAGTATTATACCTAAGAATTTTGTTTTCGATTTAACAGGAATTGAACTATTTTTGTAAGTAATATTTATAGGGGGTGGAAATTTTGTGCGAGAAAATAAAACTATGGAACTTTTAGAAACAGAGATATCAAGACCATTATTATTAAGCCAAGTCTGTAGGGATAGAATAGACATGGAAAGATTATCACAAGCCATCTGTATAGATTTGTCAGTTGAGTATAAAAGGAGGTCATCAGCATACTGAAGAACATTTACATTGCTAGTTGCTACAGTTTCTATATCATATGAGTATATGTTGTAAAGGATTGGACTTAAAACAGAACCTTGTGGAAGACCTTTATATTGTTGTCTTTTTAGATTATTAGAGTCATTTGCTAAATTAATAGTTCTATTGTATACAATATTCATAATAACATTAATTAAATAAAATGGTATATTTAATTTCACTAGCTTATTTTTCAGAATTGATAGAATTACATTATCATATGCTGAGGATATATCTAAAAAGGCTGCTAAAACAGATTTGTTATGTGTAAAAGCTAATCTAATATCAGTTATAAGTAAGCTAATATTATCTATGGTGCTCTTTCCTCTCCTAAAACCATACTGACTTTGACTTAATAAATTTCTGCTTTCAATAAACCATTCTAAGCGAAGTTTAACAAGGTGCTCTAGAATTTTCAACATAACTGATGAAAGCACAATGGGTCTGTATGAAAAAGGGTCGGAAGGGTTTTTATCAGGTTTAAGGATAGGGATAACAGAATGTGACTTCCATGTCTGAGGTATATTACCTGTAGAAACAAGGGAGTTCATAACCTTTAATAAGTATGATAGAGATTTATCAGTCATATTATTTAAAAATGAGTAGTTAATATTATCCCATCCAGGAGTAGAGTCTTTAACATTTTGAAGGATACCTTTAAGCTCAAATAACGTAAAAGGGGAAAAATTGTCTGAAGAAAAAGTAGAAGGAAGAGGAAGGATACATTCTGGTACTGTAGGTGGAGCAAGATGATCTATCAGCTGATTTATTAACAATGGACACATTTCATTATTATTAGAAACCTTATATGCAGATCTAAATTTTCTTATGTTTAACCATACACTTGAAGGTTTTGTTTGGGGTGATAAGGAAGAGCAGAATTTCTTCCAACCTTCAGCTTTTTTCTTTTTTAATAATCGACGAGTAGTTTTTATAATATTAGTGAGAATATTAAAATTTTCTGTAGTTGTATACTGACAATAAAATTTTTCAGCAGCTTTCCTTTCCTTAATAGCGTCTGAGCACTCTTTATCCCACCAAGGTGGCGTATTTATTTTCTTAGTTAATTGTTTTTTAATGGGAAAAGTGTTTTCAGCTGATTTTATAATTAATTGAGTAAAGGCTTCTGCACAAGAAGAGTCATTATATGAGGAAACGTTAGGCAAAACATTAACACCAACTTCCATCAAATTATTAAACTTGTGCCAATCCGGGTTATGCAAATTATATTTGAAATATGATGTAAATTTAGGTGAAGTTTTATGATATGCAGAAGGGAAATTTATTATTATGGGGAAGTGATCACTTCCAAACGTAAATGGGAGTGTGTACCATGTCAAAGAAGGTGCTAAATTGGGACTGCAAATGGACAGGTCTATAGCGCTTTTGCCTTCGGAGGGTTTAGTACGACGAGTGGGAGAACCATTGTTTAAAATACATAAATTTAATTCTTCAATGACTTTCAAAAGCTCTTCACCATAATAATTACTGGAGGAACAACCCCAGGCTTGATGATGAGAATTAAAATCACTTAACACAATAAAGGGTTTAGGTAGTATGGCTAATATGTTATTAAGTTCTGTCAAAATATTCAAATTTGGATGTGGAATATAAAGTGACACAAAACAAATATTATTTACATTAACAGCTAATATAGACATATTTACAGTATGTACAGGAAGATTAACAATGGAAAAATTATATCCTTTTTTGATCATGATGGCTACACCTCCATAACCATCAGATCTATCTTCTCGGATACTAGTGTATCCAGAGAATTTAAAAGTACAACTTGGTCTTAACCAAGTTTCTGAAAGAGCCACTAAAAATGGCTCATATTTATTTAATAAGTGAATTAATTCACTTTTCTTGTTGGTGATGCTCTGCGAGTTCCATTGAAGAATTTTGGCTTGACTGTCCATGATCACCATTAAATTTAGAATAATTAATTAAACTTTCTGTCATTAAAGCAGCGTTGGACGGTGTTATTACGTCGGACTGAGATAAAAATTTAATAAAAGATATAATCATGCCTATTGAGGCTGATTCTTGATTATTGTTATCATTTTTTGTCAACAAAGTACCATTTTCTCTAGAATTAGTGGAGTTATATTCATTAATAACTGAATTTTGGAAATCATAGTCATAACTCTTACTGACTTTTGTATGGGGTTTAGGTTTCTGAAATATTGTTTTTTTGTATGATCTATGGGAGTGTTCTTGCGAATCTAAGTTTTTTTTTCAAAAGTGGGTGAAGAGCAGTTTTAATAGGTGTTGAGATGGCATCAGCATATGATTTGGAGACTGGGGGATAATTTTTTGATGCCTCGGCATAAGAGACACAGTTTTGAGCCATAAACATTTTAATGTTTTTTTGTCTTAAATGTTCTGGGCATGATTTGCTAGTGGCAAAGTGAGATCCCTTACATAAACAACAATTAACATTGAAATCAGCCTCGCTGGTACAAGAGTCTCCACAATGATCCTTTCCACATTTAAAGCATCTTGGGTTGGATCTGCAAGTTATTTTAGTATGACCGTACCTACAGCATTTATAGCATTGTATAGTAGGGTAAATGTATAAATCTACTGGGAGGGCATTATAACAAACGTAGACACGTTTCGGTAAAGTCTGTCCATCAAAAGTTACGACAACTGTTTCTGTTGCTTTCCAGGTAGTGTTATCATTAATAGTTATTTTACGGTTTATTCTTCTAACCTTTATTATTTTCCCACAACCAATGGGAACCTTAACATTATTAGCAATTTCCTCAGGTGACCAGTCTGAGGGAACACCTCTAATTACGCCTACTCGTGAAACGTTAAATGATGGGATAAAAGCTTTGAAGTTTTTATTTGAGAGATTAGGGTCATTAATAAAGTGGTTTGCGTCATTGTGGTCCGAAAATGATAGAGATAATCGGTTGCGTCCAATTTTCTTGAGGCTACCATCAATTATATTTTTGAAAGTATTATTTTTAAGGAATCGCCCAAACGAGACTGGATGTAGAGTAACATTATCAGTCGGAGATGTAATAACTCTTTGGACATGAATAACGTAAGGTCCAAGGTCTGTACATTCATACTGTGTGCGGTAGTTAATATAATCTTTAGGTTTTTGGGGTTCCTTACTATCTGTTAGGGGGTTTGACAAATCTTTCATTGTAACATTGTCATTTACATTATTATCACCAGTAATAAATGAGGCACCCGAAGCATTATTTATCTCTGAGATTTCAGAAACAGAGTGAGAGCACTGACAGTCAGTAGATTTCAATTCATTGTTGCGCTTTTTGCGCCGTTTATTGCAGTGTTTGCATATTTTATTAGATGTATGAGATCTTTTCCTGTTAGTAGTTTGAGTTGAAGAAAGCGAAGTATCTGTATCGACACTACTATCGTCTATAGTAACATAGTGCGCTACCTGGAGAGGTCCACCTCCAGGATCGTCAGGGGGTTTGTTCATTTTAAAAAGTGAAAAGGAGACTTACCTACTTTAAACTGATAGTAAAACTACAATGATATTTACATAAAATTAAATATTTACACAAATAAAACTAATATCGATCCTCTGTTTCGCTAAATAATAATTTAAAAAGTCGCAGAACCAAAAATGACGTCCGCCAAATTTTATGTTTCCCGCGCTTTTTCCATAAGGAACTTATATACGATAACTGGAATTCTACGAAGCAATATTTGAAAAATAAAAATGTACTTTATTCTGTAATAGATAAAGTTGACATTTGTTTCTTACTTAACAGAGGGGAAAAACGTTCTGAGCAAGACAACGACAAGAGTGGATGTTATCCCTTTCTTGCAATTGCCAGTGTAAATAAAACTATCTAAATGGTAGATTTTTATATATTCGGTAATCGTTAAATCACTTTTATTCATACACGTCGATAGATACATTAGCATAAAATGTATAGTAATTAACATAGTGAGTTCTAAAATGTGCTTATTTTAATTATTACGTAATTACTTATGCAATGCATAAACTGTTTCCCAAATTAGTAGAATTACTTAGTAGTAATTTGCAAACTACGCATGGCCGCACTTATATATATGTCGATTGGCGCTTTATTTAGTAGAAAGAGACACACTCCACCCATGTCATGGTATTGTTCGGAATGATTTTGAAGCGCGTGTGAGCATTCCGGGTAGAATGTAACTTCCTTGCGCTTTATTTAGTAGAAAGAGACACACCCACTCCTGTCGTGGTACTCTTCGGAACGATTTTGAAGCGCGTATGACATTCCGGGTAGAATGTAACTTCCTTGGTCTGACATAGGTATGAAAATTCAACAAATGTCAACATCTCCGTTAGGTGCCCCATAGACCTACAATAATATTGCGCAATATTTTTATTGAGCAATAATATTGAATAGGTACCCCCTTGATTCCAAACGTTCAATAAATTCACTCAATAAAATTGACAAACCAGTCTCATCAATATTTTTGTGCGAGCAACATGGCTGACGGCGAAGTTTTGGCGGCAACCATGATGGTGATTTTGTTAACAGGGTCCATTTGTTAAAATAACTGAGCGACGTAAACAGGTCGATGACAATTTAGCCAAAACTGGTGGCAATATCGAGTGAATGCAGAGTCCTCATTGGTCAAAATGGATTCACCTCCGTTTGATAAAAATCACACGTTGGATTTATTCACCTCTGTTTAATAAAAATTACACGGTGGACGTGGTTAAAACGAAAACGTGTTACACAACATTTTTGTTTGTGAAATAAAATGTAGTTAAAACTAAAATGTTACACAATATTTTTGTTTTAACTACATTTTACACAATATATTGCGAAATAGTTCAATGCTACCTAGCTAATAGCTCTTTAACTATTGAAATTGATCTTGCTATGAATAAATATATAATATAAAAATGATGTGGTGTCGCGGGACACCACGTAGGAACGAACTTCCTTCGGCTAAACGGCACTACTCGCTTGTGTACGCGACTGTCGCGCCTGCGCACGTCTCATTTAACGCTTTTATTCCACGCATTTTTCTTACGGTTTTACTATCACATTTTTTTCAGTTCGATCGCGCAGCAAAATCCCTATCCCCTCCAAGCCTGCCGTAAGGAACTTCGTTCCAATAATAACATAAGACAAGATAATCTCGTTAAGTTTCTTCCACCGGGTCAACTCAGTGTAGGGCCGCATTTCGATTTGGTAGTAATTCTATAAAATACGTCAACTCGCCAAAAGTGCAAAGTTAATTTGAATAAATTAAAAATCGGTTTAAATCCTGAATAACCAAAACATCTACTCTCGTATGGAAATGAGCGTGATGTATTTATTTATTTACACATATCTACCAATTTTTCGTATTTAAAATTTAAGTTACATTTCCTGCAAAATTTTCAAGTTCTAAATCGTATAATAATAATTTATACGCGTTCTTTGTAATTGTATCTATTTAAATTAAATTCGAACTTATAATATTTACTTTAACCATCACTTTATATATTGAAAGCAGCGATAATAAAAAATTAAGGTTTGGCACACCAACCACGCTAGTGTGCGTGGCTTGATTACTGTAAGTACACAAGTGACACTCATTGACATTTCACACAAGCAGATTTTTCTGAGGACATTTTTAATTGTCAGTTGCTTAGGAATACTCAAAGAAGTTACATTCTACCCGGAATGTTCACACGCGCTTTAAAATCGTTCCGAAGAGTACCACGACATGGGTGGAGTGTGTCTCTTTCTACTAAATAAAGTGCCAATCGCCATATGTAAGTGCGACCATGCGTAGCTTGCAAATTACTACTAAGTAATGCTACTAACATGAGAAACAGTTTTTGCATTGCAAAAGTAATTACATAATAATTAAAATAAGCACATTTTAGAATTCACTGTGTTAATTACAATACATTTTATTAATGTATCTATCGACGTGTATGAATAAAAGGAATTTAACGATTACCGAATATATAAAAATCTACCATTAAATAGTTTTATTTACACAGGCAATTGCAAGAAAGGGACAACATCCACTCTTGACGTTGTCTTGCTCAGAACGTTTTTCCCCTTTGTTAAGTAAGAAACAAATGTCAACGTTATAAGCACGAAATAAAGAAAACAACGGAATTGGCAAGTACAAACATTTGTATCAGGACCGCGATCGCCACACTCACACATAAAATAAGCATTATTGCATATAAACTACTAATGCAAACATTGTTTCATTGGTCGTTTTCATTTTAAGCAACAATAATCCGAAACACACAAACAGAACATTTAAAAATATACCAAAGTGCGTTACAATAAATTTTATTTTGCTACAAAAAAAAGAGTATTTACGTCCTTTTGTAGTCTATTCAAAATAGACTCATCTATTTGTACAATAGTGAAACTTAAGATCGTAATAGTTTCGCTATTCTACAATAGATGGCAGCATTGATTTTTCCGTAGTTTTCAGTTGATCATATTTGAGTAGAGAACTTTCTAGAACGATATACGTAATGACTGTCAGTACGCATATCTTTCTAGAAAAATTAGGTCAACCTAAAATGAACTTTATATGTAAGGTGTACGGCTGGTTTTAGCTTGACTTTCTATTATATCATTAGAGATTATATTAAATCAGGTAGGAATGTACTTTCGAATGATATGAAATATCTCCATTTTTAATCATCTGTATTCTACTATCATTTCTGCATTCAAGGATGGCACAATACGGCATAATTCAGTGTATAATAGATTTTCGCACGACGATTATCTCCTAATGATATGGTAAGTATCACTAAGGCAATTTAGAGTAAAAGCGCATAATAGTGACGCACGCGGCACGCCCACTCTTCACTTCCCCTTGTTTTCTTTATTTCGTGGTTATAAGTAACGAAATAAAGTACATTTTTATTTTTCAAATATTGCTACGTAGTAATTCCAGTTATCGTATATAAGTCAAGGAACTTATAAGCCGCCAAAACTTCGTCGTCAGACATGTTACTCGCACGAAAATATTGATCAGACTGGTTTGTCAATTTTATTGAGTGAATTTATTGAACGTCTGGAAACAAAGGGGTATTCAATATTATTGCACAATAAAAGTATTGCGTAATATTATTGTAGGTCTGTGAGGCACCTTAAAGTTTGACAGAGAATAAAAAAGTCATAGTAGGTACAAAGCAGAATACAAAACTTTAAATGAACATTTACAGTTTCATGCTTTTTGTACTATGATACATAAATAATCTGTGACTATGATTTTTTTCGCCGATATATTAAAGATTTCAAGTTTCTAGCCTTAAGGGTTTAACTGGTACGATATAATGACAAGATAAACAGTTAAAATAAATTACATGGAACATAGAACAAGTGGAATTGGCAAGTACAAACATTTGTATCAGGACCGCGAGCGCCATACTCACACATAAAATAAGCATTATTGCATATAAACTACTACTGTAAACATTGTTTCATTGGTCGTTTTCATTTTAAACAACAATAATCCAAAACACACAAACAGAACATTTAAAAATATACCAAACAGCGTTACGATAAATTTTATTTTGCTACAAAAAAAAGAGTATTTACGTCCTTTTGTAGTCTATTCAAAATAGACTCATCTATTTGTACAACAGTGAAACTTAAGATCTTAATAGTTTCGCTATTCTACAATAGATGGCAGTATTGATTTTTCCGTAGTTTTCAGTTGATCATATTTGAGTAGAGGACTTTCTAGAACGATATACGTAATGACTGTCATTACGTATATCTTTATAGAAAAAAAGGTCAATCTAAAATGAACTTTATATGTAAGGTGTACGGCTGATTTTAGCTTGACTTTCTATTATATCATTAGAGATTATATTAAATCAGGAATTTAATTAAAATAAAATGAAAATTGTACTTTCGAATGATATGAAATATCTCCATTTTTAATCATCTGTATCCTACTATCATTTCTGCATTCAAGGATGGCACAATGCGGCATAATTCAGTGTATAATAGATTTTCGCACGACGACTATCTCCTTATGATATGGTAAGTATCACTAAGGCAATTTAGAGTAATAGCGCATAATAGTGACGCACGCGGCACGCCCACTCTTCACTTCCACTTGTTCTATGTTCCATGATAAATTATGTATTTATGGTATATCGAACAGAATCGATATTATTTTATTAAATTATTTAAAAACAATTACGCTTATTTTTTATTATGCGTGCGTAAACAAAGTACAAACAAAATAATTCTCATCGCTGTTATTACTCTCCGCGTTTGAACAATATTAAAAATATCTTAATACCATAACTTTAAGGTATAATTTTGCGTGTACAGTATGTAGTTCGATGCTACAACAATGCTTCTTTAGTTTCGAACGATGGTTTTCTCTCTTTCTACTCCCTGATAAACACATCATTCCTTTTATTCTATTCCGCTTCGATGAAATTCACACAAAATCACTCAGGATATAGAGAGTTAGTTTGAATACTACGGAGTTACTGATATATTCACTCCTTTATAAAGATTATATCTTTTTGCGTTAATCACTCCGAAGTTACACAAGTCTATTCTTCACAGGTTATGAAAGACCTATCGTAAGGTTGTACATATTATTATGTTATGATAACTGGTCACTATTGCAAGAGTATAGAATACTACAAAACCATGCATAACAGTGAAATATTACCGGCCGTCCTTAGAAAGTTCTGAAAAAGAGAATAACACTAAAGAAATATTAAACTTTTTCTAAGCTTTTTAGTTCATTTTCTCTCTATAAAATTATTTTGCGTTACGACAATAAACTTTTTTATTTATACTACAATTTATTTTAGCATTCAGATACCTTGAAGTAATCAGATTATTAATTATTTGTGAGAACCCTATACAGTGTGACCCGCGTTAAAGTGCGATCCCGAAAATCGGTGAAATTAGACCGAAAACTATCGACGAAAATGGGTCTAAAAAAGTTCTAAAAAAAAAACTAATTTTTTTTATACGCCGCTGAACATTTGTTTCCCGAATTTCGACCTCTATGTACAAATAAATTTATTCCCCCCAAACTAGCTGGCCGATTTTGATGAAATAAAAGACAAATCAATGCCAAGTATGTAGCAATGTGGATAAAATAAAAATAAACGACAAAAATTGCCTTAAATACTTCATTTTTTTAAATACTTTTGAAAAAAAATCTTTTTTTTATTGTTTTTTTCAATCAACTCAAATTTCTATGAAATAAACCCCTACATCTTGATTTGTTTTATAATTTATTATTATTCTTGACTGTATAAGCTTTCCAAAAAAAATAATCAAACATTGTATATCTAAAAATACAGGAGTTACGAATTTTTGAAGTTCACTACTCAGAATGGGCAAATCCAGGTAGAGACCCTTTTTTATTCCTTTGTTATACCGGTAGTCGGCTGCTACTGTGTTCAATGCTTGGGGCAAAGGAACAGGCAAAAGGAAGGTCCGGCAGTCGCCACTCGCCAGTCCGCTCCGATCACATTGCTGCTGCTGACGTATTGTTCTCGCATTAAAATTACAGTTTTTCGTTGAGTTTTCGTCATTGACTACTTGTTACGATTTTGTTATTGACTGTTACGTTTTTGTTATTAACTGTTACGGTACTCGACTGTTTTCGTGGTTGTGCTGGGTTGAGATGCCGCGATTAAATGCATTCTCCCCGCGAGAAATCGCTGACATCCATTATTATTATGGAATGTATGGTGGACGCACAACTGTCGCTCGATCGGCATACATAAATGCATTTCCGAACAGACTTACACCATCGGCAAGGAACTTCCAGGAAGTTCATCGGAAGCTCTCCGACATCGGACTTGGATTACAACACACAAGACGTGAACAAGAATCCATTATAATCGACACAGAGATGGAAGAAGCGGTTTTAAGTACCGTTTTTGCCACTCCTACTATTAGTACGAGGCGTTTAGCTTTACTTCACGGTATATCACAAACCTCAGCGTGGAGAATTTTGAAGAAAGAAGGTCTACATCCATATCATTACCAAAGAGTCCAGGATTTGCACGGGGATATGGATTTCCAATCAAGGTGCGTTATGTCGATCTGGCTACAACGACAAATCCGTCGCAATCCACAATTTTTAAAAAAGATTTTATGGATGGATGAGTCGAAGTTCACCAGGAATGGCATCACGAACGCTAGGAATATGCACGAGTGGTCACATGATAATCCACATCTGAAGAGGACCTCGTCATTCCAGGTGCAATTTTCAGTAAATGTTTGGGCAGGTCTACTCGACGACATGTTGATAGGACCAGTAATTTTACCAGCGACACTAAATTCGGAACGATTCCTAACTTTATTAAGGGATGAGCTTCCCCGTCTGTTAGAGGATGTACCGCTGGCATCCAGACAGGGCATGTACTTGCAAATGGACGGCTGCCCTGCTCACTATGGCCGCAATGTCCGTGAATTTTTAAATAATAATTATGCCAACCACTGGATTGGACGCGAAGGCCCAGTGGGCTGGCCAGCACGCTATCCTGATCTGACACCGCTCGACTACTTTTTATGGGGCCACATGAAGCAAAAGGTGTACAGTGAACCCGTGAATTCAGAGGCTGAGCTTCATGACCGCATCATGAGGTGCGCTGAAGCATTGAAAAATGAACCGCAACTTATACGAAGGGCCACACAACACATTTCAGTACGCGTGACAATGTGTTTGCAACAACGCGGAGCACATTTCGAAAACCTAATACATTATAATGTAAGTCAACAATAATTAATAATAAACAATAAATCATTGTTTTTATTATTTTTTGTTTTATTTAATGTCATCTAAAACGGAATAAGCTCATTGGAAGTTTATTTCGTTTCGTTACACACCTCTGGAAGCATTAAATACAATAGCAGCCGGCCACAGGTATAACAGGCCACAGGTATAACAAAGGAATAAAAAATGGGCCTCTACCTGGATTTGCCCACTCTGAGTAGTGAACTTTAAAAATTCGTAACTCCTGTATGTTTAGAGATACAATGTTTGATTATTTTTTTCTCGAAAGCGAAAGCAAGAATAATAATAAATTATAAAACAAATCAAAATGTAGGAGTTTATTTCATAGAAATTTGAGTTGATTGAAAAAAACAGTGGAAAAAAGTTATTTTGTTCACGAGTATTTAAAAAAATGAAGTATTTAAAGCCATTTTTTGTCATTTTTTTTAATTTTATCCTCATCACTACATACTTGGCATTGATTGGTCGTTTATTTCATCAAAATCGGCCAGCTAGTTTGGGAAGAATAAATTTATTTGTACATAGAGGTCAAAATTCGGGTAACAAATGTTCAGCGGCGTATAAAAAAAATTAGTTTTTTTTTTAGAACTTTTTTAGACCCATTTTAGTCGATAGTTTACGGTCTCATTTTACCCATTTTCGGGGTTGCACTTTAACACAGGTCACACTGTATATAAGTAGCAAAAGTGTTGCAGGTGTTCCGCAGGGCTGTGTTTTATTTCCTTTGGGTTTTTCTCTATTTATTACCATAGTCACTTCAGATATCACTTCGAATTTTCACCTATACGCCGACTATTTGCAACTGTACCGTCACTTTATAATCGTGGATGCTCCGAGAGCGTTATAATCATTAAAAATGGATCTTTCTGATGGATTCCTGGGCTGAATCTTTTGGCCTTTTAGTAAATCCTTGTAAATCAAAAGCTATATATTAGGCAGTCGTCAGATTTTCCGGAAAATTAATGATATTAATTTACCCCAGATCTTTTATAGTGGCACCCAAATACCTCTGTCTTTTGACGTTACGAAAGAAGTTATGTTTAGCTCGAATATATCATGGGAAAGCCACATAAATTCCGTAAGTAAAAAAATTCATTTTACTTTCCACTCACTAAATTTGTAAAAAATTACCTACCTATAAAATCTAAAATTCACTAGTACAGGCCCTTATCCTTCCTATACTAGATTACGCAGATACATGTTTCTTCGATGCTACTGAAGTGCTTTTGAATAAACTTGGGATGCTCCAAAATTCCTGTATCCGCTTTATCTTCGGTCTTCGGAAATTTGATCATATTTCAGCTTTCAAAGCTCAACAACATAGTTACCTATCCGCCTTCGCAGGAATACTCATATTCTTTGTTTTCTTTTCAATATTCTATACAACCCAGCTGCGCCTAACTATCTTCGTGATCGTTTTGCCTGTTTACATTCATCTGTTTCTCCATGTCGTCCCAGCCTTAGTACCGCTCTTAAATTTTCTGTATCTCTCACCCAGACCTAGTCAGGGTCTTTTACGGTGCATGCAGCTAAGCTTTGCAATTCGCTTCCTCCATGCATAGCTCTAGCCCTTCACTGCCAGTTTTTAAAAAACGTCTAAAAGAGCATTATCTGTCATTTTTTGGAACGAAGTTCCTTATCGCGCGTTGTGAAAGGGGACTAGACGGAAAAAATTCTTACGAAAAGTTGTCACGACACTTTTTGCTATAGTAAGGTATTGTAAGCACAGAAATATCCAGCCACTTCCCTTTAGCTCGTGCATTGAAAGTGAAAGAGTCTATCTACTATTTGATTGAGTTTACTTTTTTTTCTAGTGCCAAATGTTCGACATTTATACAGAATTTCGGCCGAATGTCGAATTTCGACCAAAAGTTGAATTTCGACGGACAGTCGAATTTCGAACAAATGTCGAAATTCGACCAAATGTCGAAATTCGATCAAGTCTCGAATTTCGATCGGTTGCCGAGTTTCGACCGCCGGTCGAATTTCGACCGGGTGACGAAATTCGACCGCGGTTCGACCGGGTGCCGAAATTCGTCCGGGTTCCGAAATTCGACCGGGGTCAAAATTCGACCGGGTGCCGAAATTCGACCGGGTGCCGAAATTAGACCGTGAGTCGAAATTCTACGAAGTTCCTTATCGCGCGTTGTGAAAGGGGGCTAGACGGATAAAATTCTTACGAAAAGTTGTCGCGACACTTTTTGCTATAGTAAGGTATTGTAAGCTGTGCGGCCTGCGGATGTTTCTCTGTCTGTCTCTCTCTCTCTCTCTCTCATAGAAAGCATGCCAGATATTTTCATTTCTATTTCGTATTGAACAGTGTGGTGTCGCGACGATTATTTTTGTTGAGTGTATTCAGGTTTCTTGTAAATAATAATAAAAGGAACTTCGTTCCATCCGGGTGTCCCTTGACACCTCTCAAGTATTTGGTTTTAATAGTTTTACTGTTAAGTTGTAATGTTCGATTTCCCTTAATATTATGTATGTGTTTCATTTATTATATGTTTAGTGTATGTGTATGAATGCAAACTCATCTATGTATTATTTTATTTGTTGTGCACAATGACTTCCTCCACATTTCGGGTTAGCTGGAAGAAATCTCCGCCAGTAGAGATAAGCTCACCTTTTGTGCAATTTATGTTATCCTTTTTCGTGTGTATTTTTCGTTAAGTGTACAATTAAGTATTAAATAATAATAAAATAATAGAAGTAGTTTTTATCAAAACTAGGTAATAGGGCCATTGTGCGCAAAGGTATAGTGGTTATTTCTGCCAACCCAGCTCATTCCAGAGCTCTAGTACCGTAGGATACTGAAATAGCTTCTTATACGTTTTATTCTCTTTGAAGAATTGGGTAACCAGCAAAACTAGGTAAATGCCGCCCCGTTGGTCGAGTGGTTTGTGACCCTGACTACGCAAGCAACGGGGCTCGGGTTCGATCCCCGACGGGGACAAGCATTTGTGTGATGAGCATAAATGTTTGTATTTCCGGTTTTGGGTGTTTATTATCTATGTAAAAGTATTTATATATGTATTTCTATGTATTAGTGTCGTTGACTAACATCCATAACACAAGCAAATAATTTGCTTACTTTGGGGTTCGATCAGTCTGTGTAATTTGTCCCGTGAATATTTATATTTATAAAAAAAATCCATCAAGATAAGAATTATGTAAAGTCATAACTGGAATTATATTATGCTCTTCACAGTATTACTAGCGATCGACGAGTTACGAGAATATTTAAACATATTTTTAAACTGTTTTTATAAAAATTCTTTAAATGATGTATGTATGAATATATTCACTAACCCTAGTCGACAGACAGAGAGAACCCAGTTCCATGCATCACTACCGAGGTTTGCCTGTTTCGATTTGTCCACTTTCATAACTCTCGTCTATAACTATTCAAATTAACTGAGTCCCTTGATAAAACTAATAATATGTACATATGTAAAATAATTATATGTATAATATTTCTAACCACATCGCAGATCACATGCTCACACATACACATGCACACTCATACGCGTATCAATATTAGTAGAGAGGTAAACAAAGGCCAGGGGGGTAGCTGCCCCTTCCTACCTCCTCCCCCCTTGATACGCCCACCTATACATATAATAAAATCGTAGGAAAGTCAAAACTGTACATTGAATATTTTTTTAAAAGAATACTTGGGGCGTGATCTACAATCGATATCGAAGCCAAAAATATAGTTTTTAGAATTTTTGTCTGTTTATCTGTTTGTCTGTATGTATGTCCGGGGTAAACTCAAAAAGTACTGCATGGATTTACTCCAAATTTTGCATGAATATTACTAGCAGGTCGGGTCAACATATAGGCTACATATTATCACGCTATCACCTACGGGGAGGTACTGTGCGGAGAAAACGAAGTCCGCGCGGACGAAGTCGCTGGCAACAGCTAGTGTATATATAAATATTAAAAAATGTAAGTCTATAATTGGCTTTTAGGATAATTCTAGTAAGTAAAATTTAAAATAGATTAAGAGCTGTGGACTTTGTTGTACATAAATAAATAAAAGATTTTAACAGGTAAATTAAATAAAATAATATTTCTATACTCTTTGGGGTAAATCCGCTCCACTTTTTTCTCAAAATCTCGTCATGTTAAATCAAACATGGATATATCCAATTAAAATTTTTTTTTACGTTTAGGTGATATTGGTTGATATTTGGAATGTTTAATTGGGTTGTATTCTTCATATTTGATAGTATAAAACATTTATTTCTAAAAGAAAATATAAGTGTTGTTCAAAACCATTCAGTGGATCCTAGTTTTGAAGTTAGCGACACAGGTAAAAGTGAATGGATGAAGTTCTATGTTTGAAACAAATACCTACGTTATATCTCATTCTATGAGGTCTCGCCATCTCTTTTTACCCAGCTCTGTTAGAATTAGAGGATAATACCTCAGAGGATGACAGCAGTTGTGTTTCAAGTAGATAGGTATTAGAAGTGTTGCCTCCAGATATAATAGTTTCATGGTCAGGAGTACAGCTGATTAAATACATAGTCATTAAGGGGTGGGGTAAGGCCAAATCACTTATTTTTTAATTTCGCTATATATAGAGCGCTAATGAGTAACACAAATCCGCACCGTATTTTGGACTAAATTTATTTCCTTAAAGACACATACTTAATAATATCTCCCTTGTAGGTCTGGGCCCTCATTCTAAGACCATCTGCCGTTCTGCCAGTCATTTCATAAGAAACGAACGATTGGGGCTATACGACGTTTAGAGTAGGTAGAGTTCTGCATACCTCGCGACGGCGTCTGGTACCAATGCCTTACCTATTCCTGCCGCAATAGCTCGTAAATGCTTGTTAAGATTAAATAGCTATATATATATACTGTCGTGATCTAGTTGGAACGGTAAGGTAGCCGATGGTAAGGTAGCCGATAAATGTATGTATGTGGCATTAAGACCGAGCCACAAGGATAGCAACGCATCATTATACATTTTCGGTGTACCAGACCCGGACGAGACAATGCAGAACTTTACCACCTAGTAGCAGCGATGGTAGTGACTCTTATAACCAATCAGTCGCCTTTTACGACCTGCCTGGCAGAACGGCAGTTGGCCTATTCTTCAAGTGAGCCCAGGACCAACACGGTCAATTTTAATATTTTGATTTTTTCACATGTACCTATTGTTACCTACTATACCCTTTATTTTAAAAAGCACCCCTCGTATATGAACGTTGGAGCTTCGTCAGAAAAATTAGAAGTCAACATTAAAAACAAATAAAATCCTCAAAAAGTTTAATATAATTTGAATTGTGTAATAAAATACAAATGCTTAACAAACAGCAAAAAGTATTAATTTATCATAAAATGATTTTCCACGTAACAAATTGTATAGATAGAACTATAGAAATACTTACTTAAATATTTTATATTGACCTTCCTATATTTTAATGTGATTTCTACTTAATATATACTTAACACACTTAGCGATAACTAAGGCACTTGCAATTCAATTTATAACTATTAAATACATTGAAAGGCCACATAATATATTATGCCATCTAATTTACGGACTATAAATAGTGAATAACAAAAACCCTGTCCGACTCGAAAGGGACATACATACAGATTAATCGACGAAATTTTAAAAAATAAGGAAATTATTCTATTTATACAATTAAAAACGGTATGATATTTTAAAATTACCATTTACCATTGCCATAAAGTTGCCATAGTAATATTTGAAATATCATTTATGATTTATTTTCATCGGTGAAAATTCATCTATCTATATCCACAAACTAAAAACATAGACGTATATATGATTTTACTAAGATACAAAACAATGCTTTTGAAGATCGGAGAGGGTTTTTACTACAACTGTATATGCATGGGCGTACCAAAGGGGGGGGGGGGGGGGGGGGATGGGCATGGCATGATGGAATTTAATTACCTCCCTATTAACTATCTACTATTGTAGTTGTAGATAAAAATATAGTCTTAAAATGTTGCGGTTGCAACAACATTAATAGAAATAACGTTTTATTACACAAAAATGTAAAAAATCTAATTAGTTTGCCGCAACGCTGCTGGAGTGTTACAACTTAAAAGATAGCATAAAGAAATTTAACAACGTTTAAACTAAGTTAAATTTGTATCAAAATTTAAATAATAACAGAAATGTCTGTAGAATCCGATTTTAAGTTTGGCTAATATATTAAAAAATTACATTTAGATCTTGACAAATGTAACAAACCTTTGAAAATAAGACATCATCTGGTGTTGCTGTCGTAGCCCTACATGCCATTAAATAAAATAATTTCAAAATTGATGTAAAATATGAACTTAATATAAAATATACCTTACTTAATTTAAATTACTAGTCTTAATATTAAACAATTATTGATAAACATATAGCTATTCAATCTTAATAATGCAAAATCTGAAGTAAGTCTTCAGATTATAAACCATTTTCATCTATAAATACGTCAAGGTAAAACCCATATTGTGTAACAGATTTAAAACAAAATAACTTTTAATAATTGTAAACACTATTATTAATAACTAATGGAAACTATTTAATTAAAAGACAACCTTAAAGCCCACATTATAAATAAAATTTTCTAAATATTAACATTAAACCTCTTAGCTAAATGGAATTTTAAAGTATTTAACAAATATTATACCAAAACACATTTTTTCATATTCTCCCCTATACCATTGTATTTTTAATTAAAAATAATAAAAGTAACAATGTTAATGCTTGTTACCGCATCGCATTGTCAAATCCACAACATTTCTACAAACACATACATAGTTAATTAAAAAGTATCTCCCGTTACTTTTTCTAGGATGAAATTGCTTTAAATTATAAGTTTAGTTAAGGTTTCTGTAATAATTATTACAGAGAAGTGTTTGCGTTCTTATGTCAACAGATTGCCAAATCTCATCGTTTATAAGGTAAATTACTTTAATAATAATGATATCATTTAGAATATATCAATCTATAATTAAAATGCAATAAAATGAAGTGACAACTGCAATGCCACTAAAAACAACGCTGAAAACAACAACCGTCTTATAGTATTCGCATATGATGTGTATGTAGTAAGTGATTAAGTCTGTATAATCTGATGACCAACTCTACCACAGCACGGTCTCATTGGTCACTTCAAATAACGCGCGTTTTCCCAGTTTGCTGTTACACATTTGTGTCGTATTTCACGACATCAATTCCACTAATTGCAGGAAAGTGAGAGGAAGAATGTTACACATCAATAGAAAATAACGCCCGCAACGGCACAATTATCTTTCCAATTCCGTTACATCAGCACCACAAGCAAGAACGCAGTATATGTACTCAACGCACGTTTTACTTCGTAACCGAAGCATATTCACGAGAATCGAACAGAATTACAAATTAGCAATTTTCGGAACTTATACATGAAATATATTATCCTGCGGTGAGCTCCACCTTGATGGCGATAAAATATAGAATAAACACTTAACGCACGTTTCACTTCGTAAGCGAAGTATCGAACAGAATTAAAGTATAGTGACTGGCGGATACATTAGCAATTTCCAGGAGTTATACATGATAATGGACGGTGTTATCCCGCGGAGAACTCCGACTTGACGGTGACGTCGGAGACCTGCGCGAGGATGTGCGCGATGATCTGGTCGATGGTGTGCGTGTGCAGCATGCGGGCCACGGTGGCGTCCTCCACGGCGTACACGAACAGGTGCTTGGCGTTCTCGCGCAGCCGCTGCACGCGCGACCACTTCTCGCGGTCCGCCGCGCGCGCGCCGCACTGCTCGATCACCTTCTCCAGCACCTGCCGAGATAACAAACACTTTTGGTTATCATTAAGTCCAATCATCTATGTAGTACATTGATGGCAACTGATTTTAGGGATGGGGCCATTAAAATTAATTAAATCTCTGCTTTCTTTTTTATTTACATAACAAAATAAATAATTACAATAATATATTATTGACATTGATTTTAATTATGAACTTTTTGCCAGAGACGACGGTAGAAGTTGAAAGAACATTTTTCGAGTAGGAGACAAAGCTTTACGTCTGTTAATATGGAACGTATCCAAGTCATTCACTACGAGTGTCACATGCATAAGTTGATGTATGTACATTATATCGTCTCTGTTCTAAAGGATTACGTTAGAGGATATGTATGTATAGATAAATACAAAAGTGCATACCGTGTCAACACTTTCGTTGGGCCAACCAAAACATTCCAATGTATCATGATCAATAAGTTGGGACAAAAGTTTCTTTATGTTTTCCGCCAATTCCTCTTCCGCCATAATAGGCGGAGCCGATTCACTCTACAACAAAATGAATTAAAAAATATAAATAATACGTAATATCAATCAATTGAAAGTAATTTATATATTAATATTATAAATGCAAAAGCTTAGATGTTTGGATGTTTGTTACTCAATCACGCAAACTACTAAATGGATTTGAATGTTTGGCACACAGGTAGCTGATGACCTGGAATAGCACATAGGCTACTTTTTATCCCAAAAAAATGTGTTGTTCCCGCGGGATCCGCCACACAAATTTAATGATGCAGCTGGCTGTACGCTGCAGGAGATTCAATTATTATAAATTGTTGCCCAGATACCACCAATCAAAACTAATAGTTGAAGTCCAAGGAAGGTTTAAAAAGTGAGAAATAAAGGCAGAACAACGTTTGCCGAATCAGCTAGTTACATTCTAAAAATTTAAAACAATGTAAAAAAAATGGAATCTAACCATTGTTGGTTCATCACTTTCAGTCGTGTTTTGCTCTTGTAAGCCACCGTACAAAACACCAAAGCCATAGTCTTGCAATATCCTGTCTGATTCGGCATCCAGAACGTTTAGTATAGACTCCAATTCAGATTTTTTAACTCTCACAAATCCTAGGTTGGAACCCTGAAATAACAAAATAAAATTGTTTCGACACTTACTTAAAGAACCCTAAATACTATGTACATTGCTCACGGTAAATTGGCACGATCGTTTATATTACCGTAAAATAGTATCTGTCAATTGTCATTTGCAATGTCAGTTACAATTTTAGGTAAAGCCCTATTCGACGTGTAGCGTTTTTCTAGGTGTGCGACTTAAAGGCATCTAACAAACCAACTTTACATTTTTTTATATCATAAGAATAGCAAACAAGCAGACGGGTCTCCTGATGGAAAGTCAACCTTCGCCTACAGACACCAAAGGTGTTAATGGTGTGTTGCTATCTTGTGGCGAGGACTATTGCTACATGCATAAGTTTACCGGCTACCTGACCCTCCAAACCGGACCAGGACAGCGACAAGCACTGACGCTATTGCGGCAGGATTATAAATAAGTCGGTATTCCGACTTTTTACATTTCTGTAACAAGTCGGGAAGCGGCTAACTAGAGGCTATTTCGAGCCACAATTTACGGCATTATAACTGATAGGGATAAACACTCTGTACACTTCATAAACTACATCTGTACTAATATTATAAATTCGAAAGTCTGTTATGATTTCGCAGCTATGCCGCTAAACCGATTTTGATGAAATTTGGCATGAAGATAGTTGAAGATCCAGGATCAACATATAGGCTAGGATAGATAATTTTTGAAACAAAAGAAATCATAGTAGGATGAAACCCATTGAAAAAGAAAAAAAAATGAAACAAGAGGAAAAATAAATTACGGAGGATTTGAGTTCGGGAAATGTGAGGGAGGAGGTTTGAAAGAGGAAAAACGGTTTTTATAATGGTTAAAATAAATTCGAAAGTCTGTTATGATTTCGCAGCTATGCTGCTAAACCGACTTTGATGAAATTTGGCATGAAGATAGTTGAAGATCCAGGATCAACATATAGGCTAGGGTAGATAATTTTTGAAATAAAAGAAAATCATGGTAGGATGAAACCCATTGAAAAAGAAAAAATTGAAACAAGAGGAAAAATAAATTACGGAGGATTTGAGTTCGGGAAATGTGAGGGGGGGAGGTATGAAGGAGGAAAAACGGTTTATCACAAATTTCGACAAAACTACGAGTCCTATCGAAAAATGTTTAATGGCAAAGTTGTCGGCAATAAGAAGATATACAACATTTGTATACACACTTTTTCCATATAACCTTAGTCAGTTTTTCACATTTTTCGAAAAATTTTGAGGTTTTATGAAAAAAGTGCCGAGCTTCGTGAAAAAAAATCTATTTTTGTAGGAGATAAAAATAAAAAAAAAACAAAGTCAGTTTTTCACATTTTTCGCATAATTTTGAGGTTATATGAAAAAAGTGTGCATACAAAAGTTGTAGATCTTCTTATTGCTGATAACTTTGCCATTAAACTTTTTTCTATAGGACTGGTAGTTTTGCCGAAAATCGTGATAAAACATTTTTCCCCCTACAAAGCCTTCACACTTGCCGAACTCAAATCGCCCGTAATTTATTTTTCCTCTTAATATGGCTTTATTTTCTTCCATTTTCAATGGGTTTCAGCATTCTATTATTTTCTTTTGTTTTTAAATAATTTCAGGGGGATAGGATCCGGTCTAATACGGCTTTATCTTATTTTCAAAAATGAACATTTTAGAGGATGAAAGTGAAAACGGTAACGACGACATATTAATCTAATTGTGGGCAAAGCTATATAGAAATCAATATTCCTATAGCCTACTGTTATATCGTAGTATAAAATAGTAGAAATATTGATTACTCTAAATTTTTCTCTTAGGGAATTCCTTGGTTTAAGGTTGTAAATTATCCTTATTGCTCTATTTTGTAGTACAAATACTGTACCGTAAAACGGGGTGAATAGGAATCACGGGCTGAATAGGAACAAAACCAAAAAGTTTTTCAAGCCCACAGATCCAAGTCGCATTAGCGTAAAAATGCCATGTTTTATCTGCACATCATTATTTACTCTGTTAATTGGCAACACCTGATTGTCTATGGAATAAAAGATCAAAAGAAATTAACGTCTCAAAGTTGACTGTGTTGTTGCGAGGTTAATAGGCATACAACCGTGTGAATAGACACGAAGTGTGAGGTGAATAGCGTTTCTAATCACCCCATACTGGGTAAATAGAACCAGTCTATATTTTGTCAATTTTCTTCTTAATGCATGGAAAAACTACTAAATAAATTTTTGATAGAAAAATAGAATGGTAGACTCATCAAATGAAACAGGGATAGTGGTATATAGTCCTTGAAACTTATAAAGAAATACAAGTCTGAAGTTTCGAATTGTGTCTATTCACCCCATTTTACGGTATTTATTTCAAAAGAATTCTCCCCGAGGATTTCATATGACATAGTGCTGTGAAAGTAACTAAAGTACCCAATTCTCGCAGTCCCAATATAAGTAAGCTGCCTAAGTGTATTAGCTAACTTTTCGATGTGCGGCCCTAATGAAACAGATCGTAATATGTCAGCTGCAAAATATGTAACCACTCGATGACTAGTGTCGACCTAACGTCACATGTGGTAGGTCGATGGTGACTACACAAATCGGCATCTCTTAACACGACTATTCGTGGTATTTCTAGTACAATGCATACAATCTATAATTGTGTGTGTGTGTGTATGTGTTTTTGTTTGTGTTTGTGTGTTTGTGTGTGAGTGTGTGTGTGTGTGTGTGTACGCGCGCGCGTGCGTGTGCGTTTGTGTGTGTATAATGTATATGTCGCACTGACCAGCACGGCGCGCACATGCTTGAGCCGCTCGGCGAAGACGGCGGGGTGGCATTTGCGCACGTGTCGCACGAGCTGCTCTCCGCGCACGTAGGCGCGCGGCGTCACGCAGTACATGCAGCGCCGCGGCCGCTCCAGCGCGTGTGTGCTCACGTGCCGCCGCAGGTACGTCTCGCTCTTGAAACCCTTGCCGCACACCTCGCAATTGTACTCTGAACATCACACAGACAACTAATTATGTACAAATTAGGAGACCCTTTAAAACATAATTTTTACTAAAATTAGATAATTTTATACAAAGTTACTTTTAACCGCTCACTTCACTTTGGTAACTAATCACACCTCGGGGAAACAACTGTTAATACACTATGGTCTCTATAGGGACCAACGCTAACTTCAACCAAAAAAAACAATATTTTCACTATTTATCAGTTTTATTAAACATTGTACAGAATAACATCAAATTGGCATTCTTTTTTCAAATACGCTCTTGGGGAAAAATAAAAGAACTTAGTCCGCCATTTTGATTCGTGCTGTGTGTTATGTGTCGGTTGCAGTTTATGATACAGGTTAATTTAAAATTGTTTTGGCGTATTAATCAACAAGTAAACTTTATTTATAATCAAGATTAGTTCAAGATCTAACAGTTTAGATAATAATTTTGTCAAAAAACCGTAAATGTCAATAAATAAAACATATATTTCGTTAATGACCAACTTGATGATACCAGCGCTTTGGGTATGACGGTACCTATTTTTATTTATTTTCTTAAATTTCAGTGTTGATATCTATGATCTCAAGAAAATCATATGATGTGAATGTGAAATATCCTAAACAATATTTAAAAAAATTAACATAGCTGTAAAATTGAAAAACAAATAAATTATTTAAAAATTACGAAAAAAAACTATGTATTAACTATGAAAAAAAAAAATTAATATTTATGTAAATAAATATTTTTGTACAATAACATATGTTGTTTATTTTTTTCCGTATATATATGTTTACCAATTATATAAAAAAATATAAAAAGCATAGGTCATCGATTTACTTTTTGAATTAAAAATCCTCGAATAACAAGTAGTAATATTTTTCTCAAAGTGTCATTGTTACAACTGAATTATTTTGTAGCTTAAGCCATTTAAATTAAACAATTCTCACACCAGTGTATTCCTGTGCTCAAGACCTCTAAAGAAATGTACGCTTTACAACATCGGATTCAATTAAAACAACTGATAAACTTTTTGTGAACACGGTCCACCGGAACGAACTCGGAATGTGTGCATGTAACGGTCCATGTGTTTTTAGAAAAAAATGTGAAAATGGCTGGTGGTATGAGCGGTTAAAGGTCCGACCAAATTTTCAAAGGCTGTTTAGAATCAATAATATGTTAGATTTATGCAATAAAAAAAATAATTTAAATAATTCAAAATTTTTATTTTTATTCGACACAAAAAACAAAAGCCATGGATATAATTTCAATTACGTAAAATCGAACTAAAATATTTTAGTGCCTTCAACTAAATTAACAGTAATCGACAATAATCGTTATTATAGGTAAATTTAAAATGACACATTACCAGCGTGACAGTTCATTCACAAGACTCGGTGCATGCAATTCATGATTTAGTGGGATATTTTTAAATGAATATTTTTATATTTTCTTGTAATAATTTTACAATAATAATTAAAACGCAATTTCAATTCAATATTTAGTTCCTAATGTTAAAATTTGGCCAGACTTTTAAAAGTAACCCTGTATAAATAGACGAACTCATATCGCATAACTATTAGTTATTATGCCAACTAACACTTCTTAGATCTTTGATGAAATACTTTTTATATATATATATATATATATATATATATATATATATATATATATATATATATATAATTAGATAGCTCTCCTGATGGAAAGAGAAACTATCACCTATAGATACCAAATATGTTGATGGTGCGTTGCTATCGGTATGGCGAGATAGTAATGACCCATGCATAAGTCTACCGGCTACCTTACCCTCCAAACTGGAACACAACAATGACAAGCATTGAAGCTATTGCGGCAGGAATAGATAAGGCGGTGGCACCTATTACCTGAGCGAAACGTTGCGGAACTCTAACACCTAGTAACCACAGTGATAGTTAATAAAACTTATTAAGACTCGGTGCATGCAATTCATGATTTAGTGGGATATTTTTAAATGAATATTTTTATATTTTCTTGTAATAATTTTACAATAATAATTAAAACGCAATTTCAATTCAATATTTAGTTCCTAATGTTAAAATTTGGCCAGACTTTTAAAAGTAACCCTGTATAAATAGACGAACTCATATCGCATAACTATTAGTTATTATGCCAACTAACACTTCTTAGATCTTTGATGAAATACTTTATATATATATATATATATATATATATATATATATATATATATATATATATAATTAGATAGCTCTCCTGATGGAAAGAGAAACTATCACCTATAGATACCAAATATGTTGATGGTGCGTTGCTATCAGTATGGCGAGATAGTAATGACCCATGCAGAAGTCTACCGGCTACCTTACCCTCCAAACTGGAACACAACAATGACAAGCATTGAAGCTATTGCGGCAGGAATAGGTAAGGCGGTGGCACCTATTACCTGAGCGAGACGTTGCGGAACTCTAACACCTAGTAACCACAGTGATAGTTAATAAAACTTATTAAATAAAAACACTTTCTGCATCTTTTTTTATTTAAAGACTAACGAAGTTTTCACTTGTCCATAACGATATAAAGTAGACAAGCCATAAAAGTGTTTTTGCATGTATAAAATATCCCATTAGTCGAAACAGAACGAACATAAATATTTGGTATACATGTTTCTCATTAAAGAGGCATACGCATTATGTTATCCCATCTGATTAGCTTCTTCTGTCTTTTTGGGGTTAAATGTAACAAGATTTTGACGACCCCATTCTGAGACATCGGTTAGTCGATTCTCGAGTTCAGACACGAGTTTGTTCTGGCCCTTTTCGACGTGTTCCCGAGAAATACCGCTACAGCCGGAGTATGTAGCATCACCAGTACTGTCGTCCGCATAGCAATGTATGTTACTAATTCGCAACAACAACAAGTTTGAGGTCGGAGCATGCACCGTTGACTACGACCTTGATGCTCCGATCAGCCAAAAAACTGTTGATCCACTTGCATAATTTCTCGGGAAGCACATAGGAAGGCAGCTTTGAGAGAAGCGCTTTATGCCATACCCGATCGAAGGCCTTCGCTATGTCTAAACTAACTGCCAATGCCTCCCCCTTGGACTCAACTGCCTCCGCCCAGCGATGCGTCAGGTATTGTTTGTTTGTTTATCATAAGTTGTTTACAATAATTGTTATTTTGTACGAGATGATTGACGAACATTCGCGATGTTGCCGAACTTTACCTCGGGTATAAATAGAGATGTGTTGACAAATACAGGGCAGTTTTTATAAAGCGATCGAGAGTGATACTTAAAGTGACCAGTGCGAAGCAAGTGTTCTATTGTGTAGTCGGTTAAGTTTAGTGATAGTACAGTGAGTGACTAGTGTGAAGTGTGTTTGAGTATTTTATTGTGTTGTTTAGTGTATTTGTATTTTAAATACACGGATTTAATATAAGTGATGTTTTCTTACAATTACGAACCCGAAGTACGTAACAATATTTATGCTGTACATTAACAGAATTATGGTCGAGCTTCGACCAAAGTGTGATTGCCAGTCTATTTAATCCTAGCTTACGTTATTTAAATATTGGAACTTACTTTTGGTATTTAAATGTTCATTCATATGCGCTTTATACTCTTGCAGGGATGAAATTTCCTTGGTTGAATGTGGACATCCTTCAAATGGACACAACAGATTCGATGAACTAATATGCTCTTTGTCGTGTTCAATGAACCTGAAAACATTATCACTATCAGATGTAATAATAATAATACAGTAACTTAATATAACGAACCTCAATATAACGACTTCCTCCTTTTAACAATTTTTCCATAGGTCCCCTTGAATTGTCCATAATTTTTGAATTAATGTAAAATATACTTTTACATTACGATTTTTTTTAGAACAACCTCTATTACGTATTCTATCAAAACAAAGTGTAAATACCTCTTATTAATGAATGTTGTCAACTCAAACCTCTTATATAATGTTCCCACCAATATACGAGTATGACCCTTAATCCAATAGTACATAATACATACATATCTGCTTTATTTGCGACAGGTTTCGACACGTTTTTTTTTTTGTAAAACAATCTAAGCCGTTTGATGGACAGTAATGTCAACAGTGCCGCTCGACACTGTTGTTAAATAATCTAGTTGTAATGGCTCAGAAACATAAAAGGTGTTCCTTATCAGTCGCAGAAAAGCGAACAATGTCGACAAATATCCTACGACGAAAAAATTAGACATAGCTAAAAAGTTCGGGATTCCCGCAAGTACATTGGCTACAATTTTAAAATTTAAAAATAAGTTTTCGGAAGAAAGTGGTTTGCCTGTAAACAGTAGAAGATTAAAATCATGTGAGTAATAAGACGTAGACGAATTACAAGATGAGTACATAATGTTGAAGTAAATAAAACAATTTTTTACCACTTTATAACAAATTTTAGACCAACCTTACCTTAATATAACAAACCTTAGTTTAACAAATTACTTGATATCACGAATATTTACTTGTCCCATTGATATAAAAAACCCTAGATGCACAGTCCTGAACAAAACTGACACTCAAAAGTGTCCCTAATTTCTTTCAAGTAGTTATAGATATGGCAAAAACATATGTCTTTGCATATCCAACCTTAAGTGCAAGACTTATAGTTGTTTTTACAAAGCAATGTACTAAAATAAATAAAATTGACAGTGACGCGGCCGACGCGATTCTATTTGAAATGAGTGCACAATTTAAAATTGTGCACTCATTTTTGGAGGACGTTTTTGACACACTGATTGTGTATCTTGGGTTTTTTTATATCAATGACTTGTCCCTTGCAATTTGTTATATCGAGGTTGTACTGTATTGTCGGACAAATTACACAAATCAATCTAACCCCAAAGTAATTATCTCCCCGTGTTGGTTCCGGGCTCCTTTGAAGAATAGACCATCTGCCGTTCTGCCAGGCAGGTCGTAAAAGGCGATTGGCTACGCGAGTCACTAGCATCGTGATTGCTAGGTGGTAGAGTTCTGCATTGTCTCGCCCGGATCTGGTACCACCGCCTTACCTATTCCTGCCGCATTAGCGTCAGTGCTTGTCATTGTCGTGTTCCGGTTTGGAGGGTAAGGTAACCGGTAAACTTATGATGCATTTGGCATTAGACCTCGCCACAAGATAGCAACGCACCATCTTTGGTGTCTATGGAGACCCATGTGCTTGTCTGCTATCTTGCCTGCTTCTTCTCTCGATGAAATCAGTTGTCAGCGGAATCGGTACCGGTGTCAGTATAGACCTACAAGGTTTTGAGTTCTATTCTCGTCGGAAAATAATAATTTTTTTAATTTTCATTTTATATATATATATATATATATATATATATATATATATATATATATATATATATTTATATATATATTGACCGCCCGTTGGTCGAGTGGTTAGCGACCCTGACTGCGCAATCAACGGGGCTTGGGTTCAATCCCCGACGGGGACAAGCATTTGTGTGATGAGCATAAATGTTTGTACTGTATACTACTCTTATCACATAAATGCTTCTCGGTCAGGAATCAAACCTGAACCCCATCGACTGCGTACTAATAATTTCACCAATTAACATTACAAAAACATATATGATTTTATCAATATTAACATTCTAAATTTTGCATGCGTCTAAATGAAAGATTGGGTGCATGGATGAATGTTTGGTTACTCAATCACACAAAAACTACTCAACAGATTTTGATGAAATTTTGCACACAGGCAGATAATGACCTGGAATAGCACATAGGATTTTCATCCCTGAAAAGTGAGTTGTTCCCGCGGGATTCACCAAAAACTTTTATAAAGCGACAGGCACAGTGCACCTAGTTTTTACATGTATATAACAAAGGATAGCAAAGAGTTGACTTCCGATTGAAATAAATGACCACCAACTATTGATACCAAATAGGTTAATCTAATCAGGTTAAAAAATTCTAAAAACTATATTTTTGGTTTTGATATCGATCGTAGATGACGCCCCTAGTATCCTTTTAAAAAAATATTCAATGTACAGTTTTGACTTTCCTACGATTTTATTATATGTATAGATATAGATATATATACACTACCGTCCAAAAGTTTGGAAGCACACCTGTTTTTTAACAGAAACGAAATTTCGGCTACTTGTGGTAAAAATTAGTAAAAACAATAATATCTTTATGGCCTTCTACGATTGTTTACACGAAAACAAAAGTTCTCTAACCTTCTTGAACAAATACTAACAAATTCCTAATTTTCGTCTAAACACATGTTTTATGACTTATCATTTGGGCGGGTTTTTTTGTACATTGATTTGTTTTGGCGCTACTTTTTTGTGCTTTTAACTTTAATAGGACTTATTCAGTTGCACTTGAGTATTGGCTCGCGAAGGTTATGACATTAACATCATCTGCATCCGAAAATTTTCGTTTATTGCTTTCAAAGTTGTTATTCTTCTGAAAATGGCAAATTGCAAGCAAATCGCACTGGAATAGCGAAGAGCTATTTGTATTTTTCGTGAAGAAAGATACAGTGAACGTCACATCGCATTAAAGCTCGGAATTTCTTGTAAAGGTGTTCACTACACTCTTACCCGAAAACAAGAAACTGGACAAATCGAAGACAGATCTGGCAGGCCAAAGAGGCACAAGCAATCAAGAGAATCAGAGTTCTCTCTAAACGGTATCGACGGTTAATGGCACCACAAATTAACTACAACTCTGAATAATACGCGAGAAATGAACATATCAGCACTACTGTTAAAAGACGCCTTCTGTCTACGTAACCTACCTAAGTTAATAACTCGACACAAGAAAAATAGACTACAATGGGCAAAGACGCGTAAAAATTGAGCAATTGATCAGTGGGAAAATGTTCTTTGGAGTGATGAATCCAAGTTTCAGAATTTTGGATCCAATAGATGTGTGTTTGTCCGTCGTTCAGCTGAAAAACGGGCTTCTTAAGCATGTAAAATTCCTACTGTGAAGCATGGTGGTAGTCATGTAATGGTTTGGGGGTGTTTTGGACAGGACTAAACCAGGAAAACTTCTGAGAATCACAGGAAAACTAAACAAAAGTTATTTAAAAATTCTTCAAGATGCAGCCATACCCAGTGGACTGAATCTTATTGGCCCTGAATTCATTTTTCAACAGGATAATGATCCTAAGTAAGTAAGTATGTGTTTAATATTTACATATAAATCACTAAATGTAATTGAATATGATTTAATTTTGTTTTATTCCGTGCTGCTCCCAAACTTTAGAACGGTATGTGTGTATATGTATATACAAGGGTGGATTGAAAAGTACTTGGCCTTACACAGATCCATTCAATTCTAAAATTCAAATCTACCCTTATTATTTAGTTCAGTTCAGAGTAGTTAATTATCTGAAGTTTGAAACGTGTGCAATAATTTGTTGTAATTTTATAAATTTTTTAACAAAGCAATCGGACATACTTTCTGCAAATGCAGCAAATCGAGCAGCATGTCGTATTTAAATTCCTCCATAAGAAGGGGCTATCACCAAAAGCCATCCATGATGGTATGGTTAGTACATTAGGGGATTCTGCTCTGTCTTATTCATCTGTCAAAAAATGGATAGCAGAATTCAAGTGTGGCAGAGAGTGTGAAACATGAACCCCGATCTGGAAGGCCTCCACTACTAACGAAAATATTAAAAAAGTAAATGCGTGCGTTCTCCCATAATTAAAAGAGTTAATTACGGGAGTATGCAGATTAAAAATTAGAGAGATAGCCGAGATTATATGCATCTCTTATGAACGATTACTAATGTTTTACTACGTCGTTTACGAGAGGATATAAAAGAGAAAAGTCCTGTTTCTTTGGCTAAAATCCACACTAGTGGCTTTGAATTATTACCGCATCCGCCTTATTCACCTGATCTGGCACCGTCAGACTTCTTTCTGTTCCCTAACCTAAAAAAGCACTTGGGAGGTCAAAGATTTTCGACAAACGACGAAATTAAAACAGCAGTAGACGCATATTTTAACTCTAAGGAAGAATTATTTTTTTAAATGGTCTAAATGTTTTGAATGCTTACATATATGTGTATTACTTACGAAGTTTTAGAATCGAAGCATAAGCTACATTTCGAACATTCATAGCCTGTGTGCTTTACCATATGATGCTGTAGCTGAAGTTTTTGTATGTATGAGCGATTGCAAATGTTACATTTGTATGGCTTTTCCAACACATGCGTCAACACATGGCGTCGCATTACTTCTATTGTGAAGGAACTGTATCCACACTGAAAAATCAATATAAATATAAATAAAATTATTTATCTATTTGTGTATATAACGAGAAAAATCGTAAAGTAACAAAAAGAAGACTAGGTCTTTTCTGCATTTAAATTTAGAATTTATTTCCGAGTTTAACCGGTTAATTCTACTCGCGCGTAAGGTAATATTTATAATAACTCTATTAACTGGTTAACATTATAATTTTACAGGGAAGCAAATTGCTTACTTAATTAATTGGTTAATCAATGAAGTGAATTTAATTGATAATTGCAATTTTTTATTTAACCAGATGATATTAAATGTCACACCAATACTACTCCCATGCCCTATTTTGGAACTATTAAACCCATTTTTTACAATTCTTTCACTAGTAGAAAACTAGATTATTCCTGAGTGTCACACGCTATTTCATCTAAATTTTCCTACGGGATCGAGACCTATATGGGGGTCATATAGCTAGTAATAGGAGGGAATGAACATAAATGTAAAATAATCAGAAGGTATTAATAAATCTTAACCTTAAGATTTAATATCATTTGTAAGAACAAGTTAAGCTTTGTAATAGCTGGATTCCACAGGATTATGCGCTCATTAGAGATATGGTAGTTATTAAGTCATCACCAACCCTAGCCTGGGAGTTACTTTGAAAATACCAAAATAATATGTTTCATGACCTGAGAATTAAACTTAGAACCTTCATGATTTCCGCTGAATATGCTAAAAATAAGGTAGTATGGCACTATATATAAATTTAAAAAAATGTTATCTACAAAACAAAATCCCCTATAAAATTTATTTAGTAATTGTCACTGAGTGAGGGTAACAACTTTTACTCATAATAAACCTTAATGAATTCGGTACTAAATTGTTATATTTTAAAAAAATTCACATTTACCTTGGCAACTATTGCTTAACAAATTAAGGTTAGAGTGTCAAGTAGTAAAATTTCTAAACCTCAAATTGAATTGATAACGAAAATTGTATGAAAATATCACAATGTTCACAGTTTGAAAATTTCAAGCACATTTAGGTCATTGCTATATTGTACAACTTAATTATCCAAATATATTCTATAAAAAAAGGCTCTACTAGTAACATAATTAAACATGTCATTAGTAACAACATTAATCACAAAACAAGTTTTGTAAATAAATAATGCTTTTCATTACGTGGCTCTGAACATAACGCCCAGTATGTGTCTAGGTTTGAACTATCCAGCACTCCCTATAATATTATTATGCTTTGATCCTTTGGGGGGTAGGCAGAGTAAATCGAATATAATTAGGCAGTTAACTTCATCAATGTGATTGTTGGCAAGTTAAAGGGTGATTCCTATGACTGCATTTTGCCAACCTGATAATGACCAAAACTTTTTTCCTAGGTGATGACCAAAAACTACCACTTGGAACCCAGGGCCTCATGTAATAGCTTACATTTTTATCTCAATAAACCAACCACTAACTAAAACACTGCGATAAAAAAGTCTGCTTACTTACCCTGAATCTATCCATAGCGAGCAATTTGTAAAATAAAAAAAATTTAATCATATATTTTTTTATAAATAGATGCGCGAAGATGGCTTTATCGGTAGAACAAGACATTTGTTGACAATAAATATCAGCCATGTGTGTAATGTCGGACACACAGATTAAATGGATATGCCTTTCAAGACAATTTCTTAGTTTGTCAGTGTAGCTTGCAATCAAATACAGAGTTATAATACTTACCAATGTAATAAAATCATTTTAAGGGTAATTTTTAAACCTTGTCATCTTATTCGGTACGATAAAAGAGTACAATATGACGGATGCTTTTGAAGCTGGGAAAATAAAGTGGTGGTACTAAATCTCAGCAAGATGTTGCAAAAATCTATTACTTAGTGATAATAATAGTAGTTGCTTTGCCTTTTACAAACAAAGAAAAATCACACTAAAATAATAATATAAGAGACTTTGCAATCTTTTGAGAAATAAATGTATAAACCTTAAGCCCCAAATATAAATTTATCATCAAACTAACTGCCTGCCCTGGTTTTGCACCGGACAGGTGGTTTACCTAAAGTAAATAAAGAGTTAATTTACAGTGTAATGAAAAAAAAACGAATTTTAGTTGTCAGTTGTTTTGTCCATATATTGAAGATTCCTTCCACTATATTTTGTCTTACTTACTCATTCACTTTTCATGAGATTTTAAAAAACCACCCAACACCAACCAACAGAATTAACAGTAGTAAAACTTTGCCCTTACAAAGCTCTGCTTTAGTATATATTAATTGCCATACAATAGGCATTTCTTTTAAAAATGTGGCATCTTTGTCTGGGCACATGTAGTTTCTCACGATTCCTAAAATATGTGTTACCTAATACTTCAGCATTTGTTTTAAACAAATGTTGGTTTTTTTACAAATATGCATAATTGTAATTTTGAATGTACAGTTTTTGCATTTACATCTTTTAAAGTTAAAACATGTAACTTAATACCATCATGGCTATATTAATCAAACTATATTGAAATATAAAGACAAAGGTGCAAATAGTGCACCTAGATAATCTAAACCTTCAGATCTCATGTGGCTGTTGCTGATGATGATTATGGATAAACTATTGCATCCATCTATTTATACTAAGGTAAGGTAAGTACTTTAGACTGCAAATAATTGAATATAAAAAATTGTGACATTGCAAAGATTCAAAGAAATATAATATATGTATCTGTATATTTATGTATGAATATATGCATGTGTCTTTAATAATTATGTATATTACTTACAACATCACATTTAAATTTCTTTTCACCATGAATCTCCAAATGCTTAGAAATAGCTGCTCTTGAGCTGGTAATTTTTCCACAGTGGTCACATTCAAAGAAATGTGTGTCTAAAAGAAACCAAATGAAAAAAAATGAACCAACAAGTGATAAATAATTTTGAGTCATTATTATACTTGCATGTCAAATATTCAGTATAATTTATATAGGTATTACCATTAAACTGAGAAAACTACTCAATTGACTTACAATGTAGGAATTTAGTAGTTTTTTATATTCTTGTGCTTTATCCCAGTCAAAGTTATAACTAAGTAATTATCTTCAAAAATTATACTTCCATTTGAATTCATTCCATAAAAAGGAGTAGTTTTTCAAATTAACTATCATAGCATAGCCTAGCATAGCTGAGCCACACCAACTTGCTCATGTTGAATAGAATTCAAAATAAGTATATAAACTATTATTTTTTAACATCAAAACACGCTATTTATAATATAAATATAATAATAATAATAAAAAAAGTATCTTCACGCCCATATACCCAGGGGTAGGCAGAGGTACAACAAGTGCACCCACGATTAGCCGAAGATACTTGGTCCCATAATGTGATAGGTGGCAAGCCTATCGCCAACCGGGCACTTTCCAATCCCGAGCAACTTTGTGTTACTCAGAAAACTGAAAAAACACTTTTTTTTATGTGCCCGACCCGGGAATCGAACCCGGGACCTGATGTGGTCAACGCCAACGCTGGACCACTAGACCACAGAGGCGACTAATGATAACTGATAAATATAATAATAAATACATAAGCATATTTCCAAAAAATAGAGAACAAACTAAGAGTCTAAATTAGTAAAACACATCTAGATTCGACGAATAAAGCTATTGATATAGCAATTTTGTCCACATTATTGTTTAAGTTTTGCAAATAACTTCCTTCATAATATCAAGTCACTAGGCTGTTTTATCTCCATTGTGAAGTTTACAGTCATCTACCACTGTATTAAACAAAAAAATATTAAAAATTAATAACTTACCACTGTGAACATTTTGATCATGACGTATTAGTTTAGAGAAATTTTTGGTGGCATATTCACAATGTTTGCAGGTAAATTCTTGTTTCTTTAAGTGTTTGTGACGAAGATGCACCATCAAGTTATCTTTTCTGGTAAAAGTTTTGTTACAAATCTAAAATAAAGTGACACAAGTATGTTATACAAGTATGGTACACAAGTATACCATTAGGACATATTGTGCAAATTGTCCCAACCAAAATAAGCAAATTGCTTGTGATACGAGTGTTGGTTACCTAACCACTACTTACTAAAATGGTAAGGCTGGGTATCTATATACTGAAATATATTTAACAAGCATGAAATACAAACAGGCAAGTTCTAGACCCCATAATGTTGACATATGCAGTCACAGTAGAAAATAATTTATAAATATTTTTTTTCTATTAATAAATAAGTGTTACAACTCTTGTAATTTTATTAATTTTCATTTTTGGTATATAATTGTGATGAATATAGTGTAGACCCTAAACAGATATTCAAATACGTCTATGCTCATCACAAAAAATATTTTTGTTTCTGTCAGAAATTAAACCCAAGCCTCATTAATTTCGTAGGTAGGCACTAACCACTTAACTAAGGAGGTGGTCAAAATGTTATGCAACAGCTATGAATTAATGAAGTGCAGTTTTACACAAAAAAAGACAGAGATAAAGGAGAGTAAACAAAGTGTTTGTATATATTTATATATACGGGGTGTCACAAAAGTCGACGTCAAGCCGAAACCTTCTGATAGGTAAGACCATACTAGTTATCAGAAAAATAAAAAAAATCTCTTATGTATTTTTTAAATTATGGTAATTTTTTTTCAAGAAAGTGCTACACATATTTACTATTTACCAAATTTTTTCCCCTTACGTCATCCTTAGTAGTGCTTCTGTAACCTGAAACCCTAAACCCTGTGCCGATCACTCCAGTTTGAAGAAAAATGTCATTTTATACCATACCAAGTTTACAAAGTTAATTTTCCGCACTACTTAAACTGACTGTCCTAAAAAAAAAATTTACTACTCCAATTTGGCAAGTAGCTTTAAAAGTTAGCGCATTTAATAAGGATTCTAATGTGGTATAACACATACTCCATTATTTCTTAGACCGGCCGTAAAAAAATTTTTTTGTTAAACAAGTCTGTGTTTAACAATTTTTTGAACTTACAAAAAACGACATTAATGTACCCAAAGTGTATCTAATGACCACAGCGAGGTTTAAATGAGATGGAGAGAGACATTCCATAACGTATGAGTTAGACAGATAGTGACGCTTATGACTTACGGACGCAAAACTGAAAAAACACTTTTTATTAAGTGGGCCGACCTGAGAATCGAATCCGGGACCTCACATGGTTAACAGCAAAGCTGGCCCACTAGACCACAGAGCGGATTCCATATATTATTTCATACCAATATATTAATACATTGGTAAATTATTATTATTTATTCATTGTGCTTGTTATAGGTAATGTATATTAATGTGAAAGTTTGGATGTTTGGATGGATGGATGTTTGTTACTCAATCATGTGAAAACTACTAAACGGATTTGAATGAAATTTGGCACACAGGTAGATGATGACCTAGAATAGTACGAAAGCTATTTTATATCCTGGAAAAATTAGGTGATCCCATAGGATTCTACAATAATTTTTATAATACAGCAGGCTGCACGCTGCAGCTAGTATGAAAATAAAAAAAAATAAAAAAATATCTTTATTTCTAATTAACATTATTAGTAAACACCTTGTTATTGTTGGTTGTCTCACTAGGCAAGCCTGTATCGAGGCAACTCCCACTTAAAATATCGGAATTTACTCCCATTTAAAATATCGGAATTTACCTCAACTTTAAGACATTTTTTTAAATAATTGTAGTTAGTGTTGTAGTTAGTACATGAATCCAGAAGGGTAATGTGCATATTTTACAACTAATTTTCACTCTAGGGTTAGTCTTAAAATATTTTTATATTAAATCTATTTTTTATTTAAAAAATGTCGTCCATATCAATGTATGACAGCGTTCTTAACCATTTTTCAATTATTCGTTTCACTTCAGCTGCACGTTTTTTATTATGCCACAGAATTTAGTTACTTTCCCAATATCCAAAATGTTGGGCAAAACAGGCTTTAACAGATGGTAAGTTTTGGGAAAGTGTTTTATATACTCTGCAACTGGTAATCTAGTCATATCGAGGAGAAGTTAGCACAGGTCTATGAGCCATAAACGCTTTTGGTGGGTTTTTTTTATTAGGGCAATGGGCCCACCTCTCGTTCCCACCACTGTAACTTCTGTAAACCAGAATCAACAGCGGCAACCGTCCTGATAACCTTTGAGTTGCGGGCTCAGGGGCCATGTGGAAAAGCTAAGCTGTCTTGGATCCCGCAACGAAATTAATCATAAGTATATAGGAGGAGTAGGAAAATACATCCTGTTTCCCTCCCTTTTTAGCAAGAGACAGCAAAATGTTAAAAGCATAAAAATGCTACGAAATGATACTTTTACAATCAGGTTAAGCCTAATTGCTATTGCACCACGGAAGTTTGGAAATTAGGGACCTACCAGAATGGCCTACTTAATTTTGCTTCCAGTAGTAAATGTGACAAAATCGTTTGAAGGCACGGAAGTTCCCACGTGTACCCACAAGGTCGGAGTAATAAATTACACCGGATATACATTGGATACTATCAAGAATTGGGCGACATTCATTTTGCCAAAGATTACACTCCTAAAGAATGTGATGTGCAGTTTGTTCATTTTTACAGTTTAATGTAGAGCACTCGCAAAAAAGAGAAGGAACTAATTTAAACGAGAATAATTTAGCTTTAAAATTACCGTGGCTAGTGAGAAACTGTGCCACACAATGATCTATTTCTATCCAAGTTTTACTTAAGCGATCCCAGATGCACGGGAAAAAGTTATATAAATGCCGTCCTTCAGTTGAACAAGACCAATGCAACTGCCATTCATCAATTAATTCATTAGTAATGTCGATTACGGGATTAAAAAAACGACGTATTTTTGTTTGGGCTTGGGAGTTGATAAATTCTGGGTTAGTAAAATTCCTGGAATTGTAATACATTTTTTTTCGGGTAGGAGTCTAACAGTCAACATTCAAACTTAAGTGCTCTGTAATTTATTTTATTTTTTATTATGAAATCTGTTTTTATTTGTATAAAAGTTATGTAAAAAAGTTACATCTGTTACCTGCCTGCGATTAATCCTATAAAGTACACTTTCTGGTTGACACAGTCGAAAATTTGTATCTGAATAGTTTTAGCTGTCACTTTTATAAAAATGCAATCAATTAAACAGTCTATTATGGAGATGAATCAGCAATTTCAAGCACAGATGGAAGGTTTTCTTAAGAAGCAAAGAGATTTGGAAGCCTCTGGTTCTGTTCCTGTTGGTCCTGAAAGTCCACTTGCTGTACTCACTGCTGACTTCATTGCCTTTAAATCCTTTGTGCTTGATGCTCTTAAAAGCTTTCAATGTCAAATTCAGGCTCTAAGTGATAATATGGACCAGTTGGAGATGCATAGTAGAAGGAAATTTCTAATGTTACATGGAGTGCCAGAGAAAAACAATGAAGATTTGTGCAAAATTGTTCCTGATCTACTAGTAAGGAATTTGCAGTTACCTGATCTCTCTTCAGATTCTATAAGATCTTTTCAAAGAATTGGTCATAGCGGCACAGGTAAACCTAGGCCTATAATTCTCAAATTTGAAAACACCACAATCAAAAATAAAATTTGGCATGCAAAATCTGGCCTTAAAGGTACTGGGTACACATTATCCGAATTCTTAACAAAGAATCGCCATAAGATTTTTTTGTCAGCGCGTGAGCGGTTTGGGGTCAGTCGTTGCTGGACAAGAAATGGAAATATCATTATATGCGGCCCTGATGGCTCGCGGCATCATGTTCGTAGCATGGTCGATGTGGATGCTATTACGACCCGCCCTGCAGATGTTCCTGTAACGGCTGGATTGATAGCCTCGGCTCCGTCAAATGAAGAAAAGTCTGTTGCTGTGCCCGGTCGATCGAAGAGGGCAGTTAAAAAGTAATTTTTCTGTTTTAATATTTCGTTTATTTTCGTCAACTTACAAGCCTAATTTTTTTTTTTTCTATGGCTCATATCATCTTAACATCATAGTTTACTAACGTAATATTTTGCTTTTGTGTTAATATCCGGTGTCTGATTTCTTACCCTCATCTTGCTTTATATTATTGTATTACACTCGTTTGCATGCTAATGTTAAAACCACTATAAATATATATTTAAATAATAAATAGTAACTTATGAGGTAAAAAGATAACTTTTTAAAATACGTAATCATGTAAATACTAAATTGTCAATTTCGTTATTAAATACCGCTAACAGCTGTCACTGGCTGTCACCGGATTAGACCACAGAATATATTTGATTAAACTGTTATACGTCACCGTTTGACGTAAACGTCCACCTATGTTGTTCCTTGCACATAGAAACATACAGATTTACATGTATATGCAGCCATAACTTTTATTATTTTAAATTAATTTTTTGTTAGTAATTCTTTGTTTTTATTCTTTTATAATAGATAAAATCGTTATTAGGTACAGATGTTTAAGTAATCAAATTGTAAATTTAGGATCATTGGTTAATTTTAGTTTAAGTTTAATTTTTGTCTCGATAGACTATTATTTTTGTATATTATTTTATTTGGGATTTTTTTTTTTTTAATTTTTTTTATTTAGATAAAACCTTACAATCAACTTGTATGTCTAATGATAGTACGGTTAATGAAAATAACTACTATTCACTTTCTTCTTGTAGTAGTTCTGATAGTGATGACAGCTTTCACAGTAGTAGCTCTTTATCTCTTAGAGATACATTAAATGCGCACTTCTCTGATGTTGCAAAAAAATTTAACGTTGTTCACATAAATGCCCAAAGCATCCCGGCTCATTATCCTGATATGCTTGCATCTTTTGAGTGCAAAAATATTCATGCTATTTTAGTATCAGAATCGTGGCTTAAGCCTTGTTTACCTTCCACTTATTACGCGTTACCTGGATTTCAACTTATTAGAAACGACCGCACTGGAAAGGGTGGGGGTGGAGTGGCTATCTACTTAAGATCTCATTTTTCTTTTAATATTGTAAGTATGTCTTCCCAGCCGCCGCCTGATGACTCAGCCGAATATCTCCTTATTGAAGTCCAAGTGTCGCACACTAAAATACTTCTAGGAGTATTTTATAGTCCTTCTGCACAAGTTAACTATTTTTCACAATTTGAAGTGTTGCTTGATACATATTTACCCTCCTATAACCATAATATAATTATGGGCGACTTTAATACTTGTCTTATAAAAGATAATGCGCGTGCCAGTAGATTTAAGCATATACTTGACTCTTGTAATTTGCACTTGATTTCTGATGCTGCCACGCACTTTGTCCCGGACTGTATGCCATCTCTTCTAGATCTCATGATAGTATCAATGCCTGACTACGTAGCAAAATTTGGACAGTGCTCTGCTGACGCTTTTTCGCACCATCACTTGATTTTCTTGTCGTATAATCTGCGAGTCAATAAACCGAAACCTACAATACTTTTTCAGCGTAATTTTGGTGGTATAGATATAAACTCTCTTCGTTCTGATGCGCATTTGATTAATTGGTCAGCCATTATCAATGAATCATGTATGAATAAGAAAGTTGAACAGTTTAACAGCGTTGTGACTCAGCTTTATGACAAGCATGCTCCATTGAGACCAGTAAAAATGAAGCACTTACCAGCTCCTTGGCTCACCGATGATTTAAAAGCACTATTAGACAAGAAACATCGAGCTCGGGCTAAGTATAAAGCTAATAATACGGAAGAAAACCGCATTAAATATGTGAAAATTAGGAATCGTTGTAATACAATGTGTAGAGATGCACAACGACGCCACATTCATAATTCGGTCCAAAACGGTGATCCTGCTAAAGTCTGGAAATTTCTTAGATCTTTAGGAGTTGGTAGTTCTACAAAAACTTCTTTTCCACCAAACATAAATTTAAATGCCTTAAACCAACACTTTGCCTCTTCTTCTAACCTCGATGTTTCAAAAAAATTACTTACATTACAAAATCTTTCTGTATTGCCAACTCCTGACTTTCCACCGTTTGTTTTCCATGAATTTTCTGACTGTGACGTCAAAAGAAATATTCTGGCTGTATCGTCTAATGCTGTAGGTGTTGATAACATCAGTCGTAATATGATAATACCTATTATAGACATTGTGATTCCAACCATAACCCATTTATTAAACCATTCTATATCATATTGTACTTTTCCCAGCATTTGGAAGGATGCATTTGTAATTCCTTTATCAAAAAAGACCAATCCGTCCCTTTTTTCTGATTATCGCCCAATCTCCATATTACCATTTTTATCCAAAGTTCTTGAACGACTTGTTCATCAGCAGTTCAGATCATTTTTGTATAAAAATCACCTGTTTAATAAATTTCAATCTGGTTTTCGTCCTGGTCATAGTACAACAACTACCCTTGTAAAAATTAGTGACGACATAAGGCAAGCGATGGATAATAGAAAACTAACTGTACTTGCTTTATTAGATTTCAGCAATGCTTTCAACTCCGTCGACTATGATATTTTATTAGCTCTTTTAGGCTCTATCAATATGTCACCTACAGCAATAGGGTGGTTTAGGAGTTACTTGGATGGTCGCCGACAAAGAATCCGCTGGGCAGATGTACTCTCTGATTGGTCTTGTATTACTGCTGGCGTACCTCAAGGTGGTGTGTTGTCTCCTCTCTTATTTTCCTTCTTTAGTAGTTCTATTACTCATCATTTATCTTCTCTCTACCATATGTATGCCGACGATCTCCAAATTTATACACACACTATTTTTGAAAACCTGCATAATGCAATCAACAACATCAATGTCGATCTGGCTACCATTTGTGATTGGAGTAAAAAATTTGGCTTAAATATAAACCCCAATAAATCCCAAGTTATCATAATTGGTAGCCCGAAACTCATTGATAGAGTTGATTGGAGTAATTTGCCAGCTGTTACACTAAATGGAATTAATATACCATATACTAATTTTGTAAAAAATTTAGGTGTATTTTTTGATAGCACCTTTTCGTGGACCATTCACATTAAAGAACTCAGTAAAAAAATATTTGCATCCTGGAGTTCTTTAAGACGTTTAAAGAGTTTACTACCTATACCTACTAAAATTACGCTTGCTGAATCTCTCTTACTTCCAATACTAGATTATGCGGACGTTTGCTTTATTGACCTAACCAAAGATCAGCTAAATAAACTTGAGCGTCTCCAAAATATTTGTATTAGATTCATATTTGGTTTACGCAAATATGATCATGTGTCCAAGTTTCGTTCTCAACTCAAGTGGCTTCCTATTAAACTTCGCCGTGATGCTCATATACTCTTCTTGTTATACAGTGTGCTTTTTGATCCAATGACTCCAGGTTACTTAAAGGAAAGATTTGAATTTTTCGAAAGTGATGGTATGAAACTGCGTTCAAGTGAAAATCTTTCCTTACGTATGCCTGTGCATAATTCACGTTTTTATGAACACTCTTTCACTGTTTCAGCTGTTAAGCTATGGAATAAACTCCCTGCTAACATTAGACTTGCAAAATCGTTAAATATTTTTAAAAAATTAGTTAAAATGCATTATTTAAATTCTTGTTCTACAGATTAGATTATTATATTTCTCTCAAGGTCATTTTACTGTGCGTTTCTTTATAATATATATATATTTTAATTTTAATTTCAATGTGTTTGTATTATTATCTTATTTGTTTTGTTTATGTGTAAGAGCAGAATTGTTTTGTATAGATATAGCATATATGTACAGTCTTAAGTTGTTGTAAGTGTAATAGTACATATTTTACGGATATCCTACTCTACCTTAAAATGTTGTTCTTATTAACAAAGGTTGTCTGGTAGAGATCGCTCTTTGGCGATAAGACCGCCTTTGTGTACTTTCTTTAAATTGTCTTTAAATTATTCGTACTAAGCATGTATTTTTACTGTAATTATGTGCACAATAAAGAGTTATCATTCATTCATTCATTCATACATTGAAGCCCGACACTGAATTTCTAAATCTAATGGTAAGACGCTTGATAAAACGGGTAAAGCTTCGGAGCTTACAGTGCGATATGCTTTGCATAGAAATATTAGTGCTAGACACTGATTTTGAAGTAGTTTGCGCTGGATCGCACCACTCGTAACTTTATCAGCCCACGCTGAACAAGCATAACAGATACATCCTAAATAAATTATCTTTAAAGTGTTAAACGTTAAACCCCATGTTGAGGTAGATATGCCCGTAAAGGATTAGAAATCCCGTTTAGCCTTTTCACCGATATAGTTAATATGAATTATGAAAGTATAATTTTTTTCTATGACCAAACCTAAATATATTACCTATTATTTTCTCTTTATTGTGCTATTATTTATTTTTATACTAGGAGATGATAGGAGCGAACCTTTTAATATTAATTAATTATTATTAACCTTTTAATCTCAAGCCCCAGTTGATGATCAAATTAAGACTAGTGTGAGCCAGCGACTATCTGTGCTCGTGTGTTAGCTTGTATCATTAAAGCAACCTTATCTGCATAACCTATAAGTGAACATCCTTCCGGCAAGGCTAATGAGAATAAATCGTCAAATCCTAAGTTCCATAGATATGGTGAAAGTACTGATCCCTGAGGGCAGCCTAGAGTAAGGCGTTTAGACACAGCGTAATGCCCTAGCTGTAATTTTGTATGACCGTTTTCTAGATACGATTTAATTAGCTTATATATATTTGAATATTTTGGTGGGATATAGATAGGGTTTTTAAGCATCACCTTTAAGACGGATCTTTGAGCTCTTTCTGCATGAAGTATATGGGATTTAGCAGCACTTCCCCAACACGTAATGCAGCATGTTATTAAAGATTGGCACAAAGCATAAGCATATATTCCCATTGAAAATATCTTTGCTTCCTATATATTATAGAGAATTTTCATTATACCAATAACTTTCCTGATACATGCTGAGAGATTATCAATATGCGTATTAAATTTAACATTTTTGTCTATAATATATACTCCAAGATATTTCATATCTGAAACTTGTTATAGAACTCGTTATACACATGAACAAGCTACTGTTGTGTTACACAAATGAATTTGACACAAAGGAGACTGATACCGTTGCATACAAACTTGGGCCCCCTTGTAATAAGATGAATATTATGTTAATTAATAGCTAGTTTAACGTTACATAAATACTGAAAATTTTACAGATTTTATCAATCTGAGAATAGAGATATAAGATATTCACTAGAAGTAAGGTTACGGTACTATGGTATAGTTTAACTCACTGTAATCGTTTACTATTATATAAACAACTGATGCTTATATGATATATATATAATATGATATATATATGATGATATGCTTCATGTTTATAAATTGACACAATACTAAAACAGATTTTTGGAAAACACAAATTGCAGGATACCTATCTGTAGGTAGGTACGTAAAATAGCGAAGAGTGAAGTCCACGACTTGCGAATGCGATTCTTGCCGCTTGCGAGCTGTCAGTGATGTCAGTTGTAATTGTCAATTTCAGCTATATTAAATCCACAGACACTAAATCGTATTAAGTTTGAAGTAACGTAAACAATCGATTATATAAATTGTATCGATTATATTTTTTCTTTTTGTATTATAAATGGTTTGTGAAATAATGATGGTGTTTATTGTTGATTATACTAAATGTTAATCAAAAATACACTTTTACATATATTTACGAGCTTATATTTCGATTAAAATTATATACATAAATCGATTATAATTATATCGATTATACAATTATAGTACCACAAACTTATTTTCGTGATTTCTTTTTTCTCAGAAAGCGGATTAAGCACATATTTTGAACTTTAAAATAGAAAAATAGTATCATTTTTTGAACCATACTTCAACCCTTTACATTTGGGCCCAAAAATCCCCCTCTCCTTTGTAGCTTCGTTTGGAGCTGATGCAGCAGTTTTATGAAAGCATATATATACAAAGTCTTTTTTATATTAAGTGTAAGAAGATTTTTTTGTAGCCAATGTGGAATTAAAGTAATACCCTTTTCAGCTGATGTCCAAATCTTAGACCATGTAGGACCATGAAAAATAACTGATGTGTCATCTGCATAACACAATATATCAGCATTTTCAATTGGGAGTTGATGAATATCATTAATGTAAAAGAGGAATAATGTAGGGCCTAGAATGCTACTTGTGGTACACCAAAGCAACAATTTTGGCAGCTGCTGTTTTAACCAATTTTCACACACTGACTCTGTAAGGTAGCTTTAAACCAATTTAGGACAATGCCACGTACACCTACACCTTCAAGTTTTTTAGTAGTATAGGAATTGAGACAGTGTCAAAAGCCTTGGCCAGGTCTAGAAAGACACTAATACAACATTTCCTTTTATCCAAGCATGATGATACTTTAGATGTAAGCGATGTAACAGCATATTAGAAAAGAATAGTATATTAGAATGGAATTGAAGGATGGAAATAAGGTGACATAATATAAGGATTAGGAAGGATTTTCGTTTCAACTGGATGTCTTACAACACTTCGAGTCCCTTATGTTACATAACATAACATTTAGAAGTACGAAAAATATTTCATACTTCTAAATGTTATATTTGAATGTATATTATCCTCTAGTGAATAATAGTGTATAAAGAGGAGATATTTAATTAATTTTACATAATCTTTGCTATTAAGTAGGAAATGCTTCAACCTTCAATATTGGTGAAAGAATATTTGCCTATAAAATGAGAATAGCAAGACAATCGATGGAGGAAATTTAAATTTTAACATGAACAGATATTAGTTTTATAAGCGATACTTTTTCAATTCAAAACCATACTGGACTTAGTGTACATTCTTTAATTATGAAGATTACAAGGCTCATTATGAAGACTTTTATGTATCAATTTACTCTCAGAAACTAGCATTTATATTAATTTAAAGTAATTTGAAAAAATTAAACTGAGATAAACAAATATCAACTATACTCATATATTAAAAATTACTGAACTGAGTTGGATAAAATTTAGACTGTTCCCTAAGCTGGGATATACCTGATTTGAATCAAAAAGAATTATCTCAATATGCTTTTTGTTCCCAAAATAGTAGTGGATTTAGATGATTAAATAGATCATCATACAAATCTTACCTAATTCCAAGAATACATACAAGTCAAACTGATAACATCCGTTTATTTGTCGGTTGAAAATTAGTTTTAATGTACCAATATAGGCTATTAAAGATAATATTAATATTCAAAAGTTTATGTATGTGTATGTTCATAACTTCTTTATAGCTGGACAGATTTAAATGTGAAATCATATATTATTTAATTATGAAGATTATGAGGCTCATTATGAAGACTTTTATGTATCAATTTACTCTCAGAAACTAGCATTTATATTAATTTAAAAGTAATTTGAAAAAATTAAACTGAGATAAACAAATATCCACTAACTCATATATCAAAAATTACTGACCTGAGTTTGATAAAATTTAGACTGTTCCCTAAGCTGGGATATACCTAATTTGAATCAAAAAGAATTATCTCAATATTCTTTTCGTTCCCAAAATAGTAGTGGATTTAGATGATTAAATAGATCATCATTCAAAACTTACCTAATTCCAAGAATACATACAAGTCAAACTGATAACATCCGTTTATTTGTTGGTTGAAAATTAGTTTTAATTTACCAATATAGGCTATTAAAGATAATATTAATATTTAAAAGTTTATGTATGTGTATGTTCATTACTTCTTTTTGCTGTAATAGCTGGACAGATTTAAATGTGAAATCATATATAGGTAGTGAACGGCAAAAATTAATGCAAAAGCTTAACTTTGTCCAGAAAAAAACTTTAATCAAGCAGTAGGTTGTGTATGCGTCCAGTGACTTGAATATACATGAAATTTCAGGTAATCTACTGAATAACTTTAATTGATAGTGATAAAAATATATGTACATAGTCCAATATTAAATAGAAAATCGTTCAATGATAACATTTAATACTCACTTCGCATGGGTAGATAATTTTGTCTCGTCCATCACAACCCTTTTGAGACATATGTCGCAATACATGTGAATGCCTAGCAAACTTTTTATCACAATATTCACATGCAAACTCAACTCTTTCATGGACATTTTCTATATGAATTGATAGTGTATCCGAATCTGGACATACGACGTCACACCGAGGGCAAGGCACACTGCCTGGAGTTGTCGAGTGCTCATTTTTCAGATGCGCCGCATAGCTGATTTTGAACTTAAACCTTTTATTACATTTATTGCAATTATAGGTTGGCTAAAATATAATAAGAGTACAAACAATTACAAAATACAAATAGCAATAAAATGATTGTCAAGTTGGCTATCCATTATTGGAATATTCATGGCACTACATACCTTACATTTAATGTCTACATTTTGAACCAAAAATTGTTTCTTACACAATGAAACATGGTCATCCAGTTCAGTTTGAGTTTCAAAAGCTTTGCTGCATGCTTTACAAAATACGTCCTCATTTTCTGTTTTAATTTCAAGTTGTTGATCTTTTTTCTTGTTTTTAGACCCGGGAGGTCGGCCAGGTCTTCTACGAATGGGAGGCATTATAAGTTGCAAGCAATATTTACATTAGACTGCTCCTTCGAGCTCCATTTAGTTAAGAGGATATAAAATATTTGTTAATACTTTCACTCAGGCGCTTCACAATTTTGTACATGAAGCGACCATAGACCATAGGTACTACTCTGTGGTACTACCTATGTAGTATTGTCAAGGAACTTATATAAGATAACTGGAATTGTTACGAAGCAATATTTGCAAAATAAAAATGTACTTTATTTCGTTACTCATAAAGTTGACATTTGTTTTTTACATAACAGAGGGAAAAAACGTTCTGAGCAAGACAACGACATGAGTGGATGTTGTCCCTTTCTTGCAATTGCCAGTGTAAATAAAACTTTCGGATGGTAGATTTTTATGTATTCATTAATCGTTAAATCCCTTTTATTCATACACGTCGTTAGATACATTAGCATAAAATGTATTGTAATTTGTTAATTAGTGAGTTCTAAAATGTGCTTATTTTAATTATTACGTAATTACTTATGCAATGCAAAAACTGTTTCTCAAATTAGTAGAATTACTTAGTAGTAAGTTGCAAACTACGCATGGCAACACTTATATATGGCGATTGGCGCTTTATTTAGTAGAAAGAGACACACTCCACTCATGTCGTGGTACTCTTCGGAACGATTTTGAAGCGTGTGTAAGCATTCCGGGTAGAATGTAACTTCCTTGAGTATTGTATAGTTGTCAAGGAAGTTACATTCTACCCGGAATGCTTACACACGCTTCAAAATCGTTCCGAAGAGTACCACGACATGAGTGGAGTGTGTCTCTTTCTACTAAATAAAGCGCCAATCGCCATATATAAGTGTGGCCATGCGTATTTTGCAAATTACTACTAATTAATTATATTAATTTGAGAAACAGTTTTTGCATTGCATAAGTAATTACGGAATAATTAAAATGAGCACATTTTAGAACTCACTATGTTAATTACAATACATTTTATGCTAATGTATCTATCGACGTGTATGAATAAAAGGGATTTAATGATTAACGAATATATAAAAATCTACCATCCGAAAGTTTTATTTACACTGACAATTGCAAGAAAGGGACAGCATCCACTCATGTCGTTGTCTTGCTCAGAACGTTTTTCCTCTCTGTTATGTAAGAAACTAATGTCAACTTTATGTGTAACGAAATAAAGTACATTTTTATTTTTCAAATATTGCTTCGTAGTAATTCCAGTTATCGTATATAAGTTCTATCATAGAACGAAGCGCAAATTATCATGAAACTTATTTTCGCTTCGTTCATAAAAGAGTAAAAATTAAAAAATAGCAACACTTATAGTATTATCTTTATTAAACCAATGTAATACTAGTTCAACGAAGACGTCACTACAATGTTGCACTTTTTAACGTCTACTGTTTGGGTTAGTGTATATAATATATAATAAGTGTATATAAGATTACATAGGTATTATGAAACTTCCGAGCGAAGTCGGGTTTTCATCTAGTATATAAAAATCTACAATCAGATAGTTTTACTTACACTGGCAATCACAAGAAAGGGACAACATCCACTCTTGTCGTTGTCTTGCTAAGAACGTTTTTTCCCTCTGTTAAGTAAGAAACAAATGTCCTCTTTATTAATAACGAAATAAAGTACATTTTTATTTTTCAAATATTGCTTCGTAACAATTCCAGTGACCACGATGATCTGGTAAGCAAAAAACTCCAGAGCCTCGCTCATCGCTAGTTTATCGATCTTTTATCGGATACATTTTGGAGAGTGCGCTGCGGAATCGCACTACTCAAGGAAGTTATATTCTACCCGGAATGCTTACACGCGCTTCAAAATCGTTCCGAAGAGTACCACGACATGAGTGGAGTGTGTCTCTTTCTACTAAATAAAGCGCCAATCGCCATATATAAGTGCGGCCATGCGTAGTTTGAAAATTACTACTAAGTAATTCTACTAATTTGAGAAACAGTTTTTGCATTGCATAAGTAATTACGTAATAATTAAAATAAGCACATTTTAGACTCACTGTGTTAATTACAATACATTTTATGCTAATTTATTTATCAACGTGTATGAATAAAAAGTATTTAATGATTACTGAATATTTAAAAATCTACCATCTAGATAATTTTATTTATACTGGCAATTGCAAGAAAAGGACAACATCCACTCATGTCGTTGTCTTGCTCAGAACGTTTATCCCCTCTGTCAAGTAAGAAACAAATGTCAACTTTATGAGTAACGAAATAAAGTACATTTTTATTTTTCAAATATTGCTTTGTAACAATTCCAGTTATAGTATATAAGTTCCTTGGCACTACTTAATTCCGCCATCCCCGTTTTCCTATCGATCGTCGAGGCGCACAGATACTAGGCATCGCCATATGGTGGACGTTCCGCGTACCCGAACAAAGCGGTTCGACTCGACATTCTTGATCTGAACCGCAAGGGACTGGAATATGCTTCCTGAATCTGTGTCACCCGACAGGTACAACCTGGAGATCTTCAAGAGAAGAGTGAACAGGTACCTTCTAGGGAAGCGCATTCCATCGTAGGCCGCATCTTAGCTTACCATCAGGCGAGATCGTGGTCAAGCGCTTCCCTATCGACATTAAAAGTTTTTTGATACAATCTTTGATGATTTTTGTGTTTTTCTTTCTCTTGTTTCTTCTGACTTGCTTTTATAATTTGTTTGACCTGATCTATTTCTTTGCTGTTCTTCTCAAGAATTTCATTTATTTCTTATCTGTGTTTTACTTGATTGTCTTGTATGGTTTTGGTTAATTTTTCTAGTTTTTCGCAATTTTTCTCAAGTACTTTATTTATTTCCTTTTTAATTTTGTCTTGGTTTTCTTGTATCCTCCTAGATTCTTCTTTTTGTTTTTGTTGGTTTTCCTGTATATCGTCTTTAGTTCTTTTATTTCTTTACTATTTTTCTCTATGTTTTTCTCTGTAATTTTAGTGCACTCTTGGTCTTGTTTTCCTTGACTTGGTTGTATCTTTTTATCTTGTTTTCCCATTAATTAATAATTTCCCTCTATTATTCTATTTGTTTCTCCTTTTGTTTCTCTTGATTCTCTTGTATCATTTTACTTAGTTCTTCTATTTCTTTATTATTTTTATTTATTACTTTTAGGAGCTCTTCTGTTTGTTTATATTGACTTTCTTCCATTACACAATTTATATAGTCTATTGCTCGCTGCTTTCATTTCTTCTTTTGTTTTTTCTTCTATGTTTGTTTCTTCATCTATAAGTTCTATTAGCCGTATACATTGACTTACTAATATATGGACATCGGGTCAATAAAAATAAATTCAAATACGTCACCCAATTGTTCGCAAAAGAAATAGAGTCGTTTCCATAGTATTTATTATATTTTACTTATTATAATATTTTAATTATTTTATTTTTTTAAAATAATTATTAGTTTATCTATAATTGAGTTAATTATATAAGATATTATAGCATATATTTATTGCAGTTTTCCAAGAGATCCAATACGTTGCGCAACATGGACAAGTATTTTAATAGCCTGTTGACTTGACATGACAAACAGACAAAAATTCTAAAAACAATATTTTTAGCTTCGATAACGATTGTAGATCACGCCCCGAGTATTCTTTTAAAAAAATATTCAATGTACAGTTTTGACTTTCCTACGATTTAAAATATGTTTAGATTATTAGTAAATATCTGGTTGACCGAGCTTTGCTCGGTTTTTCACATTAGATAAACAATTGATTTTCTTAGTCTAATCTCAAAGCAAACACTCATTGATTTCTTGATACTTAACAACGCCATCTGCTGGAATAACTTACAATACAAAAAATAGTATTATTATTCGCCAATAGATGTCAGGATCATATTTTTCAGTTTTAATTGGGACTTTTACTATCGATAAAACACGAATAGAACGACATTTTCTAAAAATGATTCCTAGCTAGATAGATTTATCGCCCCCGAAACCCCCTGTATAATAAATTTCATGAGAATCGTTGAAGACGATTCCGAGATTCCAATTATATATATATATATATATATATATATATATATATATATATATATATATATATATATATATATATATATATATATATATATATATATATATATATATATATATATATATATATATATATATATATATATATATATATATATATATATATATATATATATATATATATTGCTCGTTTAAAGGTATTAGATTAGTATTTAGTAGATTTATATAATGTGTTTGCACACAGGCATTGTTGGTGATTATGGCGATCTGAAAAATTGTATCACTTATTAATTGTAATCTATATTAGCTGTAATCCAAAAATACATTGTTTATTTTTGAAAATAAATTTAGTGTTTAAATTACTTTGTTAACATTTCTATTTCTGTGATAGTATGTGGTGATAATTGGTACATTTTTTTCGCGACTTAACAATGAGACCCAATGTCCATATATTAGTAAGTCAATGGCCGTATATTTATTTATATTCTGAATATTTGCTATTTGTTTTCTGTCATAAGGACCATTAATTTGTTTTCTGTCATAAGGACCGTTAATAATCGTCTTCAGATACTTTCTATATGGCGTATGGGGGGCAATGCTTTCCTTTCTTTCCTCTTCTTCTATATTTTTTTTTTGATAAACAATAAATATGTTTATCTCTATTAATTCCTTTTGTTTCTTGTTCTGTTGTTTTCTTGTTTTCATCTTGTTGATTTATTCTATCATTCTCTTCTCTGTATTTTTGTTCTATTTCCTTAGCTCTTTTTATTGCTTCTGCTGTCATTTGATAAAGTCTGTCTGCTGTCATTTGATAAAGTGAGTCTGGCACACAGGTAGATGATAACCTGGAATAGCACATAGGTTACTTTTTATCCCAAAAAAGTAAGGTGATTACCCGCGGGATTCACCAAAAACTTTTATAATGCAGCGGGCTGTACGCTGCAGCTAGTAATTTTATTAATTGTATAATATTTGCGTATTGTAATTGTGTATATGTATTATCTTTGATTTAATATATTATGTTATTCAGTGATGTGTTATTATGTAATGAACAAGTCCAAACTATACTATCTATTACATTATCTGCCAGTAGATTATTTGCACGACGCAATTTAATACTTACTGTAATGTACATACCTTCTGAACTTCATTAAATACCTGGTAATATAGTCTATACGTTGCAAAGCGTCTCCTCAGCGATGACGTGCAGTCAGCAGTTGCCGAATTATATATTGCTAGGAGATTTTAATTTACCTTTTATAAAATGAAGTCCACGTGGTCCAACATATTAAAGACTAGTATCGAAGTTCAAAATGCTGGAATACGCTTGATAGAGGAACTTGGCTTTTTGGGGTTATCACAATTTTAAATTTAAAAAAAATAAATATTGGTAAAGGAGCAGGCTGTGACGGGATTCCACCAATATTTTGGAAAAATTGTGCCAAGACCTTTTCCAATCTAAGCAATATTTAATATTTCTCTCGAAAAAGACTTAGGAGTCTTTGTAAAATGACGCATATTGTGACAATACATAAAAAAGGTTCTTGAAACAATGTTGAAAATTATAGAGGAATATCAATACTAAGTACCATAGCCAAAATTGTTGAAAAATTTGAGTTAACATGGATTTCTAAAAAATTGGTCGACTATTACTAACTTGCATCGTTTTCAAATTACGTTCTGTGTAACATGGATAACGGGGGATAAATTGACGTGATTTATACTGATTTTGAGAAAGCCTTTAACCGTGTTGACCAAGTTATCTTGTTAAACAAGCTTTTTAAACTAGGAATCAGGGGCGACCTTTTGAGATGGGTGCAATCATATTTGACTATAAGGTCACAGGCCGTAGTCGTTGGAGGTTATAGATCTAATTTTATAACGATACCAACCGGTGTAACCCAGGGATCACATCTTAGGCCTCTTTATGCAATGCTTATCTGTTTGACATTCGCCAATGTTTTTAGTTTGCTAAACACTTATTGTACGCACATAATATTTTTTTTGTAAAATTTCGCATACAGAAGAATGTTATGTACTATGTATAGAAGAAAGGTTTAGATTCCTTATATTAGTATTATGTCCAAAATAAAATAAATATCAACATAAAAAAGAGTCAAAGTATAAGTTATACATGTAAAAGGAAACCTATATACATATAACTTTAATGGGTTAGCTGTAAATAAACCCAAATCACGGACCACTGAGGTCCGTGATTTGGGTGTTTTGTTTGACGAAAAGCTTTTATTCTCAGAACATGGTGATATGATAAACACCAAAGCATTTTAAAACTTGGGATTTATACTACGAACATGTAAAGATTTCAAGAATATTGATGCCATAAAATCTGGGTACTTTGCTTATACGCGTAGTATTTTAGTATATGCTTCTTCAATATGGTCTTCACAATACATTATATATAAAAGCTGCCTAGAAAGAATCCAAGAAAAGTTCGTTAAATATCTTAAGCTTCGGCTACGTAAGCCCACAATATCATACGAGCATAGTTGTAAAACATCCAATCTTCTCACACTCGAAGATAGAAGTAAACTCTTAGATATGAGTTTTATTTATGATATTTTAAATGGTCATATTGATTCATCAGAATTATTACAAAGTTTGGAATTTAATTTACATAAGCATGAGCCGTAACGTAAGGTCGCAAATTGTAATGCGCTATTTCTGAGATTTATTCGATACGATACCTGATGAAAAGTACTCATTGAGTAAAAGTATCGAATGCAAAGAATCGAGTACAAAAGTATCGGTATCGAAAGGTAAAGTACTCGATACCGCAAGGTATCAATACTTTTTTTGTGTCGCGAATCAGTAATATTTTTTTAACAGTTAACATATTAATTATCGTACTAAATTTTTTTAACAATTAACAACTGTTATTTATATAAGCAAATACTGTTAAAAGTAATTTTTATGCATCACTAAAACTAGCAATAACTTTATATATGATAATAAAGTTATTAAAAATATTTGAGAGAGAGTTTTTTTGCTCGCTAAATTGATTTATGATAATACTGTTATTAAAAATATTTCGAGAGACCGTGATAATAATAACTGTTACAAGATATCAAAACTATTCTAGAGGATCTTTTTTTGGTAGCTTCGTGTTTTTACTGATTCTAATACTTATTATGTATAGGCTACTGATATAATATAATATAAATAAATAACTGTTAAATATTAATTAACTTTAACAACATAATAGTTAATCGGATTTAACAATAATTTCCATGCCTAATCAGTAATCAATATCATTACTTCGCGAAAGACGGAAGTGTATTGACGTTGGACTTAGCCGCAGGGCCGTCTTAGACTATGTTGGGGCCTTTGGGCACACAAGAATTCGGGGCCCTTTTGGAATGTAAAGAAAGCAAATTATACAATATTTTTCACTATGTTCTGCTTTAGTAATCCAATATATCATTGATGATATAAGTAATGTATGCTGCTGTTTTTTATTGTGATTACGATAATAGTTTCTTTCGAGATTTCTGTTGAGCAAAATCTTCTATTAAATCCTCAAACTTAATTTTCTGAAGAATATAATATTATATATATATATATATATATATATATATATATATATATATATATATATATATATATATATATATATATATAGTCTAGTTTAGAGCATTGTCAGTGCTCTTAGATCCAGAGGTAAGATACGAGCCAGCAGTAAACTCGAGCTCAGCGAGATGGTCTGTTGCGTATTACATATTTTAATGGCGAAGAGTCTCTGGTATGTGTGTGTGTGTGCAAATTCGTTTAGATATATATTTTGTTTATTTTATAATCCATACAGAGACAGAATATAATATTCTTCTATTTGAAAACTTAACAAAGATTTTTTGACTCAACTGGATATGGACCAGTGACCTTACCTAAAGCCGGGCATTGTCTGACAAAGTGAGCTACGACTTACGAGTCAGTCGTTCAATGCAGCGTAATTCTTCTTTGCTTTTTGATCGATTCCGTCGACTGTACTGATCGCTAGATAAACATACTGTTATGTGCTTCGAGTTCGTAATTGTAAGAAAACACCACTTATATTAAATCCTTGTATTTACAATACAAATACACAAAACAACACAATGTAATACTTAAATACTCTGATTAAAACTAGTCACTCACTTTACTATCACTAAACTTAACCGACTACACAATAAAACACTTCTCGCTTCGCACGGGTCGCTTCAAGTATCGCTCTCGATCGCTTTATAAAAACTATCTTCTAATTTCTATTTGTCAACACATCTCTATTTATACCCAAGGTAAAGTTCGACAACAATCACGAATGTTCGGTAATTATCTCGTACATGTTACGCAAGTCTCCACTATAGAGATTGCTGAACGCGCACCGCTTGGAACATCACGGCACGAGCCACGACACCTGAGTCGGCGCAACGTGCGGCGATCTACGTCAGAACCGTGGTTTCATATGAACTAATAAGTTTAGCTAGATTACTTTGTGTTCACACTATTGAAGAATGTTACTAGGTATGCCAAATCGCTTGCAATTTTGTCTCAGTAAAGCCTGTATGTATACAAATACACTAGTTTTTGTTGTAGTAAAAAATACCTAGTAGTTTTGATTTTATAGGCATTCAAAGTTTCGAAAAATATCAAGTCTCGCTAACAGTCACGTGACCGCTTGTGACGTCATAACACAACGCGCCGCGCCTCGCTTAGTATCATAGATAACTTAGTATCAAATCAAGTCTCCAGCGGTTATAGTTAGTACATATTACTTTATAATTTGTGGTTATAGTAAGGTGTAATAGCTTGCGCAGTATTTTGTTGTTTTCGTCAGCGTATTACTTTAATAGTCTATTAATAGTAAATATTATTCGATTAATAAAATGAATGAAGGATTCGAAAAAGGGCAATCGGATATTTCATCTAAAATAGATGGATTAATGGTTGCGCATTATTTATCAACAAATAGTGATTAAATAAATAAATAAATATTCACGGGACAAATTACACTTACTGATCTAACTCCAAAGTAAGCAAATATTTGCTTGTGCTATGGGTGTTAGTCAATGATACTAATACATAGAAATACATATATAAATAGCAGAATATATATAATAAACACCCAAACCCGGAAATACAAACATTTACGCTCATCATAATACGCTCATACTGCTTTAATTACGCTCATAATGCTTGTCCCCGTCGGGGATCGAACCCGAACCCCGTTGATTGCGTAGTCAGGGTCGCTAACCACTCGACCAACAGGGCGGTCATTTCGTTGGCGCCGAAATGCGAGGAAGAAAAATGCAAAGCTAAGAAAACTTTCCTTGCTACTACTTATGCTTAATAGTTTATCTGTTCTAAATTATTTTATCAAAACAAAATACCCAACTAATGTCGTAATGAAAGAATGCAACTCAAATAATAGAAGGACCTACCTACCATTAAATTTTTACGTTAAAGACAACAAATATGTATTAGTTTTGTAGCTATAGGTAGGTACGTAGGACGTAGGTATATGTACGTGTATCCTACCTACCGTTCTTCTTAATTTAAATAAATACCTCGGGAACTCCATCCTTTCATACGCTTGCGTAGCGTTTGCCCACCTCCCCCCTACGGACTTGCATCCGTTGCAAGTGGTACAAAATAAATTCCTGCGTATTGCCACGGGAGCACCGTGGTATATGCGCAACGTAGACCTCCATAACGATCTTGAATTGCCGAGCTTAGCAAAGCATTTCAAAGACATCTGCGAAAGATACTTCGATCGTGCCATCTCGCATCCGAACCCACTGGTGATAGCCGCGGCTGACTACATCCCAGACCCTAATCCCGATCCCAAACTACGTAGGCCCCGCCACGTTCTTACCGATCCCGATGACCCGATAACTCTGGCCAACGGTTTACACGATAACACTACACACCTACATTCGCGACACCGTCGCCGCCGGCGGCGACGAAGACCCCTGTTTCGCCCTTCGGCGAACCGAGCCCAAGGGCAAGGTTCGGCGGACGGACAAAACAATGCCACTAGCCTCTCATCGCAAATCAGGACCCCACCCTAAGCCGAGGTTCGGTCTCACAGGAGACACCCTTAGGGCGGAGGGCGTACAGCCCTACACCTTTAAATTCTGGCTGAGCACTCTGCTCGCCCCCGCGACCGTTGAAGCTGTAACAGCCCATAAGGCTAACAGCAATTGAGACATTCCGCAAAAAAAAAACCTCGGGAACTGTACATTTTCCCAGAATTAAAAGGAGCCGTGAGTTATTCCAGACTTCGTCCAGATCCGTTCAGTAGGCACAACTCATGATTTCCTAGTATTTGGATTGGACATTTTTTTTGGAAAAGTATTGAGGTGTAATTTCGACGGCACGGGCGCACGACCGCGAGCGCCGGCCGCCGAGCGAACTAGACTGAGCGTGTTGTGAGATGACGTCACAGCGTCAACGGCAGCCAGCGTCGTGCGCACAGATTACTTATGTCGTGCGCTTCAACTTATTTTACTTCTAAATCGGAAACTAATTGACGTATCGAAGTAATTCTTTCACTAGTATTTTTTATTTTTCACAGAGAATATGGAGTGCTAATAATCAAAATTAGTTAACATTCTTCATTGTCACCATTAGGTTAGATTAGGTCTTAGCTAATTTTCAATATAATATTGTAATAGTTTTAAATTAAAGATTTTATGAAATAAATAGATTTTTTTGGAGTCTTCGCTGCGACCACGCTTAATTTACACAATAACAATTATTGTAAACAACTTATGATAAACAAACAAGTCTTAGTACACGTAATTTTCAACCTTATGCACTATACCACAAAGTCCACTATGGCATAGCTTCGGGTAATATAGTATCTCTTTCTTTTATTTCTAGATCTCTCCAGCGTTCCAACTCATCACGTTTCTAGATTATTCGTAACAATACGTTAATACACCACATTGGCTACTACTTGAATGTGTTATCATTGCAGATGAAAAACTACATATTTTATAATATTGACCAATACTTTCGTGTTTCTAATTATATATGTGTTTTAGCACTTATCTCGTGCTAGGAAAATCTTTAAAGACTATAAAGAAAAATCCTTGCTAATATTATAAATGCGAAAGTCAGTCTGTCTGTCTGTTACGCTTTCACGGCTAAACCGCTAGACTTCATAAAATTTGGCATGGAAGTAGTTGAAGAGCCGGGGTCAAACATAGGCTAATTTTTTTTCAAAAATCAAACCTTAAAGGGTTGAAATAGGGGATGAAATTTGTATGAAAAGCTGACTTGACGACATGTTAGTCTACTCGCGGGCGAAGCTGCGCGGGTCAGCTAGTAACTTATAAAAATGTTTCCTTGTTAAGTTTTATCTAGCACAGGACAGTGCTAAAGCACATATCTACTAAGTTATGCGTTTTGCACGCCTCGTAAGTGGAGTGTAAGTGAGTGCTTAACTCTCAACATGTCACGGTCAAGCATTTTTCTGGACTTAAACTGTATCTATCTATATCGTTAATATAATAACATATGTACACATATATAAAGAGAAATAAAAAAATGAAAAAATGTGGACGTCCGGGTGGCTGTAGGTATGGATGTGCCATGATTACGTTTATAATACTAAACGTATCGTAATTTTTTAACAACTTCCGTATGTTTCGGGATTGTTCTCTACTGAAAATTACTATCTAATTCAGTGTCGTTTAAATTTTTTTTAAATTAAACGAGCGTCTTGAGGCGTGCACTTTTGGATTTTCCAAATGTTATTAATCTACGTTTATTTTTTATGTTATAATCATAAACTTATCAGTTTGTCAGTGAACATTATAGTAGATAATAGTTCCATAAGGTTCCGTGGTATGGTAATTCATGGAACTATGTATATTATTCATCCGAGTGGTAATGTTATAGTATAGTGTCATGAGTGTCAGTGAATATCAAGGGGTAGTTGCTAAGGTGATGTCAATACGCCAAAAATGTAAACAAATCAAGAGACAGTTTGAAGCAAGTTTGAAGTTCGATGATTCGCAGACCAGCTTACTATTTATTTAAACCACGTTTTACTATGTACCATGGGCGATGAATTAGATATTAATGTTATTAAATCAACACAGAATACATTGGGAAAGTATGTTAAGCGACCACCTCTAAGTGATAAGTTACTAAGGAAACCACCCTTTAGATTCCTACATGATATTATAACATCTGTATGTATTGATTTTTTTATATTTGCAATAAAACACTTTTGTTAAATACCTATTGTTATTATAATCCAATGATTGTGTATTAAGGTATTAAAATCGACTGGATTTTTTGATGGATTGTTTGAAGAAGAAGAATTGAATTCTGAGAATGTGAAAGACAGAGAAAGCAAAATACTTTTTCTAAATAAAGTAATCACGGTGGTTGGTATGTTCATTTTTTATTAGCTTAATTGAATTTCTTAATTTTATTCAAAGCGGTACTTTGAGTGAATGTTAAATGAACAAGGCTGCCTAGACCGTAACGTATAGCAAATTTTTTCTCTGCCAGGTAAGGGATCTGGTGGATATGGGATCATATATAGATATATATATTTTGTAAATAAGTACTTAATTTAATCATTTTAATTAACGAAATTTCGCGTTTTTTATTATTCTTTAAGTGGGTACGGTCATAGTAAAGACAAACTGATCAGTTTGACTTTATTATGACCTTATCATAATATAGACAAGGTTAAATAAAGGTAAGATCGTAAGAAAGACAAACTAATCAATTTGACTTTATTATGACATTACTTAATTTAAATATGAATTGATTTTTATACCAGGTACCTACAGGAGTGCCTATTAATAATTAGGTACTTATTTTAAACCCGATTAACATTTTGAACATCGTTAGACTTTGGTAATGACAAGAAGTATAAAATATATCACACTAGCTGTTGTCTGTGACTTCGTCCGCGCGGACTTCGTTTACTCCGCACTGCTCCTCCCCTGTAGGTGATAGCGTGATAATATGTAGCCTATATGTTGACCCGACCTGTTAGTAATATTCATGCAAAATTTGAAGTAAATCCATGAGTACTTTTTGAGTTTACCCCGGACATACATTGACTTTCCTACGATTTTATTATATGTGTAGATTTGATAAAACAAATTAATATCTACAAATAAATTTAATAAATTTACCTACTAATATTTTTACGTTTTCGTATCCCAGTACAGCAATATTAATTGCGGACACAGCAATAATTGAGTTAATTTATTTTTTACGGTAATTGATGATAATAATTTAGGATTCGCTGTAAAATGGCAAAATTTCGGTAAACGAATTCTAAGTCTACGTAACGATAAAAAAAATCATTTGAATAATTTTCAATGGATGTTTAAAATATATCGTTTATTCTGCACTCTGCAGTACGTAAATATAACAAACTAAAGTTTGTTTAGCAACTAATATAGGTAATATAATTAGAATATTTACTAGCTGTTGCCCACGACTTCGTATGCGCGGACTTCGTTTACTCCGCACAGCTCCTCTCGTAGGTGGTGTAGCGTGATAATATGTAGCCTATATGTTGACCCGACCTATAAGTAATATTCATGCAAAATTTGAAGTTAATCCATTCAGTACTTTTTGAGTTTACCCTGGACATACATACAGACAAACAGACAAAAATTCTAAAAACTATATTTTTGGCTTAGATATCGATTGTAGATTACGCCCCAAGTATTCTTTTAAAAAAATATTCAATGTACAGTTTTGACTTTCCTACGATCTATATTTATTATCTATATATATATATATAAAAATCAATCCCTATTTTCCTTGGTCACGACATCACGCGTGAATGGCTGGACCGCGGCGTTATCACGTAACTCGCAATGCAAAATTATCGTAATTGCTTAGTTATCGCAAGACACATAGCGGCCTTGTATGTTAGTGGCAGTCGTTGCCGCATGATTAGTTTTGGTACTGTGACATCGCAAAAAGTGCATCCAGTGACCAGCAAGCAATTGGCGACGTTTTTAATGAGTTTTTCGTTACGTTTAAATGTCATTGCTGATTGCGGGCGGATTGCAAACATTGGGTGATACAGCTGCCGATTTTGCTAATTCTTTTTTATTGTGTTTGTAATTGTTAGGATAAGGTTCTTATAAAAGAAAATATTAAGAAAATTGCGCGGAAAATTAGAAAATTTAAGAATACTTAACCATCATATAAAGTTTAATCCCGTAGACTTATATAAATTAAGTGTCACGTTGTTTGTCCGCTATGGATTCCTAATATGTCAGGCAAAACAACGTTTGCCGGGTCAGCTAGTTTTATTATATATATAGATAATTATTCAATGGTACTACTGAACAGATAGAAAAAGTTGACCAATTTGCTCCTATCGCAAAATATAATTAGTCATGCTCATGCCACCGGCGGCTCATTAAAACACGGCCAGGTGCAAGCCACTAGACAGTTATTTAAATTACTTCGGTTCTCGTTGAGCAAAGTACCTAATTTTGTATAATATCACAGTCCAGTATTCCGTGATAATATTATGCTTCGATTGGAAATGAAACGTGCGCGTGTGCTGTGTGGGTGCCTTCATTTTTGTAACTATCGTGGTAGATAATTGTGCTACTACTACTAGTAATACTACTAATTTTTTTACACTACTTTTTTACACTACTTTTTACAAACCATTCAGTGACATTGCAGAGGTTACACGCGATAAGTCACAACTCACACACGTGTCTTATCACAGACACACGTGAGAGACGAGAGTCCGCGAAAGCTTACAAATGTGACATGTTTTGTTATATTTTAAATGTAGGTACAGCGCGTAAAGTACGGTTTACCGAAAAAAGTAAGAAAACATGCAATTTAAATATTCTAGTCATGATGGCAATTCTTTTTTTTGTGAGAAATGCAAAATTTGCGATTTATGATTTTTTCATATTCCTACGCCGAGCAATGTAAAGCGTACATTACTTCGACTCGTCATTACCGCGGAACTCTCGAAACAGCCGTTTATTATGTGCGGTACCAACCATACCGCGTATAATATATTGCTTATTTTGCGTGTTTGATTAAGTTTAACTTATTTTTTAGAATAAGCACTGTAGAGTATTAGAAAAAAAATCAAAAATTTCTTACACTTTCATCGGTCATCAATAGTTTCGATTTTTGGTAGACCGTCCCTTACACGCTGTATATTACTAAGGTTACCAACATCATGATTAAATTGCGTATATTTTTATAGGTACTACATTAGGAAAATCATTGCAAATAAAGGCTTCAAAAATAATAGCTGGACAGGAACCGGAAAAAACAAATGAATTACTACAAAGTATAGCTTTAGCTTTGGACAACAAAATATCATCTGATGAAGCTGTTAAACTATATAAGGAGTCTACGGGTAAACATATCAGCAGTGACAAAAAAAGTAAAGACACTAAAAAGTCAACAAAAAAGGCAGCAGATACAAAAACAAGCACAAAACAAAATGAAAAAGCAACAAAAAGTGATGTAGCGAACAAAGTAAAACTAAAAGAAAATAATACAGCCAAGAAAGCGATATCACCAAAAAAGCCATTACAACCTTCAAAAACTACAATTAAGAAAAATCCAGAAAAGAGCCAACTGGAAAATAATCAAACAAAACATGCGAGTGATGTGAATAATGAATTGTTATTAATTAAATCTAACGAAAGTCAAAACACTCAATTAATACAAGATAGTATAGAACCCTTAGATTTGCCACAAAATGATAATAATTTAGGTGAGAACAAAGACGAGGGCGAATATGTTTCTAATTCAATTAACGAAACTGAACTTACTTCATTAACTTACGAAAAAAGTATTGTTAAACAGCTTAGTAGAAATGACTCAAAATCATTTGAGGCAAACGATACCAAAATTGTAAATATAACAAATGAAACTAAACCAAATGTTGATATAGTAAACGAACACAAAAAGACCGAAAGTATAGTAGAAGGATCTAATACAACTACAAGTAATAAATATAATGACAATAAAAATCATTCAGTAATAGATGCTGAACCTAATGTTAATGATATTAAGGATACTCCCAAAACGACAAGGCCGTTGAGCGTTAGACCATCATCGTCTAGACCGGGTGCGCCTAGAATAAGAGATAAGTACGAAGATGTTATTCCAGAATCTGATAATCTTTTGATCGGCAAAGTAAACATAATATCAGAGAGTACAGTTCATGAAGAGGTGAGATACAAATTAATTTGTAATATAATCCAAAAATGATTAAAATTAATTTTTAATTTAAAATTCTATCTAATAGGATGATGAATCTAGCATAATAGTTACAGAAGAAACTGAGAAGGCAAGCGTAAAACAAGATGATGTAGATATACATTCTACCGCGCATGGGCATCTAGTACAACAAATATTGGATTCACAAAAAGAATTTTCAGAAGGAACAGGAAAAACACAAATTGTAAGTAAAAATCAGAGCTTTTTCATGTCGTTGTGCTTGCGTACACTTAATATATACTGGAAACTGGGGACTCTATTTCACGATTCAGCGTCACCGACAGTTGGTGTAGTAGGCACTCAATTTGTTATTTCCGATTCGCATATATCTATTTAGGTACTTCGTAATTCGTGTTTTAAACTGGTAATTTATGAATGCAACAATAACTTTAAAGGTTAAAGGCCTATTAAACTCAGATTACGAGGTCCCTTTTTCAATTCTCGGGTCAGGTAAATATCCAAATCCCAGTAACTGCTCGGAGTTTGGTGGTGCTGTGATAACCCCCGTGTCTCCCTTGTGGAAAAATTTCTCGGATAAAAGTAGGTAAATAACTTACAAAGTGAAAGTAACAGTTTATGAATGTTTATTTTTATTTAAAAAGTCGAAAAAAGTCTTACAAAGTCGGAAAAACTCTGAATTTGATATAAAAATTCGGAGTAATTCCAAAATTTCGGACTCTTCCAGAAGAGTTATTCAGTGTTAATAAATCTTGCAACGTTTATGGGTACTAAAAGAAATATATTAAAAGTTATTAATACTACGAAAGTGTAATAAAGGGGAAAAAAATATAACTAATACTTCCCCGGTTTTCCGTTTAAGAATTTGAAACTTTCTTCTTTGTTTAAAAAAAGGTTACCGTTACTGTCGATCAATATTATAAACTTTGTTTCTTCAATTTTTGATAATTATTATTAAAATCTATTATATCACAACGTTATTTGCCAATTTTTATTTTATTGTACTTTTATTACATAAATATATTTATAAATTAAGTAAAAATTAAAACAGCTGATCTAATTAGCTTTTGACAGGTTGAGTCAGTGTTGCCAGAGAAAAAGTCAATCTTTCGTCCTTAAGCCGGCTGTACACATTGGGCCAAGCATTGGGCCAAGCATTGGGCCAAGCATTGGGCCAAGCATTGGACCAACTGTTGGGCCAACATTAAATGTTTCTGTTTACACATTGGTGTATTGACCATTCTGCATTGGCTCTTTAATAACGATGGACGTAGAATCTCTTACAGCCGATTCCTTTTTATTACACGCTTTTTATTAGCTTCACCTGTATGTTTGTATGTTTGTTTGTAACCGACTTCTTTGGGCGCGATTTTGACACACTTTAAACGGCCAGATTTCGTTCAAACTTTGTAGATTTATCGAGGACCGATGACAATACACTAATTTGATAAAATTATTCCATTTTTTAACCGACTTCAAAAAAAGGAGGAGGTTCTCAATTCGGCTGGTATATTTCTTTTATGTATGTACAGCGATTTCACCGAGGTTTCTGAACCGAATTACGAGATTCTTTTTTTGTTTGATGTGGAATAGTTTTGAATTGGTCTCATAAAAATTTGATTCAGGTAGGCCCAGTAGTTTTTGTTTTATGAGCATTTTTTTATTTATTGTACCTATCTCAATGTCTGAAATCAAATCTCGCAAGTGAATTTGATCCACATCCCGGTTACCGATTGAGCTGAAATTTTGTATACGTATGTTAATTGAATGACAGTGAAACCTTATTATGACATGGAGCTGATCTGATGAATCTAAATCGGAAGGCGACCACAGGAACTTAATAATTAAAATCGGTTAATAACAAGACTATTGAGTTTGGACTCATTTGATTCATGTTGACGAGCATTTTGGTGCTTGGTGGTGACTAGGATCCTGCAGGGTCCGATGATGTAGCTAGAAGATGGTCATAGGAGCTCAGCAATTAAATGACACAACTCTATCGAATTTGGGTTCATTTAATTAGTGTTGACGAGCACTTTGGTGCTTGGTGCTAACTAGGATCCTGCAGGGTTCGATGATGAAGCCAGAAGGTGACCATAGTAGCTCAGCAATTAAATAACACAACTCTATCGAGTTTAGGCTCGTTTGATTCGTGTTGACGAGCACTTTGGTGCGGGTGGAAACTAGTTATAAAAGGAACTACTCTTAACAAAAGTCTTTGTTCTACGTCGGTCAAGTCGGTCGGTTCAAGAGGTAAAGATATAACTTCCATGTTTTTCCAGTAGGCCTGAGAAGGAATTTTTCTTTTTTTTTATGGTAGTCGAGCAAAAAAAAAAATCAAAACGTGCTTTAACTAATGACGTCTGTTGTTTTGGATATAATAATTTCTTACAGATTGTACATGGTACTTTAGCATATTGATTTATGGTGGTTATAAAATTACGCTCAATAATTGAACGAAGTCTTTGTGACGTCTGACGCGCTACCGCTAGGCGGTTCTCACGTGGCTGAGCAGACTCGATTGCTGTACGGTTTCGTATCACTACTAATCCACGAGCTCTCTGCTCGGCGGACTCCTTAGCTAAACGCTCCTCAATGAGACCAATTCTATGAGCCTTCTGCTCGTCAGACTCGTTCGCTAGTAGTTTTCTCACTAGTCGCTAGTCGCTAGTTCGCTAGTTCGCTCAATAATGAGATCAACTCTAATAGGTCTCTGCTCAAAAGACTCATTCGCTAGACGCTCTTGGATCTTACCGAGTCTACTTCTACCAAGGCTGGGCTAAAGCGGGTTTACAAGCATGGGCCAGAGATAGACAGCATTGCGCCAAGCATGGCCCATATCTGGCCCCGTCGTATTGTCCTGTATGGGAGTACGACAGGAACGCCTTGCACACTTACACACACACACACACACACACACACACACACACACATATGTCTATAAGCGTGTAAGTAGTTCCGTGCTTCTACCGCAGCACTCGACTAGGTATGCGCATTAGATTTTGCAACAGTGTCTGCGCATATAACTTAGATTTCACGAGCCACGAAGAGTACGCCACCGTCTCTGTGACTGAGTTTAATTGACTGAGTAAAAAAACAAAAAAAAAACAAAATAAATGTGCATAATATTTATAGATATAGATATATCACCATCCATGTTAATTTTACATGGATATATATATATATATATATATATATATATATATATATATAGATATACAGTCTTGTAGTTTTCGTTTTTTATTAATTGTAATTAAACGACACTGAATTTATTAGCCATTCGCATTCGATGATCTACAATTGCCGATTAGAATTAAAAAAAATAACTCAAATAATTGATTTTTTCATAAGTTACAGTGTTTCCGGAGTTTCACACATGACGGACAGGAAAATTTTTTGACCTATTTTGATATTTTTTTCCATTTCTATCGCACTAAATTAATTTTTAGCAAGTATAGAATTAATCTCCATTAAATTATCTCGACAAAAGTATGCAAAATATCTTGATTCCGTTAACTAACAAGGCTATAATACTAAAAATAGTTGCCAAAATAAGGCGAAAAAAATTTCCGAAGGTGGTATCAAGAGTCTTCGCAACCGGCGTGTGTGTATGAAAAGAGTGATGAATGTGGAGGAAGCGAGACAAGCCTGCAAGGATCGTGATGTATGGCACTCGGTTCTCTCTGCCTACCCCGTAAGGGATCTGGCGTATCTGGAAGATATGTATATATGAAAAAAAAATTTCGATCGTAAAGCACTCTCTGATGCTTCGCATCATGAGTCATGCAATAGTTTAAAATTAAAAAACAAGCTATTATAAATAAACCAAACTAAAAAGTAGAAAATAAATAATAGTTTAAAAAAACTAAAAAACACGCTTTTTATAGAAAACCGAACAAAAAAATAGAAAATAAATTTTAATAAATTTAAATTAAGAATAGTGTTAAAAATTTCAATAATTATAAATTAATAATAGTGTGAATAAAAAAAAATAATTTTATTTAAAAAAAAGCGTGGGGTGCTTTTTAAAATATTACCGAAATGATAATCACTCTACTCATATGTGTCAATTAAATATTTATAACTATTGACACCATGCACCCCACGCTTTTTTTTAAATAAAATTATTTTTTTTTATTCACACTATTATTAATTTATAATTATTGAAATTTTTAACACTATTCTTAATTTAAATTTATTAAAATTTATTTTCTATTTTTTTGTTCGGTTTTCTATAAAAAGCGTGTTTTTTAGTTTTTTTAAACTATTATTTATTCTTTTTTAGTTCAATAACAGGAATACTTATCTTTTTTTTCATATCATAAGACATATGGGTCTCCTGATGGAAAGAGTCAACCATCGCCAATAGACACCAAAGATGTTAATGGTGCGTTGCTATCTTGTGGCGAGGTTTAATGCCACATGTATAAGTTTACCGGCTACCTTAACCTCCAAACCGGAACACGACAGTGACTAGCACTAACGCTATTTCAGCAGCAATCTGCTATACGTTTCTAAGCATCATTAACCTGAAATAAAAGTATTAAAAAATGGTATTTTTAATAACCTAACCTAATACCTAATGTCATCTGAAACAGTGCACTGCTCTGAACCTCCTCTCACCAATGAGGCAAAACAATGCGAAATGAGACAAGACGAGAAAAGTTTAAAAAATAACTAGTATTGACTTGAATTCAATACGAACAACACGTATTCGGAATTAGGATAGATTCCATATAATAATTCCGTATAAGATACTAAAAATAATAATTACTTTATACTTTAAAATCAGTCCAAATCTCGTAAATATGTATCGATAAGTAATTATTATTTTCAATATGTTACAGAATTTCTCGATAAAGATGATCATATTTAATAATTTTGGTGTAATAATGAAAAAGTTTCAATTCATAAAGTACATTCATCATCATCAGTCATTCATTGGTTCATTTTAATACATTTCTATGAATTGTAAAACCTCAGTGTTTGTGTACGCCATCGTAACTCGGGAACAACAATTTAACTCAAGCGCAACACAACCGTCTTTACTGACGTATGACAATGAACTGAATAAGAGGCCTACGTGTGAACACCGTTGGCGGAGCGCGCCAAGATCCTTTGATGTGCACACGAAAAACCGACAACATTCGCTTGGCCGGCCAATGTTGGCGCCAACTACCAACATAGCGCCAAGTAGGCTTCTACACGTTGGGCCAAGCATTGGCCCAATGCTTGGCCCAATGTGTACAGCCGCTATTAAGAGCATGTGTCAGAGGCCTAGTAGCATATCAAAGCAGTCAAGAATAACGACGTTAATAAGTCGGCGATTGCTAAACATCTACAGCTGTAGTCGGGCCGTAATCACTGGATGGAATTTCATAGGCCACGCGTATTTTCGACAGAACGCCATATTACATTCCACGGCTAGTGAAAGAAGCCATTGAAATCAAAAAACATCCAAATTTCAACCGGAAAGACGCACGTAGTACGTCCTTGATAAGTTTTCTTGGCACGTATTGATTTTTGAAAAGCTGTATATTTTGGAAACGATGATCGATTTGATCTTTCAAATGGCATTCAACTCAATTTAAATATTGCTTTAGCTAAAAAATCGGTAGGTTCAAAAATTTCGAAGCAATGTCAAAAAAACATTTTCGTCTATGATAGATCCCAAACAAATTTACCGATTTTTATCCAATTAACGGTACTTGGCGCAGTTTTTAAAGGAGAAACGATGATAAGATTTTGAAGTCAATCGGTATATTAGCCTGAAAGTTATTTCCAAAATATTAAGTAACTTTGCTAAAGAAAACGTAATTTTAATATTTGAAAAGTTGTAACCTTTGAAAATAAGGTTCGGTTTTGATTTTTAAAAGGGCATTCGACGTAATTTTTATAGTATTAAAATATCGTAGAATACCAAAAAATAATTGGTTGAAATATTTCGAATTATATTTCGAATTGAAATATTTGTCGAAAAAACACTTTTTTCAAAATTTTCGTCAACGATTACTTCCAAACGAATAAACTGATTTTGAGGCAATTTATGCATTAGATGTATTTTTTTGAGGAATAGTTTTTGTACTCAATCGGTACATTAATCTGGAAGTTATTAAAAAAAAATTGTTTCGTCACAATTTGTTTAGGGTATTTTCAAAATTTCTCAAAATCTCTTAGGCCCATTGGTACAAAATTTCAGGAAGTATAAGTTGAGCGGAATCCAATCGAATGCCACCAACCGCGTTTCAATCGGTCCAGGCGTTCAAAAATTATGAGTTGTTGACACACACACACACTCACACACACACACTCACACACACACATACATACAGACATACTGACGTCATCGCGAAAATAGTCGAAAATGGTTCCTAAGCCCACAAAACGCGGACATATGGTGAAAACTCCATTTCCATCCAAACGAGTAATTCATGTATTATTGAATTGTTTCTCCAAAACAGCTCTATTGGTTTTAATGAAATGTTGTAATTAGATAGTCTTTTACTAAGGTAATTGACCGTACTATGAAAAATTATCTATACATACAATAAAATCGTAGGAAAGTCAAAACTGTACTGAATTTTTTTTAAAAGAATACTTGGGGGTGACCTACAATCGATATCGAAGCCAAAAATATAGTTTTTAGAATTTATGTCTGTCTGTTTGTCTGTATGTATGTCCGGGGTAAACTCAAAAAGTACTACATGGATTTATTTCAAATTTTGCATGACTATTACTAACAGGTCGGGTCAACATATAGGCTACATATTATCAAGCTGTCACCTACGGGGGAGGTGCTGTGCGGAGTAAACGAAGTCCGCGCGGACGAAGTCTTGGGCAACAGCCAGTATAATTATGGCGAGCGAAGCGAGCCCTACACAAGGCGACTTTCTATGCACTTTTGTGGTACATTTTCCTGAAAAAGTATCCCACTTTAAGGTTTGGGCTTTGACGTGGTGGTTTAAATTCATGTCTAGATATATTATCTACCATTAAAATACTATTTCATAAACATTAAAAAAATAGAAAATACATTTTGTATTAGAATTTTATTACTGCTAACGCCATCTATTATAAAAATAAATAAATAATAATAATAAATAAATATTCACGGGACAAACTACACTTACTGATCTAACCCCAAAGTAAGCAAATATTTGCTTGTGTTATGGGTGTTAGTCAACGATACTAATACATAGAAATACATAATATATAAATACCAGAATATATATAATAAACACCTAAACCCAGAAATACAAACATTTACGCTCATCACACAAATGCTTGTCCCCGTCGGGGATCGAACCCGAGCCCCGTTGATTGCGTAGTCAGGGTCGCTAACCACTCGACCAACGGGAGGGTCAAATAACGAGTAAAAATGCTACAAAGCTACACTAGGCGACGATCTGTGCCCTTTAGTGGTACATTTTACTAAAAAAATATCGCACTTTTAGGTTTAAGCTTTGGCGTGGTAGTTTTATTTTGTTTAATTCATTTTCATTCACTCCAGTTTAATACAATATTAATCTATTAAAACACTTGTACTTTTTAACTTCCCACTACGTATGTAGATAGGAAGGTTACTGATTTTGCTCCGATTTTCAAAAATGGAGTTTTCACCATATGTCCGCGTTTTGTGGGCTTAGGAACCATTTTCGACTATTTTCGCGATGACGTCAGTATGTCTGTATGTATGTGTGTGTGTGAGTGTGTGTGTGTGAGTGTGTGTGTGTGAGTGTGTGTGTGTGTCAACAACTCATAAGTTTTGAACGCCTGGACCGATTGAAACGCGGTTGGTGGCATTCGATTGGATTCCGCTCAACTTATACTTCCTGAAATTTTGTACCAAATGGGCCTAAGAGATTTTGAGAAATTTTGAAAATACCCTAAACAAATTGTGACGAAACAATTTTTTTTTAATAACTTCCAGATTAATGTACCGATTGAGTACAAAAACTATTCCTCAAAAAAATACATCTAATGCATAAATTGCCTCAAAATCAGTTTATTCGTTTGGAAGTAATCGTTGACGAAAATTTTGAAAAAAGTGTTTTTTCGACATAACTTCGAAATATTTCAACCAATTATTTTTTGGTATTCTACGATATTTTAATACTATAAAAATTACGTCGAATGCCCTTTTAAAAATCAAAACCGAACCTTATTTTCAAAGGTTACAACTTTTCAAATATTAAAATTACGTTTTCTTTAGCAAAGTTACTTAATATTTTGGAAATAACTTTCAGGCTAATATACCGATTGACTTCAAAATCTTATCATCGTTTCTCCTTTAAAAACTGCGCCAAGTACCGTTAATTGGATAAAAATCGGTAAATTTGTTTGGGATCTATCATAGACGAAAATGTTTTTTTGACATTGCTTCGAAATTTTTGAACCTACCGATTTTTTAGCTAAAGCAATATTTAAATTGAGTTGAATGCCATTTGAAAGATCAAATCGATCATCGTTTCCAAAATATACAGCTTTTCAAAAATCAATACGTGCCAAGAAAACTTATCAAGGACGTACTACGTGCGTCTTCCCGGTTGAAATTTGGATGTTTTTTGATTTCAATGGCTTCTTTCACTAGCCGTGGAATGTAATATGGCGTTCTGTCGAAAATACGCGTGGCCTATGAAATTCCATCCAGTGATTACGGCCCGACTACAGCTGTAGATGTTTAGCAATCGCCGACTTATTAACGTCGTTATTCTTGACTGCTTTGATATGCTACTAGGCCTCTGACACATGCTCTTAATAGCGGCTGTACACATTGGGCCAAGCATTGGGCCAAGCATTGGGCCAATGCTTGGCCCAACGTGTAGAAGCCTACTTGGCGCTATGTTGGTAGTTGGCGCCAACATTGGCCGGCCAAGCGAATGTTGTCGGTTTTTCGTGCGCACATCAAAGGATCTTGGCGCGCTCCGCCAACGGTGTTCACACGTTGGCCTCTTATTCAGTTCATTGTCATACGTCAGTAAAGACGGTTGTGTTGCGCTTGAGTTAAATTGTTGTTCCCGAGTTACGATGGCGTACACAAACACTGAGGTTTTACAATTCATAGAAATGTATCAAAAAGAACCAATGAATGACTGATGATGATGAATGTACTTTATGAATTGAAACTTTTTCATTATTACACCAAAATTATAAAATATGATCATCTTTATCGAGAAATTCTGTAACATATTGAAAATAATAATTACTTATCGATACATATTTACGAGATTTGGACTGATTTTAAAGTATAAAGTAATTATTATTTTTAGTATCTTATACGGAATTATTATATGGAATCTATCCTAATTCCGAATACGTGTTGTTCGTATTGAATTCAAGTCAATACTAGTTATTTTTTAAACTTTTCTCGTCTTGTCTCATTTCGCATTGTTTTGCCTCATTGGTGAGAGGAGGTTCAGAGCAGTGCACTGTTTCAGATGACATTAGGTATTAGGTTAGGTTATTAAAAATACCATTTTTTAATACTTTTATTTCAGGTTAATGATGCTTAGAAACGTATAGCAGATTGCTGCTGAAATAGCGTTAGTGCTAGTCACTGTCGTGTTCCGGTTTGGAGGTTAAGGTAGCCGGTAAACTTATACATGTGGCATTAAACCTCGCCACAAGATAGCAACGCACCATTAACATCTTTGGTGTCTATTGGCGATGGTTGACTCTTTCCATCAGGAGACCCATATGTCTTATGATATGAAAAAAAAGATAAGTATTCCTGTTATTGAACTAAAAAAGAAAAAGGAATCTTTAATGACAAATCTTACGGCTGTAAGAGATTCTACGTCCATCGTTATTAAAGAGCCAATGCAGAATGGTCAATACACCAATGTGTAAACAGAAACATTTAATGTTGGCCCAACAGTTGGCCCAATGCTTGGCCCAATGTGTACAGCCGGCTTAAGGACGAAAGATTGACTTTTTCTCTGGCAACACTGACTCAACCTGTCAAAAGCTAATTAGATCAGCTGTTTTAATTTTTACTTAATTTATAAATATATTTATGTAATAAAAGTACAATAAAATAAAAATTGGCAAATAACGTTGTGATATAATAGATTTTAATAATAATTATCAAAAATTGAAGAAACAAAGTTTATAATATTGATCGACAGTAACGGTAACCTTTTTTTAAACAAAGAAGAAAGTTTCAAATTCTTAAACGGAAAACCGGGGAAGTATTAGTTATATTTTTTTCCCCTTTATTACACTTTCGTAGTATTAATAACTTTTAATATATTTCTTTTAGTACCCATAAACGTTGCAAGATTTATTAACACTGAATAACTCTTCTGGAAGAGTCCGAAATTTTGGAATTACTCCGAATTTTTATATCAAATTCAGAGTTTTTCCGACTTTGTAAGACTTTTTTCGACTTTTTAAATAAAAATAAACATTCATAAACTGTTACTTTCACTTTGTAAGTTATTTACCTACTTTTATCCGAGAAATTTTTCCACAAGGGCTCGTTTAAGCATATAAAGTTGCCGGTCCTGATTGTCGCTAGAAATAAGCGGTAATCGTAACTTCTTTAACCGACGAACGGGTGAACCGGAAAGTATATAGACATTTGTTTTCCCTTGCTGGTTGGACAGAGTAACTGGCATACAAAATCGTAGTAGCAGCTTGGAGTCTGGCGTGTGGTGTGTTACTACTCCTGTGCCTGGGATGAGCACATAAAGTCGTCGGCCCACATTATCGCTACACCAAAATTGTTAATGGTAGATTACCTATTTATAAAAACGATCATTACCTTTTTCCATCAGAAAAGTCATCAGCTTCTTTGCTTTCCTATGATATTTAAATATGGCAATGAACCCAAGAAGTAGATATTAAAGTTCCTGGGAATGTCCAACAGTTACAACAAGTATTTCGAAAAATCTAAGCATGCGTGAATATATCTAAAATTATATCGCATGTGTCTAAAAAACGATAGATGGATAAAAAATACTTGTTGTTGTTTGCTGTTTTTTCTGTTATGTCATGTTCCTTCACCACACTTACTATAAAATAAAATTATCATCCATGTTTAAAATAAGCGTTCTATCAATTTTTAAACATTTTTTGCTAGGACTGGCAATTTGGCGCTAAAAAAGCAAGAGATGTTTTGAACCAAGAAATTGAACAACTACGTTTTAATGTACAAGCTCTTTCAAGAGTTGCTAATCCACTGGGAAAGCTCTTGGATCACATACAGGAAGATGTAGAAGTAATGCGACAGGAATTGCAACAGTGGAATAAAACTTATGAACAAGCTTCGAAGGAACTTATGAAGCAAAAAGCGTAAGTGACACCTTTGTTTTTTTTTGCTGAAAACACTCTAGGCACATCCTTAGTGGTAATTAATTACCATTTTTATTGCCATTTCCAACACTAAAGTTCTTGCAATTGCGTTGTCGGTCTTTTAAGAATGACCAAATCTTTACTAAAGATCCCGAGTCACATCTTTTCGAATACAACGTTTGACAATTGTTTCCATATTATAAGCAATAGGAGGCAAAAAGTAGGTACCTCGAAGTCTCCACGGTTGTACATATATACAGACATCAGAAGGAAAGAAATATTGACGCGATGTTCAACGGCGAAATTTAGTGGTAGTTTCAAACAACTTTCTGAAGTAAAAATGTCTGTAGGTATAAGAGTCATATTGCACTTATAGAATAATATTTTGTATATTTCTTTCAGTACAAATGAAGAATCACTTCTGCCATATTACTCAAGAATTAAACAATTAGATGCCGATATTGCAGAAAGACATGAAAAGATAGATGATCTCAAAGTAATTATACATAAGAATGCACATAGAATCGAAAAGTTATTGGCTAAGGGGGATATGCAATAATGTTTTTACACTACTGTTTTTGTTGTAGATTGATTAAATAAATATATAATGAATATACATATGTAATATAGTTATAATGTTTTAATTATATAGGTACTTACATACCTAAATAATAATTTGTTCGAATTAAGTGTTTGGGAAATTTTAGTTAATAACAATCCGTCGTCCCTAAGATAACATGGTTCAAATAGCCCTACACCTGTCGACATTGGTAAGACACCGTGGAAGACCATCCGCCATGGTTGACGACGGTCAAAAAGGACTTAATGAAAGCAAAATTGACGCCGCTACTGCTCAGAATGGAGAAAGATGGAGGCTGGAGTAACAGGCAAAAAGAGCCAATATATTACGTAGGTACCTACTTAACGTGTCTGAAAGCATGGGCCATGGACGTAGAAAAAAGTAAAAAGAAATTCCACCGTGCTTTGTCTGCACTCGAACATCATATATATATATATATATATATATATATATATATATATATATATATATATATATATATATATATATATATATATATATATATATATATATATATATATATATATATATATATATATATATATATATATATATATATATATATATATATATATATATATATATATATATATATATATATATATATATATATATATATATATATATATATATATATATATATATATATATATATATATATATTATATATATATATATATATATATATATACGATTCGAGTTCAAAAATCTATGCCTAGGTATAGTTTTTGTTTCTTTGAGCTTAAAAAACCTCAATTTAGCGGGACGTTTCAGGGATGGCCTACAGGCTCAACCAGTTAACAGATTTTTTTTAAGTTTGTACTGATCAATATAGCACAATTAGGCTACAGTACTGACGACCGACGGTCACCAAGTTCAAGTTCAAGTCCACCTGCAATTTTAAACAAATTAAATATTAAAAACTGCTAGCTCGCGTAAATAAACAACCACAAACAAAACAATGTGCGACAATGAATTGACATTTAAAACGTCAAGTCTTCAACCAATCAGATATGTTTTTGTGGGGCGCTCAAACCGGCCAATCAGTTATCTTTTTCTATAATAACTAACGACTAACGATTCTCTTCGCAATCTTACTAAGGCGACTCGCGTTTTTGAAACACTGCTTTTTTCAGTAAGGTTGAAAAATGTAATCACCATTGTCTAATTATCCGTGTTTTCGCAAAATCCCTAGAATTTTCGCGATCATTCGATTTATCAAATAATCCTACGACATATATAAATGATAGTATAAATTTTAATTGTCTAAAATATGTATGTTTTCAAAATGATGATCTATTTTGATCTTTCAAGTGGTATACAACGCAATTTTTCAGCTCTAAATTATTTTATTAGCTCAAAGATCCCACCTCCTGTTTCAGTTCAGCATTGCGGATGTTAAAAAAATTTTTATTTAACTCAATTTTTAGGGTTCCGGAGTACACTAGGAACCCTAAGGTTGGACGCATATGTACGGTTTTCTAGTCAGGATTCCTGTTCTGGAATTCAGATTTGGAGGCCTGAATGCACGGCTATCATGTTCGGAAAATATAAGATTTTGTGCGCCTTGCTGAACATTTTGTATGTAAGTCGTGAATTCACGTCCTCGAATCTGAGTTCCGGATCAGGAGTCCTGACTAGAAAACCTTACATATGCGGCCAGCATTATAGTTTGGCTATGTCCATCCGTCCGCCCTCAGTCTAGCTCAGATATCCTTAGTACAAAAAGCTGTAGGTAATTTGGCATGAATATACAAATGAGCCACGCCAAGAGTGGTAACATAAAATCTTAAAATATTTTTTTAGGGTAGCCCCTAACATTTATCTAAATCGCGGATGTCATTTTTTTCCTGTACCTACCCCATAATCAGAAATCATAAATCAGAAATACTTTATTAAATAAAACTTTTTACAAGTTATTTTGACGGGATATCGTTGGATAGGTTTTTAAAAAATATTGGTTTGTGAAAACAATTTTTCGATTAAAGGACTCGTTTGTGAAATATTAAGCTTTAAATTGTTAATTTTTGTTAGAGCAGGTATCCCCCCCCCCTTCTGCAAGCTAAACGGTTGGTTTTGGGGATGGAAACAAACGGCCCGGCAGTAGTAAATATAATGAAGTTGAAAGAAAAACTATCACGGCTTAGGAGGCTTTGAAAGTTTTTGAGTAATAGTCGACCAACTTATAAAATGTACTTAGAGAAGATTTTATAGGCAGTGAACCTGTGGTGCGGATATATCCGTTATTGACGTTAAATGTTAAAAGTATGAAACAATAAAGTCCTCTTCTTAATTCGCATTATTGTGATGGGCAACTTCGGAACTCTGCATTGCGCGTGGCCCGATATGCACTTTAACAAAGTTCATTTTAGGGAAATAGGGGGTTAGAAAGTGTCAATAAGTAGCATATGTCACTCTCCATCCCTTCAACTATCTCCACTTAAAAAAACACGTTAACTATTCGCTCCGTTTTGCCGTGAAAGACGGACAAACAAACACACATACTTTCCAATTTATAATACTAATATGGATCCATACTAATATGGATACTCGATTTGTTCTAGGTTTTATATTTTTAAATGTCCATCTTTGTGTCGTTTAATTTTATTAATAAAAAACTGGTAGGTATTTTCTTTATTTTTCAACATAGTTCTTGTTCTACCTGATGCACATGTGCAGTATTTTTTAATACTCTCAAATTTTTATTCACGATCAAATGAGCATATGAGTTGTGCACGATTTTCTAATCTGTGAGCATTAACGCTATATCGGCACTACGGAGGATGCATTAACACATCCCAGCCAAGCTCTTTCACTTTTTGCTGCGTGGCTATAGGTGAGTGCGGTCTGGTGTTGTCATGATGGAACATCACGCACTTTGTATTCACCAGCTCCAGCCGGTTTTTCTCAATAGCTGTTTTTAACCTCATCTGTTGCTGACAGTAAAGTTCAGAAACGATAGTTTTACCCGGTGATAAGAGCTCATAGTGGACGATTTCTTTCCAATCCCACCACACACATAGCATCACTTTGTTCCGTGTCAGGCTGGGCTTTGCCACGGTCTGTAGGACTTGTCCATTTTTTATCACTCGTAATCTACTGTTTAAAAATGGTTCAGAACTGTTACGTTTTAACAAAGAATCGCAAATGAAAACACGTTGCATTAGGTTTCTCTCAGTGAGATCATGTGGTACCCAAATGTCAAGTTTTTCTTGTACCCAAACTTTCGTAAACCCTTGTGGAAAAATTTCTCGGATAAAAGTAGGTAAATAACTTACAAAGTGAAAGTAACAGTTTATGAATGTTTATTTTTATTTAAAAAGTCGAAAAAGTCTTACAAAGTCGGAAAAACTCGGAGTAATTCCAAAATTTCGGACTCTTCCAGAAGAGTTATTCAGTGTTAATAAATCTTGCAACGTTTATGGGTACTAAAAGAAATATATTAAAAGTTATTAATACTACGAAAGTGTAATAAAGGGGAAAAAAATATAACTAATACTTACCCGGTTTTCCGTTTAAGAATTTGAAACTTTCTTCTTTGTTTAAAAAAAGGTTACCGTTACTGTCGATCAATATTATAAACTTTGTTTCTTCAATTTTTGATAATTATTATTAAAATCTATTATATCACAACGTTATTTGCCAATTTTTATTTTATTGTACTTTTATTACATAAATATATTTATAAATTAAGTAAAAATTAAAACAGATGATCTAATTAGCTTTTGACAGGTTGAGTCAGTGTTGCCAGAGAAAAAGTCAATCTTTCGTCCTTAAAGCCTCCTCTACACTACTCCTATGTCCGGGGTAAACTCAAAAAGTACTACATGGATTTATTTCAAATTTTGCATGACTATTACTAACAGGTCGGGTCAACATATAGGCTACATATTATCAAGCTGTCACCTACGGGGGAGGTGCTGTGCGGAGTAAACGAAGTCCGCGCGGACGAAGTCTTGGGCAACAGCCAGTATAATTATGGCGAGCGAAGCGAGCCCTACACTAGGCGACTTTCTATGCACTTTTGTGGTACATTTTCCTGAAAAAGTATCCCACTTTGAGGTTTGGGCTTTGACGTGGTGGTTTAAATTCATGTCTAGATATATTATCTACCATTAAAATGCTATTTCATAAACATTAAAAAAATAGAAAATACATTTTGTATTAGAATTTTATTACTGCTAACGCCATCTATTATAAAAATAAATAAATAATAATAATAAATAAATATTCACAGGACAAACTACACTTACTGATCTAACCCCAAAGTAAGCAAATATTTGCTTGTGTTATGGGTGTTAGTCAACGATACTAATACATAGAAATACATAATATATAAATACCAGAATATATATAATACACACCTAAACCCAGAAATACAAACATTTACGCTCATCACACAAATGCTTGTCCCCGTCGGGGATCGAACCCGAGCCCCGTTGATTGCGTAGTCAGGGTCGCTAACCACTCGACCAACGGGAGGGTCAAATAACGAGTAAAAATGCTACAAAGCTACACTAGGCGACGATCTGTGCCCTTTAGTGGTACATTTTACTAAAAAAATATCGCACTTTTAGGTTTAAGCTTTGGCGTGGTAGTTTTATTTTGTTTAATTCATTTTCATTCACTCCAGTTTAATACAATATTAATCTATTAAAACACTTGTACTTTTTAACTTCCCACTACGTATGTAGATAGGAAGGTTACTGATTTTGCTCCGATTTTCAAAAATGGAGTTTTCACCATATGTCCGCGTTTTGTGGGCTTAGGAACCATTTTCGACTATTTTCGCGATGACGTCAGTATGTCTGTATGTATGTGTGTGTGTGAGTGTGTGTGTGTGTGAGTGTGTGTGTGTGTCAACAACTCATAAGTTTTGAACGCCTGGACCGATTGAAACGCGGTTGGTGGCATTCGATTGGATTCCGCTCAACTTATACTTCCTGAAATTTTGTACCAAATGGGCCTAAGAGATTTTGAGAAATTTTGAAAATACCCTAAACAAATTGTGACGAAACAATTTTTTTTTTTAATAACTTCCAGATTAATGTACCGATTGAGTACAAAAACTATTCCTCAAAAAAATACATCTAATGCATAAATTGCCTCAAAATCAGTTTATTCGTTTGGAAGTAATCGTTGACGAAAATTTTGAAAAAAGTGTTTTTTCGACATAACTTCGAAATATTTCAACCAATTATTTTTTGGTATTCTACGATATTTTAATACTATAAAAATTACGTCGAATGCCCTTTTAAAAATCAAAACCGAACCTTATTTTCAAAGGTTACAACTTTTCAAATATTAAAATTACGTTTTCTTTAGCAAAGTTACTTAATATTTTGGAAATAACTTTCAGGCTAATATACCGATTGACTTCAAAATCTTATCATCGTTTCTCCTTTAAAAACTGCGCCAAGTACCGTTAATTGGATAAAAATCGGTAAATTTGTTTGGGATCTATCATAGACGAAAATGTTTTTTTGACATTACTTCGAAATTTTTGAACCTACAAATTTTTTAGCTAAAGCAATATTTAAATTGAGTTGAATGCCATTTGAAAGATCAAATCGATCATCGTTTCCAAAATATACAGCTTTTCAAAAATCAATACGTGCCAAGAAAACTTATCAAGGACGTACTACGTGCGTCTTCCCGGTTGAAATTTGGATGTTTTTTGATTTCAATGGCTTCTTTCACTAGCCGTGGAATGTAATATGGCGTTCTGTCGAAAATACGCGTGACCTATGAAATTCCATCCAGTGATTACGGCCCGACTACAGCTGTAGATGTTTAGCAATCGCCGACTTATTAACGTCGTTATTCTTGACTGCTTTGATATGCTACTAAGCCTCTGACACATGCTCTTAGTACCTCTATACACTACTCGGCCGACTTCAGTACGCGTCAAGACGCCGTTGTGAACGCACGTGTGTTTAATAGATTTTTTCGTTGATGTGCGTGTGAGACTCTATTATGAGCGGCATACAGTGGTCACAGGAGCAAACTATGTTGTTCCTTGAAACACTTCAAGCAGAGCCTTTTATTTGGGACCCCAGTGGGAAAGGTCATAAGGACAAGAAAAAAGTAAATGATGCTTGGGTGCGTATTCGGGACGTTTTGGAAATACCAGTTGAAGAATTGAAGAAAAAAAAGGATTCACTTTTTGCGACATACAGGGGCTACTACAGAAAAATGGAAGCTTCCTTAAAAAGTGGTGCCGGCGCAGATGATGTTTATCGTCCAGTTTGGTTCGCCTTTGATTTCATGAACAGCTTTTTGGGGTCCGTGTATAAATGTAAACAAACAATAACCACGGTAAGTTTTTTATTATCAATAACTTGTTTTATTATTACTAAAGTACAGATTACAGTAAGGTCGATTCGCCAGTTTGCGTCCATTTAGTGCAGTTGCTTGCTTTAAGGAGAACATAATAATGTCTCTGCATTAGTTTTAATATAAAAAGTATGTAGTTAATGTGGTAACGAACAGGCGAAATGACCCTACATTCGTTGTGTTTATTTATAAACATTGAAAATAATTTGTAAAGTAATCCCTTATCTGAACGGCAGATAATGGTGATCTGCGTGGTACTTGTGTAATATCTCTCAAAGCACAGTTATTATCAAAGTCTGCCCGCCAAGACCCGGGTTGAATTAAAACTCCATTATCATTATACATATCTACAGTACCAGGAGGCATATATATAAGGGATGATTTATTACTTTTTCTGAGAAAGTTATGCAATAAGAGACATGTCATTGTAATAATTGGGATATTATGAATATCCAAATTAATTGGCTTTCTGAATATTCTAAACCTGGATGCTAAAATACCAAACACATTCTCAACTACTACTCGAGATTTTGACAAGCGCATATTGAAAATCCTTTTCGGTGAATTGATATCATGGTTGCCAGGATATGGTTTCATTATATTATTATGTAAAGCAAATGCTCCATCTGTCAAAAAAACGTAGGGAATTTCGACATGATCCGTTCCGGGTAATGGACTTGGCTTAGGAAGATTAAGCCCGTTAGATGCAATTTTTTGCCATAACGAAGAATTTTTAAGTACACCTCCATCACTGATCCTACCTTGACTACCAATGTCAGCATACATAATGTTATAGTTACTGTCGACTAAAGCTAAAAGTACTAAACTAAACGTCTTTTTATAATTAAAGTACTCAGAACCAGAGTTAACCGGACATTGTATAACAATATGCTTTCCATCCATTGCGCCAAGGGCATGTGGAAAATTCTCCTTGAATCCGTTTTCAACTTCCAACCACTGCTGCTCATTGCACGGCATCTGTAAATAAAAAGTATATTATATAAAAAATATTATCATCAAATAATATGTAAAAAGACACGGTCAATTTCATTAAAAGCTGACACTCAAATTGTATATAAATAATTAAAAAGCCGATTAATTGTAGCACTCATGTATTTTTCATAAAATACAGAGACATACACTCACACTCCTACATACACATACAGTACTCCTGCATATACGCGCACTCAAATGCATATAGTATACAGAACCCATATACACTCACAAATTTGGATTGGATTAAATAAAGATTTATTATTAAATAGGTCGTGATATATACATTTAAACCTTTGCTATTTTTATTTCAGGATCATGGAACTGATTCGATTCAGGAAGAATCAACCAACGCTTCAGAGGATGTACCAATTGCTTCTCCAACTCCAAAAGAACCAGAGCCCCCAAAAAATAGACACACCATCCGACGGCGTGACAACCCACCGGAATTGCAAGTTGCCAGTAGGCAGATGACAGAAGCCTTCAATAACTTAAATAAAGTGATAACTAATCCTTCAAAGGATAGCAGCGCAGTTGAGGACGAGTGCGACGTATTCGGCAAACTAATTGCCAAAAAACTGAAGAGGTTACCTGAACATGAAAGGGACGATATAATGTTCGATATACATGCTCTATTTCGGAAATCACGTTTTGAAAGATCTCCATCAGGTGAATCGTTTCGTACTTCTACACCTAAGTCTACGCCATATTATAGTCCGTTAACTACATCACTATCTTCTAGAAAGCGTCCTTTATCTGCGAATAATGCAGTTCATTATAATGTTACAACATTATCTCCTAGACCACACTCATCGTTTTCAGAGCCACTGATACATATATAACATTATCTAATGAGTCCAGTGAATGTCAACCGACATACTTCCAACAACCAAGCGAAATCACTGCTCATCAACGCTCTTCAAAGATACGTGTTATAAGTGATGAAATTATTGCACCAGACACCCAAAGTCAATCAGTTTATCAACGCTATAAGCAGCCTCAATCAGATCAATCTAACGATGTTCAATATATTTTGCATATACCAGAGACCCAAACTCAATCTGATTGTCCAGAAGATAATACACATCAGAGTGATTTAATATATCAGGCATATAATGACTCGTAATGTATGAAATTATTCTTATTCTTATTCTCACTGATATTTTTGTAATTGTACATACCTAAACTTTTAATAAATATATGTCATAAATATTAAAATTTTACCTTTATTTCATCCTTGAGTTCCTCGTTCAAAGCTTCACAGACTTCGACTACAATTTTTGAAATCAACTGGCTTGAAATTTTAAATAAATAGTGCATAGATCTATAGCTGTCACCACTTGCCAAAAACCTCAAGGTGATTGATAATCGAATCTTAGCAGGTATAGCTTCTCTTAAATGAGTGTCTCGTTTAGCGATTAAGGGTTCGACTTTAGAAAGTAATAAATTAAAATCGTCCAATGACATTCGGTGGAAATTTTCAAATTCTCCTGATGGTTCTTGTATGAGTTCAAGAAATTGTTGTTCCATAGTACGTCTGTAAAAAAAAATACAGTTAATTAACTTGCCATGTAATGTACTTTAACTTATTAGAAATCCTAATTATTTAAATAAATATTACCTACCTAGTTCTGTTCCGATGCATTGCGATCATCCACCATCTTCTTTTTCTTCTTTTCTTTTTAGTCTTCTTCGTGAGATAAGTATGCACGTAGTTATAATACGCTAGAGAGCACATTGCTACGGCAGCTGCTACTTGAGCGTCCATTATAATAAACGTCCGCAGGGTACCGGTACGCTACACGAATGCGCTCCTCGCGAAGTTGAACGAGTGTGTAGTGTAGCACCGCGGACTTCAGTCAACTTCGGCCGAGTACTTCGCCGAGGAACTTCGCGAGTAGTGTAGAGGAGGCTTTAAGGACGAAAGATTGACTTTTTCTCTGGCAACACTGACTCAACCTGTCAAAAGCTAATTAGATCATCTGTTTTAATTTTTACTTAATTTATAAATATATTTATGTAATAAAAGTACAATAAAATAAAAATTGGCAAATAACGTTGTGATATAATAGATTTTAATAATAATTATCAAAAATTGAAGAAACAAAGTTTATAATATTGATCGACAGTAACGGTAACCTTTTTTTAAACAAAGAAGAAAGTTTCAAATTCTTAAACGGAAAACCGGGTAAGTATTAGTTATATTTTTTTCCCCTTTATTACACTTTCGTAGTATTAATAACTTTTAATATATTTCTTTTAGTACCCATAAACGTTGCAAGATTTATTAACACTGAATAACTCTTCTGGAAGAGTCCGAAATTTTGGAATTACTCCGAGTTTTTCCGACTTTGTAAGACTTTTTTCGACTTTTTAAATAAAAATAAACATTCATAAACTGTTACTTTCACTTTGTAAGTTATTTACCTACTTTTATCCGAGAAATTTTTTCCACAAGGGAATGACTTAAAACTGTTTTATGATCAACATCCAGTTCTTCAGGAATGTCATAGCTACTAATATATTGATCTTGCTGATTTTATTTGTTACAGGGCATCCAAAGCGAACCTCATCTTTCACACTAAAATTTTCAGACTTGAAACGCTTGAACCACATTTGTGCTACTCTTATTGATACTGCATTAGGTCCGTAAACCACACAAATTTATTCACGGCGTTCGTCGCATTTTTACCTTTTTTGTAATAAAACTTTAGAATGCACCGAATTTATTCGTCACATACGTTCATTTTGCTTGCTTGAAAAGCAATTGAAAAATGGCGGGAACTAGTTTTTTTATTTATTGCATCTTCAGAATGTCACATTTAATGGTATTAAAACCAGTCAGTTACATTCAGTACAGCCAAAGAGGTTTGATTACTAATAATACATTCAAAATACGAAAATACTTTTGCCCCGAACTATTAGAAATATGACACATTTGCAGGCGTATTACATTTGTAATTTTTTTACAAATGGCGCGTCTACCCAATAACATGTAGTTTTATCGCATTTTTACTTAACATTATTAAAATGTTCGAATACTAAAATAATCATGGATTAAAAATCATTTATATCACTTTGTTAAATTAAAACCTTTCACTTTAACTTAGGAAAAAACTACAATTTGCTCAAAATTAACCTTTCTTTTTATATTTTGAGTGGTTTAATTTTTATTTTACAAGATATTTTAAACAAAGCCTTAGTCGTTATGTGTATATGTCTTTAATTATCAAAAAGTAAGAAAACGTTTAACACTTATATTTATATGATGATGACAAGAAAGCAAACGTACGGAGAATGTAACGTAACGTACGAGGGTTTCCCTGAGAAAAAAAATCAAAGAAATCAACTGTAATATTCCAACAAGTATATTTTTGGGATTATGTATGTATATGCGCAAAAATATTTGCTTGTTTAAAAAAAAAGTGATGTACTTACACTTACTAAATACAAGGAACAAACCAAATTTGTTGTGCACGCATCTCGTCTCCATAGAATAAGTAACTCCTATTTTGGGGAAATGTTATACTTTAAAAATAAATTTCCCGAAGCTATAAGAGATATACTAGGAAGTAAATTTCAAAAAACACTCAGATTATTTAAAAGACAAATTAAGACTGGGATTAATCGATCCTCATACCAATCTATTATACACATGGAACATAGTTCTATGTTCCATGATTATACATACCGCCCCGTTGGTCGAGTGGTTAGCGACCCTGACTACGCGATCAACAGGGCTCGGATTCGATCCCCGACGGGGGCAAGCATTTGTGAGATGAGCATCAATGTTTGTATTTCCGGGTTTGGGTGTTTATTAAATATATTCTTGTATTTATATATGTACTAGCGGCCCGCCCCGGCTTCGCACGGGAAAAAAATGATTAAAATCGATCTAGTAGTTTTGATTTATTCATTACTGCCCGTGGCCCGCACACGTTAAATTTGGAGTAAAACAATTCCCCTTTCCCTATACCACGAAGATTTCCTGTTATCTGTTTTTACATTTTTACCTATAACTTTTATTTTTACAATTAATATATTACAGAATATCTTTATATACAACGTCAACAGCTTTCTTGCCATTAGACAATACGAAGGAACATGTTTTCTTTAGAGGTTACTCTTGAAAGAGCGATATATAGTTGGCCATGTGAAAAACAGTCAACGCTCAAATCTAAGCCTGCAACGTTGAAGGTTTGACCCTGCGATTTATTAAGGCGAGGCATCGGAGCAAACGGGAAAAAATGTGTAAATGGTTGACCCTACGGGCCATCCCTGAAACTTCTCACTAAATTAAGATATTTTAAGCTGAAAAAAGTAAAAAATATAAGCATAGATTTTTTAGTTCAAACATCTATTTTGCTAAAAATGGCAGTATTATTAATTTTTGAAAAGCTGTATATTTGAAAACGATGATGGCATTCAACTCAATTTTTAAGTTCCATTTTTGAGAGAAAATATAGTTTTAGCTAAATAACCGACAGGTTGAAAAATTTCGATGCTATGTCAAAAAACATTTTACTTTTTTCTTCATTGATAAATCCCAAACAAATTGACGGATTTTGATTAAATTAACGGTATTTGACGCAGTTTTTAAAGAACAAAAGCTGATAATATTTTTAGGTCAATCGGTAAATTAACTTGAATGTTATTTAAAAAAAATTAAGTAAGTTTGTTAAAAACAACGTATTTTAATATTTGAAAAGCTATAAGTTTTGAGAATTAGATTCGATTTTGATTTTTGAAACGGCATTGACGTAGTTTTTTAGTACTAAAATATCGCAGAACACCAAAAAATGATTGGTTGAAAAATTTCGAAGCTACGTCGAAAAACACTTTTTTCAAAATTTTTCGTCAACGATTACTCCCAAACGGATAAACCGATTTTGATGCAATTTATGTATTAGACGTAGTTTTTTGAGGAATAGTCGAGCTGATTAGTTTTTGTACACAATTGGTACACAAATTTGGAAGTTATATTTAAAAAATACTGTTTCGTCAAAATTTTTTTTTGGTGTTTTTTTAAATTTCTCAATATCCTCTGGACTGAATCGGTTTAAATTTTTAGGAAATCTAAGCTGAGCGGAATCCAATCGAATGCCATATAACCGCGTTTCGATCGGTCTAGCCGTTAAAAAGTTATGAGATGTTTACATACACACACATACACAGACACACACACACACACACATACATACATACAGACATACTGACGTCATCGTGAAAATAGTCGAAAAAGATTCCTAGGACCTCAAAACATGGACATCTGGTGAAAACTCGATTTTCCAAAATCGGGGTAAAATCAGTAACTTCCTTATCTACATACGTAGTAGGAAGTTAAAAACTGGTTTGCTAAATCACATTTTTTACATTAATTGTTAAATAACAATTTTACAAAAAATATACGATATACCCGAAGATATTATCTAAGGAATGTGCTAACTTATTACATGATAGAATGTATTTTACTTGATCATATAAAATTCCGAAAACAGGCTAAAAAAATCTCTAAAACAAATAATTTGTTTGTACTATTTCTAATCTTCGACATGATTTTTATATGGTGATATTTAGTTTAAGAAAAAGAATGTACTAAATTTTGGTTTTCAGCTGCAATTCTATATTTATTTATCCGAAAATTAACATGTTTCCCAGCGGTTTAACAGAACATACCGCGCGCGCGCCGCCACAGGCCCGTAAATCCGGAACCGCTGTGCCCCTGCATTTTAAATCTGTAATATCTCCGAAAATATTCATTTAAATTACATGCTGTATTTTAAATGAATATTTATGACTATTTATGTATTGATTTAATATAGATCAACGGCCATATTGATCTATATTAAATCAACAATATATTTAAGTTATTTAATTGGATAAGGATTAGTGCTGTATTGCTTAAAATTGCTTCGAAGAAAAAGGAAATGACAAAAAAATGCTATTGTGGGTTATTCATAAGAGATAGACATATACCATCGCGGAGTTTTCTGTAGACCTTTTCAAGGTGTAAAAATACTTAGTACATTATTTTGATAAATCTCGTAGGGTTTAGCCTGCGTTTGCAATGTAAGCGGAAAAAAATATAATTATTTACGACATGACATCAGAAAACTCAAAAATTGCAGTATTTTTCTACAATATATTGAATGTTATTATACATATAAACCTTCCTCTTTAATCACTCTATCTATTAAACAAAAACGCATCGTAATCCGTTGCGCAGTTTTAAAGATTTAAGCATACATAGGGACATAAGGACATAGGGAGTAGGGACAGACAGAGAAAGCGACTTTGTTTTAAACTATGTAGTGATTTCTATGTATTAATATCGTTGACTAACACCCATAACACAAGCAAATAATTTGCTTACTTTGGGGTTAGGTCAGTAAGTGTAGTTTATCCCGTGAATATTTATTTATTTATATATTTTTTTTTACCTGAAAAAATTGTTGTAATCTTGTAATTATAAAAAAAAACAAAGACAAGCCCCTGAGTTGCTTCCGCCGAATCTCAGTATGTGGCCGCGTTCCGATTCGGTATTAAATAAAATAATTAGCTACATTTACCTATTGCTTGTGATTTTCGAATTTGTAAAAGGCTACCGCTGATGGTTTTTTAACTTTTAAAAACCAATTGAGTTACACAAACCTAATGCGAGAATACGTGTACTAGTATAAAATTAAAACAAATAAAAATAATACGAGACAGAAAAATTCAAATTATAAGCGTTGCATGTCAAATCATCGACAAGTACAAATTATCTATACATGCCTTATAAATCTCGTGAAATTGCACCCGTACTAATATTCGACTGTACGATCTATCGCTGAACAATTCATTGCACGTCAAGCGCGTAATGTCATGCATAACATCAGTTATTAGTAAGCAATGCACGTCAATACAGTAGCGTTAACGGCGTCAATAATTTGCCATATTTTTGACAGTGGTATGAGCGTTTTCTCATATGGCCGGCTACACTTTCATTGCTAAACACCGTGTCTATTAGTATTTATGTGGTCAGTGTTCCTAACCAATCTGCCTCTGGTCATTGCGTTCACCTCGATAACTAAATTTCAGTGGGCACCTACGAAACGATTTGCTGTTTGATGAAACTAGAGCAAGTGCCTTCTTTCTACACTCTACAGTTGCTTCAGTCTTTCGTGACGTTGTTCTCCTTACCAGCCTGGCCACAGAGTACTTTACACTTAATGTCTGCCCTCAATCGCCAAACAGATGCACGCGATAGATTTATATTAATTAAGAAAATCTATCAATATAGAAGAACTATCTTGATAAACCCAGTTTCCAGAATTTTCTCTCATTAGGAACTTCGCATAAAGCAATGAGTAACTGGAATAAAGGAGTATAGATAACAACAAAGTTTAAAATATGGTATAAATATTTATATTTTTTTAATATTGGGATTCTAAATAACCTAATGCTTTTAACATATTAGTTTAAAGATTAAAAAAGACACTTAAAAGAGTCATTTATTTATGTTTATTCTGCTAAAGTTTGTGATCCTTAACATTAAGATTCTACAAAAAATAATTAACTATAATACTAATAAATCAATTTAATTTGCAACCGACAGTGGACTTACGAAACTTGTGTAATGCCACTGAGAGATGAGAGGAAAAAAGCGCAAAGATGCGACTGAAAGGAATTTATGAAGTAGGTACAGTGTTCAGTTTGTAACACCATGCAATATATTGGTCAAACTACATAGACATTTAGCTTTGAGTCACGTTATATGGAATACATATATGATCCTGAAAGTGGCAGCCAGCTGCCAGAAAACAAAATTAGTTAGGGGTATCTCTGCGTTTTTATAACATGTAGCAAACAGAAAATTATTTGTTGTCAAATTACCTGCATATGGTAATAAATGGAATATTTTTTTAATTATGATTTTTTTTAAAAACCAAAAATTAAATTTTGGGAAAGTCTCACCAAGCAGCCCATCAGTAGAAATCTGTCAAATTTTAGTAACCGAAATCATTTTTTAGTTTAAAAAACATGGTTTCCATTATTATTTTTTTTATTCTTACCTCTGAAAATTCTGGAGCTCATAACTAGTCTAAAACTCATTTTTTGAAAAATTAAAAAAGTATCATCTCTTTGTTTTAAAAAATCTAAAAATAGTATTTTTTGGATTTTGAAATTTTTCTTAATTTATTAAATATTCGGATTTTTTGATTTTCTTAAAAAAAATTGACTTGGGATACAAAGTTCAAAAATAAAGATAAATAATAAAAATGATATATCATGTATTTATTTCTAAAAAATCTGAAGATGGTATTTTTTAGATTTTGTAATTTTTAATTAAGTAAGTAATTCATTTAATATCTTGATTTTTTTTTAATTTTTTTCTTCAATTTATTAACAATTCACTGACAAACTTTAAAAAAACAAAAAATCAGGATATTTAATGAATTAATGAAAATTTTCAAAATAAAAAAATGACAAATATTTTTTTGAAAACAAAGAGATGTTTTTTTAATTTTTCAAAAAATGAGTTTTAGAGTTGTTATAAGCTCCAGAATTTTCTAAAGTAAACATAAAAAAAATAAAGGAAATAATGTTTTTGAAACTAAAAAATGAGTTCAATTACAAAATTTGATAAATTTCTAATGAAGCGCGGCTTGGTGAGAGCTTCCCAAAATGTTATTTTTGATTTAAAAAAAAATTAGAATTTAAAAAATATTCCACTTATTACTGTATGCAGGTAATTTGACGACAAATGATTTTCTGTTTGGTTCATGTCATAAAAACGCTTCAATGCAAAGATATCCTTATTTTTTTTCTGGCAGCTGGCTGCAACTTTCAGGATCATATGCATATTTGCTTTCAAAGATCCAAATCCAAAATATCCTAATATGTCTCAATTTGCCAAACACGTAGTTACTTTATCTATTGATGTTATATTATTTACTGTTACTTTATCTATTGATATTATATATTTATTGATGTGATTCATACTTGCGACAAAGGATTGATTTAAATATTTTAAAGGAACTTGAAAACATAAAACACAATAAATTAAATGAATGGAAAAGAATGACAAATTAATCTCTATTGCACAATGTAGCACTTAGTCATGTTGACATGGGCTTATAAAAAGAGCTTTAATTATTGTAATAATTATAACTAAAATACTTTCAGGAGAAACACACTGTTTTTCCTTAAAGTGATTTAGTTGTAAGTTAAATGTGTGCATTTACTGTTTTGTTGTTGCTACTAACATAATATTAAAAAATGTGGTCAATGAGGATGGATACTTGTGCCACTGGGGGCTTCTTTATTTCTGGATCTACTGTAGGTTTATTTTCTACACGTTTTTTTTTTCAGTGGCATTGGAGAGATAACACGTAAGAATTCATAGGTTGCAAAATACAATGATTTTATCTTTGAGTTATGGATTTCCAAGAAGTAATATCTGAATTTATAAAATATATTTACTGTACTACTTATCTTAAATAATATTCTTAATTACTTATTTAGGTACAATAACAGATCTCAGTATTAAGAATCAATTACATATTGCAACATAACTTACTACCAAACAAAATATATTATCAAGGAGGTAAAATAATTTAATGTTACCACCTGTTTTAAAGAAGGCAATTATGAAGTAATTGTCTTATACTTAACCAACAATTTTTGAATAATAATACCATTGACCAAAGGAGAAAATATATTTTATATACATTCAGGTTCATGACTAAATATTTAAAAATAAAAGCCTCGTTACTAGTCTTGGCAACAGAATCACAACATTGACTTGTGATGCAATGGATTTATTAATCTTTTAAATTTACATTTTTATATTTGTGAAAATTTTTTTACTACATACTATCATGGCGAAAATGAAAATATCATCAATTAAAAATTGTTAAAAATGTTAATATAGATTGAGCCTTAGCAGAAACTGTTTTTAACAACTGTAGCTTAGCAAATTGAAACTGTTTCTTATCAATTTATATTAACCACAAAATTGTTTCTATTTACGAGAGCTGACTGATAAGTATCCTTAACAACAAAGAAAAAAAAAAAGACACAAGATATATATTATTCATAATGTTTTGTCATTTTTTCGAAAATAGGACGCCAAATTTGAACTTAATTTAACTGATAGAATTTGTATGAGAAGACATTTTAAAACAGAACCCAGATTAAAATCAAGGTAGACATATTTTAGGTAACACTGCTTCTTTGTTCAGTACAATTCACACCTGGGTAACTGATTTTAATTGTGAAAGAGAGAGCTGCAGACGTCCACAGTTCTGGCCATTCAAATGAAGTCACGAATCCAGAAATGATAAAAAAAGTTGTTTGAACGCTTTTTTAGCATTTTATACCAACATTTGGGAATGAAAAAGCTTTGAGCGCGATGGGTGCCACGTTTGTTCACTGTTGACCAAAAGCAAATGTCAAGTGGACAATTCATGCATTTGGCACTGTTTAAGCGAGATTGTGCTAGGCTTTTGTGATGGTAAATGAAACTTGGATACATCATTACACTCTTGAAACGAAAGAACGATCTAGGCAGGACCAAGAGCGAAAATCCTGTACTGAAGAAAGCAAAAACGGTTTTGTTGGCCAGCAGTGCAGTGATGACTGATTTCAAGGTGCTTGAGGGATTATTTTTGTGGATTATCTGCAAAAAGGAAAAACAATAAATGAAGAGTACTATGCAAGCTTCTTATAAAAATGAAGTGAAGAAATATGAAAGAAACAACCTCTTTTAGCCATGAAAAAATTTTTTCCACCAAGACAATGTGCCTGTATATATATCAATGGTTGCAGTCGCCAAACTCCACAAATCACGGTTACAATTGTTACCAAATGCACCATATTCCCCAGATTTGGCCTCTTCCTTCCACTTAGGTGGCTGGAGATTTTCATCAAATGATGAAATCATTGTCGCCGTATATAAGTATTGTAAGGGGTTGGAGAAAACATTTCATTTAACTAGTGTAACGGCATTGGAGAAGCTCTGGACTAAATGCATTCAGGTAGAAGAAAACTATATTTAGAAATAAACTTATTTTAAATATATTATTAAATTTTTCTTTGTCATTTTGGATACTTATAAATCAGCCCTCGTATGTTTCTTATAGATTTTGAAACCAACTGTGCCTATCTGTAATTAGTCACATAAGTGAATCATGATTTTGCACACGGCACCACTCCCAAATTCAGGTCAAACTTTTTCTCTTAATAGCTGTCTAGATAAGTGTAGTCATTCGCGCTCCAACCTTTGTAATGGTTATGTATTAAATATACTCCTAGTAAGTTGTTGTTCGTTTAATTTACCACCACAAGGAAACTACGCACGGACGTCAAATTGGTGAACCCGACGTGATACTAACAGCATAACGAAATGTACGAGCAACAACAGCAACAATCACCACTCGCACCCTCGTCTGAATTGGCTACCGTCACGGTTTCGTCTCGACTTCCAGACTTCTGGCAAGATACCCCACGCCTGTGGTTCGTGCAGGTCGAAGCCATACTCAAACCGCAAAAACTGAGCGACGAAGCGAAGTTCAACCTGGTCGTCACGAAATTAGGCAAGGATGTGATCAAGCAAGTGAGCGACATCCTCCTGTCTCCGCCAAGCGCTGACAAATTCGGCACGTTGAAAAGACGACTATTGACAGTCTACGAGGAATCCGAAAATAGACAACTACAAAAATTATTAAGTGAAATTGAACTAGGAGATCAGAAGCCTTCTCAATTATTACGTTCCATGCGAGACCTCGCACGGGGAAAGATTCCGGACGACACCTTAAACATTATGTGGCAAGGCCATTTGCCGTCGGCAGTACGAGCTGTTCTCGCAGTGACAGACATTAAGGACCTGGAAAACCTGGCAACTATTGCAGATAAGGTATTAGAAAACACAAGACCATTACATATTTCCGAAGTTACATCCGCACCAACCCATTCTATTTCCGAGTTTGCCAAATTACAAGCGCAGATTGCACAACTCAGCATACAGATCGTCGAACTACAAAGGTCGCGTGACAATAATTATCGCAGCAACAATAAATATCGACGTCAACGTTCGTCATCTCGTGGCCGTAACTCTACACCTCACCGTAATTCAACTCTCACAAACGGAACATGCTTTTATCATAACAAATATCGCCATAGAGCTAGGAAATGTACAGAGCCGTGCAATTGGAAAAATAGAAAACCGACTAGCTCTACGTATTCGGAAAACTAAGTTCAGTGCAGCCAGTGGCGGATGTCTGCACTATCACGCCCACTCCCCGCCTATGCGTGACCGACTCACAAAGTGGTCTACGCTTTTTGGTGGACACAGGAGCCAATGTCTCAGTACTGCCTGCAACCAAAAAACCATATTCGACCCGCGAGAGCGACAACGCTTACAAACTATATGCAGCCAACGGCAGCGTGATCAATACCTACGGAACCAAAAGCCTAGTGCTCAATTTAAACCTGCGCAGACCTTATTCATGGACTTTCATTCTGGCTGACGTGCAACAACCAATCCTCGGTGCCGACTTTTTAAGCTATCACAAGCTGTTAGTCGACATTAATGGTAGAAAACTTATTGACTCAGTGACCAGTCTAAACGTTATCGGGTCTATAGTCACAATAACTCATCCTACAATCAAAACAATAGATGTTAATACGCCGTATTACGACATTTTATCTGCGTATCCGGATATCACCAAGCCGGTATGCTACAAGGAGATACCAAAACACAACGTTATGCATCATATTGAAACTACTGGCCCACCAGTTTTTGCTCGCGCACGACCTCTACATCCGGACAAGTATGCGAAAGTGAAGAAGGAATTCGACTACATGCAACAAATAGGCATTTGTAGACCATCTAAAAGTTGTTGGGCAAGCCCTTTGCATGTCGTGCCAAAGAAAAACGGGGATATACGACCCTGTGGTGACTATCGCAGTTTGAACGCAATAACAAAGCCAGACAGATATCCAGTACCACACATTCAAAGTTTCACGCATAATTTGGCTGGAAAAAAGATATTTTCACGTATCGACCTTCAAAGAGCATATCATTTTATACCAAATGCCCCTGAGGATATCGAAAAAACCGCAATCATCACACCATTTGGGCTCTACGAATTTCCGCGAATGCTGTTCGGTCTTCGGAACGCTGCGCAGACCTTTCAGCGCTTTATGAACAATGTTGTATTTTTAGGGCTGGATTTCATTTTCAACTTCGTTGACGATACTTTGGTGGCTTCAGAAAATGAAGAAATACACAAAAATCACCTAGATATTGTTTTTCAACGCCTCAACAAGTACGGCGTGACCATAAACTTATCCAAGTGCGAATTTGGCAAGCCAGCTCTCGATTTTCTTGGATACCACGTAACCAACGAAGGAATCAGGCCCCTTGAAGAACGTGTCAAAACCATAAACGAATACCCGCAGCCACAAACAATATCGGAACTCCGACGTTTTTTGGGAATGATCAACTTTTATAGAAGTCATCTGCCGCACGCCGCATCATACCAATCGACATTAAACGCGTATCTGCACAACACTAAACGCAAGGACAATACCAAAATAATATGGAGTACGGAAGCCATTCAAGCATTCGAAAAGTGCAAATCAAGTTTACGCGATTCTGCAATGTTATTTCACCCCAAGGCCGATGCAACTCTTGCTATAATGACTGACGCATCCAACATGTGCGCAGGCGCAGTTTTACAACAATTTGCAGAAGGAAAATGGCAACCACTTAGTTTCTTCTCATGCAAATTTAGCGAATGTCAGCAACGTTACAGTGCCTTTGATAGAGAACTGTTAGCCATTTACATGGCCGTCAAACATTTTCGGCACACGATCGAAGGACAAAACGTCACTGTATACATAGATCACAAGCCACTCGTGCACGCCTTAGACAAAAAAGCTACGAGTAGCAGTGATACGCCACGACGACTTCGACAACTCGACTTCATAAGCCAATTTTGTACCTCAATTCAACACATTCAAGGATCAGAAAATATAGTAGCAGATGCACTATCCCGCATTAACCAAATTGAGATGCCATCGCCCATTGACTACAATCAATTGTCTTCAGCTCAAGAAGACGACCTGGAACTATCATCACTACTACAAAAAGAGAATTTAAAGTTCATTAAACTCCAGTATCCAGGCTGCAAGAAACCTATTTATTGTGAAGTAGCAACAAAATCGGCGCGACCATATTTGCCAGAGCAGTTTCGCCTTACAGTTTTCAACACAATACACGGAATTAGTCACCCTGGCGTACGATCAACGAGAAAGATGATTACTAACCGATTTTTTTGGAGTTCCATGAACAAAGATATCAGCAACTGGACAAAAATATGCATTGGTTGTCAAAAATCGAAAATTCAGCGCCACACGATCTCTCCGCTAAGCGCATTTCCACATAGCGACCGCTTCCACCATCTTCACATTGACATAGTGGGACCTCTTACATACTGTCAAGGTTACAAGTACATACTCACTATGATCGACAGAGCTACAGGATGGCCAGAAGCCGTACCCTTGCAGGACATCACAGCAGAACGCATATCAGAAGCTGTTTATTCTACCTGGATAGTAAGATTCGGCTGCCCATAACGAATAACTACCGATCAAGGCCGGCAGTTCGAGTCTCACTTATTCACAAACTTATCTAAACGCATGGGAATAACGAAAATTCATACAACAGCCTATCATCCTCAAGCCAATGGCAAAATCGAACGATGGCACAGAACGCTCAAAACAGCCCTTATGTCGCGAGGCAATACAGAAAAATGGGTATACGAGTTACCGTCCGTACTAATGGGGCTAAGAGTCAGTTTAAGGGATGACACAGGAATATCCGCAGCAGAGCTGGTGTACGGAGCAAATTTACAATTACCTGGCGATTTTTTCGAAACTTCAAAGCCTATCCTAGATAACGACACATTTTTATATGAATTAAGAGAGTGTATTCGAAATTTATCTGCAGTCCCCCAAAAGCAACTTCGACAAGACAAAACTTTTGTGCATCCAGAGTTAAGAACATGTAAACACGTATTTGTTCGTTGCGACCATGTTACAAAACCTTTAACGCCGCCCTACGAAGGCCCTTTCAAGGTCATAGAGCATGGCGAAAAATATTTTAAAGTAATGATTTACAACGTTATCAAGGTCATCTCAATAGATCGCTTGAAACCAGCATTCATAGTCCAGAGCGACACAGACGAACAAAACACTTATCCAAATAAGGCCCTGGAAAGCAAAACAATACCTACGCCTAGCACCAGCGACCAGAAGGGTAATGTTGCACACAACGAACAAATGAGAACACGATCCGGACGACTCATTAAGCGAACAGTACGATTCTCACTTCAATAATTATTACATCATTACATTTCGGATCATCACCACCTTAACATCTAATCAGCATCATGGGAAAAACTCAAAGCAAGGAACAAGTGATTATCGCTCAATCTGGAGCTAATAACCAAGCCTCTTCAACAATGCTGCACGATATAACACACAGTAAGCTAGACATGATTACAGTCATAATTGGAGGAACAATAATCGTCATAATTTGTTACATTATGGCAAAGTGCTGTAAAGCAAAATACACCGAGTTCTTCAGACGAGAGCTACGAGGAACCCGCGCCAGCCGCAGAACGGTCAATCTGACCGCTGCACCAGCATACTCCGTGGCCTGACGTATCAACGGTAGTTCTAGTGTAGTGAAGTGCCAGAATATATGTGTACTACGTCAACTATAAAAAGTGTTTACTCAATTAGCAAAAACGCGTATGTTATGCATCTATGTAATCATATTTAATCCATTTTTTTTACCTTATTTTTTTAACCTTTGATTGTATCAGTTTTTTTAAAAAAAGGAGGGGAAGTGATGTGCCTATCTGTAATTAGTCACATAAGTGAATCATGATTTTGCACACGGCACCACTCCCAAATTCAGGTCAAACTTTTTCTCTTAATAGCTGTCTAGATAAGTGTAGTCATTCGCGCTCCAACCTTTGTAATGGTTATGTATTAAATATACTCCTAGTAAGTTGTTGTTCGTTTAATTTACCACCACAAGGAAACTACGCACGGACGTCAAACAACCAATATGCTACAAACCAAATCTGAATAATGAGAAGATGGTTTGTAGACTACATACACAAATATTTTACCAAACTAAGCAAACAGAAGTAATATTTTGGGTCATGCAAATGTCATAGGCAAAATCTAGCATACAATACTGAACTTTTTAATGCATATGTATACACACAATATAATGTTCCTATTAGAAAATCTATGGTAAATTACAAATAATTACATAAATAAAAATATTGTCTAAGGCGAACATAATTTATAATGTGTCAAGAAATATTCATATAATATATAATACACAATTTAATACTATATGACATATTTTTAAATATCCAATAAGTTTATTTTTAGTAGTAAATTTATTAACTAGCTCCTCAGATTTTAAACTAAAATGCAATCATACTTCAGTCAATACTCAAAGTAATTTACCTAAAAACAAAAATTTGGCATGTGTTACTTTTCCACAGATTCAATAATTCATGAGAGATTGAACTCTGACTTGGCTTAAAGTTGAATACATATATACAAAAGCTACAATAATTGGGTGATATTTAACACACTTTAGATAACATTCAAATGACAATAGATGCTAAATTTTAATCTAACAAAAAAGATACAATAGAATTGATTTTTTAAATTAATTGATCAGAAAAAGTTTAATAAAATTATATTTGGCATATGCACAATTTTCATCTAAATTGCAACATACATGTAAATTAAAATTTACAATCTCATTATAAAAATGTACCTATTCTCATTAATTACACTTTAATAACAAAAAAAAAAAACAACTAAATAATACCACTATAGAAAGCCAGCTAAATCGCGATTTAAATGCATAGTACTAATTTCAATGAATAAATTTACATACTAGTCAAATGTAATTTATATATTTTACATTTAAGACATTCATTTCTTATATGTATAGGTTCTGCAAACAATAAAGATTTCAATAACAAGCCTTACTAAATTATGAATTTTAAGAACTAGTGTATATTATCCAATAATGGCATCGGTTATTTGGGTATTGGAGGATGTCCTGGATCACTTGAATTATCACAAAGACTCACATAGCACCCACGACCTACTCGAGCCCGTCTTTGACCCTTTAAAATATTTGCAGCCAGTTCGATTCTCATCACCAGTCTATGTTGATTTTCTAATCTTTCCAAACAGTTTTTGCAAATTGTTTTTGGTAATGGATCTGAACGAGACACCTAAAAGCACAAATTACAGTTATAATGTTTTCAATAAAATTTAAGCGTATCTATCACAAATACTAACATTTATTGAGAGATATCTATTGATTTTCTCCGATATGCATAATCGTATGCCTTCTTCTCCGTAAATATGAAGAACAACTCTGTGCATTTCTGAGCACAAGCGACATATAAATCCAGTTAAAACACCTTTATCTAAGCTACCCATCTTTAGTGTTGATTAAAAAAGTCTTAACGTTTCGGTAAAAACACCATATGATAGGATTTTATTTGGATAAAGAAAACTATGTATTTTCGATTTATTTTATAAATACAAATAATTTACAAAGAAATAGTTGGACCACAGATATCAGAATTCGATGACATCTCTTTGGATGACATAATTTCGATTTCCATAAACATGTGTATTTTATTTTGACATATTTGACAACGGGTGTGTTCATTACAACTGTTAATTATAGAAATCTATTTCAGAGTGATAGAATTCTGAGCTAAGATTTTGCCGGAACCCGGGACACTTACGGCCCGGCCACGGGAAATTCGTACCCACGATTTTTCGCGCGGCGCGAACGTCGAAGCGTCGCGTCTGAAACAAATGTATGGGGAAGTACTAGTACTGGGCGTTTTTTGACGAAACTGTTTTAAAAAACAGTTTTTCTCAAATTACAGAACAAACAGGTTTTTGTCTCTGGCAAAAGCAGTTTGGCAAAAAAACATGTTCGCGTCGTTTATTAACTAAACTGGACTTCGCACGCGACTGTTTTATTACGCTCGCTCTTTCCATATAATACCGTTAGAAAGAACGAGATGGAGTAAACTCTCATTGGTCGTCGTTTCAAGAAGCAGTTTCAAATAACGAACTTTTGAAATATTCTTATGCCATGGTGATAAAGCTGATATTACCGTGGCATATGTACGAAACGATAAAAACCAGTTTTTCTAAAACAGTTCGTTTTGTCACAATCAAGACTTTTATAAAATGAAACTTAATTCTATAATCATAGCGCGGATATTTGTTTGAGATATTATGTAGCAGCATAAACTGGTTTCTTTAGCACGACCGTTTGACCGTTTGAACTATGTCAAAGGTCATTCAAAATATCAAATCAAAACAAAATTAGTAAATTTATATTGTTTTGACTCATGGTTGATGCGATGCACCAGTGGCGTAAACAATTTCTCGTTGCTTCTTCCCTTCTAGTTTTCGTTTTGGTGTAAATTCTGTAAATATTGACTGTTAAATATTTTATTGACTGTTAAGTATTTCAAAAGATTTGTGAACATAGCGTAGGTGGAACCTATAACTTGTGTAATGTCGTGTGTTTGTGTAGAAGTGCGTATCTAAAATGTCGCAACGGAAGAATTGCGGAAAAAAAACAGAAAAATGAACTTTTAAGTACCTACGCCAGAACATTTGTACTGCCACCCTTGTGGAAAAAATTTCTCGGATAAAAGTAGGTAAATAACTTACAAAGTGAAAGTAACAGTTTATTAATGTTTATTTTTATTTAAAAAGTCGAAAAAAGTCTTACAAAGTCGGAAAAACTCGGAGTAATTCCAAAATTTCGGACTCTTCCAGAAGAGTTATTCAGTGTTAATAAATCTTGCAACGTTTATGGGTACTAAAAGAAATATATTAAAAGTTATTAATACTACGAAAGTGTAATAAAGGGGAAAAAAATATAACTAATACTTACCCGGTTTTCCGTTTAAGAATTTGAAACTTTCTTCTTTGTTTAAAAAAAGGTTACCGTTACTGTCGATCAATATTATAAACTTTGTTTCTTCAATTTTTGATAATTATTATTAAAATCTATTATATCACAACGTTATTTGCCAATTTTTATTTTATTGTACTTTTATTACATAAATATATTTATAAATTAAGTAAAAATTAAAACAGATGATCTAATTAGCTTTTGACAGGTTGAGTCAGTGTTGCCAGAGAAAAAGTCAATCTTTCGTCCTTAAAGCCTCCTCTACACTACTCGCGAAGTTCCTCGGCGAAGTACTCGGCCGAAGTTGACTGAAGTCCGCGGTGCTACACTACACACTCGTTCAACTTCGCGAGGAGCGCATTCGTGTAGCGTTACCGGTACCCTGCGGACGTTTATTATAATGGACGCTCAAGTAGCAGCTGCCGTAGCAATGTGCTCTCTAGCGTATTATAACTACGTGCATACTTATCTCACGAAGAAGACTAAAAAGAAAAGAAGAAAAAGAAGATGGTGGATGATCGCAATGCATCGGAACAGAACTAGGTAGGTAATATTTATTTAAATAATTAGGATTTCTAATAAGTTAAAGTACATTACATGGCAAGTTAATTAACTGTATTTTTTTTTACAGACGTACTATGGAACAACAATTTCTTGAACTCATACAAGAACCATCAGGAGAATTTGAAAATTTCCACCGAATGTCATTGGATGATTTTAATTTATTACTTTCTAAAGTCGAACCCTTAATCGCTAAACGAGACACTCATTTAAGAGAAGCTATACCTGCTAAGATTCGATTATCAATCACCTTGAGGTTTTTGGCAAGTGGTGACAGCTATAGATCTATGCACTATTTATTTAAAATTTCAAGCCAGTTGATTTCAAAAATTGTAGTCGAAGTCTGTGAAGCTTTGAACGAGGAACTCAAGGATGAAATAAAGGTAAAATTTTAATATTTATGACATATATTTATTAAAAGTTTAGGTATGTACAATTACAAAAATATCAGTGAGAATAAGAATAAGAATAATTTCATACATTACGAGTCATTATATGCCTGATATATTAAATCACTCTGATGTGTATTATCTTCTGGACAATCAGATTGAGTTTGGGTCTCTGGTATATGCAAAATATATTGAACATCGTTAGATTGATCTGATTGAGGCTGCTTATAGCGTTGATAAACTGATTGACTTTGGGTGTCTGGTGCAATAATTTCATCACTTATAACACGTATCTTTGAAGAGCGTTGATGAGCAGTGATTTCGCTTGGTTGTTGGAAGTATGTCGGTTGACATTCACTGGACTCATTAGATAATGTTATATATGTATCAGTGGCTCTGAAAACGATGAGTGTGGTCTAGGAGATAATGTTGTAACATTATAATGAACTGCATTATTCGCAGATAAAGGACGCTTTCTAGAAGATAGTGATGTAGTTAACGGACTATAATATGGCGTAGACTTAGGTGTAGAAGTACGAAACGATTCACCTGATGGAGATCTTTCAAAACGTGATTTCCGAAATAGAGCATGTATATCGAACATTATATCGTCCCTTTCATGTTCAGGTAACCTCTTCAGTTTTTTGGCAATTAGTTTGCCGAATACGTCGCACTCGTCCTCAACTGCGCTGCTATCCTTTGAAGGATTATTTATCACTTTATTTAAGTTATTGAAGGCTTCTGTCATCTGCCTACTGGCAACTTGCAATTCCGGTGGGTTGTCACGCCGTCGGATGGTGTGTCTATTTTTTGGGGGCTCTGGTTCTTTTGGAGTTGGAGAAGCAATTGGTACATCCTCTGAAGCGTTGGTTGATTCTTCCTGAATCGAATCAGTTCCATGATCCTGAAATAAAAATAGCAAAGGTTTAAATGTATATATCACGACCTATTTAATAATAAATCTTTATTTAATCCAATCCAAATTTGTGAGTGTATATGGGTTCTGTATACTATATGCATTTGAGTGCGCGTATATGCAGGAGTACTGTATGTGTATGTAGGAGTGTGAGTGTATGTCTCTGTATTTTATGAAAAATACATGAGTGCTACAATTAATCGGCTTTTTAATTATTTATATACAATTTGAGTGTCAGCTTTTAATGAAATTGACCGTGTCTTTTTACATATTATTTGATGATAATATTTTTTATATAATATACTTTTTATTTACAGATGCCGTGCAATGAGCAGCAGTGGTTGGAAGTTGAAAACGGATTCAAGGAGAATTTTCTACATGCCCTTGGCGCAATGGATGGAAAGCATATTGTTATACAATGTCCGGTTAACTCTGGTTCTGAGTACTTTAATTATAAAAAGACGTTTAGTTTAGTACTTTTAGCTTTAGTCGACAGTAACTATAACATTATGTATGCTGACATTGGTAGTCAAGGTAGGATCAGTGATGGAGGTGTACTTAAAAATTCTTCGTTATGGCAAAAAATTGCATCTAACGGGCTTAATCTTCCTAAGCCAAGTCCATTATCCGGAACGGATCATGTCGAAATTCCCTACGTTTTTTTGACAGATGGAGCATTTGCTTTACATAATAATATAATGAAACCATATCCTGGCAACCATGATATCAATTCACCGAAAAGGATTTTCAATATGCGCTTGTCAAAATCTCGAGTAGTAGTTGAGAATGTGTTTGGTATTTTAGCATCCAGGTTTAGAATATTCAGAAAGCCAATAGAGATGATCAAATACGGGGGTCCTACCGTCTGGGACTCTTTTTGGGTCCTCTGCAATACATGTTGGAGGACCGGTAGAGTACCCGAAGACTGGCGGCGCGCGGTCATCGTGCCCTTGTATAAAGGCAAGGGCTCACGTATAGACTGCAATAGCTATAGGGCCATCAGTTTGATCAGCTTAGCATCGAAGGTGTATGGTAAGATCATTGAAAGGAGAATGCAAGGGAAGTCCGAGGGAATGTTGTGGGAGGCACAAGGGGGTTTCAGATCTGGAAGAGGATGTATGGATCAAGTTTTCTCACTCCGCAACATCGTAGAGAAGCATCTGGCTGTCGGCCAGAAGGTTTTCTGCGGTTTTGTGGATTTGGAGAAAGCGTTTGATAGAGTTGTGCGAAAGAAACTTTGGGACATTTTACCCAGTTATGGAATAGATGGGCGTCTGCTGCGTGCTTTGCAATCCATTTACTGGAATTGCAAAGCATGTGTGCGGGTGGACGGCAACATATCGCCCTGGTTCGATGTCAATATCGGCGTCAAGCAGGGTTGTGTGTTGTCAGCTCGTCTGTTTATTCTATATCTGGATAAGTGTCTCCAAAGATTGAGGTCATTGAATGTGGGAATGCGCATGAGTGATCTAGTGGTGAACTGCCTGCTTTATGCAGATGACGCTGTACTTTTAGGCTCAACTCCATCTGAGCTGCAAACACTGGTCACAGTTATGAATGAGGATTGTAAGAGTATGGCCTTACATTTGAATGCGAAGAAAACTAAAGTTTTGGTATTTGAAAGAGAAGCAACCAGAACGGATGTAAGAGTTGTGGTCGATGATGTAGTGCTGGAACAAGTGGATGAGTTTGTATATCTTGGATGTGCTTTTAGCAGGGATGGAAGGTACACCGCTGATGTTGAAAGAAGAGTGTGTGCAGGGAACAGAGTGAATGGAGCGTTAGGGAGATTACTTAATAGCACAATTTTAAGTCAGGGTGCCCGTCTAGCCCTGCATAATCATGTGCTTATCCCAACGCTATTGTATGGAAGTGAGAGTTGGGTATGTCAGAAAGGGCATGAAAGTAGAATCAACGCGGTTGAGATGAGGTCGCTAAGAAAAATATGTGGTGTGACACTCGCGGACCGGGTTCGTAATATCGAAGTGAGAGAGAGGTTAGGTTTGAAAGAAAGTGTCGGTGTAAAGATGAGAAAGGGCATGCTCCGTTGGTTCGGACATGTAGAAAGAATGGTAGATGAAAGGTTAACAAAACAGATATACAACGCGAATGTGGAAGGATGTAGGTACCGGGGAAGACCAAGATTGACATACCACGATCAGATTGATCGAGTACTGTCCGAAGGTGGTGTCAAGAGTCTTCGCAACCGGCGTGTGTGTATGAAGAGAGTGATGAATGTGGAAGAAGCGAGACAAGCCTGCAAGGATCGTGATGTATGGCACTCGGTTCTCTCTGCCTACCCCGTAAGGGATCTGGCGTGAAGATATGTATGTATGTATGTATGTATGCAGAAAGCCAATTGATTTGGATATTCATAATATCCCAATTATTACAATGACATGTCTCTTATTGCATAACTTTCTCAGAAAAAGTAATAAATCATCCCTTATATATATGCCTCCTGGTACTGTAGATATGTATGATGATAATGGAGTTTTAATTCAACCCGGGTCTTGGCGGGCAGACTTTGATAATAACTGTGCTTTGAGAGATATTACACAAGTACCACGCAGATCACCATTATCTGCCGTTCAGATAAGGGATTACTTTACAAATTATTTTCAATGTTTATAAATAAACACAACGAATGTAGGGTCATTTCGCCTGTTCGTTACCACATTAACTACATACTTTTTATATTAAAACTAATGCAGAGACATTATTATGTTCTCCTTAAAGCAAGCAACTGCACTAAATGGACGCAAACTGGCGAATCGACCTTACTGTAATCTGTACTTTAGTAATAATAAAACAAGTTATTGATAATAAAAAACTTACCGTGGTTATTGTTTGTTTACATTTATACACGGACCCCAAAAAGCTGTTCATGAAATCAAAGGCGAACCAAACTGGACGATAAACATCATCTGCGCCGGCACCACTTTTTAAGGAAGCTTCCATTTTTCTGTAGTAGCCCCTGTATGTCGCAAAAAGTGAATCCTTTTTTTTCTTCAATTCTTCAACTGGTATTTCCAAAACGTCCCGAATACGCACCCAAGCATCATTTACTTTTTTCTTGTCCTTATGACCTTTCCCACTGGGGTCCCAAATAAAAGGCTCTGCTTGAAGTGTTTCAAGGAACAACATAGTTTGCTCCTGTGACCACTGTATGCCGCTCATAATAGAGTCTCACACGCACATCAACGAAAAAATCTATTAAACACACGTGCGTTCACAACGGCGTCTTGACGCGTACTGAAGTCGGCCGAGTAGTGTATAGAGGTACTAAGAGCATGTGTCAGAGGCCTAGTAGCATATCAAAGCAGTCAAGAATAACGACGTTAATAAGTCGGCGATTGCTAAACATCTACAGCTGTAGTCGGGCCGTAATCACTGGATGGAATTTCATAGGCCACGCGTATTTTCGACAGAACGCCATATTACATTCCACGGCTAGTGAAAGAAGCCATTGAAATCAAAAAACATCCAAATTTCAACCGGGAAGACGCACGTAGTACGTCCTTGATAAGTTTTCTTGGCACGTATTGATTTTTGAAAAGCTGTATATTTTGGAAACGATGATCGATTTGATCTTTCAAATGGCATTCAACTCAATTTAAATATTGCTTTAGCTAAAAAATCGGTAGGTTCAAAAATTTCGAAGCAATGTCAAAAAAACATTTTCGTCTATGATAGATCCCAAACAAATTTACCGATTTTTATCCAATTAACGGTACTTGGCGCAGTTTTTAAAGGAGAAACGATGATAAGATTTTGAAGTCAATCGGTATATATTAGCCTGAAAGTTATTTCCAAAATATTAAGTAACTTTGCTAAAGAAAACGTAATTTTAATATTTGAAAAGTTGTAACCTTTGAAAATAAGGTTCGGTTTTGATTTTTAAAAGGGCATTCGACGTAATTTTTATAGTATTAAAATATCGTAGAATACCAAAAAATAATTGGTTGAAATATTTCGAATTATATTTCGAATTGAAATATTTGTCGAAAAAACACTTTTTTCAAAATTTTCGTCAACGATTACTTCCAAACGAATAAACTGATTTTGAGGCAATTTATGCATTAGATGTATTTTTTTGAGGAATAGTTTTTGTACTCAATCGGTACATTAATCTGGAAGTTATTAAAAAAAAAATTGTTTCGTCACAATTTGTTTAGGGTATTTTCAAAATTTCTCAAAATCTCTTAGGCCCATTTGGTACAAAATTTCAGGAAGTATAAGTTGAGCGGAATCCAATCGAATGCCACCAACCGCGTTTCAATCGGTCCAGGCGTTCAAAACTTATGAGTTGTTGACTCATAAGTTTTTGAAAATTATTTTTCAAAAACTTATGAGGAAAACTCCATTTTTGAAAATCGGAGCAAAATCAGTAACCTTCCTATCTACATACGTAGTGGGAAGTTAAAAAGTACAAGTGTTTTAATAGATTAATAATGTATTAAACTGGAGTGAATGAAAATGAATTAAACAAAATAAAACTACCACGCCAAAGCTTAAACCTAAAAGTGCGATATTTTTTTAGTAAAATGTACCACTAAAGGGCACAGATCGTCGCCTAGTGTAGCTTTGTAGCATTTTTACTCGTTATTTGACCCTCCCGTTGGTCGAGTGGTTAGCGACCCTGACTACGCAATCAACGGGGCTCGGGTTCGATCCCCGACGGGGACAAGCATTTGTGTGATGAGCGTAAATGTTTGTATTTCTGGGTTTAGGTGTTTATTATATATATTCTGGTATTTATTTATTATGTATTTCTATGTATTAGTATCGTTGACTAACACCCATAACACAAGCAAATATTTGCTTACTTTGGGGTTAGATCAGTAAGTGTAGTTTGTCCCGTGAATATTTATTTATTATTATTATTTATTTATTTTTATAATAGATGGCGTTAGCAGTAATAAAATTCTAATACAAAATGTATTTTCTATTTTTTTAATGTTTATGAAATAGCATTTTAATGGTAGATAATATATCTAGACATGAATTTAAACCACCACGTCAAAGCCCAAACCTTAAAGTGGGATACTTTTTCAGGAAAATGTACCACAAAAGTGCATAGAAAGTCGCCTAGTGTAGGGCTCGCTTCGCTCGCCATAATTATACTGGCTGTTGCCCAAGACTTCGTCCGCGCGGACTTCGTTTACTCCGCACAGCACCTCCCCCGTAGGTGACAGCTTGATAATATGTAGCCTATATGTTGACCCGACCTGTTAGTAATAGTCATGCAAAATTTGAAATAAATCCATGTAGTACTTTTTGAGTTTACCCCGGACATAGGAGTAGTGTAGAGGAGGCTTTAAGGACGAAAGATTGACTTTTTCTCTGGCAACACTGACTCAACCTGTCAAAAGCTAATTAGATCATCTGTTTTAATTTTTACTTAATTTATAAATATATTTATGTAATAAAAGTACAATAAAATAAAAATTGGCAAATAACGTTGTGATATAATAGATTTTAATAATAATTATCAAAAATTGAAGAAACAAAGTTTATAATATTGATCGACAGTAACGGTAACCTTTTTTTAAACAAAGAAGAAAGTTTCAAATTCTTAAACGGAAAACCGGGTAAGTATTAGTTATATTTTTTTCCCCTTTATTACACTTTCGTAGTATTAATAACTTTTAATATATTTCTTTTAGTACCCATAAACGTTGCAAGATTTATTAACACTGAATAACTCTTCTGGAAGAGTCCGAAATTTTGGAATTACTCCGAGTTTTTCCGACTTTGTAAGACTTTTTTCGACTTTTTAAATAAAAATAAACATTCATAAACTGTTACTTTCACTTTGTAAGTTATTTACCTACTTTTATCCGAGAAATTTTTCCACAAGGGCAGTTCTAAGCCTTAAAAGCTTTTGGAACTAGTTTCCTTTAAAAAAAGTGTTTCGTTTCATTTCTTACAAAACCCGTTTTTGTCTAGTACTAGGAAGTACTAACCATGCCACGCGGCGTGACGATCGATGAATTTTGCCGAACGACACGCGCGCGCGGCGGGGGACGTCGCAAGCGAAAGAAAAAATGTATGAATCAGCACAGCGCATGCTGGCGGTTTTAGCGAATTGTGATTGTGAATTAATTTGTGAGTCTGGTCACATCAACATAAGTATTTTTTCTTTCATCCCACAACGTTAAATATTCATAAGAGTATAAGTAGTGTCGCCAAAAAAATCGATTGTTTTAATCCAGGAACGCCATAACGTCGGTAGTATCGATACTATTGAACGCTGCCAAAGAATTCTACCTGGAATGTTCACATGCGCTTCAAAATCGTTCAGAAGAGTAGCACAACATTGGTGGAGTGTGTCTCTTTCTACTAAATAAAGCGCCAATCGCCATGTATAAGTGAGGCCAAGCGCAGTTTGGAAATTAGTACTAAGTAATTCTACTACTTTGAGAAACAGTTTTTGCATTGCACGAGAAAATACGTGATAATTAAAATGAGCACATTTTAGAACACACTATGTTAATTACAATACATTTTATGCTAATATATTTATCGACCTGTATGAATAAAAGGGATTTAACGATTACCGAATATATAAAATTCCACCTTCAGATAGTTTTATTTACATTGGCAATTGAAAGAAAGGGACAACATCCACACTTGTCGTTGTCTTGCTCAGAACGTTTTTCCCCCTCTGTTCAGTAAGAAACAAATGTCAACAATATTAGTAACGAAATAAAGTACGTTTTTATTTTTCAAATATTGCTTAGTAATAATTCCAGTTATCGTGTATAAGTTCCTTGAACGCTGCAAGTAAAGCATAATATTATATACTAGTCTATGGCTGCAAGTAAATAAACTATCGATTATGTCGATAGTATCAATCATTGGAGATAAACATAGTATCGATTCTGTCAATAGTATTGTGAGACAATATTGGATTGACCATCGATATATTCGATACTATCGATAGTTTGTACAATTCATACAAATACACAATCTCTTCCAAATAGTAAGTGTAGAATTACAAAACTACTCCCCTCCAAGCAATATAGAGACAATGTTGAAAAAGTCATCTTGCTCACGGACTATATGGTCGCGGCAGTGAACGCAAGTCCCCGTGGCCTGAAAATCCGCGCCGCGTGAATTTTCAACTCGCCCGCCGCTTGATGGGCAGTTAAGCAGCAAAATGAAACGCACATACTAGTAATGAAAACTACGTTGATGAAACGTGGCGTCGTGATGAAAACATAGGGCAAACGCATCTGTGCCCTTTAACAGTCGCATAGTCGCGAAATAATATATCTAATATAACGTGAATTTTAGTGCCTCACATTCAGATCGAAATCCCAATCATATTCGAATAGATTTACCTGCCACTCCATTGATATTAGATGTCTCCTTGGTGTAGTGTGGTTTAATTCGAGTTGGTGGCCGATTCTTACCTACCTTTCAACAAAAGTATAGAATAAATACCAAAAATCTTAAAAGACCTCAATACTACGCGGAAAGTTTGTCACATCGATGTTAGCATAAACGTCCATGCTGCTAACTTTGTTAGTGTAAAGCTCATTAAACACGTTAAGATACTATATTTTATTTTAAGATTTCCCATTTTCCCAAACATTGTTTTGATATGGCCCGGTAATTTTCACACTGCCCCTTCGTGACCCACTTAATACTTTTAAACACAAGCTGGTTCTATTAGGTGAAATAATACACATTTAATAATAGTAAAAAGGTTTAATTAACGCTACATACTTTGATATCGCCTATTTTGTCATCGCTCAACGCTTACGAATTTTTCTCGCGTCGCGTTGCTTTGATCTATAATAGTATGTAACATTTTAAAAGCAAGGCGGGAATGTTACGACCCGGTATTTTTTTGGATGGCCCGGTACCGGGTCGCGACCCGGCAAATGCGAAACGCTGTCTTAAGGTATCACACACGGCTAAGATACGATAATATTAACAGATATTTTTGACGTGACGTCTTATAATTCGATAGAGCTGGCTGCACGCACGAAAAAACATGACTCATGCGGCGTTACCTCGCTCTGAGGCGTTCCGTAAATGCTACCATTCCATTAGTATTTTCTTAAGACGTTGTCACGTTCAACTATCGTCTGTAAACCAACTTTACAGACAACCGATTTTTATCATGAGTCTGTCTCGTCACCACACGTATTCTTTGTAGGATTTCAACTAACTTCAATATACAGGTGATTGACTATTTGTGATACGGCCTTACTTCTTGATTTGTTAAGACAGCTCCTCAGACGACGATTTTGTTATAGAATGTGAAATGAAAATTGCCTATTCCTAATAAAGTTAACATTGAATGAAAAACTATCAAGACATGTCAATCGTTTGCGGGCGGATACCTAGCTTATTGACATAAAAGATAACAGTTTTCATGAGTGGTTTCCCCCCCTCTGACTCTTGACTTGGCAGAGCTGGGCATGGGCGTACCCAGGTTTTGGGCCAAGGAGGGGGGGGGGGGGGACCGATACATTTTAAGACTATATTTTTATCTACAATAGTACATAATAGAGAGGTAAACAAATTCCAGGGAGGCAGCTGCCCCTCCCTGCCCCCCTCCCCCCTCGGTACGCCCATGGAGCTGGGAGCTACCCACATTGCTTACACTTTTTATTATCATAAGATAGCAAACAAGCAGATGTCTCTCTTGATGGAAAGACAAACCTTTACCTATAGACACCAAAGATGTTAATGGTGCGTTGCTATCCGTGTGGCGGGATACCTTATTCTCTAAACCGGAACGTCGTCAAAACATTGTTATAATTTGATCCTAAAAATACGAAGTTTTGCGCGTTCACCGCAAAAGAGACACCCTGTGTTGTGTCACCTCGATTCGAGAACACTCTTCTGACAGCCTCAGCCAGTATTGGAATTCTGAGAGTCGGTATATCGAACAACGTTCAGTTCCGCGGTCATTTGGAAGGAAAGGCTAAACTAGCCTCCAAAAACCTTCGTGTACTCAGCAGAGCAAAGCAGTTCTTCATGCTAGCCCATCGCCTCCAACTTTACAAAGCACAAATTCGACCTCACTGGAGTACTGTTCTCACCTCTGGGCCGGAGCTCCTCAGTTCCAGCCTCTTCCTCTTGATCGCATTCAACGTAGAACGGTTTGAATCGTCGACGACCAGGCTATTCCTCATCGGCTTGACTTTTTGGCGTTACGCAGAGATGTAGGTTCGCTCTGCATCTTTTACCGCATTTCACGGGGAGTGTTCCGACGAGTTGTTCGGATTAATTCCTGCCGCTAAATTCCATAATCGGACATCGCGTCAAAATTTAAAGTTCCATCCTCACCATCTCGATACTGGAGACTAACAGTAGTCAATCTACATACACGTGATATTCGAGCAACGCACACACAGACACCTCTCACGGACGCGATATCTCGGAATGGTTCGGGACAGTTTGTTCCGCACAGTCCGAGATATCGCGTTCGTGAGACGTGTCTATGTGTGCTGTGCTCGAATATTACTTGCATGGAACATTGACTTCTGTTAGTCTCTAAGTATTCTGTGACCTCGATGTCTGAAAGTCCACAACCGTGCGCTTTTGTCGGCACTTTTTGCCTCGCACTACTTTGGGGACCTTCGAGAAACGAGCTTACTCATTTTTAAAAGGCCGACAACGCAGCTGCGAGACTCCCGGTATTGCAGATGTTCATGGGATGGGCGGCGGTGATCACTTAACATCAGGTGCACCCCTTCTCGTTTGTCTCCTCTACTACAAAAAAAGCTACTCTATCGATAAACAATAGCCGCCGTTAGCCAAACAGCTATGCCATTTTGGCATAGCTGTTTGGCTAACGGCGGCTATTGTTCCTTGTACCTTCTTGCATCAGGCATGGCAGGCAAATAAATACAAATAATTTTATTTGGAACCAGAACAAGTATACATGAATAATATGAGTGTCGATGACATACGCAGAAGTATATAACTGTGTTGCGTATATCAACGCCCTCCTCCAGAAAACAGATTCGATGTTAATTTTAAACAAGAGTACTTAGTCTACAAGTATTAAGCATAAAAGGGATTGATTTCCACTGAATTATAACATGAACAGATTTTTGGTAAATTTGGATTTGTGTGTGTGTGTGTGTGTGTGCGTGTATTGTTGGTATAAGGGGGTGTGCGGGTATAAGGGTGTAGGGTGCGGGTAAAAGACAAGCCCGCTGAGTTTCTTCCGCCGGATCTTCTCAGTGTGTGGCCGCGTTTCCGATCCGGTAGTAGTTTAAAAAAATGTTGACGCGTCAAAATAACTTGTAAAAAGTTTTATTGAATAAAGTACTTCTGATTTCTGATTTCTGAAGGAAGGGCTATTTTCGGAACTTTCAGGAACGTGGTCGAACTTTATCTTATGTATACATAAGAACATGTTGGCAAAAAGCGAGTCAGTTTTATAAAGTGATTCGGAAGCGATAGTTCGGACGATCAGTGTGAAGCAATTTAGTACAATGAAAAGTGTTACGGGAAGTGTGTTAGTTTAGCGATTAGTGTTCGTCAGTGTATTTACGTATTACATTATGGTGTATTTTACATTTGTGTTGTAAATACACTGTTTTAATATTAGTGGTAAATTATTACACAACGCGAACGCTAAGCTCGTAACAATATTATTATATTACATCAGATTGTGACTTGGCAATAAGTCAATCTATTTATTTAAAACGTAAAAGATTTTATTATATTGATATGGTAATAAATTAAGACAGAAGGTCACTTAACCCCTCGAAACTCAAGGCCGCACGCGCGTAATTAATCGCTGGCGTTTGACCTTTGACGGTTAAAAGGACATACCAACGCTGTTACCACAAAATACTAAAAATTTTAACAAGCCAGCAGTATAATGTAAATATACCTGTCTAATTTCACAGAATATATCCAAGACCGTCAATTACCAAGCTTATTTAAATTAAATTAATCATTATTATTATGTAAAATAGAGTAGAAATTCAAAGTGGGTGCAGCCAGATTTCAACGAGTTGGGTCGGATAGAAAATTATAAAACACAGAGCAGTTATATTTTTCCGGTCTGAGACTTGAGGGGTTAAGTAGAGACTAAATAAATTAACCAACTGGGTATAAAAAAGATCTCACAACTCATTATGGTAGAAAAACAGAGTTTTGAGACTTTTTTTTTACAAGTTATGTTTTTGATGGCATTGTTTTTTAAAAGGCCGACCACTTCTTTGAGCTTTAAATACCTCAATTTAGCGGGAAGTTACAGGGATGACCAGCAGGGTCTGCAGATTTTTAAATAAAATTTTATTAAATCTAGAAGTTATTTAATTCATCCAATAATGATTTACACTTATCTCTAAGGATTTTTACTGCTTCTACAAATATGACACTTGGCAGCATTGCTCCAACAGACTCCACATTGACTGAAAAAATGCATAATTTTTGTCACAAAATATGCAAAGGGTAACATATTTTTTAGTACCTATTTTGAGCCACTTTTAATTTTCGTTATCAGAAATTATATCCCACATATATGAAAGGATCAGTCAAATGTTACCACTATCTTACCCGCGTAGCCTCGTCCGCGAGAAGTAGAGTAACATGTCTTTTTATCATAAGATAACAAAAAAAAAGCAGATGGCTCTCTTGATGGAAGAAGGAAGGAAGAGAAACCATAGCCTATAGACACCAAAGATGCTAATGGTGTGTTGCTATTCAAATGTCGTCAATATAGTCTTTCATACTAATTTTCATTTCCTATTTCAGCCCCTTTGAAGAATAGGCCAACTGCTGTTCTGCCAGGCAGGTCGTAAAAGGCGACCGATTGGCTATTCGAGTCACTACCATCATGGCTACTAAGAGGTAGAGTTCTGCATTGTCTCGCTCGGGTCTGGTACCACCCACCTTATCTATTCCTGCCGCAAAAGCGTCAGTGCTTGTCACCGTCATGTTGGAGGGTAAGGTAACCGGTAAACTTATGCATGTGACATTAGACCTCACCACATATCTTGTGGTGAGGTCTACGCACCTTTAACATCTTTGGTGTCTATAGGCGATTGTTGATTCTTTCCATCAGGAGACCCATTTGCTTGTTCGTTATCTTACGACATAAAAAAGATTTTTTTTAGTTATGTTTGACTCTGGGTCTTCAACTATCTCGTTGCCAAATTTTATCACAATTGGTTTCACAACTTAGCCATGAAAGCGTTATACAGGATACTACCCGAACCTATTCGCAGCGCCACATACCTGTTTAAATTGTTTTAATTGTACCATTCTCGAACCCATTTGAACAGACACAAAAATATTACATCAAAATCGATCATACGTTTAGGAGGGGTTTAGTTACATACACACACAGAAGAATTATATGTATGGATATATAAAAATGAATTCCCATTGTTAACGTGAAACATCTACTATCCCCCTTTGGCAGTACAATGATTCATATTGAGGTTTCATTACATTACAGAAGCATGGCAGTAACAAGTACTAATACTAGTTTATTTTACTAGCTGACCACCCACAGGCAAAGCTGCGAGAAATTTCTTACACTGACAACTAGTTAATTTACTCAAATTCACTTGACACTGACATCAAGTAAATTGGAATAAGAAATTTCTTGAAATATTTCAGCAGCTTTGCCTGCACCCACAAGCGAAGCTGCGAGAAATTCCTTAAACTGACAACTAGTTAATTTACTCATATTTACTTGAAATTGACATCAAGTAAATTGGAATAAGAAATTTCTTGAAATATTTCAGCAGCTTTGCCTGCACCCACAGGCAAAGCTGCGAGAAATTTCTTACACTGACAACTAGTTAATTTACTCAAATTTACTTGACATTGACATCAAGTAAATTGGAATAAGAAATTTCTTGAAATATTTCAGCAGCTTTGCCTGCACCCACAAGCGAAGCTGCGAGAAATTCCTTACACTGACAACTAGTTAATTTACTCAAATTTACTTGACATTGACATCAAGTAAATTGGAATAAGAAATTTCTTGAAATATTTCAGCAGCTTTGCCTGCACCCACAGGCAAAGCTGCGAGAAATTTCTTACACCGACAACTAGTTACTCAAATTTACTTGACATTGACGTCAAGTAAATTTGAATAAGAAATTTCTTGAAATATTTCACCCTCTATTTCAAATCAGAAAAATCCTTTTTTATTCCTCGTCTACCCCTGAGAAAAAAAAGAACAACTCCGGACTTTTCTTATCACAATAAGGTTTATTACAATATAGTAAAGATGTAAATTATATTAATGCAGACCAACTGTAAAAAACGTTATAGCCTGTATTACAGTATAATTTAGATAAGTTTGCCCTTTACGAACAAATACACAGTAGTCAATGTTCTTGTTACACAAAAAATTACACAAATACACCATGTATTGCTTATAATCACAAAACTTATGTCTATGTCTACAAACTGTCTGTCTGTTCACAATAAACTCAAAAACCACTAAACAGTTTTTTTATGCGGTTTTCACCAATAGATAGAATTCAAGAGGAAGGTAGGAAGGTAAATTGTCAAGGTTCTTTGTATATATTACCCCTGCAAAGCCGGAGCTTGCTAGCATACTTATATTCCCCAGTAAATATAAGCATTTTAATACTTACAAATAAAATGATCTCTGACACGACTTAGTTCTACTGCATCTTTTATACTTTCATATCTATATGCATTTCTACTGCAAATATCATATCGAGCATCTCGTACAAAAGCACAACCATCTGAATCAATCCCAATAACACCTGGAGAAAAGCAACTTTGCAAGAGAGTTGCATCACCACCAGATATTTTCCTTTTCAATTTTATGTCTGGCAATAATCTGTATGTAGCTGTAGCTGAAATAAAATCATCAATTATAACCTCTTATTCATTACTTAAAAGAGTTAGTTGACCTCTTATGAAAGGTGGGAAATCTTTCTGGGATTGATTCATTACAACTTTATTATTAAGGCGATTACACCTGCGAACGACCTTGAGTTTGTGACAGGCGCAGCGTAAGTACTATTCCGCACGCCGACATCTCCAAAAGTCAAAGAGTATATACAGTGAGTGCAGATACGTTTTAACATTTTTGTTTACATATATGAACTTTTATCATCATGAATCAAATGAATGTTAGCAAACTCAAAACCCATAACCGATAATCGGTCATTTATCGATTCATTTTATAAAAACGATAAATATCGAAAGAAAAAACAGTAAATATCGAAAATCGACAAAAAAATTATGTGACAATTTTACACAATAATGACTGTTACGTATCCTATTATCTTATAATACACAATACATCTCGTGTAGCACTTTATTTTAATACATACAATTAACAATTTTAATAAAACCTTTGAAAATGTGATTTTGTAAAAAGCAATCTCTTAAATAATCTTTAATAATTTAAGCTTTTGTTTCGAAATCTCGTAAGAAAAAGTAGAGATTTAATTTAATTGAAACCATATCTGTATGCTTTCAATTAAACTAAAAGGAAAGTTTTAAACAGGTTGATTAATTTAGACTATTTGTGAGTGGTTACGCAAAAAGGGACCTCAAGGGAAAATAATTGATTTCGAGTAAATCACGTTTAAAATGTTAAGTCGAAATGAGTTTCGCCACGAGTGCGGGAGAGAGGCGCGGGGTGTTTTATGTTAGTGTCGTTAGTGAGCGACTTCGTCAGTGAGAATTAGCACGTGTTTGCGATAGCTGTATTATTGGTGACTTATTTATTCGTCTTTTACTTGTCTTTATGTGCGCGCTAGAAAAAGAAACTAGTGTGCGCTGTGTATAAGGTGTAATATTTTCAAAACTGCCTCGGCTTACATAAAAAATCATTAAAAAAAAACTACGGCACCTAAAATTATTTTGATTAGAACAAAACAAAGATGAAGGACTATAGAATCAGAATTTATCAAAAAAAAAAAACCGTTTCCAATCCCTTCAGGTCCCTTTTTGCGTAACCACTCACATTTGTATGTTATAATATATTTAATTTATATTTATTTCATTTCTTATGATAGCAAACAAGTAAACAGTTTTCTTGATAGAAACATATAAACATCGCCTATAGATACTAAAAATGTTAATGGTGCATTGGTATTCATATAGCAGGGTTAGAATGTTACATGCATATGTACCTTGCCCTCAAAACCGAATCACGACAGTTAAAAACACCGACGCTATTGCGGCAGGAATATGTAACGCGGTAGTTCCAAAACCGGGTTGATGTGTTGCAAAAAACCAAGGTCGAAAAAAATAACTACTGATTATAATAACTGCCTCGTAGTCAAGGGGATAACCTAAAGTTTGGTTTAAGGTATTTTTCGAAAATTCAAAAATCTCAGTAGCAGCTTGGAGTCTGGCCGTTGGTGTGCTACCACTTCCATGCCTCGGATGAGCACATAAAGCAGTCGGTCCTGGTTATTGCTAAAACCACAACAACAACGATATATATTCACGCCAGTCCCTTTACGAGGTAGGCAAAGAGAACCGAGTGCAATATGTCACGATCCTTGCAAATTTTTCTTGCTTCCTGCACGTTCATTACTCTCTTCCGGTTTTTATCTTTTTTCTTTAGAGTTTTGCTTTTTAGTCGTTTGCTTGAATTATATTCGTTGTTTATTTGTTTTATTTTTTGTACACTTATACAAAATATTTACAAAATACTTATCCATCTAAAGCCACTAAAACATTCAAGCGTAAACGTAGGTAAGTACCTACCTGAATAGTCTCAAATATTATTCGGCGTCCACACGCAAACAAAGTTGTTGATAAAGTACTAGCTTTCAGCCCCTTAATACCCTCTTTTACCTCTTTAGGAGATAAAACTCAAAGTTTCCTTACATACACGTTTATGTAATTGAAGTAAAGAGCATAACTAATAAATTTGAAAAGATTTTGATGAAACAAATTTTATTTGTTATACAAACTTAACCACATTTTTGATCCTTTTAAGGGATGAAATTAAAAAAAACCTTAAACTCGTATTAATTTAATTGTGTTAAAAAACATAAATACTAAGTTTTAAATAATATCTACAATATTCTACAATAAACAATCTATTTTTCATACAAATATAAACGCTTTTTTTACCCTTTTAAGGAATAAAATGTATGAAATCCCTAAATATATAATTTTTAAATTGTGTTAAAGAACATAAATACCAAATTTCAAGTTATGTTGACCATAAGCGTTTAATTTTTCATATGAATTGTAACACCCGCTTTTACTCCTTTAAGGGATGAAACTCCGAATTTCATTACGCGCATGTTTCTTCAATTTGGATTGAATTGAATAAGTAGGTACTAAATTTTATGAGAGTTTAGATAATATAAACTTTTTATTTTAATACAAACTTATACACTTACCCTTTTAATGGATGAAATTTAAAAAAAAAATCTAAAATATGAATTTCTTTAATTGTATTAAAAAGCATAAATACTAAATTTTTAGTAATTTCTACAACAAACAATTCATTTTTCATACAAAAATTAACTCTCCTTTTACCCCTTTATGGGATGAAATCCAAAAATGCGTATTTATTTAATCGTATTAAAAAGCATAAATACTAAATTTTAAGTAATAAACAATTTTTTAATACAATTATTAACGCCCCTTTTACCTTACATAGATTAAATTACATCATAAGAACAACCTCTGTAAAAAATCAGCCTTCCCTCTCCAAACTTATTATCTACTATAAAAAACGTTCAAGCGTAAACGAAATGTACAATTTTTAAACAGCACAACCTTATTACTGTGCCAAACGCACTATCTGTATTATTACTCTTTGACTCTAATATGGAGAGCGGTATACGCTGAAGTGCGACACAGCCTCCTCGTACGAACGCTACCGGGAGACTGACTTTCGGAGCGAGCGCTGTCCGCGAATGAAATAATAAGGTTTTTATTGATTTAATGGTACACTATAATGATTTTGTAAAATGTTGAACTTAAATTTTATAAAACAATAAATTGTCTGTAATAAAGTGAAAAAATCACCACAATCGTTTCAGTAGTTTAGAAGTTATAAGAAAATTCTTGCGTAAAAATGAGAGATATTCGATTTTTTTTCGTCAAAAATAACAATGAAATTTGAAAAACGAACTTAAAATTTAAAGTTAATTATATTTTACGTACAATGTATATATTTTTTTAATGATCGGATTAACGGTTTAGGAGAAGTAGGCTTTCAAAGAGAAGTATATTTCGTAGTCTGGCGTATGTTATCGCCTTAATGTGCAATAATAACTAATAATATATATATATATATATATATATATATATATATATATATATATATATATATATATATATTCATTTTTGAGCAACATTTCTTTTTTTCAAATCCCGGTTGAAAATCTTGTAATGTATTGAAAAACAAAATTTTTGAGCATATTGCGAGCCCTTAATTCAAATTTTAACCCACTGCTAGAGATTTTTGAATTTTATCCACTAAAATAACATTGAAAAATGATTTTTTATACGTTTTTCCTTCCGCTCACCCAGAAAAAAATTTTTTTGGGAATTTTGACTCATGGATTCTTGTAGTAGGTATAATATTCTACAAAAAAGTCCATTGCGTCGAGTTTGTAACTCCAACGGGTTCGACGTAAAATGTCATTTAAGCTGAATTTTCAGGAAAATAGTAGTAAATCGCGTTTATTTGCTAAAGTATTGAAGATAGAAAAAATATGTAAATGACTAATTTGTAGGGGGGTTTATGCCCTACAATTTTGTTAAAAGACATTTTTTTGTAGCTCTTATAGTTGAGCTGTTAAAGCCACTTAAAACTTAAAATTAACGAAAAAATCTATTTTTTTTTTTCATAATAACTAGTTTATGATGAATTCCAAGTTGAAAAATTTGTTTATCATTGTATTTTTAGAAATTTTATGGCAGCAAAAATCATTTAAATTAGTAATTTCATAACGATTACTACTTTTTGGAGTTCGAAACATTTAAAATTTTTTTTATGTAATTTTCACAGATAGATTATTTATGTTAGACTTTATATTTATGTACAACTCACTTATTATCATTCTTTCTATCAACTTTTTTAGTAATACTTATTGCTTATGCTTGTGACAGCTCAACTATAAGAGCTACAGAAAAATGTCTTTTAACAAAATTGTAGGGCATAAACCCCCCTACAAATTAGTCATTTACATATTTTTTCTATCTTCAATAGGTTAGCAAATAAACGCGATTTACTACTATTTTCCTGAAAATTCAGTTTAAATGACATTTTACGTCGAACCCGTTGGAGTTACAAACTCGACGCAATGGACTTTTTTGTAGAATATTATACCTACTACAAGAATCCATGAGTCAAAATTCCCAAAAAAATTTTTTTCTGGGTGAGCGGAAGGAAAAACGTATAAAAAATCATTTTTCAATGTTATTTTAGTGGATAAAATTCAAAAATCTCTAGCAGTGGGTTAAAATTTGAATTAAGGGCTCGCAATATGCTCAAAAATTTTGTTTTTCAATACATTACAAGATTTTCAACTGGGATTTGAAAAAAATAAATGTTGCTCAAAAATGAAGCACCCTAATATATATATATATATATATATATATATATATATATATATATATATATATATATATATATATATATATATATATATATGTGTGTGTGTGTGTTCGTGTATAAGTGCTGGTTTGAGTGCATATGTGAGCGCATTGATGTGTGATTGCTGTATGTCACTGTTAAGAATTTGATTTGATGAGAAGATATCTCTATAAATGTTTCAATCTGATTCCAGAACAGTTGTTAGCTTTTCAATTTAAACATTACCTACAAAATATTTATAAAAATACTAACCAACAGGGGAAAACTTAGCATGATCTTTTCCAATTCCTTTAACAGCGACAAGGTGCAGATTCCATTCATGTCCTGGTCTCATTTTGCATAGTAAAATATCCCCATGTACAGGTCCAATGTCACTCTCCTTGTGCACTGATGCCTGATTGCCAATTGGGTGCCATTTTATATGAGAGGAGTACACTAAAAAATAATAATTAAAGGATATGAAACTCATATCTATTCAAAGAACATATAGTAAAAGTATAACAGGTTCGTATTTATCTAAACTGGTTTTTTTTATAGTATATGTTAGCAAACAAGCAGATGGCTCTCATGATGGGAAGAGTCAACCATCGCCTATAGACACCAAAGGTGTTATTGGTGCGTTGCTATCTTGTAGCGAGGTCTTATGCAACATGCATAAGTTTACCGGCTACCTTACCCTCCAAACCGGAACACGACAGTGAAAAGCACTGATGCTATTGCGGCAGGAATAGGTAAGGCGGTGGTACCAGACCCGGACGAGACAATGCAGAACTCTACCAACTAGTAGTCACAATGTTAGTGACTCATATAGCCAATCGGTGCCTGGCAGAACAGCAGTTGGCCTATTCTTCAAAGAAGCCCAGGGACCAACATGGGATTATATATATATATATATATATATATATATATATATATATATATATATATATATATATATATATATATATATTGCTCGCTTTGGTGCTTGCTATATGCTTTGGTGTCCCAAAGATTTTAATGGTGCGTTGCTATCTTGTGGCCAAGTCCAATGCCACATGCATAAGTTTACCAGCTGCCTTACCCTCCAAACCGGAACACAACAGTGATAAGCACTGACGCTATTACGGCAGGAATAGGTAAGAGGGTGGTACCAGACCCAGGCAAGACAACAGAGATCTACCACCTAAATGCCAAAATGGTAGTGACTCGCATAGCTAATCGGTTGCCTTTTAAGACCTGCGTGGTTGCTGTTGGCCTATTCTTTAATGGAGCCCAAGATTAACACGGGGAAATGAATTTTATTGAGTCATTGGTAAATAATTCTGCTTTTACCAGTTTGGTATAAACAGCATAACCTTTTTTTTATACACCAGTTCAAAATCTTACTTTTTAATTCAAATAATGTGGTTGTATGTTGTATATGGAATTTTAATAAGTTACCTTTCTTTAAAGAACATAATTATTAAGTAATATTACCACTATGGTTTTCATATAAATCTTCAGTTCTATAGGAATCTTTGACCTGTGACTTATTGTTTGTGCATTTGACTTTTAATGAGAATTCCAGGGTGTCAAATTCTGTTCCTTCTGTTGCATCTGCAAAGTATAGATAGGTTTGATTAAATTATTAAATTTGATTGTTGTTCACTTTTAAATATTATGTGGATAAATTTAATGTATCGAGACTGTTATATTCATATGTATCTAGTTTTATGATTATTGTACACTATTTTAACATCTCAATAATTATTGTGTTTACTCTTATTCGGGTCAGCTGGAAGAAATCTCTTTTTTTAGGGATAAGCTCGCCCATTGTACAGTCTGTTTTTAATAATTCTCTATGTACTACTTCTCTTTTAATTGTGTACAATAAAGTATTAAATAAATAAATAAATAAAGTTTGTTGGCAAGTTTATATGTATTCTCTTTACATTAGGAATATGACATACCCCAACAAAACCCTGTCTGATGACAATATAAGAAAAAACGCAATGATTCCATTTATTAAAATATTGTTACTTTAAAATGCTCATATTTATCCTCAAATATTGCATCAACCGTTGCAGCATCTTTAGTGTTGTAGCCACCTTTCTTCAAACACTCCATGTGTTTTCCGCTCTCCATTTTACAAAATACTGACATTGTTGCTCAGATAAAAGAAAATAAAGATGGAGCACTGTAATATATCACTACGTAAATTTTGGATATCTATCTCAGATTCAACAAAGAGATCAATCTAAAAAATTGGTAAAATAGTTAAACTTTTAACCGCCCGACTTTTTATTAGATGACGTGCCCCCAACGCCCGGCACATTGAATCGACCAATAAATACCTACAACACATCACCCCCTGTGGGTAGCAAAGAAACCAATAAAAGAGGTGAGCAATTAAGTGAATACCTTTTCGCTACAAAACTTAACATAATAAACACTGGCTCTGAACCAACTTTCATTAGTTCTAGATTCCAGACTATTATAGATACACTAGCCTTAGAGAAAGCAACCAATTGTATCACAAACTGGCATGCATCTATGGAACCATCTCTTGCCGACCATAGACGCATCTTCTACGAAATACAGGTAACAACCGAAAAGAAAGGAACTTACCGCAACCCTCGCAAAACGGACATACACAGGTATGTAACTTCACTCAGAAACAACTTAGAGAACGTTCAATTTAAAGACGACACTCTAAGTCCAACTAATATTGAATTCCTCCCCCTCTTCGTAATTTACAATCGTCACTATGTTTTAAATTTAAGTTAAAATCATCTTTATTAACCATACAAAAGAATAACTAATTTTGCTTAATGTTTCCTTAAATGTATATTCTAATGATAGATGCCTATAACTATTGAGGTCAGGCAGTGTTACTATATTACTTTTTTTTTATTTTTTATACACATAATAACAGTACCTATTTTTGTTTTTATACCTAGTACCTATGTGATTTGCGAATTTTGGACGAATTATCATTTCTTTTTTTTTATTTTTTTTATTTTTTATCCTCTATATATATTATACTAATTCTATTTATATATGTATTTTATTGTTTTGTTGATATAAGCTTTGGATAGCCTTCTCAAGTGACAGTTAGTCAAAGGTAGCCCAGAAAATCAGCTGTAGGGTTGATAATACCTATCACCCTACGTGTTTGCTAAGTGGCTTACCGTTTTACCATCATAATGCTATACAGAAACATTACTCAATCTCATGTTATTTTTCTCTTTATTTTTTTTCATGCATGTAATTATTCTGTAATGTATCATATAATTTGTAATTATTTGTCTTTCAATGTGTTTTTATGTTTTTTTTGTTTGATTATTGTATTTGTTGGCGTTGTGTTTTTATAGTTTGCTTTTGTTATTTACTGTATTTGTATAGTGTTATATGGTAAATAAAGCAATTCTTATTCTTTATCTTAAAAAAATGTAATGTTCAAAAACTAACACAATGCATCTTGACAAGCTATGAACAAGCCTGTCCAATTATGGATCCAAACCATCAAAAACACACTCCTGGTGGGGACCCAAATTTGAATGACTGAGGAAAAAACTACGGAAACAGTTTAACAAAGCAAAAAACACCAGGGATTTAGTAGATTGGGCGCAATACAAAGAAACCCAAAAACTATATAAGAAAGAATTGAAATTCTTTAAAACTAAATCCTGGCAAAACTACTGTAATAACATTACAACCACAAACAAAGCAGCCTGAGTAAAAAAGATACTTGCACAAGATAACCCACAAAAATTGGGTGCATTAATAAAACAAGATGGTACATACACAATTCCTAACAGAGAAATAAGTGAGGTACTCCTTCAAACACACTTCTCAGATAGCATACCAGTGAATAGCCCAAAGTGGGAAAACGAAATCATACGTGAACCATCCCGCACAGACTGGCAAACAGCAAATAATATTGTAACAGAACAAAAAGTATTATGGGCAGTAGATACTTTCAAACCATACAAATCACTCGGTGCTGATGGTATTTTTCCAACACTATTGCAATAGGGAATTACCTATATATCACAACATCTCACAAATATCTATAAAGCTTGCATAGCTTATAGATACATACCTCACAAATGGAGAGAGGTAATTGTGATATTCATACCAAAACCAGGAAGATCTAACTATGCTGAAGCCAAGGTATATATAGACCAATAAGTCTAACATCTTTCCTACTCAAAACAATCGAAAGATTAAATGATAGATACCTATAGGGAACACATACTTACACACGCAATCCCCTGCATTGTCAACAACATGCTTACAGAAGGGAAAATCCACAGAGACAGCTTTGTGTATCGTTGTGAGCAAAATACAATCAGCTTTGTCTGAGAAAAATCAATCATTAGGCGCATTCATAGACATAGAAAGCGCCTTTGACAAAACCAATTACGACAGTATCAAAACTGCCCTTGACAGATTTGAAGTTGTAGAAACAGTAAGGGACTGGATCATAAACTTACTCAAACTAAGAATAATAAAACTAACAATAAACGGCAATACTTATGCAATGACCTCCGCGGATGCCCCCAGGGAGGAGTAGTCTCCACTGATTTGGAATATTGTTGTAGATGAACTTATCAAGATGCTGAATGACCATGGCTTCCCAACAACAGGCTACGCTGACGATTTAGCGATAGTAATAAACGGGACCTCAGAAAAACTACTTTGTGAACTAATGAGATCAGCCATGATACTAGTTGGAAAATGGTGTAGGGCACAAACACTTTCTGTAAATTCCACCAAAACAGAATTGGTACTCTTCACAAACAAGAGAAAAATCATTGATGTAACACTACCACAGTTATTTGGCACTGAACTAAAACTATCAACAGATGTTAAATACCTAGGTCTTTACCTATATAACAAACTAATATTGGAGCCCGCACATGGAATATATTATCAAAAAAGCATACATGCACAAAAAGAAGCAGTCAGTGCAGTTCTACGCCTAATAAACCTTAGGTATATGGCGCCAAAATAAGAAAATTCCCTATACTAATATTCTAGAGGAATCTATCAAAGAACAACCCATGCTTGAGGCATTAAATGACAGAATACCAAAAACTGTGTACAAAATCGAACTAATAAAAGAACCTACTGATTACTCAGGCATACACGAACTAAGAATCTACACCGATGGGTCCAAAACCACATCAGGAACTGGAATTGGTGTATTCTCCCAAGACTTAAACATAAGGATCTCAGAACCTTTAGGAAAACACAACACTATATTCCAAGCGGAATGTTTTGCTATCAGCAGAGCTGCCAAGGATATCAGTGTAAAGGAAATAAAAGATAAAAACATTTGAATTATTTTTGATAGTGCCTCTGTCCTTGCAGCTTTAAAAAACAGCAGCTTTAACTCCACCTTAGTGCTAGAATGCCACAAATTTCTGGAAGATGCAGCAAGAAATAACCAGATAATCCTACAGTGGATTAAAAGACACAGCAATTCACAGGGTAATGATGCAGCAGACATACTGACAAAAAACGGAATCAACTGGAAACTACCAGGGCCGGAACCTTTTGCCGCCATACCATATGGCCAACTCATAACATGGCTAAAAGAAATAACATACAAACAACATGAGGCGTTATAGCTAGCTACTGAGAACTGCAAGCAGACTAAAGAGATAGTGCCCTCTCTTTCGAAACACCTCACACAACGCATCATGAAATGTTACAGAAATGACATGAGAAAAATCGTAGGCACCACAACAGGACATTGTCATTTAAATCTCCATCTGTACACAATTGGTGTAACAGATAGCCCTCTGTGTCGCGGCTGCATGGAGGAGCAGGAAACTACAGCTCATGTTCTCCTTGAGTGCGGGAGTGTGGCTGAACACTGCAAGAAGCTTGCCTCAACATAAGCGGTCTTGTGGGCTTCTGGAGGGATTTGGGATGGCTGGAGTAATTCGACCAGCTACGTACAATGGCCCAAGTGGTCAAGTGCAGAAGTTTAAAAAAAAACCTACAACAAATAGGGTTGTAGGTGTTACAAGCAAATAAAACATCGTTAGATTTATTAGTAGGTATTTAATTAAATTAAGTATTCTTAATACTGAACTATAACTATACCGAATGAACCTCGCCTTTACATTTTTTTAATTGGGACGACTCAGCCGGGCATAAATAGGTTACGGTACCACCGCCTTACCTATTCGTTCCATTAAACCAGTTTTAGCCGCTGTTGTGTTTCGGTTGGAGGGTGAGGTAGCCGGTAAACTTGCACATGAGGCATAATATCCCTGCCTCGAGGTTAGCAGCGTACCAGTAAGATCCTTGGTGTCTATAGGCGGCGGTTGTCTCTTATCATCAGGATCATCACCTTCTAGAATTTGTGTCAATTCTTCAGCAGTCGTCATAGTTAATATCAATGTTTAAAACACAAATGTAAAACTTACTAACTTATATCACAAAAACACGCTTAACACTAATGGAAAATTCCATATGGCTCAACTTGATATAACGTCATGAACGATCGTGCTTAACTGACGTAGGCGCTGACTATACTGGTGAAAAGGATGCAAATCTAGGGATGGGAATTTGCATTAACAGTTGTCCGTACAAAAATAACGAAATCGTCAATTTCTTACAAAAATATAGATTTACACAGAGCAAAAAGAGCATGTTATTAAATAACAATTACTACTTAATGTACTTTTTTAATTCAGTAACTTAGTATTTAATATAATATTATTGTTTATGCTATATTCCTTATCTTAGAAATTCTAACATTATGTCTCATCACGACTGTTGGATTAACACGACATTGGCGCTGGAAGTCCCCCGTGTTGATCCCGGGCTCCTTTGAAGAATAGACCAACTGCCGTTCTGCCAGGCAGGTCGTAAAAGGTGACTGATTGGCTATACGAGTCACTAACATTGTGGCAACTAGGTGGTAGAGTTCTGCATTGTCTCGCCCGGGTCAGGTACCACCGCCTTACCTATTCCTGCCGCAATAGCGTCAGTACTTGTCACTGTTGTGTTCCGGTTTGAAGGGTAAGGTAGCCGATAAACTTATGCATGTGGCATAAGACCTCGCCACAAGATAGCAATGCACTATTAACACTATTGGTGTCTATAGGCGATGGTTGACTCCATCAGGAGACTGGAAAGTGTCCGGTTGGCGATAGACTTGCCACCTATCACATTGTGGGACAAAGTATTTCTGGCATCATCAACCACGTTCAGCGGCAGCAATCGTGGGTGCATTTGTTGTGCCTCTGCATACCTCTTCGGGGATATGGGTGTGAAGATACTTTTTTTAAAAGCATAATTTAAATTCAAGTTGACATTTATCAACATTTTATAATATAATGATAACTTACTCCCTAGTCCCTATAAACACACCCGTGATTCACTCAAAAGGTTTTGTTTATGAATTCATATAAATTCATATTTACTATAGTAATGTTACAAATGTGAATATTTGGATGTTTCTTACTTAATCACGCAAAATTTACTGAATGGATTTAAATGAAATTTGGCACACATGTAAACATAGCACATAGGCTACTTTTTATCCTAGAAAAATGAGTTGTTCCTATGGGTAAAGATGTGATAAACGGCTTTTAATTATTAACAAATTTAAATGTTTTGCTTGCATTTTTAATTTTTTGTTTAACCTTTTTTTAAACAAAAGTTGTTAATAGTTGAGAAGGTTGATTATAAATTAAAGATTTAAGTGAATTAGTGGTGACCGATAAAGAGTTAAAAAAAGAGTTTGTGGTGCCGCTGGTCCGGACCGTTGAAGGGTCATAGTGATGGAACCAGCGGGCCAGCTGCTTGTCAGGTGACGTCATAACTGTGGAGGTCGATAACGTCACACAAGGACAAGTAAGGGGAAAAGGAAGATCTTCCCATCCAGGCAAGGTGTACTGCCTGGGGACCGAAGTCCATTTGAGAAATGTTGAAACTGGTATATAGTGTTACAAGATAAATAATTGTGATATCGCGATTCAGGATTTTATTTTGAATTTCATTTTTTCCATTTGTTATTGATTTTTGTCCATTTTTTATTATTTTTTCTTGTAGCGTTTGTGATTGTTTGAGCCGCTACAATACTCTCCCCCAAGACCGAAGGTCGATCTGGTTGTGCCAGTGAAGCGTATGTTGCCTTGGGTGCTCGAGTCTGCGGTGCATCGAGACGAGCTAAATATGCGCGGTCCGCGGTGAGTCGGGACGAGTGCGCCTCTGCTGTGGTTCGCAATGAGTCGGAACGAGCGGGATAGGGTTTGCTGCATGGAGATCCAGTGAACGTAGGCAGTTCGAAGTGGATTCCGGAAAGCGTAGTTGAGGCGTAGCTTGTGAAGCTGGCTGATGCTGTTTGGAAGCAGAGGGGGTATCAGGAGTCGCTGATGGTCAGAAGGCTGATGCGTGTTGTTTTGCCGAGGGTCACCACTGTGGCATGTTGATAGCTGATAGTGGTGATGATCACGTCGGGGTCACCACTGTGGCGCCGCTGGTCCGTACCGTTGAAGGGTCATAGTGATGGAACCAGCGGGCCAGCTGCTTGTCAGGTGACATCATAACTGTGGAGGTCGATGACGTCACACAAGGACAAGTAAGGGGAAAAGGAAGATCTTCCCATCCAGGCAAGGTGTACTGCCTGGGGACCGAAGTCCATTTGAGAAACGTTGAAACTGGTATATAGTGTTACAAGATAAATAATTGTGATATCGCGATTCAGGATTTTATTTTGAATTTCATTTTTTCCATTTGTTATTGATTTTTGTCCATTTTTTATTATTTTTTCTTGTAGCGTTTGTGATTGTTTGAGCCGCTACAAGTTCAATATTTTGTGTTTTGATAGTGTTATTACTAGCTTATATATATAAATGTGCTATCAAATACACCAAAAATTATTATTATACAATATAATTTATCAATCAATCAACTTCCCTTCATTCTTTTCCGGCTTAGGACTGTCTAAAACAAATATAATAACACTATATACACTTTTTTTATCAATAACCTAACTTCAATAATTAGTTTAATCAAAATTTCTTTGAAAATTTGTAAACGAATTCATGTACCATGTCTGTACGCACGCTATGTAAAATAAACAATTGATGAACTCCTCAAATTTCTTCACAAACAAAAAGCGTACTGGACCTTGAAAGTTAAGTCGCCAATTCGTTGTAAAAAATACTAACCAACCAAAAACGGAGCATTGTCAGTCCTAAACAAATACCACGTAAACAAGCTGAAATAAATTTAGCTGCTTAATACGACAACCAATTCAAATTGTTAGTTTCTTAAAGATATAGTAATAGGGTTGTTAATCCAATAAAATAAAAAATGAAAAATTATATTGTCTTTGGGTATAGAAATAAGGTTCTTTATTGATATTTTATTTTAACTTTTAAAGTTATTGAAATAAGGTTACTTTTCATCAATCATGATAATGTAGTATTTAATTTTTAAATCTTAAAAATAACCATTTAAACAAAATCAGCTTAAATCCGTAAGCGTGCTTAAGGACTTATTTTGAAAAATCTATTTTTTAAGCCTATATCATTTAAACGCCTACTACTACCTATGGGATTCACCAAAAACTTTTGTAATTGCAGTTCGTAAATCAATAAAATTAAGAAATTAAATTCTGTATGTTTTACCTTCAGGACGATATTCAAATAATCTTGGGTCAGCCTTTAAAGGAATGAGTCCTATCCTATGCGCTAATACTTCATCTTGTATAATTGATGTATTATATTTTATCATCACTTTTTCAATAGCCATACTGGGAACTTCGCTTAGCATTAATCGGCGGAATGCATTGGCGAATGCTGGTTGTATACCGATTAAATCGAATTCCATTTCTAAATTATCCATACGGACTATCACTATTTGAAGCTTTTTAGCAAATTTTTTAAAACTCCATTTCTCATCTGCCATTCCATAGTCATCTGGGGCATTCTGGAAAAGGTGAGGTTATTTTAAAGCATTTGTTATGTACAGCGTCATTATCACTAATACAAATAAATTGAGATAGTGAAATTCAAATGCAATATAAAATTAATAGTGAAATACCTTAACACGAAATTCTTCAAGATAAACTTTAGGTTTTTCAGCAGAGTTTGATTGAGGCATTTTTCTACAAATAATGCAGAAAAATCGATTACTTTACACTATCTTATATTATTCACAAAATCTATGTAAATTTATTATATGAAATAAGGTATTGGAATTCAGTATAAATAACTATTTAGTAATTTCATTTCTAATTATTGAGTATTGACACCAATTGACACATCCAAATCATCTAAATCTCGTAGAGAGTTATATACAAAGAGGAAAAAGCTTTTATTTTTAAGGTTTTTAAGGTTATTAAGGTTTTTATTAAGGTTATATACTATATTCTTTGATCCTGTGCTTTGATCCAAATCATATTTATCTATGATCCAAATAAAGTTAGGTTAGTTCAGTGTTGGCAGACCCGTAAAAAATATTTTGTATCAGGGCCATAAAATTATTGTATTTTCAATAAAATTATTGTACATTTCGAATTAGTTTAAAAGACAATCACAGAATTAATTTTATTTAAATGATCTATTACACGATTTTTTAAAGGATATTTTTCAGTAATGTATAGTCTTAGTAATCGGTAAGGCGGGAAATTTGAATCAAACATTTCAAAAATAATATTTTTTCAAAGAAAATAATAATTTTATATAGAAATCGTTATTGTTTTTTTTTTTTTTTTTCTTTTTGGCATGGGCGTTAAGCAAGTCGTTATTGTTCAAAATTATTGTATTTTTGACAGGATTGTATGCTTAGGATTGTGGATTCAAAAATTCATGAGATGATTAATGACACTGGTTTAGTTATTTTAGTATATTTTTATTCAAAAATGACAGACCTTAGACCCATGGCTATACCACCTACAAAATCGTTCAAAGTGCGAAAATAATAAGGTGGTAAGTGCTAGTATGTAACTACCAATTGTTGATACTAGATAGAATGTTGAATATTTTAGCGTTTAGCGCTAAAATAGCGAGAAACTTTGAAAATTGCAGCTTGTTCCCTACGTTAGACAGGACCTTAGAAAAGAAAACAATATAATGTTCCTTCCTATATGTTAGACAGGACCTGGGCACAGGACCTTAGAAAAGAAAACAATATAAAGTGCTTTTCCTGTATAAGGTAAAATCACAAACCAAAAATAATTCCGTGGGTAAAATCAATGAGACAAAGTAAATAATTAGTGAGTGAAGGCCATGGAATTATTATTTGTTCCGTGGTGAAGGCCAAACATTTTACAATACTCAAACCATCGTAATTTTTATTAGCGCTAGCTCGAACCGATCCCGTCTTAATCAACAAAAAATTTGATATGCTTTATAAAATAAATACTTATGACAATAGAAAAAAAATGTACATTCCGAATATGCAAAAAATTTACATCCGACAAAAGGCGACCGATTGGCTAAACGAGTCACTAACATCGTGGTTACTAGGTGGTAGAGTTCTGCATTGTCTCGCCCGGGTCTGATACCACCGCCTTGCCTATTCCTGCCGCAATAGCGTCAGTGCTTGTCACTGTCGTGTTCCGGTTTAGAGGGTAAGGTAGTCGGTAAACTTATGCATGTGTAATAAGATCTTGCCACAAGATAGCAATCCCATCAGCAATCAGGAGACCCATCTGCTTGAATGCTATCTTATAATATTAGGCGTTAGGTCACTTCTAATTTGAATAACAATATATTATATTAGGTATTGCATTTTTTGACATTCTACATCTATACTAATATTATAAAATTGTAGAATTTGTTTGTTTGGTTGTACGCGGTAATTTCGAAAACTGCTGAACCGATTTGAATAATTCTTTTTGTGTCGGATAGCCTGGTTATCGAGAAAGGTTATAGGCTATATAATATCTTGCTACCACCCGAAGGAGCGGAGTAAACAAAGTCCGCGCGGACGAAGTCGCGGGCAACAGCTAGTAAGTTATAAATGTAGGTACATTTGTTCAAAGATATTGTACACCTTTCAGATTTTTAAAAAACATCATAATAATTATTTGAGCTTGAACTCTGGTCTAATCCGTGAATCTAGCTATGACAACCATCACTAATAGTCGGAAGTTACACCGGTGGGGAAAAATTACCCCGCATCGTCATTTTAGGATTTTTAGGATTAATATTGGACTGACCGCAGGCATGTAGAATTGACGGTAGAAACTCAACCAATAAATTTTTTTGATTTTTTCTCTCAGAGAAACCCTCGACGTTCGATTCCCGAGTCAGACAAATCAAAAATGGTTTTTTAAATTTTCTATTAAAAACGTTGCCCGGGATTGGAAAAGTGCCCGGTTGGTGATAGGCTGGTCACCTATCACGTTGTGGGACTAAGATGTATCTTCGGCTAATCATGGATGCACACGTTGTACCTCTGCCTACATCTTCGGGGATATGCGCATGAATATACCTTTTTTAGCTTTATAGATATAGAATATACCTTTTTTACCCTCGGGCTAAGATTGAAAATTGATCTCAATACAATATTAATCAATTAATACACTTGTACTGTTTCACAATAATCATATTGTGAAAAATCTGTAAACGGCTAACCTTGCAGGCCATCCCTGAAACTTCCCGCTAAATTAAGGTATTTTAAGCTCAAAAGAGTAAAAACTATAAGCATAGATTTTTTCAGTTCTAAGAAATATTGAAATGTCTCAATTGCTAAATCACAAAAAACAGCAAGAAAACACGAATGAACCAACGAAACAATCACACATGCAGTCTATTTTGATTAAAATGGCAGTAGGTATATTGATTTTTGAAGAACTGCTACCTGAAAAATAATACTCTGCTACCCTGAAAAAATACTTTTTTTCAGGGTAGCCTACATGTAAAGTAGGGATGTCAATTTTTTTCTCACGTACCCCATAACGTGGGGTATTGTTAGATAGGTTTTTAAAAAATATTGTGGGTTTATGAAAACAAGTTTTCGATTAAGGGACTCGTTTGTAAAATATAAAACTTTTAAGTGCTAATTTCTGTTAGAGACAAGTGTCCTCCACCCTCTGCAGGCTAAACGGTTGGTTTTGAGGGTGGGAAATAAATCATGGTAGTAATAAATATAATGAAGTTAAAAGGAAAACTATCACGGCTTAAAAGGCTTTACAAGTTTTTGAGTAATAGTCGACCAACTTATAAAATGTTGTTTCACAAATTATTTTAAATGTTATGTAGAATAGTTCGCTATGCTGCTCTAGATGTAGCTGCACACAAATAGATCACGCTAGTATAGTTAGCTAGTGGCTATTTTATTTGATAATAATCTGTATATTTTTATAATTTATACACGAACTCCGAGCATTATCCTATTCGCTACTACATTAAACTCTTAAAAGTAATTAGTAAACGTCACAGGAGGCATATATCGTAAATCGTTTGTGTTTGTTCGATCAGAAAGAATATCAATACTGACCTATCGTCAAAAAGACCCGGGTCTTATGACCCGTTCAATCGATTGATTGATATAGTATAACCAGGCTTCTGTCACCCGATTTACTTATACGCGTTAAATGCCTAGTGCCTACAGCTGTGAGCTGGCTGCATCTTGGCAGATCCCTATCGCAGTGGGTTGTCGACATATTAATCTATATATATAAAAGTCAATTGCTGTTCATTAGTCTCGCTAAAACTCGAGAACGGCTGGAACGATTTGGCTAATTTTGATTTTAAAATATTCATGGAGGTTCAGGATAGGTTTAAAAAGTGAAAAAATATAGAAAAAAAACGGAAAAGTAGACACAAAATTGGCAGAACAACGTTTGCTGGGACAGCTAGTATTAATTAAATTAACATGAGGTCGCCCGACAATTTATCTGCTGATCACAGCACATGTATTTCGCAGCTATGTTTAAAAATTAGAGACTGCATTTACTTATAATTTTTTTACTTAAATTTAAACAAAATATGATAGAGAAGCCGGCCACCACTAATTATGTATCAAAAAATGTAAAATTCGATTCTGTATTTTATTCGATAATAATTAATCATTTCCCCATGAGGGGCAACCTCATGGGGAAATGATTAATTATTATTTAATATACTGATACTTTTTTTACGTTTTAAAATATTTTCTACAATAAAATTTAATAACCGAGACTTTAGAAAAGGAAAGAAGTTTATTAACTATTAGCTGTGCCTGCAAATTCGTCTGGGTGGAAAAATTTCCAAAATAAAAGTAGCCTAATCTTCTAATTCTTATTAACGTGGTTTAAAATATTTTTCGCTACCGTGGAGTTTCCGGGATAAAAACTATCCTATGTCCTTTCTCGGGTTGCAAACTATTTTTGTACCAAATTTCATTCAAATCAGTTCAGTGGTTTAGGCGTGAAGTAGAGACAGACAGACAGACAGACAAAGTTACTTTATAATATAAGCATGAATTATCTATACAAATAAATAAAATTTAAGTAACTGTTTGTATCGTTAAAATACCTAATCGCTTTTTACTAAATGCATATAGATGTAGGTATACACGGTACACATACCAAAACAACAGTTTTTAGAATTTTTGTCTCTCTGCGCTCCAGTGCATATATAGAGCTTACTTTGAGATGAGCTTCCGCATATTCGAATATAATATGTAGTAATGAAATTCGAATGAATTTGAATAATTTGAATGACTTCTATAATCGAATTATTCGAATAATGTCATTCACAATCGCCCATATTTACGGAGTAGTTTTTAGAGGGCGGTGAAGTGCGCGTCATATAACCGTCATTCACGTATGTTCGTAGTACGAAACAATAAAAGCTGTCTTCTTAATCCACATTATCGTGATGGACAACTTCGGAACCCTATATTGCGTGTGGCCCGACACGCACTTTAACAATTATTATTTTAATGAATATTTAACCTTTTGGTACGAGTTTTTTAATTTTGTTTACATTAAAGAAAGGCTTGTAACGAAAACTCGTAAGTCCTAGCAAAAAATTCTTACCTTTTTTTGTCACCTCGCCGCCATCCGCCAGTCCGCACCGTCCAATGAGAAACTATGTTCCAACCTTTGAGTATATAAACCTCTATATCTATGGTTCCAATAATAATTTAATTTCAAAAATTATGAACATTCTTTAAGAAACACCTATCATCACTGACTAATCAGATATAGGTACGTTCTGACTTGCTCAATTTAGACTTTCTAGGTAAAACTGGTATCGATATAGATAGGTATTTTGGTAAGCCCTGTGAGCAATTATTTTAAAAAATGCATGATATAAGCAGGAAATCGTTATCTTAAAGAGTTGAGACTAAAATGTCAGACGTTCCATTGGGTTACGTTCATATTATGTGTAACATTTTATTACCTCACAATTTATGCAATAATTTTTGATGAATTGCATAGGTGTAATTAATAATATGAAATTGTACAATGTAATCAGAACGTACTAAAATTGTCCTCACAACTGACAACTGATCAACAGTTACGGGATTAGATCGTCGATATTCGTCTTGCAAGTTTTTCGTTTAAGTATATAACCATAGATCAGCTACCTAGCCGTTTCCAGCGATGTAACCCGCTGGCAAAAATAGAATTAAATGTAGCCTAGGTGGGTTTATCACGCAAGAATAAACTAGCTTTCTACTGATTAAATAATTTTCAAAATCAGTTTAGTAATAATACAAATAAACTCATGAACTTACAAACTTTGCTCCTTTATAATATACTAGCTGCTGCCAGCGACTTCGTCCGCGCGGACTTCGTTTTCTCCGCATAGCACTTGGCCGCTAGGTGACAGCGTGATAATATGTCTATAATATGTATAATATGTATAATATGTCTATAATAGCCTATAATTATGTTGACCCGACCTTGTTAGTAATATTCATGCAAAATTTGAAATAAATCCATGCAGTACTTTTTGAGTTTACCCCGGACATACATACAGACAAACACACAAACAAACAAACGGACAAACAGATAAACAGACAAACAGAGAAAAATTCTAAAAACTATATTTTTGGCTTCGATATCGATTGTAGATCACGCCCCAAGTATTCTTTTAAAAATATATTTAATGTACAGTTTTGACTTTCCTACGATTTTATTATATGTATAGATATTAGCCCGGACCAACACGGAATCCCCTCCATTTTGGTCTAGAGGATAGACCATCTGAATACCTGGACCATCTGCCGTTTTGCCAGGCAGTTCGGAAGAAGCAATCGATTGGCTATGTATGCGAGTCACTACCATTGTGGCTACTAGGTGGTAGAGTTCTGCAACGTCTCGTCTGGGTATTTGGTACCACCGCCTTACCTATTTCTGCTGCAATAGCGTCAATGTTTGTCATTGCCGTGCTCCGGTTTTGGAGGTAAGGTAGCTGGCAGAATCAGGCATGTGGCACTGCCATCCCGCCATACGGATAGCAACGCATCGTTAACATCTTTGGTGTCTTTAGGTGATGGTTTCTCTTTCTATCAGGAGAGCCATCTGCTTGTTTGCTATCTAAATATATAAAAAAAGTAGCGACTAGCGTCCCGGCTTCGCACGGGTGTTTAATTATATTACGGTGTTATTAGAAATTTTGATCTACAATAAATGCACAACGTCTCTATTCGTAACGTAGGTAGGAATTTATAATTGGATAAGGAATCTACATTGTTTAAAATAAGTTTCTTCGTAAGTAGGTAACCTTATTTTTTGTAATATGTAAATAACAGATAATAAATAATTACTGTAAGTTATCCTCAGGTAATAGGCAATTAGCTTCGTGAACTTTTTGTAGATCTTATTAAGATATACAATTTCAAATTAAATACATTGTGGCGCCGCCTGGTTCGTACCGCTGAAGGGTATAGATCCAGCGGGCCAACTTATTGTCAGGTGACCTCATAACTGTGGAGGTTGATGACGTCACACAAGGACAATCAAGGGGTGAAGGAAGATCTTTCCAGCCAGGCAAGTTGTACTGCCTGGGGACCGAAGTTCATTTGAGAAGCGTTGAAACTTGTATATAGTGTGTACAAGATAAATAATTGTGATATTGCGATTCAGGATTTTATTTTTGAATTTCATTTTTTCCATCTTTTATTATTTTGATGGTAGCGTTTGTAGATTGCTTGAACCACTACAACATTATTGAACCACTACAACAAATTTAATATATCTCATAAAGTTTAACCAACATTTGCAATGTATGCGCACAAAAAATATTATTTTTACGGCAAATCTTTCGGATCGACGGAATCGATCACACTGCAAAGAAGAATTTCGTCACTTTGAACCAGTCGACACTAGCTCACTTTTTCAAATCTTTGAAATTTTCGACTTTACTATTCTAAGCAATGTATTATGCTTGAAAAGCTTTCTGTTTAATCACTCTGTCTATTGATGAAAACTGCATTCAAATGTATTGCGTAATTTAAAAGATCTTAGTGAACATACAACAAAAGCGAATTTGTTTTATACCTACGATGTAAAGATGTAAAGATTGTTATTAAATACAGTATAGAAAAAAACCTTAATCAAGGTGAGAGGGCCGACACGATTACATACATTTTTAGTTATTTCCATATTATCCGTCTTTAATTACATAACTCAATCGAATTATCAATATAATAAACCAATCAACATACTGATCAAAATCAAATTGATAAAAACGAAAGAAATTGAGAAAACGTGAGGACATGTCAGAAAAATATTATCACATTTTTTTTGACAAATCTTTCAAATTTATTTACCTAACACCAAAATAAGCGAATCTTTTGCTCACTATAGTCAACGACACTTAATACAAGAAATAGACATAAAATACTGAAATATATTTTTATTAAACACTGTCGGCTTGCACCCAAATGCAAAATGCATTATGCATAGTAAATGTCAAAACGCCTTAAATGCTATCACTTTATATGTATTTAGTGATTTAAAATGATTTTAACATTTTGGTGCAAGCCGCCCTTAATTCCAGAAACAAATATTTATTTTCATCACCTAAATGTCTTTTCTTCCACAACCCCTAGCTTCACCACTTCGCTATCGATAACATTAGAGTTAGATTCCCAACAAGGACAAGCGATTGTGTCATTGACACTACGGATTTCTACTTTTGGACGTTTATGCAACATATTTCAATGTTATGATATATTAATAATTATAGCTGGATTAATCATAAGCTAAATAAAAAAGTGACGACGCAACGATATAGCCTTCTGTCAAGTTTTGAAGTACAATATTGCACTGTATGTTAATAGGCATAAAGCTAATATTTCAGTATTCTCAGAAAATGCTCTTCTCTGCTCTCGTGTGCGCTGACCCAATGAGTATATGCTTGGTAAATGTTTGTGGTTTGTGTGTGTATGGTTATTTCTACACGCTAATAGCTGAACAAATTTGAATGGAGTTTGACATACAAATTATACCTGCCCAGATTTAAGTGGTAATTTAACACGTAGACATTTTGTTTAAAGGTACCGGCTTCGATATAGGTATACGAAAAATAAGATAAGATCCTCGGCCTGGGCTTGAATATAGGGTCGGAAAACTAGCTCCATTTTTTTGAGTTTTTCTTAACAACATAACTCGTGTTCGATACTCAACAGTGATAGGCGTTTGTGGTTTGAGTATTAAACCAACGTTTGTGTGATGAAAATTTTGTTTTTCTGGGCTTGGGTATTTATTAAATATAATTCAGTATTTAGGTATATGTGTAATTCTATGAATTAATCAGCGAAGTTAAAACTGAGTTCGCTGGTATTAATAGGGGGAGGTGGGGCATCTTGATACAATTTTTACTTAGACCTAATAAAAGACGATCTATTTACAATGACATCCAGTTTTGGAATTGCAATCTATTCAATATGTATTCAACTAACATTTCAAACACAAATTAACCGTTAGATTTAATCACAAAAAATATAAGAGCCTATTTACTAAAAATTTAAATTTGCATCAATGTACCCCACACTGGGGTACATTGATACGTTTAATTCATAGAAAATTCTACAAATTAAATAAGTTTTATACATTCTGATAAAATATGTGTACTTAAGTTTAATCTAGTACTAAATGAAATAAATGTTTTTTGTGCTTTTTATATAAAAATAGAACAATTAAATCCAAGCATTAAACTATGCCATAAATACTCTTTTAAACAATAGTTTGTAATTAATCTTCTATTGACTTAATAATTCAGAGCTCGTTTTATACTTATACAATAACTAATAATAACAGTAATTACTAGTTTTTATGAAATAAATACGTATCAATGTGCCCCAGCAGCACTTGCATCAATGTGCCCCTGCCTAATACAATCGAAATAAATATTTAAAAAAATTAAAGCAATAAATAATTAAAAAAATCAAATATACATAATGTAATGACAGATATGTACTCATCAAATATCCTTAATATATTACTGGTAATACTAAACATATTAGAAGAATCACATCCGAAATAAAACTATGAAAATTTTGTTGCGGACATCGGAAACAGGTTTACACGTGTCACGCGCTAATTATCGAGTTAACGTTACTCCGCGTTAGTGTGCGTGTATGATTACCTTCCTATGTCTGGCGGACGCCCGTTCTTCTAGCACGTTTTGTTTTCAAAGTATATTGACTGTATCTATGTGCCCCATGTATCAATGTACCCCATCTTCACACCCATGTCAAAAGCAATTCATTTGCTTATTTCGGGGTCAGATTGACACTTTATGTAAATTGTCCAGTTATTTATTTTTACTTATTATTATGATTACTACTTGGCGGGGACAGGATGTACCTATGCTCGATGTGTCGAAAGATTAACCACTTATTAGGTCATGGGACTTAATACAGCTGACTAAACAACACTCATGGATGCAGCATCAATGCATATCTCTTCGGGGATTGTTTACCTTTCTGGTTACTGATTTCACCCCGATTTTCGGAAATCTAGTTTTTATCAGATCTCCAGGTTTTAAAGTGCTAAAACGCTTTTCTGCCTATTTTTACAATGAAATCAGTGTCTGAATGTATTATATAAGTATGTCTGTGTTGTGTGTATGTAAACCTGTCTTAAATTTTGGAACTATTGATCTATCGAAACGTGTTTGACGGCATTTCCTTATTGAAAAATTTCAAAAACACCTCTAAAAAAACATCGAGACATTATATATCATGTCGAAACAGTATTGAGAATTTAATTAGCTATTTTATTTTTAGATTTTTTAGGCATTGACTCCGTAGAATTCACAAAAGATTTTAAACGCAGAGACCGCGTGGCGGATCGATATGTCTCAATAAATATATAGTATCAGGTACGTCTGTACACTACTTACATATTGTAATTTGCAACAGGTTTTGTCTTAATGAGTCCTTAGCCCCCTAGCCCCGTTTTTTATGCGTTACACAGAAACAGGGTTTTTACTTTTTATATAATATCCTGAATAAATTATCAACTATACTGACCTCGACATTATTTGCAAGTTGTGGGTGGTATATCAGCAGAATTCTGCACGAAAAAGTTACATAAAAATGAAAATTAAAGAAAGGCCATAATTTTAAAGAATAGAAATCAATAAATACTTGATGGTAGAGTTCTGCAACGTCTCGCTCGGGATAGCCTTGTCCTGCCGTAATAGCGTTAGTGTTTATTACTGCCGTGGCCCAGTTTCGAAGGTATGATAGGCGGTAAATTGATACATGGCACTAAATTCTCGTTGCATGGATGGGTCATCCACCTTTAACATCTTTGGTGTCTATCAACGGTGGTTATTTCAAACAGCGGTTAACATGTGATTGTTTTTTTTTAAATAAAACAATTGTTTTAATTGTAGTACCTTTGACCATATAAACGCTTAATACCGCCCCGTTGGTCGAGTGGTTAGCGACTCTGACTACGCAATCAGCGGGGCTCGGGTTCGATCCCCGACGGGGACAAGCATTTATGTGATGAGCATAAATGTTTGTATTTCCGGGTTTGAGTTTTTGTTAAATATGTTTTAGTATTTATATATGTATTTCTATGTATTAGTATCGTTGACTAACACCCATAACACAAGCAAATAACTTGCTTAATTTTGGGGTTAGATCAGTAGGGTAATTGGTCCCGTGAATATTTATATTTATATATTTATGCCAGAAAGAGGGCGGCATTTTTGGAACTTATGTTTGTAGGACTTGTCTATTTCTATAGTTCTTCGACCCATATCTACTGAGGAGACTACGGTTAAGATGAATCCAATGACATGCGAGATGTTATTGGATTATTTAAACCGCAAGCTACATTATTTAAACAGATTACGCAACGTGACGAACGTAGACGGATAGGAGTTTTTAATTTAACTTTGTGGTTAATGATTTAGTTTAGTTGAACCGATAAACCAGTGAATCGTGGTGAACTGAACTACAGTCACATTTAAATAAATTATAGTTTAAAAAAACTAAAAACACGCTTTTTATAGAAAACCAAACTAAAAAATAGAAAATAAATTTTAATAAATTTAAATTAAGAATAGTGTTAAAAATTTCAATAAATATAAATTAATAATAGTGTGAATAAAGAAAAATTATTTTATTTTAAAAAAAACGTGGGGTGCATGGTGTCATTTACAAATATTTTATTGACAGATATGAGTAGAGTGATTATCATTTTGATAATATCTTAAAAAGCACCCCACGCTTTTTTTAAAATAAAATAATTTTTCTTTATTCACACTATTATTAATTTATATTTATTGAAATTTTTAACACTATTCTTAATTTAAATTTAATAAAAATTTATTTTCTATTTTTTAGTTTGGTTTTCTATAAAAAGCGTGTTTTTAGTTTTTTTAAACTATTAGTTATTTTCTACTTTTTAGTTTAGTTTATTTATAATAGCTTGTTTTTTAATTTTAAACTATTGCACGGCTCATGATGCGAAGCATCAGAGAGTGCTTTACGATCGAAATTTTTTTTTTGCTTTATTTTGGCAACTATTATTAGTATTATATTCTTGTTAGTTAACGGAATCGAGATATTTTGCATACTATTGTCGAGATAATTTATTGGAGATTAATTCTATACTTTCTAAAAATTGATTTAGTGCAACGTGCAGAAACGGAAAAAAACATCAAAATGGGTCAAAAAATTTTCCTGTCCGTCATGTATGAAACTCCAGAAACACTGTAACTTGTGAAAAAATCAATTATTTGAGTTATTTTTTAAAAAAAGTTTTAATCGACAATTGTAGGTCACCGAATGCGAATGGTTAATAAATTCAGTGTCGTTTAATTACAATACAACAAAAACGAAAACTACAAGACATACAGTCTTGTAGTTACTGACTATATTATACTATATTATAACTATATATTATATCCATGTAAAATTAACATGGATGGTGATATATCTATATCTATAAATATTATGTACATTTATTCTACCAGGGGCGCTTGTGGAGTACCTTCCTAGTATATGTTTTTTCGGCAACTAATTTTGAACAACTTATGTTTTTTTTAAATATTTAACTAGCGGCCCGCCCCGGCTTCGCACGGGAAAAAAATGATTAAAATCGATCCAGTAGTTTTGATTTATTCATTACTACCCGTGGCCCGCACGCGTTAAATTTGGAGTAAAACGATTCCTCTTTCCCTATGAAGATTTCCTGCTATCTTTGGAATATCTAAATTCATGTAGGTACTAAATTTTTAGTTTTTACATTTTTACCTATTTCCTTTATTTTTACAATTAATATATTATGGAATGTCTTTATATACAACGTTCACGGCTTTCTTGCCATTAGACAATACAAATAATGTTTTCTTTAGAGGTTACTTTTGAAAGAGCGATATATAGTAGGCCATGTGAAAAGCAGTCAACGCTTAAATCTAAGCCTGCAACGTTGAAGGCTTGATCCTACGATTTATTAAAGCGAGGCATCAGGACAAACGGGAAAAAATGTGTAAATGGTTGACCCTACGGGTCATCCCTGCAACTTCTCACTAATAAATTAGTTTTAAGTATTTTAAGCTCAAGAGTAAAAAATATATGCATAGATTTTTCAGTTCAAACATCTATTTTGTTAAAAATGACAGTATTATTAATTTTTGAAAAGCTGTATATTTGAAAACGATGATAGCATTCAACTCAATTTTTGAGATCTAAAATATTGTTTTACCTAAATAATCGATAGGTTGAAAAATTTCGATGCTATGTCAAAAAATATTTTATTTTTAATTTTCTTTATTGATAAATCCCAAACAAATTGACCGATTTTGATAAAATTAACGGAACGAAAGCTGATAATATTTTTAAGTCAATCGGTAAATTAACTTGAAAGTTATTTAAAAAAACTTGAGTAAGTTTGCTAAAAATAACGTATGAAAAGCTATAAGTTTGAGAATTAGATTCGATTTTGATTTTAGAAACGGCATTTGACGGCATTTAAGTACTAAAATATCGTAGAACACCAAAAAATGATTGGTTGAAAAATTTCGAAGCTATGTCGAAAAAACACTTTTTCAAAATTTTTGTCAACGATTACTCTCATACGGATAAACCGATTTTGATGTAATTTATTTATTAGACATCGTTTTTTGACGAATAGAGCTAATTAGTTTTTCTACTCAATCGGTACATAAATCTGGAAGTTATATTAAAAAAAATACTGTTTCGCCAAAATTTTTTTGGAGATTTTTCAAAATTTCTCAAAATCTCCTGGACCGAATCGTTTCAAATTTTCAGGAAATCTAAGTTGAGCAGAATCCAACCGCGTTTCGATCGGTCTTGCCGTTCAAAAGTTATGAGATATTTACATACACACCTACACACATACACACACACACGTACACACACATACATACATACATACACATATACATACAGACAGACATACTGACGTCATCGTGAAAATAGTCGGAAAAGATTCCTAGGACCTCTAAACGTGGACATCTGGTAAAAACTCCATTTTCGAAAATCGGGGTAAAATCAGTAACTTCCTTATCTACATACAACGTAGTGGGAAGTTTTTTTTTCAAATAGCCTATGTCACTCAGTGAAAAAAAAATGAAAGTAAGTAAGTAAAGTAGTAAAAAACTGGTTTGCTAAATCACGTTTTTTTTACATTGATTGTTAAATAACAATTTTACAAAAATTATACGATATACCTGAAGATATTATCTAAGGAATGTGCTAACTTATTACATGATAGAATGTACTTTACTTGATCATATAAAATTCCGAAAACAGGAAAAATAAATTGGTAATACTATTTCTAATCATCTACATGATTTTTATATGGTGATATTTAGTTAAAAAAAGGAATGTACTAAATTTTGGTTTTCAGCTGGATTGAAACCTATATTTATTTATCCGAAAATTAACACGTTTCCCAGCGGTTTTAGAACACATCGCGCGCGCGCCGCCCGTCCTGCCGGTAACCCCGCAACCGCTATGCCCTTGCATTTTAAATCTGTAATACCCTCGAAAATATTCATTTAATTTACATGCTGTAAACGGCCATATTGATCTATATTAAATCAACAATATATTTAAGGTATTTAATTGGATAAGGATTAGTGCTGTATTGCTTAAAATTGCTTTGAAAAAAAGCCATCATTTCTCGTAAAAAGTAAATGACAAAAAAATGCTATTGTGGGTTATCCATAAGAGCTAGACATATACCATCGCGGACTTTTCTGTAGTCTGTGTACAAGTACTTAGTACATTATTTTGATAAATCTCGTAGAGTTTAGCCTGCGTTTGCAATATAAGCGGAAAAAAATATAATTATTTACGACATGACATCAGAAAACTCAAAAATTGCAGTATCTCTACAATATATTGAATGTTATTATAAACATAAACCTTCCTCTTTAATCACTCTATCTATTACAAAAAACCGCATCATAATCCGTTGCGTAGTTTTAAAGATGAAAACATAGGGACAAACAAACATAGGGACATAGGGACATAGGGATAGACAGAGAAAACGACTTTGTTTTATACTATGTAGTGATTGTCTATTTTTTTACAAATGTTTATTAATTTAAAAAAAAAAACAAAAATCAAGTTCTTACATTTACTTTAGACTTTTTAAATCGTTTTGTATATTTTTAATATCATATTATAATACTTTAATTTTTTTAAGACCGTATCAATTTTGGCGATATACAATTGTTTTGTTGAAATAATAAATTTTCAATTTTAGCATTTATTATCAAATATTGGTTAAGTAATAAATATATACTGTTCCAAATTCTATTACTTAATGATTAATTAAATTTGGATTTCCCATTGAATGGCCAAAATTAGGTTGTTGAATTCTGGCTCAAGTCTGGGTTGCCATTCAACGGCCAAGGCTAGGCATCCCAGTCTTGACTAACGCTCGGGTAATCATTGAGTCGGCCAAAGCTAGGTTGCTCAATCCTGGCCCAAGTCTGGATCGCAATTGAATGGCCGAGGTTAGGTTACACAAACTTGGCCCAAGTTAGGGTGACTCTAGGCTTGGCCAAGGCTAGGTTATTTAGTCTTGGCCCAAGTCTGGGTAATCATTGGAATGGCCAAGGCTGACTGCCCAGTTATGGCCCAGGCATAGGACAATATAGGTTTGCCAAGATGGGCTTCCCAATAATGTCCCAGGCATGGCCCCGTCGTTCAACTCTGGGGCTTTCTGTACGGGCTACTATTCTTTTATCAGAACTATTTTTTTAACCATTTTAGTTTTGTAGTTTATTAAAAATTTACTACCTAAGAGGCAATTTTTATCTAAAGCATCTAATATAAATATTTTATAAGGAGTAAAATTTTTTCAAATGGTAATAAAAAAAAAATGTTTTTTTTTTATTACCACTTGAAAAATGGAATAATTTTATCAAATTAGTGTATTGTCATCGGTCCTCGATAAATCTACAAAGTTTGAACGAAATCTGGCCGTTTAAAGTGGGTCAAAATCGCGCCCAAAGAAGTCGGTTACAAACAAACATACAAACATACAGGTGAAGCTAATAATAAAAAAAGCGTGTAAAAAGAGAGAAGTAGAAACACACCGAGAAATGTTCGTTGATTTAAATAGAATAGATGGAAAAGAAACAAGCCTCAATCGCATATTCGATTGTGACAAAAATATTGAACTGTTGTTGGTCAATTGAAAAAAATAATAATTTCAGCACTATGACAACTAACCATATCACCCCGAATGAATAGACACTGTGAAACGAGGGCCTACTGTGAAAAAAAAATCTGCTGTAAGGAAGTCACTTTTATTCCAAAATTACAAAAGCATTGGTGGCGTTGATGAATTAAACTAGTATATACTGTCGCTTTTGAGAACTGCAATTCATTGCGAAAAGAGATGGTAGGTTTTATTCACGTACCTATATGGTAGTTATGATAGCTTTGAATACCTACCTACATGGCGTTTGCGTGTTATGAGCAAAGCAGATCCTACGGACTAGTTCTTATTTCAGTGTTATATTGCAAGATACTATTTATATTATGGTAAGAATCGCATAAAACAAGCTTGATCTACTTTTTAATTGTTGAGGGCTTACCTCATAATAGATTTAAAGATCTATCCAAAGAAGTTAGAAAAGTAGTTGCGATGCGTTTTTTATCAATCTAGAGTCCGATGAGAATGCAAAAAGTATTTGAAAAATCTAGTTTTGAAAATTTTCACCCATAAGTGGCCACTGTACTTATATATGTATACCCTTTAAAATATATATAAAAAACTAAAACGTATTATTTTTTTTCATTTTACTATTTCTTACTCCTTTAACAATTGAAAAAGAACCATATTTTTCATTTGGTTTTGCCCATCAATGGGTAGGTACCTACATCAGCGCGTTCTATTTCTATAAAAATAAGTTTACTTTATAGCTTTATTTTATGATAGTAGTTATAATCTAAGACCTCCAGCGATTAGTTTTTAATACCGAAATAAAGTACAGCGAAAGTGTTGGTGTCCGCCAAATGATAATCTGAATCAACAGCGCTCGGTACTTATGCAACCAACAAGAGTGCGCCGCCATTCGCCTCCTCCAGACCCAGTAGGCATCGCACTTCAATACACCACGCGCAAACCTAGAGAGTAGAGACCCCGGGTCTGATAAGTGCCATTTAAATATAGTGATCTGTGATAAATAGTGCTGAAAAACACCATGTATTTTCCGTTACTATTGTCTATTTTAACAATAGGATTTTTTAATTTGGGTAAGCTTTGTTTTATGTTCATTGATGAATTGAAAATTTCTTAATACTCGTACTTAATTTCGCTAAACTTTAACGCATTTATTTACTAGCTGATAAGACCGACTTGTCTTAAAATAAGACGTGAGCGAAAATTACTGATCTTTTATAACCCGACTGTACTAGAAGTATGAATTTATTTTTCGAATGTATGTAGATATATATATATATATATATATATATATATATATATATATATATATATACATATATATATATATATATATATACATTTTTAAGAATTCACCATGGAAACCACCAGGCATCATCTTGTCAAAATTAAAAAATATATATATTAATGAACAATGTCATGTGGGTATCATTGTATAGGTATTCAAAAATCATTTTGGGTTTCATTCATAATTTTTCATTTCAAATACTAATTTAGGATATACTAGCTGTTGCCAGGGAATTCGTCCGCGCGGACTTCGTTTACTCCGCACTGCTCCTCTCCCGTAGGTGATAGCGTGATAATATGTGGGTATTATGTTGACCCGACCTATTAGTATTATTTATGCAAAATTTGAAGTAAATCCATGCAGTACTTTTTGAGTTTACCCCGGACATACATACAGACAAACAGAGAAAAATTCTAAAAACTATATTTTTGGCTGCGATATCGATTGTAGATCACGCCGCAAGTATTCTTTTTAAAAAATAATCAATGTACAGTTTTGACTTTTCTACGATTTTATTATATGTATAGATAACGATTTAAAATTAATTATCCTAATTGTAACACGTACTTTATACATAGCTATGTACACGTACTTTATACATAGCTTTATACATAGCTACTTCAGTATTTCGTTATTCGGTCTTCATTACAAAAATCAGCAGTTAAGTATCATCATTTGGACAATATTTTCAACCGACGAAAAAACGGAGGTTATCAGTTTGATTGTTGGAATTGGATAACATTTGAGTATGATGATCTATTTACTACATTTAAATTAAATTTTTAGCTATCAAATATTCACAAAGGGCCCCGACTGTTAATCGTTCTATAATGAATTAAAATTCATGAATTGTTTTATATGTACAACGGTTATAGAACTATTTCAATGGTGTAGTTATACATTATTACTTAACATGATTCTAAACTACAAGGCTTGTTTCTTTCTTTTAAGTTTTTATTTAAGTCAATGAATCTTTTTTCAAGATTAAATGCAGTCGGTTTTTTTGTCAATAATAGTTTTTAGTTGGATATCTTTGATTAGACGTACTGAATGCTAGGTTAAAATATTTTCGCCTATTATAGAATGACCTTATATACTTCGGAAATGCAGCCACACATGGGAATGATTCCATGGAAGTAACTTAATAAGCTTGTTTTATTGACATTTTCATTTTTATAGGCAAGATATTAGTAAAAATATTTAAATGTTATGTGAAACACTGGCCTGTATTGTTAGTACCACTGGTAATATGAGATGTCAGTGATGAGAAATCATACCACAACAAATATGCGATATTGGTTTGAATTGTGGCGTGACTATTGTTTTCAAAGTAAGTTTACTCATGAAGGCATAAATTAAAGATTTATACTTAATCAGTTTCGCAGCGCATTTCATCTCGCCATTCATACATTACCGAACATTAAGATACTAATCTTAAATTACAAATTTGATTTTTTTTTTATACCATAAGATAGCAAACAAGCAGATGGGTCTCCTGATGGAAAGAGTCAAACATCGCCTATAGACACCAAAGATATTAATGGTGCGTTTTTATCTTGTGGCGAGGTCTAATGTCACATACATAAGTTTACCGGCTACATTACCCTACAAACCGGAACACGACAGCGACAAGCACTGACGCTATTGCGGCAGGAATAGGTAAGGCGGTGGTACCAGACTCGGGCGAGACAATGCAGAACTCTGTCACCTAGTAGCCACGATGGTAGTGACTCGATTGCCAATCGGTCGCCTTTTATGACCTTCCTGGCAGAACGGCAGTTGGCCTATTCTTCAAAGGAGGCCGGGACCAACACGGCGGAAAATATTTTAGAGATCCTTAATTTTATAAAAGTTCTAGCTATATCAGTATCAGATGTTATCAGATTGATATGTATGTAATATTGTTGGAATTGGATAATATTTGAGTGTGATGATTGGATAATATTTGAGGCATCCATACACGTGTACTTACTAGATTTCGTAATCGTATGCATAGAATAATAACGCAATAATAAATAGCGTTTTTATAGCGTATTATATAAATAAAATATATTATATAAAATAGCGTTATTACTCTAAGATCGTTTGCATAGAATAAGCATTATTACTCTAAAATCATATATATGTTTTATGTTTGTCCAAAAATTTCTCAGGAACTAAAAACCCATATCTAAGATGTGGGTACAGTTGACAGATATTTGAAATCTGTTTAATTTTTTAAATTACTTTCATTGTTTCTTTTATTTATTTGTATTTGTAAGTATCTTATATTTATGGTTAGCATAATTAAGAATAATAAAATGTCACATTTCGGTTGTGGGTGAAAGCTATCGTGAAATAAATTTAAAAACAAACAAAGCAAACGTAATTACGATTTGAACGCAACCGCATATTCTACTGACAAAAGCCTTTCCGAGTAACAATAAAAGCTGATATTGTTGTCGGTACACGCGCAGACACTTTTTTCAAATTGATGATTGATCTAGTTTTATTATATACCAGTGAGTAGATAAAAATATTAATAAATATCGCTAGACAAATTGATCTGTATAAAGCTAATTATGTGCTTGTGGTATTAGGAAACGATATTATTTTAAATATTAATACGTGAAGGAAAAACTTTGGACTCCTTTTTAAGACAACTGCGCGTACGGTGGAGTATGAAATTAGAGTGCGGAGGACTGCAGAAACCCAATATTTTGAAATAAAATGTATTAGAAAAACATTAAATTAATAAAAATAAACATTACACACTTCATTCATGTGACATACATGATAATATACACATATGAATACTTTTTCTTTGCGGCTGAAATCAGTTGTCGCTTGACAGACATCAAAGGGATTTATTATTTAGTCTATGATGAATGATCGAATTTCGGCCACAGGCGACGCGGAGCGACGCTAGTACTTTGAGTATAATATCTATGCGCTAGTACATATACATACTTTATAAAAAATTTAATTTGATTATTTATGTACCTATTGATTGATTTGATTATGTAATATAATTTTTGTTTATTTTCTAGATATTGTGGTCAATGATGACAATTGTAATTGAATATATGCTTACAAAATATTTGTACATGTGCCCTTTTCGAAATGAATTAATAAAAAGTAACATAGATGATCATGTTTATCAATGTTTATTCATGTAAAATTTGTGTTACAATGACAAAGGATTCATACAAGTATACTAATCAGATTCTGTTTGTCTTTCAGTCGTTGGCCAAACATATAAGGCTTCGTAAAACAGGAATATACATATTCAGTTTTTTCAAGTCCTCCGTTTGTTTTAATATTTATAGGTACCACGTCGCTACAGGCTTGATAATATTCTTTCACTATTAGTAGAGGTCGTGATCCTGCTACCTTTGTTAACACAAAGCTTTCTTTGTTCAAACCATCAATGAATTCCGATGTTATAACAGTTCCTGGCTTGTCAAAAGAATATTCAAAGTGGTTGTATTTTGAAACTTGAAAACTAATCTTTTCTTCTGTGGACACTTTTTTCATGTGATGAGACTGACAATACAGCTTTTTTAAATCTAGTGGGTCACGATTTTTTAAAATCTATGATGTCTTTGGTACTAATTTTTTTTACTTAAAATTTTTCTGTTTTGGATGACTTAAAAATTAGATCTTCATATTTTGAAGGAACATAAATTAATTCTGTCTTACGAATAAGTCGTTTTGCTGTACCGAAATGTCTATCACATACATTAAAAGAATGTCCTCTTATTGGATTTGATTCGCGTGTACAACATTTTATTTTCTGGAAAAAGTAGCCAATGTTACGTAGTGATATGTTGTTTTATATTAGTGAAATCATCATAGATCAGATAGATAGATTATTAGTATCACTTATTCCCTGTTTGAAATTAAACCCGAGCCCCACGGATTTGTAGTTATAGTGTCGCTAACCACTTGACCAACGGGGTGGTATGCTTTAAAAGTATTTAGATATCAATTACATACTGAGTAAGTACAGCGCCATGTCAGTCCCTGTTCTAACAGAATTCAAGTGACAATTGTTACAGGATTTTAAAATACGGCGATCCTATACACCACCCATCTCGCCAACAAACTGAATTATAAGCCGAAGCATCTATTGATGGTCTTGAGCCTATAAGAGGCATAAACGCTAGTAGAACAAAGAGATATATGGATTTGATATAAGCGTTTGATTGTACTTATATCAAATCCATACATTTATCTTTGTATTTTAATAGTGTTTATAGCACTTATCTAGACCCAGAGTTCATTCTGTTAACATCGCAATGAAATCAAGATTAAACACAAATAGGTGATGACCTCATCACCGAATTTAACAATTTTTAACGAATATCGCCTATTAGTTGCAATTATACAGATCAAATATTTTCCCGAACCTTTGGTGTGTATACATAGAACCAGTACATTTTAGGACACTTTTAAGATTTTTTTAAATATAAGAATTGAATCCTGCACCTCATGATCTAAACCCAACTGGCTAGCCCCTAGATCAACGAGGCAGAGTAAGTTTTTGTATCACAGGATAGCATCCAAGCAGATAACTCTCCTAAAGGAATGAACCCTACTTCACGTACTTCCAAAACCGGAACTCGGCAGAAATAAGCATTGACGCAATTATGGCAGGAATAAATAAATGAAAAGTCAGAGGCTGTCACGAGGACTGCTAACAGAGGTGACAAACTTTTAACTGAATTTTGAATAATGAAACTGATTGTAATATTAAAAAATTCAAAATTAAAATTTCATAATTTTACCGTAACCATTAGCATGTTGCTGATGCAAACCTTTATAAGATTTTCTCCTACCAAGAATCGTTTACCGCGATTATAAAAAATTTCATGTCAATTGGATTAGTATTATGTGCGATTCACTTGCGGTATACCTACTCACAACTTTGCCTTTTTTGTCTTATCAATGCGTTTCTACTCCGTTCGCCTGTTGGGTAAAATCCGATAACTTGTTTATCGGGTGTTTAGTGTCAATGCTGTCACTGTCATGTTCTACCTTGAAGGTTACAGTAGTCAGTAAACCTACACATGTGGCATTAACATCCCGCCACAAGGATAGCAATGCAATATTAAAATCTTCGTTGTGTAAAGTGATTGTCGTCGGAGGAGGAAAGCTACTGCTTGTTTGTTATATAAGAATGTAAGAAAATGAAATTCAAGAACTCATGCCCAAAGATGCTCTTTAGTAATATTCATCCGTTACGAAAAGGAAAGCCGTCTATTCGTATGCTTATGCTATAAAACTACCGATTAAAAAAATGAGGTCAGGTATTTATTAATCTTCTGCAAAGTAAAAAGTATTTTGAAATTTTTTACTAACACAACCTCGTACTACTATTTATAATTATGTATTTAACGAAGGTTATTACATAAATCATGTGTAATATTGTGTCTGTATTATTTTAAAATAACATCTGTAAGACATAATATTACATCTGTAAGGGCACCTACGCACTATGCGGTTAGCCAGAATGCGGCCAGCCGTGCGGTTGACTGCAATCGAAAATTTGTACGAGAATGTAGTTTTTATTCGCACTGCGATGCGGCTGCCGGCCGACCGCTCCGGTTATTCTGAGCGCTGCGGCCCGACTAACGGCCAGCTAGACGGTTGCCACACACACTACGCGGAATGCGGATAGTGCTAGTTTGCGGTTGCCCCCCCCCCCCCCCATTGACAACCACAACAGATTCTAACCGCACATTCCGGTTGGGTTGGCGGCTATCTACCACCCGGCTAACCGCAAGCGCAAACGCGTCCTTAGGTTAGCCGGACGGCTGACCGCATTCCGGCTAACCGCATAGTGCGTAGGTGCTTTAAGCATAAAGTTGTAACGTTCATAAATTGTTTCGATGTACGCGCGCGTTGAAGTCTTTAGTACCGACAAAATGAGCTGTTATAATTGAATTTTGTTGCATTGCCAGACACCCATAATGCGAAAGTCTGTCTATCTGCTACGTTTGCACGGCTAAATTGCTGAGCCAATTTTGATGACGTTTGGTATAAAAATAGTTGAAGATCCGGGTTCAAACGTCCACCTAACAATAATAAAAGTTTATATCAAAGATTATATCAATGACTTAAATACTTTCCTCGCCGTTGAACATGCGCGGGTTAGTTAGTCTATACAAATGTTATAAATGCGAAAGTATGTGTGTCTGTTACGTTAACCGCTGAACCGTTATTGATGATATTTGGCACAGCGATAGTTGAACATTCGATGTCAAACACAGGCTAACTTTTTTTCCAAAGCAATTCTCAAGGAACTGGATTATATGAAATACTAGATGCAGCGTGCAGCCTGCTGCATTATAAATTTTTTTGGCAAATCCCACGAGATTACCTAATTGTTTTCGGGGTAAAAAGTATCCTATGATGTACTATTCCAGGTCATCTTCTACCTGTCTGCCAAATTACATGTAAATCCGTTAAATAATATTTGCGTGATTGAGTAACAAACATCCATCCATCCAAACATCCATCCATCTAAACATCCAAACTGTCGAATTTATATTAACTAGCTGCAGCGTGCAGCCCGCTGCATTATAAAAGTTTTTGGTGAATCCCGCCTTTTCTGGGATAAAAAGTAGCCTATGTAGTATGTGCTATTACAGGTCATCATCTACCTGTTTGCCAAATTTCATTCAAATCCATTTAGTAGTTTTTGCGTGATTGAGTAACAAACATCCTTCCAAACATCCATCCATCCAAACATCCAAACTTTCGCATTTATAATATTAATATAGATATAGTATATCGACATTTTGTTAATCGACTCGCGGGCGAAGCTGCATGGATATCAAGTAGGTACTTTAATAAATATTTCTTTTTAATACATGGTATGTATTTTACCCCATGTTTGTCCCGCCTTCTTTGAAGAATAGACTATCTGCCGTTCTACCAGCCAGGTCGTAAGAGGCGAATGATTTGTCTCAAGTCGGTAAACTTGTGCATGTGGCATAAAGACCCCGTCACACGGATAGCAATATACCATTAACATGTTTGGTGTCTATAAATAAATATTCACAGGACAAATTACACAAACTGATCTAACCCCAAAGTAAGTAAATTATTTGCTTGTGTTATGGGTGTTAGTCAACGATACTAATACATAGAAATACATATATAAATACTAGTAGGTATGTATTTTATTTATTTTAGGCGAACCGAACAATTTCACACTTAAATTTCCAGATTTCAAACGCTTGAACCACATTTGTGCTACTCTCATAGGCCTTTTCATCATCAGATGAGCGCATGCGTAGCCGCCATGTTGAAACGGCGGTAATTCAAAAAATTCGTACTGTTTTAATCAACAATGGCTGGACAAGGACTATTATCTCCACAAAGAAATAAATTATTGGAAAAAACCATCGATGGTGCTTCACTTATTTATGATTCAGTTGAAGCTCATAATTGTGAACAATTGAAAAGGTGGCTAAAATGTCATGGGCGTCCGCAAAGAGGGAAAAAAAGTGAACTGATTGAGAGGTTAGACATTGACATTTGTTGACTATCTAAAAACATAAAAAAATAAATTAATATTTACAGTTTTATTAAATTAAATTGCTTTGAGCACCTATAAACAGGTTTGAGGTTATAACTCCGAAAATTGTATTTCTGTATAATTTATTTTATACCTTACATTATAAATTGATTTATCAATATGTTGAAACTCTTGATAGCTTAAAGGATCAGGGTTTTGTTCAGTTGGACCACTTTCTCCAAGAAAATGTAGTGAGCAAATATAAGTATCCTTAGTAACATCATCAATAGATCTAAAACCTCGGTCACTTCTGCCACATTTTTTCACCCATAACTCACATTTCGCACATTTTACACATGCTTTAATGTGTAATTTGCTTGATGATTTGATTATTTTTTTTCGATATTCAAGACAAGGCTTTGGAAAATTTATAAAATAGAATCTATTGGTTTTAAATGATTTGTATCGTGTATCACTTTTACATACTCCATAACAACCCGTTTTGTTGTTCCTTTTTGTACAGACAACATAATTATAATGGAGTACAAAAAATTTTTTCCGATTATTTTGACTTACTACTTATTTTTTTTTTCACTTTTTTTACAATTAATCAACTTTGATTTATATTTTAATTTTTGATACACGCATAGCGGACAATTTAGCATGGTTGTTTACAAAAAACAGTACGAAAAAGATGGCTGATTCTGACGCATGCGCACAAAAAATTTTTGTGATGAAAAGGCCTATTGATACGGCCACGGAGGATACGGCATTAGGTCCGTAAACCGCACTAACTTTATTTACGGCTTTCGTCGCATTTTTACCTTTTTTGTAATAAAATTTCTTCGTCACATACGTTCATTTTGTTTGCTTGAAAAATAATTGAAAATTGGCGGGAAATAGTTTTTTATTTTTTGCATCTTCAGAATGTCACATTTAATGGTATTAAAACCAGCCAGCAACATTCAGTACAGCCAAAAAGGTTTGATTACTAATAATACATTCAAAATACGAAAATACTTTTGCCCCGACCTTATATAAAATAAAAATAAAATAAAAAATAGCTGATGAGTACTTCTTGTCCATATAACATTGTACAAGTAAGTATGACAAATCTCAGACTATTATTGCCTGAGTCTTTGATTTATTACATTTGCTGGGATTTGCAACATGCGCGCAACATTCTTAGAAAAAGATCCCAAATTTTAGCTTCACGTTTTAATATAACTACAAATGGATTTTTATGTAAAGTCGAGTTTCCTTATCCGTCAATGCATAATTATGGTTACTTACCAGTTTCGATATACGTAACAACTTGTTACGAATGTTACGTTGTTAATCATTAGTCATTGCGCTTAATAAACGAGTTGCAAAAGTTTTATGAGCAACTTACTGGATGACATTTTTCACTGTTTGTATGTTGATGCAAAGCTCTTTAGTCCCAAATGCGTAGATAATGCCATATTTCATATTACACTAGCACTGAGTATTCACAATCTTTACGCTATTTGGCCGCAATTCAATTTTTTTTGTTTACTTACATGAAGCGAAAACTTTATACCCCTTTTAATGAAAATTATGCAGACTTAGAAGTATGAAATTTGGCATGGTAAAGTTTATGTGGAGAAAAAGTGCGTAAAGGTAATATTTTATATAGAAACTAGCTGTTTCCCGCGACTTCGCACGCGCATATATATACTTTATTTAGAACTTATCTAACCTTTCTTTATAAGCTACTTCCCTCATTTTACCCTCTTAGAAATCGAATTTTGAAAAACGCTTAAATACGTAATTAACTGTTTTTTTTTGTAATAATTCATACGAAATTTCAGGCAAATATGTCCAGGGAATAAAAAGTTTCATACAAACTTTTATCCCCTATTATACCCCCTACGGAGTTGAATTTTATAAGATCCTTCCTTAGTGGATGCCTACATCATAAGGAAAATGCGTGTGCGAAATTTCAAGTTTCTAGCTCTACGGGTTTGACCTGTGCGTTGATACCTCAGTCAGTCACTTTTGCCTTTATATATAAAGATAGATTATTAAGGAATACTTGATACATTATTATGCATTCGACAATCATAAAACACATAGTATATATTAATTTGTTTGTGGTTAAAATGTGTTGTCAAACTTAGAAGAGACTTTAAAATAATCTATGATCACCAAATTAAGTCATTGTTTATTTATTCAATGATTTGTCTAATATATATTTGTAATTTAATATTAATAGATATAGAGATTTACAGTCGAGTTTCGACCAAAGGGCGAGTGCTAGTTCTATTAAAAATTTTAAACACAGGGGTGATAGTTGGGTATATCGTTATCATATATATCGTTAGATATTTCAGCAAACAAGCAGATGCTAAATTACAGCTTTCTAGGATATAGATTTTTGCGCTAGACTGCGGACGGACGGACGGACGGACGGACATAGCAAAACTATCAGTGTTCTTAATTTACTTCGGACCGCTAAAAAGAGTATATGTACCGCCAAAGCAAATAAATCGATCAATTAAACAATGCTATTGCTCAATCATATTTAAAAAAATTAAACTTACAAATGCTAAAGCTAATTGCTCAACGATATTTTAAAAAACTAAACTTAATTACGTTGGCTAATTGGTGTTAAATGGGACAGACACATTGTTATATTTATTTGTTTTAAGATATTTAATCGACACTTTACGTAAGAATTTAATTGACTAATTTTCTCTTAAATCGAATCAAGGCCGCCTCTTTTGTTCCCAATAACTTTATATATACCGTTTTATTTTATAAACTAAATGTAACAATTATATCTAAAATGTGGAATCTTTGTTTGTGGTTTTTGTGCTTGTTTAAATGAGTCAAGGTTTTTTGCAATAAATTGAACAAAAGCGGCCAAGTACAGGTCAGAAGTGCACACTAAGATTTGCACCACCGTACAAATACTACATTATTTTTTTGGTAGAAGAAAGCCGAAATAAAAGAAGTAGAAGTAAAAGTAGAAGTAGAAGTAGAAGAAGGCCGAAACAGTTGCGTTTATCTTATGCTTGATTTCTTTTAATGTTGTACTGTTTTTTATTATGTTGTAGCGGTCATAGTATTTACTACTTTATACACTCGGTGTATGGGTAAGTTGTAAAGTCTGTACAAAAATTCCCAAATTGGATTATGTTGAAAGTTGGTTACGGAACAAGTTGGTAACAAATATAAAAATTAACCTTTCACGACCTTTTCTGAATCAAATGTAATTATTAAATGACGAAAATAATTCTATCCAAAAGCTGTCAAAATTGGTATATATATATATATATATATATATATATATATATATATATATATATATATATAAAATTGGTGGTAAAAAATGATTTGGTAATCGACAATGTTAGAAAATGCAGCAATGGGTTTCCCCACCAATTAGATTTGTATTAATCATTGTTCACTTCTTTATTTTTGCTTTAATTAGTTTTGAGATAAATGGCTACGTAACAGTGTATTGAGTTTTGAAATAAATACCTACATAACAGAGGGTTTATACAAATTATGTCGCATTGATCTGGCTATTTAAAGTATTTCCTTATGTGTTCTCGACTTCACACGATTCGACGCTAATACCAAGTGTTCTTTATTTAAAATCAAAGTTTATCTACCCACTAACCAAAGGCTCTTCAATGATGGAGTGATAAAATACTCCTTTTACTTTTTTGCTAACAAACTATTGCCGTTAAATAATCGCTTATATTTATAGCATTAATATTGTGTCATGACCTTAGAGATTCCAATTTACACAAAAACACGCTCCACTTTCTAGTTTTAATGCCTTAAGCGAAATAGTATTTGGTTACTACAATCGATATCGAAAACGAGAAATAGATAATATTTAATGAATTTAAGAATGCGCCATTAGTAGGCATTTCTAAATTTGTATTTTTGTAATCTACTGGATCGATCCTAATTTTTTTTATATCATAAGATAGCAAACAAGTAGATGGGTCTCCTCATGGAAAGAGTCCACCATCGCCTATAGGCACCAAACATATTAATGGTGCGTTACTATCTTGTGGCGAGGTCTAATGCCACATGCAGAAGTTTACCGGCTACCTTAACCTCCAAACCGGAACACGACAGTGACTAGCACTGACGCTATTGCGGCAGGAATAGGTAGGGCGATGGTACCAGACCCGGGCGAGCCAATGCAGGACTCTACCACCTAGTAGCCACGATGGTAGTGACTCGCATAGCCAATCAATCGCCTTTTACGACCTGCCTGGCAGAATGGCAATTGGCCTATTCTTCAGAGGAGCCCGGGACTAACACGGGGAGACCTTTATTAACTATAGTATAGTATCATCTATACATATAACAAAATCGTGAGAGAGTCAAAACTTTACATTGAAATTTTTTTTAAAAGAATACTTGGGGCGTGATCTACAATCGATATTGAAGCCAAAAATATAGTTTTTAGAATTTTTGTCTGTTTGTGTGTATGTCCGGGGTAAACTCAAAAGTACTGCATGGATTTACTTCAAATTTTGCAAGAATATTACTAATAGGTCGGGTCAACATATAGGCTACATATTATCATGCTATCATCTACGGGGGAGGAGCTGTGCGGAGTAAACGAAGTCCGCGCGGACGAAGTCGTGGGCAACAGCTAGTCAGCAAATAAAAAGCAATCATGTTTTGTAGTGTCAGGAAGATCATTAATATAAATTAAAAATAGCAAGGGCCTTATAACACTGTCCTGTGGTACTCCACTGCCTTTTTACGGTTTCCGAGCATTTCAGATATTTTAACACATTGTTTGTTGCTCTCTAAATGACTGTCCGATTTTCCTTTTAATACCTTATTTTTCAAGTTTTAATAATGATGGTGTGGTCCGGGCTCCTTTGCAGAATAGACTAACTGTCGTTTTGACAAGCAGGTCGTAAGAGACAACCCATTGGCTATGCATATGTCATTACCATCGTGACTACTAAGTAGTAGACTTCCGCTACGTCTCGCCTGGGTATTTGGTACCTCCGCCTTGCCTATTCCTGCTACAGTAGTGTCAGTGCTTGTCATTGTCGTGTTCCGGTTTGGTGAGTAAGGAGCCAGTAGATTTATACATGTGGCATTAACATCCTGCCACACAGATAGCAACGCACCATTAACATCTTTGGTGTCTACAAGGGATGTTTTCACTTTTCTTTAGTAGAGCCATCAGTTTGTTTGCTATCTTACACTATAAATAAATATTGTGTGAAAAAAAGCATTTCATCCTTTATCATATCCAAAAATACACATAATGGATACATTTCACCGTTGACACATTCAGTTATGCTCTTTATTAAGTCAAAACATGCTTATGTAGTAGGCAGTGGCGGATTTACCGTTGATGCCGCTCTAGGCCCCGACTCATACCTATTTGGTTGAAACGTTGAAACGCGGTTGATGGCATTCGATTGGATTTTGCTTAACTTAGACTTTCTGAAAATTGTAACAAATTGCGTCCAGGATATTTTGAGAAATTTTGAAAAAACCTCAAAAAAACTTTTGGCAAACAGTATTTTTTTTAAATAACTTCCAGGTTCATGTAATGATTAAATACAAAATCTAATCAGATCTTTTCCTCAATAAACTGCGTCCAATGCATAAATTGCATTAAAATCATTTTTTTTCAAGTTTATCCGTTATCGTTGATGTAAAATATTGAAAAAGGTGTTTTTTCGACATAACTTCGAAATGTTTCAACCAATTATTTTTTTATCTCCTACAATATTTTAGTACTTAAAAAACTACGTCAAATGCCGTTTGAAAAATGAAAAGCGGCTAAAATGTTTAAAAAGTTACAGCTTTTCAAATATTAAAATTACGCCAACTTACTTTCGTATTTTTAAAATAATTTTCAAGCTTATATTATACCAATTTATTAAAAAATCTGGTCCCCTCTTCTACTTCAAACACTACGTCAAATAGCGTAAATTTAAAAAAGAAACGTATTTTTTTAACCTATTTTATATATATTATTTTGTAGCTAATAAAACAATTTAGAGCTCGAAAATTGCATTAAGTGCTATTCGAAATACTAAAATCGATCATTATTTTGAAAGTATACATATTTTCGTAAATTTCAATACTATAATTTTTACAAATTTTTGATTTTTGAACTTTTTAAGCTCAAATATAATTTTTGCTTCTTTGATCTTGAAATACCTCATTTAGCGGGAAGTTTCAGGGATGACCTGCTGGGACAACCGACTTACAGATTTTTTTGCTTATTTTAATCCTATGATAATTGGAAGTAAACTAATAAATGAATTAAAAGTAGTAACTATTTATAAGTTTGGTTTCATTGAATACTATTTTTATATCGTAAGATAGCAAACAAGCAGATGGGTCTCCTGATGGAAAGAGTCAACCATCGCCTATAGACACCAAATGTGTTACTGGTGCGTTGCACGTGCGTTGCTATCTTGTGGCGAGATCTAATGCCACAGGCATAAGTTTACCGGCTACCTTACCCTAGAAACCGGAACACGACAGTGACTAGCACTGAAGCTATTGCCGCAGGAATAGGTAAGGCGGTGGTACCAAGCCCGGTCGAGCCGATGCAGAACTCTATCACCTAGTAGTCACGATGGTAGTGACGCGAATAGCCACTCGGTCGCCTTTTACGACCTGCCTGGCAGAACGGCAGTTGGCCTATTCTTCACAGGGAGCCCGGGACCAAGACGGGGAAAAATAATTTTATATTATATGCAAATATGGTTATAACTCAATAAATTTATGTTTGTTATTTTACACGAAAGTTGCACCAAGATTATTTAAATACTATTTAAATGGATTGAACTATAGTAACGTTAAACAAAACACTGTATTATTTTGTTTGGTTTATAAAAATTCGCAAATTCAACATTATATCTTACAGGTCATAGTTTTAAAACAACTGTAATAATATATCACTTAAAATACATGGGTACTTAAGACATCCATTTAAAATGTTTCGTAAGCACTCAAATTACGTCTCAAAAACTTTCATTATAGTTTTTGCAATGAGGTTTTATTGTATTGCTTGAGTAATAATAATAACTACGTAAATATAATTTATTTAATATACTTAATCAAGTTCTTTTTGTTGTAGACAATTTCGAATTTAATAAAATCATTAACTCTTATTCCTTCTCAACTGACTTTCCAAAAAGGAGTTGTATTTTTATGTGAGTAGTAAAAGAAAGTTCTATATTTCGCTCTGATTTTAGAAAAAAGGTTTTCACTAGATCTCCACGTTTTAAGATCCTAGGAACCTTTTCCGACTATTTTCACGATAACGGTATGTGTGTATGTAAGCATCTCATAGCTTTTGAGTGACTTTGACTTGATGCGATGGCATTTGATTGGGTTCCTCTAAACTTGGACTTCTAGAAAATCTGAACATATGCGGCTAAGTAGATTATCAAAATTTTTGAAAAAAACCTCAACAAATTTCGTTGAAACAACATTTTTTTTAATAATTTCTTAATTAATATATTAATAGAGTACAAAACCTTATCAGCTCGTTTCTTTGGTAAACCATGTATAATGCCGCAAATTGCATCAAAATTGGTTTATCCGTTCACGAATTATCGTTGACGAATAATTTTGAAATGTGTTTTGTCGACCTAACTTCGAGATTTTTTAGTACTTAATTATTTTTTGATCTGCAATATTTTAGTACATAAAAACTACGTCGAATGTCATTTCAAAAATCAAAACTTATAGCTTTTCAATAGATTGCTTACAGTAAAATTTCTACATAATTTTTAAATAACTTTCAAACTAATATACCGATTGATTTCTAAATCGAATCAGCTATTCTACTTAAAAAACTACGTAATCCGCATCATACCGAAAAAATACCTTTATTGGATCAAATGGTCCAAGCAAATCACAGTAATTGGTAGAAAACTAGCAAAAGGTTATCTAGCGATAACTTTTTTGCAAGATTTCTACCAATTACTGTGACATTTTAAATTGCTTAAAAATTACCATCGCACGGCTGCCAAATCCCATACGTAATATAAAATGTCTGCGTACAGGCTACAGCTGATTGACGTGTATAATATTACCACTTATACACACAGATTATTTGTCTACGTCAATGGTACAGCTATACAAATTAGCAATAATGTTCTTTAGTTCCCTAATTGTACGCAGAGACAGTACTGCCCTTTTTTGTTGAGGCTCGGTTTCTGTTGACAGTCGCTTGTGAGTAATCCGTAATTATCGTAATTGTTTAATTTTCACAAGATAAATAATAGTCTCGTAGATTAGTTGCAGTCATTAATTTCATTGCCGATTAATTATTTTTAGCGCTGGCGCTGTGAAGTCGTAAAAATATATCCAGCGATTAGTAAACAATTAGTGCAACATGATATGATATTTTTTAACACATAGCAATCGATCTTAAGATGATTGGACAATTATTTGTGATCATTGGCAGATTATAAATTTTAGATGACACGCCTGCCTATCGAAACGTTGCACAACTCTACTATTTAGCTAGTAATCAAGATATTAGTGCTAGTACGTACGTATTATTTATTACCCTTATCTTGCCTTTCGTCTTTCATGACATGCCTAGCAGTAGGTAAGTTTGTTAACCTATTCTTCAAAAAACCGACAAAGTGCGTAATATAAGGTTCCATAGTTGCCTTATCACAACATGCGGACTAAGAAGAGGGTTTTTTAATGTTTCATATAATGAACATTTAATTTTTTTAATGCCAATGCCAGATATATCCACACCGCAAGTTCATCGCCTATAAAATCTTCTCCAAGCACATTTTATAAGTTGGTCGACTATTACTTATAAATTTGTAACATTTTTAAGGCCTACTTAGGTGTTATAGTTTTTACAACTACATTATCAATATTTAAGCAAAAACTAAACCAATCTTCAGTTGGCAGAAGGGTACAATTGACTCCTAAAATAAACACTAACAAACGGATCCCTTAATCTAAAATTGATTTAGAAAACCTGCAATATTTTTAATCGTGTGATAGACACGATAAAAAAAATTAGGCGTCCCCACTAAACGTATAGAGGAGACTTTAAAAATATACTTTACAAAATTTCATTTTACCATTTTGTCGGGTGACTAATGTACCTATATTTATGCCAAATTACAGCTTCCTAGTTGCTAGGCTGCGGATGGACGGACGGACGGACATCGTGATACTATAAGGGTTCCTGTCCCTGACTAGTACTGTCAATTATGTATGTGACATTCCTAGTAGACTTAGGGACATTAAAAAGGTACCCGAATCAACACTTATAGAAAGCAAGGACTATTATTTTTTCATTTATTAGGAATCTATCTTTTTATCCTAAATATAAAACAATACATAAATAAATAATGAATTTCAAAATATTCCTAGAATATAGGGCTGAATCTAGCAATATTCAGGCCTTAGTGAGCTTTGAGTATGGGTTGTGTTAGAAATAAATGTAGGTACGTGTGGAAACTGCCGCTAGTAATATTAACTAATAGGTAGACGTGGATTTTGCAACAATATGAAGATGGCCGAAGGTTAGTTATAAATCTTGTATATTATGTGAATGGTTATAAACAGAGATTTTTTTGAAACTTGGGTTATTACATAAGATTGGAATTCTCTACGGAAAGCAGATTTTCAAAACATTGTAACTTGAAATTGTGCCTTTTGCACTCCTCGTAAGTGGGGCATCAAGGGTGTGCTCTACTTTCAAAATGTCAAAGTCAATCATTTTTTGGACATTGAAGTCCACAGTTTGCTGTATATATTGAAGATATTCATATTTCACTAAAACAGTAATATAAGGAGACAGATATAAAGCTATTATTTAAATAAATTTTACTAATTATCTTTTCATGCACCCTTTCAATCATAATGTTCTCCAGTCAGTTTGGGTTGACTGGTAGAGAATGCCATTTTTTTATATCATAGATAGCAAGCAAGCAGATGGGTCTCCTGATGGAAAGAGTCAGCCATCGCCTATACACACCAAAGATGTTAATGGTGCGTTGCTATCTTGTGGCGAGGTCTAATGTCACATGCATAAGTTTACCGGCTACCTTACCTTCCACAACGGAACACGACAGTGACAAGTACTGGCGCTATTGTGGCAGGAAATAGGTAAGGCGGTGGTACCAGACCCGGACGAGATAATGGAAAACTCTACAACCTAGTAGCCACTAGTAATTTGTGGACGCCCCCATAGCAAACAAGCAGATGGGTCTCCTGATGGAAAGAGTCAACCATCGCCTATAGACACCAAATGTGTTACTGGTGCGTTGCACGTGCGTTGCTATCTTGTGGCGAGATCTAATGCCACAGGCATAAGTTTACCGGCTACCTTACCCTAGAAACCGGAACACGACAGTGACTAGCACTGAAGCTATTGCCGCAGGAATAGGTAAGGCGGTGGTACCAAGCCCGGTCGAGCCGATGCAGAACTCTATCACCTAGTAGCCACGACGGTAGTGACTCGATAGCCAATCGGTGGCCTTTTACGACCTGCCGGTAGAACGGCTGTTGGCTTATTCTTCAAAGGACCCCGGAACCAACACGGGAGATGGATTTTTGGATTTTCCAACTTTTTTATACACGTGTTTATAGGTCCCTAGATGATCTAGGTTCACAAATAAATCCGATAGGTGATCCGCTACGATCAGGTTCGAGTCGAGCAGAATGTGTTCCGGGTCTGCTAGTTATAGCATATAATTTACGTTAATAATTACTTAATAAAACGCTGGCTGACTGACTAACTGACTGATTGACTGAATGACAGACAATGCATAGCTTAATTAAACATAGAAATATGAAACCTTGTATACTTAGTAGTTTTTTATAAGCATAGAGTAATCAGTGCCGGATTATATGCTCATAAGCAAATTAAGCAATTGCAAGGGCATCACGTCTTGGTCACTAGAAATAGCACCAAAAAAATTTTTGGCGTTGACTTTCGGGGTCTCGTAAAATCTCGTTGTAATAAATATTTTTAATACGTAATTATTTTTAATGGAAACGCAAGAATTTTTAAAAATTTACGGAATCCTAAAAGCATGAAAAGTTTGAAAGAGAAGAAAAATTAGTATCGGTCCTACAGCTAGTTTTAGACAAATTATATGTTGCCAGATTACAAAAGTATCGTCTTGAATACAGATTACGAGTATCAAAAAAACGAAACGTATTGCTCAAAATTGCATTGATCCGTGTGTCATTGAACCATCTGTTTTAACTACATATTTCAATCTTATATTGCAACAATATAATGTAAGAATATATAATAGGTAACATTTCCACATGTGACTTATTTCAACATGGAAACGATTATCTGCGATTGAGGATAAATCTTTTAATAAATCTCCTTACATTGAATAATAGCGGCATAATTATTATTATAATACTAAACAGCTACTTCCCATTAGATTGCTTTCATTTTCAACCGACATTCCAAAAGAGGTTACTAATTCGCCTGTATTTTTTATGTAGTAAGTAGATACCTTAGAACTCGGTCCGATTTTGAAAAATATTTTTTGTTTGGGAGAGTAGGTACTTCCCGTTAGGGTTTAATTTTAATGTTGTAAAGATCTGATGCAGGGTTCCAAATATACAGGAAAAAGAAGTCATTTAGTGCGTTCATGGAAACAATAATATATAATGTCTACTTTTATATAACATTTTTTTTTAATAACTTATAAGTAAAATAATATTTTTGCGACATTACCGGTTGACTATGGCGATCTAGAAATTATTTTGTAACACCTATTGTAACCCATATTCGTGCAAATATTCTATTCTATTTTATTCTATTCTATCCAATCCTATCCTATCCTATCCTATCCTATCCTATTCTCTTCTATTCTAATTAAATATTACTTAGATCAAATAGTAAAAATCCGGACTGAAAACCCAAAGTCACTCTTAAATAAATTCACGGAAGGTTAGTAATTCTGTTTGCGTGACGATATGTTGGTATGTTAATAAATATTGAAACGGATGTGGCTTAACTGTACGGTTGCGAAAGGATGCCATTTAAAAACATAATGGTGTTTTTAATTTGGACACAGTATCTTAAACATAGGTAAACAGTTTAAGTACAAACAGACAACGTAAGCATACACCGACGTCCTCTTTGATAAGTAGATAATATTCTTCTAGGATGAAAAAAAAAAATATTGTTTAAGCATTAATAGTAACATAGATATTTTTTATACTATACCTAGATAAGATAGAACAAGCAGATTACTCTCTTGATGTAAAGAGAAACCATCGCCAATAGACATCAATGATGTGAATGGTGCGTTCCTATCCGTGTCGCGGGATGGCAATATCACATGCATACCGACTATCTTACCCTCCAAACCAGTCGAAAACGACGTAAATATAGGTAAGTTTTTAGAATAGGTAAACAAGGAAAGTTAGTTATAAAATAGTTAACAGTGTTACTAGGTTAATACTTAAATTATTGCAAAATGTTCTTAGAATCCATTTGGATTCAATCGCTAGTGTGTGTTACGGTATACTTTCGTAATTATTAATTATCTATTGAAATTATGTCATAAAATTTACATAACAGATTTAAGACTTGACAGTATTTCAACTTTACCGGTGCATTTTCAACGACCTTCAGCGGTTGGCCCGACAACTTTTAACTGTTCTTAAGTAGGTGACTTTAATATAACACGACTTGATAATAATCAGTTTACAGTCAGGGTTAAACATTCTAGATACAGATTGGATAGAATATTTCTAATCATAATATTAAGTACTAGCTGTTGCCCACGACTTCGTCCGCGCGGATTTCGTTTACTCCGCATAGCTCCGTACGTGATAATATGTAGCCTATATGTTGACCCGACCCGAACAAATCATTAATTGTACATAACATAGGTATATATTTAAACACTAACTTCGTGGCTGAACATTATTGCAATTCCAAAGTCAGGTAAAAGTTAGCCTCAGTGATAATCCTCACTGGTAATGTAGCTTTAGATATACAGATCGACTGGTAAAATAAATAATAATAAATAAATAAATATTACTGGTCAAACTACATGAAGTGATCTAGGTACCCCCAAATTAAGCAAATTATTTGCTTGTGTTATGAGTGTTAGCCAACGATACTAATACATAGAAATACATACCTATATAAATACTGTGACATACGTAATAAACACCCAAACCCAGAAATAAAAATACTTATGCTCATTACCCAAAGGTTTGTCCCTGTCGGGAATCGAACCCGAGCCCCCTCAATTCGTAGTTAGGTTCGCCTACCACAACGGGACTTTCAAAAGACTAAAGGATGTTCGGTAATCGATTCTGATACCGAATATGTAAAAAATAGGTTAAGTACCTACTTAAATTTTTGACGTAATCAGTAAAAAATTGCTTATTTGATTGTATACAAACAGCGATTTGCAGAAGTTGTGAGTGTGACTAAACTCGTTATGGCGCTACTATAACCCGCGCGATGACCATATTTTCTGAATTAGTGTACTAAAACCTAATTTCGAAAATATTTATTGAAGGTATATTCTCTTTGTCATAGAACCTCTGGTAATTTTTAAGTTTATCTATTACAAATCTTACCTATTTGGTCTTTATACTGTAAGTATAGAGTATAGATAAAATGTATAATTAAAGGTACAGTAGTAATGGCTTAGTATGTAATAGTTTAGTGGTCAGTAAATTATAGAGTTACATCAGAGAGCAATTTACACTTTACTTGCATATAAGTACTATGCGTTCCAACTAAGAATAGGATCGTGCTTGTTATCAACTTCATACCACAAGTGTGAAATTAGTAATGTCAGCAAAAAAATATTTATTCAAAAAATATTGCTGATTTATTGAAAAACAAATAACGTTTTAATAATATTATTATCATCAATAAAAAATTAGTAAAAAGCATCAGTCTAGCTGTTCATCTATATATTATATAAAGATGTCTTGTCATTTACACCACTTACAAGTCAAAAACGACGGGGCCAATTTTGTTGTGATTTTTGTGGGTTTGTGTTGTCTTTGTCCAGAATAGGCTAAAAAGTATTAAAATATAATATTCATCAAGAAAAACAGTAAAATATATCAGCCGTTCATCTAAATATACGTATATATAAAAGTCGTGTTAATTATTTTACACCTTGTTTTAATACATGGTTACATAATCTGATGGGAATCTAAATAAAAAATGTACCAATTAGAATGACATTAAATTTTATAAGTATTTCTTTGTTAGAATTTTTGAAGTGAAAACTTCTTTAGGCGCGTTGAGCGTTTTGGTAGAGGGTAAAATCCTCGGTTCGCGTCACCGACATGCTAATGATAATAGTATATCTATAGCTATGGAGAGCCAGACTAGCGCACGCGCAGTAGCCTGTGTACACGTATACACTAATACATCGACTATTTCTGACTGTATTATGTGCGCGTTGGACGCTTTATATAGTTATATAGTTTTAATTACTCTCAACTTAATAGTTCCGTTTTCACTTCTATCGGCAGTCCCACGACTGCTACTGTTTTTTTAGCACACCTTACACGTTACACCTTACACACTTACGAAGTTTTTGCAAAATGCGGAGCAATATGTCATCCTGGCAGTCCTATTCTTAGTTGGAACGCATAGTACGTTATCTAAATCAAGCTGACTTTTTAGCACGGGACATCACACTGTTTGTTAAATGATTCACTCTTTTTTTATTCCAGTCGCCAAAGTTTGGAACGGACTGCCTGGGTATATATTTTCTGACAAATATAGTTCTGGAAACTTTAAGTGTAGAGTATTAGGTATACTCTACTCTTAAAGTTAAAGTTTCTAGGTTTCTTTCGGATGGGCGTGTACCACCTTCGTCTTCACCGACAGGTGAATATCAGGTGAGATGGTACATAAACGCCTATTCCAATTTAAATTAAAAATATATATGAATAATAACAATAAAAAGAAACAAATTTTTTAACAGGATTTGAAACTGCGACCTTGCCTCTGGCTGACACATATTGCAAAGTAGTAAAACTTACTTGTGTTATGTAGGTAGATTACGAATAAGCGCGATACCGTAGATATATTGAGGTTTATATACTCAAAGCGCGGTACCTCCAAAAATTTCACAGAATATGTAAAACTACACCTGTCAAGTGTCAACACGGAGTACTCCTTTTTCCGTCGCTGATCGCTCTATCCCTTTCTGTTGCTCAGGACTGCTATTTGGTAGAGCGTGAAAGGTAGCGAGAATGCTATCGCCACGAGGATTCCGCCGCGTGCTATGGCATTCACGCTATCATTCTCGCTCTAGCAAATGACGCTTTTAAGCGACAAACAAGGATAGGGCGACGGAAAAAGGATTCCGTTCTAACAGATGTAGTTCAACCCTGAAAGTTTAGTGAAGCCTGACCTACTTGTTAAGATAGAATACAATGATATTTTGTAATTGGAATGTTACGAAGTAATGTGATGACATAATTACTGCACTCTAAATCACATATTAATAGATTGTTGCATTTGAAATTGCAACAATCTATTTATATGTGCACTTGCAACTAAAAAAGTGTATATTTTAGGTATGAGCCAGGGTCATATGTAATTTGAAGTAACGAAACTTGCGAAATGTTCAGGCGAACTAAGTAAATCTAAATTGCCCGCCTCATACGCAGAGCATTGAGATCACGGATTAAACTGGATACGCCTTTCAAGGGAATTTATTAGGTAGTCAGTGTCGCTTGCATTTACACAGAGAAATACAGAGTTATAATACTTACCGATGAAATAAAATCACTCCAGATTATTTCAGAATCTTCCATAAACCTTAGGTTTTTGTTCAATTCGATAAAATAGCACAATATATGCCATATTACTATTTTTTTACTATATAACATATCTAATCTACAAGCATTTACATACATTTGCTCATATAAGCAGCTACGCATTTTGCGCCCAACACCGTGTCTATTAGTGGATATTTGTGTGGTGTGTGGTTGAGATAGTCGCTACTCTCAAAACATTAAGTTCAAAAATTATTATGAAATTATATTTATTCTATTCATATTTCACTAATACCATAACATTAGTACACACTACACATATATAAAGAATAACCCTTTTATAAACTCATTCATTACTTTCACGAGTACTAAATATTTATCAAGTATAATATGTATACCTATAAAAAATAAAAAACCGGCCAAGTGCGTGTCGGGCCACACGCAATGTAAGGGTTCCGTAGTTGCCCATCACAATAATACGAACTAATAAGAGGGAGACGGATATATCTACAATACAGGTTTTCTGCACTGGTACAATACAGGTTTCTGGTAATACAAAGTTTTCCAAGTACATAAGTTAGTTGACCATTACTCGTAAACTTGTAAAGCCTAACTAGCCGTGATAGATTTTCTTTTAAATTCGTTATATATAGGTACTACTACCGTAAATTTTTTCACACATTTGAAAACAACCGCTTAGCTCGAAGAGACCCTCTCACACTTGACTAACAAAATTTAGCACTTTAAAGCTTAATATGTATTTCACAAACAGATCTCATTAATCAAAGAACAGTGCATATTGCAAAATCGCAATATTTTTTAAATACCTATTTAACGATACCCCACACTTTGGGGTACGTGAGAAAAATAAACATCCCGACTTTACGTTTACAGCAGGTACCCCAAAAATATTCTTCAAGATTTTTTAAGATTTCTCTGCTAAGCGGCCGCGGATGGACGGACGGATGGACATGGCAAAACTATAAGGGTTCCTAGTTAACTTCGGAACCCTAAAAACTGATTTAAAAAACTGTTTCGTGGACGTCTGGATGCATGGGCGTACCGAGGGGGGGGGAGGGGGGGGAGGCAGGGGGGCGCGCCGCCCCCTGGTATTTGTTAACCTCTCTACTGTTGTAGATAAAAATATAATAAGATAAAAATATAGTCTTAAAATGTTACGTGTTAAATGTGATGTGCCACAATTAGGCAGCTGCTACTCCCCCCCACCCATCGGTACGCACATGTATGCCTATATGAAAATGTAGGCCCGTACAACATGTATTTCTATTCAGTTATCCAATAAAAACGGCTTCCAAAACGTGGAGCTTGCCTAGGTTTACAATCCGGCAGAGAAGGCGTTGGGTCTGGAACTTTCGGTAAGCAAGGACACTCTTCTGATGGAGGAGCAGGAACTGGACTTTTATGTACTCTAGCACGACAAAAGTACCCAAAGTCCGGTCTTTCCATATCAAGTTTATCACTCATACATTGATCAAAAACAGCTTGCGTTTTTCGACAGAATGAATAAGAATAATCTCCCGAACTTTTATCCACACAATTTGCATATTGATTAAATTCCTTCAAGCAACATTGTTTTATTTTACTACACAATTCCAGAGTACAGGACGTAACCTTCTTTCCGAGGTCGATGCAAGCACGGGGGTCGTTCGATTCCATTCTGCATAACATGAATTCATTATTTATCGCTTCGCAATGTTTGCCGATGTATGGAGCAGCTGTCATTAGAGTGGAAGTCGTTAGATTAACTTCCGGCACTGTTAAGGCCGAAAACTCGGGCAAATTCGTATCTTTTGTAATTACCATTTTTTATTTAATGAAAAATTCCACAATACGTCAACTTTACGAATTAATAAATATGATTGATTATTACGTAGTATTGTTATACTCTTTGGATTATGACAATTAATTATTTAAAAAAAAACTGTCATAATTCCTAAAAGTCAATCTTTACTTTAAAAACTTTTTATCATTTCAATAATCGATTTTGTTTTTATTGAATATTTTTTTTAAAATAAATATCATTTATTTATATATTATAATATATTTTTAAGATAATATAATCAAGTATTCGTGAACACCGCGCTTGTTTCTTTAGACCACTGCTTGAATAGATATATAGATAGATTCGAGATGATGCGTCTTTTAGGGCTTCGTTTTTTTTTTTGTTGTCATTTTTTTCATCCTGGCTATGGAAGCAAGTGTGGTTTTCACTGCATGATGATGAAAAATATGTATGTGGTTTTACTGACAATGTCGTGTTGAAATGCACGAATCAAAAACGGACTATACCTACAACCGCAACCGCACTTGCTACACTAGGGGCCATTGTACGGTGCACGGATTTTTCCATTCCTTTCTCTCTAATATACCCAAAGGTGGTGAATCGTAGTTTCGACTTACTGCTGCTGCTGCTGGCTTCACCGTGAAATCAGGAATGCTACAAGACTTAGCAAAGGCCGTTTCGCGTAATAATGCCGCAAAATGTACCTACCTACACAAAAACTCATTTCCACACCACTGAAATCAGAGTAAGCGGCGCGTTTTTTTATTTATTGTAGTTTCTCTAGTAGACCTAATCCTATTGATAAAAATATATCCTACACATATAATTGTGAGAGTGTGTATGTTTAGATGTTTGTTACTTAATTACGCATAAACGGCTTGAGTGACTTGGATAAAATTTGGCATACGGGTAGCTAGTGTCCTGAAGGCTGAAATAGGGCATAGTATAGGAAATCTTTGCGCCAAATAAAATGTTGTTCCTTTGGAATTTACTGAAACCTAAGAGCAGCGGGCTGCAAGATGCAGCAAATATACCTATATCAATTTACTTGTTTAGATTTATCGCTGCAAGATGCAGCAAATATACCTATATCAATTTACTTGTTTAGATTTATCAAAAAATAAAAATCAAACTATGGATTATACATTCAATACGATAATCGTATTGGACGGCTATCCGGAAGATATAGCAAATCGTAGTACGTACCAAATATGTGGAGCGATCCCAATGCTCACGAAAGCCCGACGCTGCTTCAGTCGTTTGATTCTAAATTGTACCACAATATAAATTTCTGGGGAATGTACGAGTATAATTATGCAAATAAAAACAAACTCATTACAAAGTTCTTGTTAAGGTTTATTTATATTTTTTTTTGTCTGCATTATTAATTTAGTTCTAGCGCGATTTGTTTCCATTTTGTTGTTATAGTGATGTGCTGGGGGCATTGACGTGTATAATATATTATACACGTCATTGGCTGGGGACATAAAATTAAAAATAAATCGCAGTAAGAATCCGTTATCTAAAACGGATAAATGTTATATTAAACGTGAAAGTTGCATAGACATTTTGCAATTATATTTTGTTTTTTTTTTCATCTCAGGTGAATGCCAGTCTTTACAATGTCCAGCAGTGCGAACAAGAAGCGGCTGGCTTGATTTGTTTCCAATACCATGCCGAAAACAAAAAGACTGCAGTGTAATGGGACCAAAATTTCTGTGTTGCAATGACGTTTGCACACAAGGCATAAAAGCAGTTGAACAAATACGGTAAGATACTTGACATTTTCTGGTAAATCGGCTTTGCTACAACACTGTGCTTTCAGTAGACAGTCAAAAGATAAACACAAATATGTCTAGTGTTATGTATTTAATTTTTAACATTATTTTGGTACCATTAGCAAGTCAATAAACAATGAACAATATTAAAACCCTTTATTAAACAATATTGAAAAAAGGTTATAGATTAAGCTTATTTTCCACGCATATAATACAGATATTTATATAAGTAGAGGATAACGTCGATCTAACAAAAAGTCTCGCTACTTTTGCAGTCGGATATAAATATTAAATACCCGTAATTGGTTCGTTTACGTTAAAAGTTATTTTTCTATCCCATTGGTATTTTTTTTTTCTGGATGAAAGATGTACCTACTCTATGTTCTTTTCTATACCTGATAACGTGTACCTATTATGCAAAATTTTATGATGATTTGATTGTTGAGAGGTTATGACTTGAAAGCTTGACAAACAAACAGTTTAATTTCACTTTTATAGTGCTAGTTAGGAATTTCGGGTTAGAATATAAACATAGGTCAATGTAATCAAGCTTACCTAGGTAACCTTTTTAATTATTTAATTCGTTTCAAATAGTGTTGCAAAAACTCGAGTTTTTAAATCCTACATAAACGAACTCTAATGATAAATTACAAGACTCAACTCATTACAACAGAATTCCAAGACAAGAGAGCTAAATTCTCTACAAGCTCTTAAAAAGGCTCAAGAGAGCTCGAGTCTCTTTGTGCGCTCGAGACCTATTTATGCGGCGAGTCGCACTCGAGTTTTCGTATTAAATTGATACATTTACAGGACGAGGAGAAATGCTCTGCTAGAATATATCAATATTAATTAAGGATATTTTTAATCAATTATAAACATAATTAAAACGGGTAATTTTAAATAAAGTACAAATAATACAAATAATATTATTTATAACCAGAACAAGTATACATGAATAATAGGAGTGTAGATGACACACGCAGAAGTATAAAACTGTGTGCGTATATATTAAAGTACGTGCATAATCTACAAGTATTAAGCATAAAAAGGATTAATTTCTACCGAATTTAAACATTATCAAATTGTTGTGACTGGGTGTGTGTGTGTGTGTTGTGTGATGTGTAAAAATTATGCAGCTTGGAAACCGGTATATGTTATAGTATATGATTTGATGTATTATTTATAATGTACTAAAAGGTCTTCCGTTTCTTGATAAGACAATTCAGAGCATTTTAATGTACATTTATATATTGTAAGTGAATAAATATCTAACTGTTTATTTAGCCTATTGTAAAGAAATGAACTAATGTTTAAAGAATGAATGTAAAGAAATGAATTATTATTACGACGACTTGCTATGCCAGTACGTCTTTTTTCAATAGTGCAAAGTTTATCAGATCGTCTCTTAGTTTCATTAAGTTTAGGGTCATAAGGAAGACGAGAATGTTTTTTCAAAAAGGTTTCTAATACGAAAAGCTGCCTTACTGTCAGAACCTGACATAGCGAATATAAGTCTGTGGAGGGGAAACGAAGAGGTTTTCTCATGAGAACTTTTAGCAGTGCCCTTTATGTATTAGTAGCATGTTTGATTTTCCAGAGCCACCCGGACGTAATTCAGTAAGAAATTATAGACTGAGTTAAGCATAATATACTGTTTTAGATATTGGAAGTCTACAATTTCTCGCAGGCCTTTAAAAACATAGATGAGTTTTCGAACTTTAGACATTTGTTACTTAAGTATAATTTTTCCAAGCCATTGTGCTGTCAATCATTACGCCCAGATGTTTAACGCAAAGACGATGTTCTATTATCACGCAGTTGGAATCCGTATTGAGCGCGCAAAATAAAAGATGATTGGGAGGTGACGTTAGGGGCAAAGGCAACAAAATTTGCCTTAGAAACGTCAAGAGTTAGGAGAATAGAACTCAACCAATTTTCAGTAGGCGTTCTCTGCATGCTCTTCTACTGCCGACCACGTGTGACCTTGAATCAGAAATACTGTATCATCGGCGTAAGTTATAATTTTGCAATTTGGAATTAATAGATTACACAACTCGTTAACGTAGATAAGAAATAGCGTAGGCCCCAAAACGCTACCTTGAGGTACGCCACATTCTAGGCATTTAGCGTTCCTATTGATACCGGCAACTGAAACTATCTGGGTTCTATCTGTAAGGTAGCTGCGAATTAAATCATGAACAACGCCTCTGATTCCAAAAGATTCGAGTTTATAGAGTAAAAAAAAGTCTAGTTATGATGCCATTTTTTTCAAGATCGCCAAAAATTTTGCTTTATTTTCTGTAGCGTCTTGTCTTGAAGTACGAATTATATTCATGCGACTATTTTGTAAGGATACTTGTTATAAATCAAAAATCTCTTCGTCTTATCTCCCAGGTTAAAATATTAATTTAAAAGGAAGTAAACTGAATATTATAAAATATATTTTATTATGCAGTACATTAAATGTTGCCAATAGATAATTTCCGTAAGATTAGTAAAATATTTTTGTATCTTAAGTGTTTACTTAGTAAAATTATACCTAAATTAGTAACCTAGCGTGCGTTTAAAAAAGTACTAACAATATTAAGAAAAAATTAATAAAAATTATTAAATGTAAAATAAATCTTTAGCTGGGGTAAGGTACGGAACATTTGTACTTTATCGCGCTAGTATATATTCTTGTTTAAATTCAATGAACAGTGATGTTTAGGAGACTAAAATGATGTATATTTATTTAACATCTTAAGAATTTTATACCAGTTATCTATCTCTATTAGTCTGTCGTAAGCATTTTATAAAAATCTACGTTGACAACACTTATTTGTATCGTATGACGGTATGATTCGTATACAAAAAACAATATATTTTAAAGTACTCTGTGGACTGCACCCGGCGTAGACATAATTAAAAACTGCTACTTTGCTTACTTTTTGCTACGATTTGTATTTATGTAGTATTTCAATCGCAGTGAAGTGTGAAATCCTTGCAAATTTTGTGTGTAAACTGCAATATGTTTCAAAATTATCCACAGATACCATTGATGTAAAAAACTCAAGATGCACAATCAATGTCTCAAAAATTGCATTGTCTCGCCCGGGTCTGGTACCACCGCCTTACCTATTCCTGCCGCAATAGCGTCAGTGCTTGTCACTGTCGTGTTCCGGTTTGGAGGGTAAGGTAGCCGGTAAACTTATGCCTGTGGCATTATACCTCGCCACAAGATAGCAACGCACCATTAACATCTTTGGTGTCTATAGGCGATGGTTGACTCTTTCCATCAGGAGACCCATCTGCTTGTTTGCTATCTTATGACCTAAAAAAAAAAAAAAAGTCCTCTGAAAATGAGCGCACAATTTCAAATTGTGCGCTCATTACAAATAGAACCGCGTCGATCGCGACACTGTCAATTTTATTACTTTTTGTACATTGCTTTTTAAAAACAACCATAAAACTTGTGATTAAGGTTGGATATGCAAAAACATATGTTTTTGCCATATCTATAACTACTTATGGGAAATTAGGGACAGTTTTGAGTGTCAGTTTTGTTCGGGACTGTGCATCTTGGATTTTCTATATCAATGACAGATACCCTGTTTTTTAAATAAGTACATACTGAAGTTGTTATATTGCTTACCACCTCCACATAACGTAACCTTTAAGATATTTAAAATCAAAACTTTGTTATATTGCTTACTACCTCCACATAACGTAACCTTTAAGATATTTAAAATCAAAACTAAGTTCTGGATATCACGGAAGAAAACCACTGTTTATCAATGCGCAGAAATAAATGCTGTATATAAAAAAAATATGTAAGTATAAAAAAATATTTTTGGAACTATGTTCCTTATCGCGCGTGTTTCTCTGTCTGTCTCTCTCGCTCTCTCTCTCTCTCTCATGAAAAAGGAACTTAGTTCCATCCGGGTGTCTTTTGGCACCTCTTAAGTTTTTTTATATATTTTTCTCATTATAAGACGCCGTCAGCTATTTTGATGTATGAGAGTTTGCCGACGTTCTTCAATATCGAGTCTTTTCGAATGATGAGCTTCAAGTCTCATCTTCAAATTTCAAGTTTTACTTGAAGAAGACTCGAGTTCATTTTTAGACTCCAGTCCTTTTTAAAGCTTCAAGTCGCTGTTACATGATTAGTGCTCGGTTTGACTCTAGACTCCGAGCCCTTTTAGCCCACTGAGTCTATAAAATTATTGCGTCGAGTCTATAAAATTACTTCTCGAGAACTCTAGTCTTTCGCAACACTAGCTTCATCCGCTTCAGGGTCATTTAAAACAACAGAAAATGTATAAAAGAGAGCTTATATAGGATAATAAAAAAACAGACGTTGTATTCTTCTTTAAAGGTAGAGATGTTTTATATTTTTTCCTCGCCTTTTAATATGGATATCATCACTTTTCTACTTTATTTTACCTTCAGACTTGACTTACGTGTGGAAATTTAAATCAGAAACTAAAAAATACATTTATGAATAATCTTGTAACTCAGTGGTACCGAACTGGAGCGTAATAACCCTCGTAATGGTAAATCGCTTAAAAAATGCGGCTGACACAGTTGGTATCTAGAACGAATGAATTTAGTGTAAAAATTAAGACAGTATCAATCTTTACACTACATAACCCTATATAAAATACTTAACTAAGTTATTATTGTATACGTGTAATAACTTAGGTACACAGTACATCATTTGTTGATTAACAAATGTATTGATATTTTTTTATATCGCTCGGTTGAAATAATTTCAAGATGGTGGTTTACTTTAGACCGTTTCCCAGGTAGATCATAAATCATATGGGTATTAAATAATAAAAAAATAGCTTAGGTTAACAAACCTAACCTTTAAAACCACCGTTGTGCCTCCTTGGTTCATACAACCCTTTGAGGTTGACGTTACGTAATACGTACTAAGTAGGTACTCTCACATCATTTTCTTACCTGTAAAACTAATCGTTAAAAAGCAAAATAATACATTGATAAATTATGATTTTATACAAAAAAATTTAGTCTTCCAACAAAAAAAAATTATTCTCAATATTAAAGTCATAAATTTTTCAATCAAGAGGAAAAAAATCACGTGTAACGCGAAAAAAACGATAAATTACTTTTGAATTTAACTTCAACGTCGAATAACTTTGAAAGGAGTGAATTTAATTGAAAATATTAAGAGACCTTTTTTTTAGAGTATTAAATTTCCTTTAAGAATAAGTATTTTAAATTGTAAAAATATTGATATTTATGGTAGCTACAAAAATCCAAATTCGAAACGCAAAATTGAAAAACTAAATCTTTGTTTATGGCATGATTACAAGGAAACGGCTTGTTTTACCGTAATTTACTAAGATAACTTTTTTTAGGAAATTTAATTTCCTATAAGAATCCATATCGCTAAAATTTTTCAGATTGATAATTAACAAGTTTTGAGTAAAAAATGCGATTACTGTTGAAAAATCATTAGTCGTAACGATACACCCCTTAATATTATTATTAAGGACTCAAACTTTCACAATAATTTTTTTTTATCATCATGAATGATATTTTCACAGTATCGATAGAAAAAAAAAATAGTCGGTTTTTTTGGCCCAGTCTACAAGACATACCTATATTAAATTACTGGACTCCTTGGCTCACGCCTCTCATTTTACTCAATTACCTATTCTACTTGATTGAAATAAAATAAAAAAGAAACTTGGTTGAAACTAAAAAAAAATACATAAGTGTTTATCTTCCTTTACCTTGCCTATTATCTAGGTATATATATCTACTACATAAATACATGTATATTGTGTATTTATATTTAGTTTTTAAAATATACTTAATTTATATTTAGTTTTTAAATATAATTTGTTGGTTTATCTCATAATGACACGCCATTCATAGCAATTACCTAAAGTATTTGCAAGCAAGTAGGTACGTTACGCCTGGTTTACAAAGTGAGAGGTCGCTCCGTAGGTTAAGGACATTTGGATTTGCAATAATATTAACTATTTTATATTTGATATTAAACCTTTTAGTACTTAAAGTACATAGAGCGTTATTTTTTATTAAAATTTAAACTTTTCACTTCTTAGGGGCCATCCGTAAATTACGTCCACAGAACAATATACTCCTAACGGAGATTACGTTACATGTTAAGGGGGGAGGGAGAGGGTCGACGAAGTGTGACATTATGTGACAAGGGGTATCCGAAACTTTGTGATATCACATTTTTTTTTAAATATATTTTTCTATCTAAGCATTACAACACTAAACTTAAAAAGCTACCTGTATAAATAAAAAACTAATCGAATCAGATTATTATTGCAATATAAATTGTAAAATATGTGACCATTACACTAGGTAGAGGATGGGGGGGGGGGTCTCACAAATGTGACCAGCTGTAACAAGGACGGGGGAGGGGTAAAAATTAACATTAATTTCGTGTGACGTAATTTATGGATGACCCCTTAAATACTAATAAAATAGTTGACATATTCTATATTTCCAAATATTTGACTATGCTCAAAGGTTTATCTAATTTAGGCTAATAGCTGTTATCTATTTAAAAATATTGGGACGAAGAGGCAGCACTTTTTCGTACTTGTTTCGCTGTCGAGATACCTAAAATTTTTATCTAAGTATATATTTTGAAAAAAAAATCGTTACGAAGTTAGTATTAAATTAAATTTAAACAGTAACAGAATTTTATGTGTAAGATTTAAGACTCTATACTCACCCACTAGCCTGGCAGTGGTGAGGTAGCCCCTTCAGGCTGTTGTTTCTGTAGATGTTATTTGAAAGAAAAATAACGGAACAGTTCGAATACTTTCCATCAGCAGGTGTTGTATTTTATGAGAATATTTATAACATTGTTATAGAATTAATTTATCTTAAAAAATGTTTATTTAGTATTCGTTTATTAAAATGTGCTGTTGATTTGATTAATTTACGTGCATGCAAGTCTAATTCACCCTTTTCTTTCTACTTTCATATAACGTAGGTTCGAATATTTCCTATCTAACAAATCATGCTATACGTTATACGTACAATTCTGTTATTATAACCAGCATGTGACATCTAACAAACTAATAATAATATTAATAAAGAACTCATATTAGTTATAAAATTCGGAGGGAAAGAAATAATTAATTTAATTAATTAGCATTTTTAGTATTTAAAATAAAACGAAATATAAAGTATTAGAAACTACGATATTTTTTTTTAAGTTTTTCAGCCACTGTAGCAGCGGCGACCTAAACCGTCAATCTGGATAGAGCAAAATTTTTTCCCATCGCTTTTTAGATTAGTTTTCGTATCGCATAAACTGTTTTCTCGGCTAGAAAACACTATTATGCCCTGTTGTCTGAAGTAACTCTTACCCTAGCCGCGTGCTTCTTAAAAGGGGCTATAAATCATTTTGTATTTTCACGCCCTTGCCACCTACCGCCAAGAACAACCCCTAGTCTTGCTCTACCCCAAAACCGACGTAGATTGTTTGTGTTTTGTGCGATGACCTAAACTATACTAAACATCAATAAATGCGTGTGCATGCGAGACGTTGCAAGACTCTGCTACCAAGTAATCACAATGGTAGTAAGACGTTTAGCTAATCTTTCGCCGTTTACGAACTGCCTGGCAGGAAAGCAAATGGTTATTCTTCAATAGAGGCCCGTCCCAAGTCGAAAATATTTTAATAATGTCAGATATGTGTGTTATGTATGAACTTATTTACAACTCTAGGTAGTAAGGTTAAAAAACAGGTACCTAAGTAGGTAATTTATAAGGTGCACTGGCTTATTGCTTATTGGAGGGCTTTTTACACTCATTCAATTTAATGATTGGGATCAAATTTAATAATTTTAGACAACTAGAAGCAAGTAGAAATGCAGAAGCGAGCAATGTAGTTGAATCAATAAGCAGTAGTAGCGCATCAATTAACACAACCACTAATCCGACCCTACTAGCAACTACCAACCTGGATATTAACAAAACTCCTACCAATATGAACCCCATAACAACAACGCCGACGCCTATCTCTTTACCTAGCACAACTACCAGCACAATCCCCGCTACAAGTATAAATACAAAACCTATTACAAGCACTAGTACGACTAGTACTACTAAGAGCACAAAAGCAAGTCCTACTACTAGTATGACAACTAGTACTACTACTAGCACGACACCTAGTACTACTACTAGCACGAATCCTAGTACTACTACTAGCACGACGCCTAGTACTACTACTAGTACGATGTCTAGTACTACTACTAGCACGACGCTTAGTACTACTACTAGCACGACGCTTAGTACTACTACTAGCACGACGCCTAGTACTACTACTAGCACGAAACCTAGTACTATTACTAGTACATCGTCTAGTACTACTACTAGCATGACGCCTAGTACTACTACTAGTACGATATCCAGTACTACTACTAGCACAACACCTACTAGTAGTAGTACCACGTCAAGTACTACTACTAGCACGACGCCTCGTACTACTACTAGTACAACACCTAGTATTACTACTACTAAAATAACGCCTACTACTACTAGTGTGGCGTCTAGTACGACCACTAGCACGACGCCTAGTACTATTACTACCACAACCCCTAGAGTAAAAGTTAGCACAATCCCTAGTATATCTAGCAGCACTATCCTTAGTTCTTCGAGCACCTCAACGAGCACAGCCCCTAGTACAACCACTGCTGAAACTCTTAGTACCACCAGTAGTACGACCACAAGCACAACAAGTACCACTACTACTACAACAACTCCAAGTACCACCAGCTCTACGACCACGACGACAACCACTCCAAAACCTACCACCACAACGACTACAGAGCCACCGCGACCCTTCCTGCAGATATTCCCGATTCAGACCACTCCACAAGCCGCACCAGCTAAAATAGGTAAGACATTTTTGTGACTGCTCTGCTCACGGATTACAGAGTGAAAGTGGAAATGGGACATGCCAAAAATTTGACGAGTATTATCAAACTCACAAAAATAAAAAGATATACTTAATTTACAATTTAGAAATAACATTGTTATTAGTCCTTTTTATTTTCAAACGATATTTATAAAAACTAGATTTAGATTTTCTTGCTTACTAAATTAAAATCTGTAAAGAACTAACTGCGTTTTGCAGCCCACCGCATCATAAAAGCTTTTGGTAAATCCTACGGGAATAACTCTACTCAAGTAAAAACCGAACTGATAAAATGTGAATACCAATGCCAAATTGTGACGCGTGCCGTGACAACATCGCATTTCCACTTATATTTTGTTTTCCGTGGTTCTGTCCAAAATACATGTTGGTCAAACCCATGAAGTATTTATTAGGCTTCATGGTCAAACCTTATTTAGTGTGTAACACGAACAGGCATATAAATAAAAAACTAGCACTGCATATACGTAAGTCCGTCGAAAGGAGATGGTCACTGTAAAGCCCAAGAACGGAATGTAATAAAGCGAAAACGATGCATTAACACAATATATTTAGCGTGGGCACATGAAAGATGCGAATCACTTTGCCGATTGCGACATATTCTCGTCAGTTTGCCGACCGGTTGGTCGGCCAGACCCTAACTGCACAATAGAATACATGGGGCACACTAAAAGTTTTGCACTTGTAGCTAATAGGAACTATTTGAATTTCGAAGGTTATATTTTTAAAATGTTGCAACTTTCTTAGTAATAAAAAAAAACAATTGGCGAGAAATGATTTGTCAATTGTTTTTTTTTATCACACATCAAAGTTCTACGTACGCAACGAAAATGGAATTGAGTCGAAAAGATTTTAGAGCGATGATTTTTTATGATATTAAAAGTTCTCTTTCTCCGCAAGACTGTGCCGCTCGTCTTCAAAATGCTTTTGGAAGAGAAGCACTTTGTTTGAGCACCGTAAAGCCATGGTTTGCTAAATTTGAGAGAGGTCGAGTTTCTTTACATGACGAATTTCGTGAAGGGCGGCCTTCAACTGCCGTCAACGAAAATAATGTGGCTACTGTTAAGCGGTTAATTGAAGAAAACCCCCGGATTGTCTATGAGACATTTCGAGGACTATTGGGGACTGAAATGAGCCAAATTCAGAAAATTTTACACGAAGAATTGAAAGTCCGGAAACTTTGTTGTCGTCGGATCCCTCATGAACTGACAACGGAGCAGAAGCGGGCTCGCGTGGGATGGTGCTCACAGATGCACAGATGGTGGTACTACCACCTACTTTACTAGGTGGTAGAGTTCTGCACTATCTCGCCCGGGTCTGGTACCACCGCCTTACCTATTCCTGCCGCAATAGCGTCAGTGCTTGTCGCTGTCGTGTTCCGGTGTGGAGGGTAAGGTAGCCGGTAAACTTATGCATGTGGCATTAGACCTCGCAACGAGATAGCAACGCACCATTAACATCTTTGGTGTCTATAGGCGATGTTTGACTCTTTCCTTCAGGAGACCCATCTGCTTGTTTGCTATCTTATGATATAAAAAAAAATACGACCACGGACATTCTAATGCTGTTTATGACATTGTCACAGAAGATGAAACGTGGATTTATTGTTTTGAACCTGAAAAAAAAGCAATTTTGTGAGTGGGTGTTTGAAAATGAGAACAGGCCAACAAAAGTGAGACAGTTGAGAAACGTTGGTAAAGAAGTGATCGCGTTTTTAATGGTGGGATACCGAGTGGTTGTAACGTTAGACCGTCAACCTCTACGGAGAGTAGAGAGAGAGGGTCCAAGTCACAAGATAAACTGTCACCAGATTCCTGAAGTTCGAGAAGCTTGGCACAAGCACGTGGCACAAGGGGAAAGGTTAAATGAAATGCAGTACAAAATATTATACTTCTGACATTCAGAAGACAAAGTCCGGCACTAAATATTTATTGGACCCCCCGGGTCAAGTGTAGAAGTCGGAGTCGCGCTGGTGTACATGTACGTGGGGGAATACGAGGAACTTGACACGTAGTACTGGCACGGAGTACGGGCACCTAGTACAGGACGTAGTACAGGATGTAGTACAGGACGTAGTACAGGACGTAGTAAAGGATGTAGTACAGGACGTAGTACAGGAGGTAGTACAGTACAGGAAGCACGTAGAAGGGCGCACGCTCAGGCATGCGCGTGGAAGGACGCGCGCTTAACTGGCACGCACGTCGAGGGGCGCGCGTTCAACTGGCACGCACACAGAAGGGCGCGCGCTCAGTAGACAGCGTGCGTAGAAGGGCGCACGCAGTAGACACAGCGTGCGTAGAAGGGCGCACGCTCAGGCACGCGCTCAGCTGGGACGCACGTCGAGGGGCGCGCGCTCAGGCGCGCGCGTAAAGGACGTCTTGATGGCTTTGGTCCGAACTGTCCCGGCTCTGGACCAACAGAGAAGGCTCCAGAGACTACAACTTCAAGACTTCTTCAAGATTTCTTCCTGATACTTTTAGTTACAAGTTCCCGGCGATGACTGCCTCGATGATGGCCGATTTGGGTATTTATAGGCCCAAGGATGGAACAATGTCGAAACTTAAAGATATTTGAATTATATTTTGCTATATTAGGGGTACATTTATTAGAAACTCATTAGAAGGCAAAATTAATTTTTAAGAAAATAATTTTGACATACATTATGTCATGTCAAAATTATGAAAACCAAAATAATGGAAAATATAAGTAAAAACAATAATACAGCAAGAAATAGAAATAAAAACATAACAAAACATTGTACTTTACAAAGGAAAAAATGTAAGTAGCCATATAATTCTCGTAAGACAAATTCAAAATACAGAAACATAAACATAAAAGTTAGGAATCACTACATGGTATCCTACCATTTGTTTACCCAGGGTGTTAGAAAAAGTTCGCGAAAGGTGACCCAAAAGCCGCATTCTCCTACACCATGATAACGCTTCTTCACACACGGCTAACAAAACAAAGTCATTTTTAGCTTCCGAAAAAGTACATCTCGTCACTCATCCTGAGCATAGCCTCGACCTAGCACCCTGTGATTTCTGTATTTTCCCCAAAATCAAAGATTTGATGAGAGGTTTTACTTTTACCAACTCCGCAGAGGCTAGGCTCCGGAGAGTGATAGCGTTCAATCAGCACGTAGAAAACATGTCTTCAGATCTGTGGTCTTCCTGTTTTAAAAAATAGTTCGATCGTATGAAAAAATGTTTAAAATGTAAAGGAGATTATTTTGAAAAACAATAAACATAATATTTTGGTTATAACATGTTGTTTTTTTAAGTTACGCAAAACTTATAGTTTGACTTACGTAATAAAAATAATGTAGTATTATTTATTCTATTGTGCTAACTGGGCCGCCAGGGCCGCATTATTTAAAGGGCATAATAATAGCAAATGCATTAGGATCTCGCATCCTCTTGGGTACCCACGCCCAAAGAAAACGTAACTTGTCTGAATGCTTTAATTCTCGTGAGTAAGAGATTTAAGTTTTAACTATGTAGAAAACCCCTGGTTAGAATACAATAGAGTACCTAATTAATTCCTCAGACTATCAGTAATCGTTCAGAGATCTCGAAGTCATAGTCAATGTAGTTCCAAATCTAAATGCATTATGAATGTACAATGTACAATTGGAGTGGGTATGTAGTGCATGTATTAATTAATTATATATCAACTCTATTTCACTCTCTTATGGTTGATAGTTACTGCTTGGCATGAAAAAAGGCATTATGAGCACCATTATTTGGTTGTCATTTTTATTATATCCAAACCATTTAACTTCATTATTTTATGTATTAACGAAATTACGATTTCAAATCTTATTGACAGAGCAATATCTGGGGACATGGTGCCCCCTCTACAAAAAGCCAAGGCTAGCTGTGCGAGGGCACTACTAGCACTACCTACCTTATCTCAAATTACTTCGTCATTTTTTTTAACCCTCATAACTTGTTTTTGGATAATATTAGGTAAACAAATATCCTGTCAACACTATTATTAGCACATATGAAACCTAGCCATAAAGTTAAAGTATAAGTGTTACACTTATACTTTAGATTTTATTGATCTCCAAAAAACACGATTTCCTCACTGACTCACTGACTTATCACCAAAATTGTTAGGGTATTTCCTGAAGTTCTAGAAAACTGAAATTTAATATGTAAGCTAGTATTAGTAGGTGTACACAAACAACAAAATAAATATATAAAACTTGGAACTTTTACCCCCCAACCCCTTAAAATATGGGATTATTAAAATATTTTAGTAAGCAACTTAAAAAGAAGTGAAATCCCACCAAAAACGTTTTCATGTAAAATCTTGCTGCGACAAAACTGTGGCTTTTCAATTAAAATGTTATCAGATCTCATGTAGAACCAAGCTTCTAACTCTGCACGTCCTCGCTCTACAAGCCCTAACTTCAAAACGCTACACCTTAGTAAAAATATGTGTCTGGCCGTTTCGTTATTACAAAAATTATTGTATTTAACAGAAAATTAATGAACCGCAAATAAATATTTACCTTACGCCCATGTGAAGGTAGCGATAACTTTTTGATAGTGCGACACATAGTCCTGTCGTGGCAACCTTTTACATGAAAATATTTTTGGTGACATTTGTCTCCAACAAAATAGATGAATAGGTATAATAGGTAATTCAGTCATACATTATTATTCATATAAAGACATTACAATAGTCACCAATGGTCGCATTATCAGATCAAATCATAGTTCATCAAATAATCGATTTCTTCATACGGTATATTTTTTATACGAGTTATTTTATTAAAAAGTGACATCATTTGTTAAATAACAAAAAAAATGTACAAATTAGAAAAAAAGGACTTTATTAAATAACAAAAAAATGTACCTACAAGTTAGAAAAATGTGAAGGGGCTCCGAGACAAAAGAAAAAGCAAATTGCACAAAATACTGCCCGACAGATTTTTGATTAAAAAAATCTGACAGGTAGTGTTCACAGAATGGTTCAGTGTTCTTTTGAATTTAGCTTTATGCTAACTAAAAAAAATCTGCAATGACCAAAACAGGTGGAAATTTGATGGAGAAAGGTCAGGGCTATACGGAGGATGTATCAACACATCCCAGACAAGCTCTCAATTTTTGCTGCGTGGCTTTAGATGAGTGTGGTCTGGCATTGTCATGGTGGAACCACGCCCACCCTATTCACCAGATCCGGCAGGTTTTTCTCAATAGCTTTTTTTAACGTCATCAGTTGCTGGCAGTAGAAGTCAGAATCGATAGTTTTACCCGGTGGCAAAAGCTCATAGTGGACGATTCCTTTCCAATCCCACCATACACATAGCATCACTTTGTTCCGAGTTAGGCTGGGCTTTGCCACGGTCTGTGGGGCTTGTCCATGTCTCGACCATGATCTTTTTCGCACATTCTTATCGTAAGTAACCCATTTTTCATCACCGGTAATTAACTGTTTAAGAAATAGTTCGGAATTGTTACGTTTCAACTAAGAATCGCAAATGGAAAATTGCAGTGAGATCATGTGGTACCCAAATGTCATGTTTTTTCTTGTACCCAGACTTTCGTAAATGACGTAAAACTATTTTATGATCAACATCCAGTTCTTCAGCAATGTCGTAGCTACTAATATATCGATCTTGCTCCACTTTCTCAAAGATGGCACCGGTGAATGATTTTATCTGTGACAGGACGTCCAGAGCGAACCTCATCTTTCCAGTTTCCAGACTTGAAACGTTTGAACCACATTTGTGCTACTCTTATTGATACCGCATGAGGTCCGTAAACCACACAAATTTTATTCTCGGCGTTCGTCGCATTTTTACCTTTTTTGTAATAAAACTTTAAAATGTACCGAATTTCTTCGTCACACACATTGTCACATAGGTACGTTCATTTTGCTTGCTTGAAAAACAATTGAAGAATGGCGGGAATAGTTTTTTTATTGCATCTTCAGAATGTCACATTTAATGGTATTAAAACTAGCCAGTTACATTCAGTACAGCCAAAGAGGTTTGATTACTAAAAATACTTGAGATTTTGTACAAATACCCTATCTAAATTCTATGTGTTAACATTTAGCTATTCGCCTTTGTTTGGCCAACATGTATTTCGCACTTAACAATTAACATTTACATGATTAATATAGGTAGTACCAGAGACGTTCATACTAGAGTATATTGTACCCAGGAAACTTATATACGATAAAAGGAATTTTACGAAGCAATATTTGAAAAATAAAAATGTACTTTATTTCATTAGCAATAAAGTTGACATTTGTTTCTTACTTAACAGAGGGTAAAAACGTTCTGAGCAAGACAACGACAAGAGTAGATGTTGTCCCTTTCTTGCAATTGCCAGTGTAAATAAAACTATCTGATGGTAGATTTTTATATATTCGGTAATCGTTAAATCCCTTTTATTCATACATGTCGATAAATACATTAGCATAAAATGTATTGTAATTAACATAGTGAGTTCTTAAATGTACTTATTTTAATTATTACCTAATTACTTTTGCAATGCAAAGCTGTTTCTCAAATTAGTAAAATTACTTAGTAGTAATTTGCAAACTACGCATGGCCGCACTTATATATGGCGGTTGGCGCTTTATTTTGTAGAAATACCCGTAATGTCCATACGCGCTTCAAAATCGTTCCGAAGAGTACCACGACATGGATGGAGTGTGTCTCTTTCTACTAAATAAAGCGCCAATCGCCATATATAAGTGCGGCCATGCGTAGTTTGCAAATTACTACTAAGTAATTCTACTAATTTGAGAAACAGTTTTTGCATTGCGTAAGTAATTACGTAATAATTAAAATAAGCACATTTTAGAACTCACTATGTTAATTACAATACATTTTATGCTAATTTATTTATCGACGACATGTATGAATAAAATGGATTTAACGATTACCGAATATGTAAAAATCTACCATCTGGATAGTTTTATTTACACTGGCAAGAAAGGGACAACATCCACTCCCTTGTGGAAAAATTTCTCGGATAAAAGTAGGTAAATAACTTACAAAGTGAAAGTAACAGTTTATGAATGTTTATTTTTATTTAAAAAGTCGAAAAAAGTCTTACAAAGTCGGAAAAACTCTGAATTTGATATAAAAATTCGGAGTAATTCCAAAATTTCGGACTCTTCCAGAAGAGTTATTCAGTGTTAATAAATCTTTCTGCCGTGCAACGTTTATGGGTACTAAAAGAAATATATTAAAAGTTATTAATACTACGAAAGTGTAATAAAGGGGAAAAAAATATAACTAATACTTCCCCGGTTTTCCGTTTAAGAATTTGAAACTTTCTTCTTTGTTTAAAAAAAGGTTACCGTTACTGTCGATCAATATTATAAACTTTGTTTCTTCAATTTTTGATAATTATTATTAAAATCTATTATATCACAACGTTATTTGCCAATTTTTATTTTATTGTACTTTTATTACATAAATATATTTATAAATTAAGTAAAAATTAAAACAGCTGATCTAATTAGCTTTTGACAGGTTGAGTCAGTGTTGCCAGAGAAAAAGTCAATCTTTCGTCCTTAAGAGCATGTGTCAGAGGCCTAGTAGCATATCAAAGCAGTCAAGAATAACGACGTTAATAAGTCGGCGATTGCTAAACATCTACAGCTGTAGTCGGGCCGTAATCACTGGATGGAATTTCATAGGCCACGCGTATTTTCGACAGAACGCCATATTACATTCCACGGCTAGTGAAAGAAGCCATTGAAATCAAAAAACATCCAAATTTCAACCGGGAAGACGCACGTAGTACGTCCTTGATAAGTTTTCTTGGCACGTATTGATTTTTGAAAAGCTGTATATTTTGGAAACGATGATCGATTTGATCTTTCAAATGGCATTCAACTCAATTTAAATATTGCTTTAGCTAAAAAATCGGTAGGTTCAAAAATTTCGAAGCAATGTCAAAAAAACATTTTCGTCTATGATAGATCCCAAACAAATTTACCGATTTTTATCCAATTAACGGTACTTGGCGCAGTTTTTAAAGGAGAAACGATGATAAGATTTTGAAGTCAATCGGTATATTAGCCTGAAAGTTATTTCCAAAATATTAAGTAACTTTGCTAAAGAAAACGTAATTTTAATATTTGAAAAGTTGTAACCTTTGAAAATAAGGTTCGGTTTTGATTTTTAAAAGGGCATTCGACGTAATTTTTATAGTATTAAAATATCGTAGAATACCAAAAAATAATTGGTTGAATTATTTCGAAGTTATGTCGAAAAAACACTTTTTTCAAAATTTTCGTCAACGATTACTTCCAAACGAATAAACTGATTTTGAGGAAATTTATGCATTAGATGTATTTTTTTGAGGAATAGTTTTTGTACTCAATCGGTACATTAATCTGGAAGTTATTAAAAAAAAAATTGTTTCGTCACAATTTGTTTAGGGTATTTTCAAAATTTCTCAAAATCTCTTAGGCCCATTTGGTACAAAATTTCAGGAAGTATAAGTTGAGCGGAATCCAATCGAATGCCACCAACCGCGTTTCAATCGGTCCAGGCGTTCAAAACTTATGAGTTGTTGACACACACACACACTCACACACACACACTCACACACACACACTCACACACACACATACATACAGACATACTGACGTCATCGCGAAAATAGTCGAAAATGGTTCCTAAGCCCACAAAACGCGGACATATGGTGAAAACTCCATTTCCATCCAAACGAGTAATTCATGTATTATTGAATTGTTTCTCCAAAACAGCTCTATTGGTTTTAATGAAATGTTGTAATTAGATAGTCTTTTACTAAGGTAATTGACCGTACTATGAAAAATTATCTATACATACAATAAAATCGTAGGAAAGTCAAAACTGTACTGAATTTTTTTTAAAAGAATACTTGGGGGTGACCTACAATCGATATCGAAGCCAAAAATATAGTTTTTAGAATTTATGTCTGTCTGTTTGTCTGTATGTATGTCCGGGGTAAACTCAAAAAGTACTACATGGATTTATTTCAAATTTTGCATGACTATTACTAACAGGTCGGGTCAACATATAGGCTACATATTATCAAGCTGTCACCTACGGGGGAGGTGCTGTGCGGAGTAAACGAAGTCCGCGCGGACGAAGTCTTGGGCAACAGCCAGTATAATTATGGCGAGCGAAGCGAGCCCTACACTAGGCGACTTTCTATGCACTTTTGTGGTACATTTTCCTGAAAAAGTATCCCACTTTAAGGTTTGGGTTTTGACGTGGTGGTTTAAATTCATGTCTAGATATATTATCTACCATTAAAATGCTATTTCATAAACATTAAAAAAATAGAAAATACATTTTGTATTAGAATTTTATTACTGCTAACGCCATCTATTATAAAAATAAATAAATAATAATAATAAATAAATATTCACGGGACAAACTACACTTACTGATCTAACCCCAAAGTAAGCAAATATTTGCTTGTGTTATGGGTGTTAGTCAACGATACTAATACATAGAAATACATAATATATAAATACCAGAATATATATAATAAACACCTAAACCCAGAAATACAAACATTTACGCTCATCACACAAATGCTTGTCCCCGTCGGGGATCGAACCCGAGCCCCGTTGATTGCGTAGTCAGGGTCGCTAACCACTCGACCAACGGGAGGGTCAAATAACGAGTAAAAATGCTACAAAGCTACACTAGGCGACGATCTGTGCCCTTTAGTGGTACATTTTACTAAAAAAATATCGCACTTTTAGGTTTAAGCTTTGGCGTGGTAGTTTTATTTTGTTTAATTCATTTTCATTCACTCCAGTTTAATACAATATTAATCTATTAAAACACTTGTACTTTTTAACTTCCCACTACGTATGTAGATAGGAAGGTTACTGATTTTGCTCCGATTTTCAAAAATGGAGTTTTCACCATATGTCCGCGTTTTGTGGGCTTAGGAACCATTTTCGACTATTTTCGCGATGACGTCAGTATGTCTGTATGTATGTGTGTGTGTGAGTGTGTGTGTGTGAGTGTGTGTGTGTCAACAACTCATAAGTTTTGAACGCCTGGACCGATTGAAACGCGGTTGGTGGCATTCGATTGGATTCCGCTCAACTTATACTTCCTGAAATTTTGTACCAAATGGTAGGCCCATTTGGTAGGCCGATTTTCAAAAATGGAGTTTTCACCATATGTCCGCGTTTTGTGGGCTTAGGAACCATTTTCGACTATTTTCGCGATGACGTCAGTATGTCTGTATGTATGTGTGTGTGTGAGTGTGTGTGTGTGAGTGTGTGTGTGTGTCAACAACTCATAAGTTTTGAACGCCTGGACCGATTGAAACGCGGTTGGTGGCATTCGATTGGATTCCGCTCAACTTATACTTCCTGAAATTTTGTACCAAATGGGCCTAAGAGATTTTGAGAAATTTTGAAAATACCCTAAACAAATTGTGACGAAACTATTTTTTTTTTAATAACTTCCAGATTAATGTACCGATTGAGTACAAAAACTATTCCTCAAAAAAATACATCTAATGCATAAATTGCCTCAAAATCAGTTTATTCGTTTGGAAGTAATCGTTGACGAAAATTTTGAAAAAAGTGTTTTTTCGACATAACTTCGAAATAATTCAACCAATTATTTTTTGGTATTCTACGATATTTTAATACTATAAAAATTACGTCGAATGCCCTTTTAAAAATCAAAACCGAACCTTATTTTCAAAGGTTACAACTTTTCAAATATTAAAATTACGTTTTCTTTAGCAAAGTTACTTAATATTTTGGAAATAACTTTCAGGCTAATATACCGATTGACTTCAAAATCTTATCATCGTTTCTCCTTTAAAAACTGCGCCAAGTACCGTTAATTGGATAAAAATCGGTAAATTTGTTTGGGATCTATCATAGACGAAAATGTTTTTTTGACATTGCTTCGAAATTTTTGAACCTACCGATTTTTTAGCTAAAGCAATATTTAAATTGAGTTGAATGCCATTTGAAAGATCAAATCGATCATCGTTTCCAAAATATACAGCTTTTCAAAAATCAATACGTGCCAAGAAAACTTATCAAGGACGTACTACGTGCGTCTTCCCGGTTGAAATTTGGATGTTTTTTGATTTCAATGGCTTCTTTCACTAGTCGTGGAATGTAATATGGCGTTCTGTCGAAAATACGCGTGGCCTATGAAATTCCATCCAGTGATTACGGCCCGACTACAGCTGTAGATGTTTAGCAATCGCCGACTTATTAACGTCGTTATTCTTGACTGCTTTGATATGCTACTAGGCCTCTGACACATGCTCTTAAGGACGAAAGATTGACTTTTTCTCTGGCAACACTGACTCAACCTGTCAAAAGCTAATTAGATCAGCTGTTTTAATTTTTACTTAATTTATAAATATATTTATGTAATAAAAGTACAATAAAATAAAAATTGGCAAATAACGTTGTGATATAATAGATTTTAATAATAATTATCAAAAATTGAAGAAACAAAGTTTATAATATTGATCGACAGTAACGGTAACCTTTTTTTAAACAAAGAAGAAAGTTTCAAATTCTTAAACGGAAAACCGGGGAAGTATTAGTTATATTTTTTTCCCCTTTATTACACTTTCGTAGTATTAATAACTTTTAATATATTTCTTTTAGTACCCATAAACGTTGCACGGCAGAAAGATTTATTAACACTGAATAACTCTTCTGGAAGAGTCCGAAATTTTGGAATTACTCCGAATTTTTATATCAAATTCAGAGTTTTTCCGACTTTGTAAGACTTTTTTCGACTTTTTAAATAAAAATAAACATTCATAAACTGTTACTTTCACTTTGTAAGTTATTTACCTACTTTTATCCGAGAAATTTTTCCACAAGGGCTCTTGTCGTTGTCTTGCTCAGAACGTTTTCCCCCTCTGTTATGTAAGATACAAATGTCAACTTTATTAGTTACGAAATAAAGTACATTTTTATTTTTCAAATATTGCTTCGTAACAATTCCAGTTGTAGTATATAAGTTCCTTGGTAGAAAGAGACACACTCCACCCATGTCGTGGTACTCATACACTTCGGAACGATTTTGAAGCGCGTGTGAACATTCCGGGTAGAATGTAACTTCCTTGATTGTACCTAAATAAATTATTATTATTTTATTTTATCTATGATAGTACTCTACACGCGATTTAATTTTGCAAATCAGATTTTATATGTGTTCACCACGTTCGTCGGATAATTTACTTACTTCTACTTAAACAGTAGATAATTTATGAAAGCAGAAATCATATTATATCAAAATTTAATTTAATTTAATTCCTGTATAATAATAAAAAATGAATATAACACTAGACTAACTACACGAATTAATCTCGCATCAAAATAAGAAAATTATTTCCTTTGTTATGTATCAGATATATTTACATAGAAACATGTACCTAAAACATAATTCCCCGTGTTGGTCTAGGCCCCCTTTGAAAAATAAACCACCCTCCGTTCAGCCAGGCAGTTCGAAAGAGGCGAAGGCTTGGCTATCCAAGTTATTACCATCGTGGCTACTAGACGGTAGAGTATCTGCATTATCTCGCCCTGATCTGGTACCACCGCCTTACATATTCTTGCCATAATAATGTCATTACTTGTCACTGTCATGTTTCGGTTTAGAGGGTAAGGTAGCCGGTACACTTGTGCATGTTGCATCAAGATACTGCCACAAGGATAGCAACCTTTTTCTATCTATAGGTGATGGTTGTCTCTTTCGATCAACATAGACATCTGCTAGTTTACTATAATATATAAAAAAATTCAAACTTTCACACCTAACTAAATCAAATTTACAATATATTAGAGTTATTTTTATTAAAAAAAAAGTTACATTAAATGGTCACAACTTGTGCGACGACCACAACCGGCATTTCTAACTCTTTATATTCAGTGCTTTTACGCTTCTTACTGTTAAAGACACCAAATTGATGACTGCCTTTAAAACCCTGGTTTGATTTTTAATTACCATGAGTTAAAAAATATGATATGAAAATTGTTCAACCGGGTTGGTAAACTGTCAATTATGCAAAGTGGATAAAAAATAAAAACCTACTTATTCTAAAACACTTAGGTACCTACTTTTTATCTCAATAACTTAAATGTCGAACACCAAGTGTCGACAAAAGTACCTAATATTTTAGTTACAACCTGTTACATGTCTCTTACATTTCTTACATCTTGTTGAATGACTTGACAGGTAAATCACAGAAACTGGTTTGTCCTAAGAATCCACTACCGGTTGTTCTATTTCCGATACCCTGCGAGACTAACGCCCAGTGCCGGATAAGCAGTGGACCAGGACAAGTCTGCTGCCAAAGACAATGCGTCAAAGGAGTACCAGCGCCGAGGCCTTCTGTTAAAGAACAAACCCATCAACGTAAAGTATTTTCCTTTAATTTTAATACTTGACTATAAAAAAAACCACGCGTAGGTATAGTGTGCGAAGGCCAAAAACAGACAACTAAGAATTGCAAGCATCTGATAACAGAGGAGAGATTTGGGAAGGAAGCCTAGACCATATGTGGACACCTATGAGCGTACCCGGGTTCTGTACCAGGGGGATGGGAGCAAATAAGTTAATACTAACCGACCGAAACTGGATTTTAAGCCTAAACCATATCTGAAAATTCAGCTTCTGTTCTTCTGTTCTGTTTTTATTGACAACAGTAGATAGTTAGTAGGGAGGAAAGCCAATTCCAGAGAGGGAGCAGTACCCCACTCTGCACCCCCTCCCCCCCCTTTGGTACACCCATGTGGACACCTATAGGCTGCTAAAATCATAACAATGATGATTGTCTGACTGCACAAAAAAAAGAAAAATAGTTTACCTCTTGTATAGTTATGTACCTACTCTAGAGGATCGAGATCACTGAGACGCGCCGCAATGGGCCGAGACGAGCCGGATCGCAATGCAGTGCATTTCCATATTTCTGTCCAAATGTTATTCTCCTATATGTAATCGCCACTGGGGTCTAGTGGTCCGGTGTCGGTGTTAAACGTATGAGGTCCCGGGTTAGATTCGGACAATTCAAATGTGTTTTTTCAGTTTTTTGATAAAAACAACTTATAATACTGAAAACTGGGAATAAGAGCGAAAAATAAAATAGTACTCACTCCATCGTCACCCCTCTAGTTAAGCCACTCATACCTACTAAGTGCTTGACAACAGAATTACAGATGACTATATTCAATCGATCGAAAGATAAGTAGGTAGGTACTTAAATAATTTAACTTAACACTAATTACAGCACTCCTCGGCGTCATACCCCGCGAATGTCCTGCAGCACCACTAGGAGAGCTCCTATTTGACGTTCAATCATGCAAGACAGACGCTGATTGCTGGCCTCGAGTGTGTTGTCCAGACGGTACTCGGTCTTACTGCCGGACAGCTAGGGCTAGACTAGATCTCGTCCCAGGAGCAAATAGGATTGATAGACGTAAGTATTTAGACTTTAATTTTAGACATCCCTGATCCCTATTCAAGTACCTACTCACGATTCCTTTACATCGCAGATTGAATATAAAGAATAAATCAATAAAATAATATTCACGGGACAAATTACACTTACTGATCTAACCCCAAAGTAAGCAAATTATTTGCTTGTGTTATGGGTGTTAGTCAACGATTTTAATATATAGAAATACATATATAAATACTGGAATATATTTAATAAACACCCTAACCCAGAAATACAAAAAAATTATGCTCATCACACAAATGCTTGTCCCCGTCGGGAATCGAACCCGATCCCGGCACAGCGGGCGAGCGCGGCGGGGCGATCCTAAGAATATCTCTATAGATAGATAAATAGAAATCTCTATTGGCGCATATGCCAGCCATCCTTTAGGACACACAAGCAATTTTAGTTACAAAATAAATGGATATCCGGAAGAAATAATGCTTCCTAGGGTTATCACTTCTACTAGATAATACATTATTATGGACTCATCTAATAATATTCACCGTATTGGTCCAAGGCCCCCGAGTCATGAGGAATAGACCATCTGCCATTCTAACAGGCAGTTCGTAAAAAGCTAACGATTGGCTTTACGTGTCACTATCGTGACGAATAGGTTCTGCAACGTCTCGCCCGGGTATTTTGTACCACCGGAGGTAAGGTAGCCAGTAGACTTGCATTGCAGTCGATTTAAAAAAATATCCTTGAGCGTACCTATTTATATACACTGCAAGTAGTGTTGTCATCTCTCCGGGTTTCCCCGAATTTGTTGTGTGTTGCCGAAGTTCGGGTTTTAATTCAAATCACGCGCACGCTCGTGATAATAACAGTTCCTTAATTTTAAAAGATTCTGTTTTTTGTTTCTGTGATATGTAATTAAATTAAAAAAAAAAAAACAATGAAAATAAATAAGTTAGTTTAAAAGCATTAAAACTATATTTTATTCTACTGACATAAAGAAATACTCTGCACAATTGTTCGGGTTATAAACTCCGAAATCCGGAGTTTTTATATTTCTTATCCTAGTTGACAAATTTTTAAATGGCAAACCTTACTGCAAGGATATGTTTACTTCAATATCACTAACCCTAACCCCTTTATGAATCAAAATTTCAGCTCCTTTTAACTAGTCTTTTAGGAATGTCGATAAGTATCACTGAGCACTTATCACAGTAGCGCGCAAAGTAGCTATTAGCTAATTGGCGAACTCAACTATTAAAAGATAGAAATTTATAGAGTTGATCAATCACATATAAATGCCAATACAGACTGAAAGGAATGTATACTATTATGGTTATTTTTTAGCTGTCCGCATGTTGGAGTCGTATCTGCAATGTACAGCACCCCCGGAAAATGACCTATTCCCACAAAGCTGCAACACTAGCGTCGACTGCTTCCCAAATCTTTGCTGCGCAGAAGGTGGCAAGAAGCACTGTCGTCCACCACAACGTAGCCTATTTTCATTTTTTACAAGTGCAGCGCAGGTATTTAATACGTTTTTAACTGACTAATCACCCACCACATAATTAAAGCAATGTTGTAAATTTTATTTGAAGAACAGGAGCTCTTTTCTAAAAAATAATCCAATAATAAGTCAGCTATTCGCAAGAATTTAAATACCGGTATTTTGTGGTAACGTTATTACTCGCGGAATGACGTTATTTTCAAACATAACGTTATCCAAAAATTATACAGAATTTGTTACTATTTAATAACGTTATTCCTTGCGTTCTGTTATACACTACGAATCAAGGTTATGGTAAAAGGTATTATGACGTTGTCTTCTAGCACTAGTAGTCGAACCAATCACAAAACAGCATGAAACGCGGCGAACCAATCACTAAGAGAGCGGCACACTTGCTTCTTTTAGCATCCGAAACGCGCGTTTTAGCGACTGCATCGATGCAGCATCGCGTTTTAGCGAATTCCGGTAATGTCGCGGCATCCGAATCGCGCGTTTTAGCGACTGCATCGATGCTGCATCGCCTTTTAGCGATCGAACGCGGAATCGCGCGTATCAGCGACTTCTTCGATGCTAGAAGGTCGGCAGTTGTGTTGCCGTTCGATAGTCGACCATCGATTATATTCTGATTTTTAAAAGTATTGTTTACTTTTACAAATTAAATTATAAATTTTATACTAGTGTTATCTTTATTTTTAATTATAAAAAGTAACAGTAACCCAAGTTGGTAGCAATATAAAAAATACTGGATCTAACTTTATGGTCTTTCTTAAATTACATTGCTGTTAAAATATACTGAATAGTACCGGAAATGGGCAAACTATCAATAGTCGACTAATGATTGGCCTATTTAAGCCTAAGAAAAATAATAATGTGGATATTTATTAAAAGTTATCGATTTTTTAGTATGCCATAAGACAGCAAACACGCAGATCTCTTTGTGAAAATAGACAACCATTGCCCATAGACACCAAAGAACGTAATTAAATTAGCAAGGTATGTAATAATAAAAAAGCTGGGCTGTAAGAGTTTAGACAATTTCGATAAAATGTTTGATTGTACTATCACGTCATCGTCATCATGATTCATCATCGGAGGATTTTCCTGCGTCTTCACTATCGCCTATAGACACCAAAGATGTGAATGGTGCATTTTTATATCAAAAGATAGCAAACAAACAAATGTCTCTCTTAATTTAAAAGGGAAAACTCTTGAAGAATAAACCAACTGCTGTCCTGCCAGGCTATTCGTAAAAAGCGACCGATTGGCTTTGCGTGTCACAATCGTCGTGATACTAGGTGGTACAGTTCCGCCATGTCTCATCCGGGTATTTGGTACCACCGCCTTACCTATTCCTGCCGCAATAGCGTAAATATTTGTCGTTGTCGTGTTCTGGTTTAGAGGGTAAGGTAGCCGGTAGACTTGCATGTGGCATTGCCATCCCGCTACACGGGTCACTATGTACCATTAACATCTTTGGTGTCTACAGGCTAGTTTGCTATCCAATGATATAAAAAAAAATTATAATGACTAGTTGGTAGGATTAGGGTAGGGCTGGTACCATCACTGCGTGAGTTCTTCTCTGGAGATCCCAGAGCTTCCACCTTCATCGTGGGGTTTTAGTCAGTGTGAGTCCGGCTGTCACCCCCATAATCAGATTCGTATCCATGATTTTTCCCATGTTAAAACAAAGAGCTGGTACCATCACCTTACAAACTTCTACACCACCATAATTTCTGTGCTTGTCCTGGTTATGTTCAAACTTAATGGGTAAGATAGTTGGTAAGCTTGCCTCATACTTGGGGCTTTACATCAGACGTTTGAGGATAGGAATTATTTAATAATTAACCATATAAAACAGAATAATAAACCATACCCCTTTGTATAATAAACCATGTGCCAATCTTTCAAGCTGTTTGTAAAAAGCTTTTTTTACAAGGTGGAAGAGTTCTGCATTATCTTGCCCAAGTCTGATAACACCGCCTTACCTATTCCTACCGCAATAGCGTCAGTGCTTGTCACTGTCGTGTTCCGGTTTGGAGGGTAAGGTAGCCGGTAAACTTATGCATGTGGCATTAGACCTCGCCACAAGATAACACCTTTGGTACCTACAGGCGATGGTTGACTCTTTCCATCAGGAGACCCATCTGCTTGTTTGCTATCTTATAACATAAAAAAGGCGATGACTATACGTGTCACTAACATTGTGACTACTAACTAGGTGGTAGAGATCTGCAGCATGGTAATATTACCTATATAATATAGATAATATTACCGTGTCTACAGGGTCTAGGACAGAGTTTCCCATTTGCCGGGTCGCGACCCGGTACCGGGCCATCAAAAAAATACCGAGTTGCAACATTCCCGCCTTGCTTTTAAAATATTACCTACCTACTATAGATCGACGCAACACAACGAAAATTCGTAAGCGTTGAGTGAAGACAAAATAGGCGACATCAAAGTATGTAGCAATAATTAGACCTTTTTACTATTATTAAATATGTATTATTTCACCTAATAGAACCAGCTTGGGTTTAAAAGTATTAAGTGGGTCACGAAGGGGCAGTGTGAAAATTACCGGTGCATATCAAAACAATGTTTGGGAAACACTGGTGTAGGGGGTTAGGTACACATAGATGCAACACTGTTCCTGCTGCAAAGCGTCGGTACTTGCCGTCGTGTTTCGGTTTGGAGGGTAAGGTAAACTTATGCAAATGACATTCCAACCCCACTACATGAATAACAATGCACTATTAACATCTTAGGTGTCTATAGGCGATTATCTCTTTCCAAACCTAACTACTTGTTAACTATTGTATTAAATAAAATTAAAAACTCAAAGTTTTAGGCACTTAATTTGACATCAGAAGGAAAATATTATTTTATGAAAATAGCATAGTTTATGTTGATTGATCATTACTTATAATGCATTTTTTTCCAATTTTCAGAGACTCGGCTGACCATAAACCAGAAAAGGAATTTTAGCTTAAAAATAGTGTAAATAGATAAGGCATTAGACTAATTATTTCGAGGTGCTTATGCAGTTTTATACTTTTGTATTTTTATAATAAATTATGAGTTATTCTTACTTGTTTGATTTTAGATAAAGATTTAAGAGATAAATAAAAGATTATATTTGTTTAAAGATTTATTAACCTAAGATCCACACATTTAGTCGAGCTGAAACAAAAGAAAAAAATATTAAATTAAGAAGTAACAAAGTCCCCCACTGCATCTATGTATCTGTCTGTGTGTTTGGGATAAACACAAAAACTTCTTAATTTTCATGTGGTTCACAAATAGAGAAGTTCATGAGGTAGGTTTAGGTGCATAATTTTTTATTTTGTGTAAATTGATCCAAATATAACGATGATTGCTCAATATGTCAGAAAAAATCAAAACAAATTGGGAGTGTTATTGAAAATGCTGCCTAATCCCTTTGAGTTATAACAGAAAAGTCACAGTAGCAAATGTTTATTTGTTAAGGATTTTAATCACTTTTAAATCCTGATCAAATATAAATAATCTACTACAAAGCAAACCCAGGCGGATCGCTAGTATTACATACAACTAAATTCAAATTCAAAATGTAATTACCCAACTATTTTATACTACTATACCCAACTTCTTTTGTATTTATATATATGTTGGCAGAGCAAGAGTGGCAAACATACTAATTTACACAATCATGGTGTTAGCTATTCCTTGCATCAATGTTTATCATTCTTATGTTCTAGTTTGAAGGATGAAGTAGCCTATAAAGTTATGCATGAGGCATTATCCATATGGATAGCCATTAATATCTTAGTCAATGGTTGTCTCTTTCCATCAGAGAGCGATCTGATTGCACAACAGGGCAAGAAAAAATATCTATCTACTAAGATTTGGAGAGATATTAAACAAAATATATATTAAGTAACCATAGGCATGCATGCATTTTTCTAGTGGTTTTAGTCAGAAAATTGTATTTGAACAAATTTCTATCTAAAACTGAATTATTTTTTTTTATTTATTTATTTACTAGCTGTTTCCAGTGACTTTGTCCACGCGGACTTGGTTTACTCCGCACTGCTCCTCCCCTGTAAGTGATAGTGTGATAATATGCAGCCTATATGTTGACCCAACCTGTTAGTAATATTTTATTTATTTTTGGCTTCGATATCGATTGTAGATCACGCCCCAAGTATTCTTTTAAAAAAATATTTAATGTACAGTTTGGACTTTTCTACAATTTTAATATATGTATAGATATGTTTTTCGCTGTCCTGTTCAGGTTTGTATGGTAAGGTAATCAGTAAAATGTGGCATTTCAATCCATCATACAGATGACAATGCATCATTTATATCTGCTGCCCAGGGATTGAAATTATTAAGATAAATATGCTCTTTGATAATTCTTAAACAGATTTTTTAATTGATGCTGCATATTGAGATTTACTTTAGAACCAAATGGTTTAGTAAACTAATCATATACATTTTACGACCAAGGTAATCTTTTATTTTGTTGCTAAAACTTGCAAAACAAAATACAAGAAGTAATTCAAATACATACTATTTAGTTTTTTAAATTAATGAGTAGAATATCATCCTCAACTGTGTTAACTGGATAGGGATTTTGAGTATCTGAAGAGTCAAAATTCAACCTAAATCTGAATTTTTATTCTTAGTTTGTTGACTGGAGTATTTAAAAATTACTGGTCAATAAGCTTAGAACACACAACATAAATTAATGTATAATTGACGGCTCAGTCAACTGCGAAACATGATAAAAACATGATAATGTGGGGTATTCCCCACTGTTAACATTCCTAATCTTTAAATGGGACCAAAAACGGGCAGCAAATATATTTGATTATACATATCAAAGATAGTTCAGTCAAATACAAAACATGTTAATGTAGGGAATTCCCCACTATTAACATTCCTAATCTTTAAATGGGACCAACAGGCAGCAAATATATTTGATTATATTTATCAACCTCTATTTATGTTGATAATAAAAGTATAGCTTCGAACCCTGTTGCTGCCTGTAGACTATAGTTCAGTTTCCATCCACTTATTCATGTGCTTGGTTGCTGTCTGAACAAAATATGATTTAAAATAAAAGAGGCAAAATCTGCTACAGCTGCAATTACTTTGCTGTGCAATGGAGAAATTGAAGTTGCTAATGTTAGAGTAATTAGTTAGAGTAAAAAGTTTAAATGTAATAAGTATACATGTATACAAGCCTATATAGATATACTGTAGAACCATTTGAAAGTCAAACTTCAATAAGTCAAAAACTAAATATTTTATCCTCTTAAGGCAAAATCCTTCATACTCTATTAAACAAATTTTTGGCATCTCTCTTGTTGTTCGAATTATAGAGATTCTACTGTATATTTATTCATCGGCTAAACATATGGTCTTTAAATGGATTCTACAAAATTAAATAAAAATTTCATTGAGTAGAGATCCAAGAGAGTAGAAATGGAAACCTATTGCTGCATTTTTAGTGTATGTCACTATACAATTGTAATACATTTAGATCTTAATCTACCACAGTCGTATTATAAACAAACTGCTAATCTAAATTAACCACATTATTAACTCTTAAGTAGATTATAGACCAACAGTTTATACAATTTTAAATTGACAAAGGGTAAAGTGGCCAAATGTCACCCTCTAACGAAAAACTTTCAGACCTTACTAGGCTTAAACCGTTATCATAAAACATATTCATTTGCTTTTTCATGTTATTTAATATTTAACCTTTACAGTATTGATGTATTGAATTGACTTCAATAGCGAAATACAAATATATAAGCGTTTTAAATTTCAAAGGGTCTATTTCCCTATTGTCGGCCAATGTTACCCTAATTTTGGCCTCCTTTTTCTCTAATGTTGGCCGCCAGTAAATGATGTTTTCAATTGTAAACAAGACAATAAATCTGCATAAAATTTTAATTTAATTTAAATTAAATATTTCATAACATAATTTTAAATAAATACCTATAATTTTATATTTTTATTTAAAGAAAATATTTGATATTTTGGAAATATTTAATTTGGAAGATGTAATTTTATTCATAGGATAGCCCAGAAATACTAACATCTATGCTCATCCCACAAATGTTTGTCCCTCCCATCGAGCCACATCGATTTGTAAACCACGTTTGCAAACCACTCGACCAATAGGGTGGTCAATATGATGCATTGAATTAATATATTAAACAACGATATAAATTAAGATATTATTTTATAATCAATTTTTTATAACAAAATATGTAATATAATAATATAAAATTATATAACTTAAACAAAAAATCAAAATAAGCAATTTTAAGCATTTATTGTCAGAATACTTTTTATTAATCAAACTCTGACGAAAAACGAAGAGCAAAAACAATTTATTCTGCAAATAGTACAATTACATCGTCAGCAATATCCTAATTGTAATAAGTTAAATTTTATTAATAGCTAAATAAATGTTTTTAACATGCCTTATCTCATTTCAAACTAATTTATTTCCTTAAACGTAAAGATTTCTGACAATAAATGCCTAAAATAGCTTATTTTGATTTCATGTTTAATTTTCATGGCCATTAAATATATGAATTTTATACTTTAAAAAATGGAACCAGGTATAATTTTGTAGGAAATTTAATGCCCTTCAAGAATCTGCCATCAAAAATTTTTTATCTCAAGTGGTTCAAAAGTTACTTTATTTTTAATGAAAAAAGATTTTTTTACGTGTTATTTAAATGGGAAACTTTGAATGCTCACTGACACCTTTCAAAATTAAGCTAAAAATCTCTCCTTGCAGGGGAATTTTTTTTTCGATATATAGGTTCATTTTAACCCATAAAATCGATAGGTTAGTTTTTTTGGCTCACCCTACTGTATATATATGGAATAGGTATGTAAAGGGGGCCGACATTGGGTTCTTTGAATTCCCTAATGTCGGCCGTGATTTAAAATGCTTAATATTTCAATATACGTAATAAAGGCGAACGGACTTAGGTCATTAAAATAATGGATTCAAAACTCTCTTAAAAGACATATTATTGAACAAAAATATAAGTGTACCTTGAAATTCTGTAGTTATAAATTTGTGCCTTTATAATGGCAACAGAAATACATAATTTGTAAAAATTTCACCTTTCTTGCTATCACGGTTTATGAGATATAGCCTAGTGACAGACAGTAAGATGGACAGACAGACAGCGAAAGGCTTAGTAATAGGGTTCCGTTTTTACCTTTTAGGTATGGAACCCTAAAAACACTGTTTTGGGCTCTTATTATAATATCCTTTTTCCAGCATTCTCAAATATATATGTAGTTTCTACTCATTCCCACTACAAAATTATCACATCAAACAGCACATTTTTTATACTTATGGCAAAAGGGAAGTAAATTCTTCACAAAAATTATAAAATAAGTCAATGTTTTAGAATAATTATTTATATTAAACAAGATATCTGTTTATTGTATTTTAAAAGTAATAATATACATATTACATATATTAAATATAGGTACTAAGAATAGATCAATCGGTCTTTGAAGAACAAATCATCTGCCATTCTGCCAGCTAGTTTACAACAGGTGGCAGGTTGACTATTTATTTCCAAAAATAAAAGACCAATAAATATTAAAAATATATTGTCTTGTAGCTTTATGAGTGTTTAAAACGAATTTTATTATAAAACCAATTTCGTCTGATCTCTCCATACGATTTTGTTCTTGGGACCCGTCGATTTATATCACTACTATCATGACTGCTACGTAGAGTTCTACGTCTTGCCTGGTTTTAGTACTGCCTTAGCTATCCCAGCCGCAATAGCATCAATGCTTTGCAATGTCCTAGTTTGGAGGGTAAGGTAGCCAGTAGCCTTCTATTTATTAGCTATCTTCTATATTAATATTATAAATGCGGAAGTTTAGATGTTTTCGCCGTGTTGGTCCCAGCCTCCTTTGAAGAATAGGCCAACTGCCGTTCTGCCAGGCAGGTCGTAAAAGGCGACCGATTGGCTATCGAGTCACTACCATCGTGGCTACTAGGTGGTAGAGTTCTGCATTGTCTCGCCCGGGTCTGGTACCACTGCCTTACCTACTCCTGCCGCAATAGCGTCAGCGCTTATCGCTGTTCTGGTTTGGAGGGTAAGGTAGCTGGTAAACTTATGCATGTGGCATTAGACCTCGCCACAAGATAGCAACGCACCATTAACATCTTTGGTGTCTATAGGCGATGGTTGACTCTTTCCATCAGGAGACCCATCTGCTTGTTTGCTATCTTATAATATAAAAAAAAAAAAAAAATTGTTACTCAATCGCGCAAAAACTACTGAATGGATTTGAATGAAATTTGGCACACAGGTAGATGATGATCTGGAATAGCGTATAGGCTATTTTTTATCCCAGAAAAATTAGGTGATCCCATGGGATTCACCAAAAACTTATAATGCAGCGGGCTGCATGCTGTAGCTAGTATGATATAAAATACATCATTGTACCCAAACATACTAATTTTCTTATTTGTAAAATGATAATTTTTCTAAACGTATCATTAGTATTTGTAGTAACTACACAAAATCTTGACTGTTGTAGTTCTTATCAAGCAAATTTACTTAATTACAGTATGAGTATGAGAGAAAATTCTTTACATTGACATATTTACCATGGACGTCGGTCCGCACTTAAAAATGTCCGAGGTAATTAAGCTGCAAAACGCAAAAAGAGCTACAATTCCGCGTTAGTCGAAATTTTATCATAAAATAATAATAGTTAGTGTTTAAATTACCTTGTTAACATTACTATTCTTGTGATGTGTGACGATTTTAGTATGAGACCCGATGTCCATAGTAATAATATATCGATAAAGAATTCATTTAACAGAAGCAGTGATTCGCCTTTTGTCTTTATTATTGTACAATTAAAAAAAAATGTAGTGAAAGAATAACCTCGCATACCTACTTTAATCGTCAAGTTATTTCTACGTACCTTTTTAAATCCAATATCATGTGCATATTCTCTAAAACATTGCCTGCAAATATTTAAGCCATATTTGCGAATAAGTCCGTGTCGATTTGAGCATGCACGGCTGAAAATTAAAAAAATCATAAGCACGTGTTTTTTACCTTTTAACATTAAATGTAAGAAAAATATATATTAATCCTTCAAACCATGAACGAGATCCCTGCCCGTATCTACGAGGGTGAGAATACCAAATATTCGCGTGACCCATAGTGGAAATTTTATTTACCACACGTAATCACAACTCACACGATCATAAGCTTCAAAATGGCAGCCTAAAAGAATTAGAGAGAGAATTGAGAAACGTCAAACACTCAGCATGAGCCATGGAGAATATGCACAGAGAATATGAGGACCAACCAAGGAAGTTACATTCTATCTGGAATGTAACACCCGCTTAAAAACGTTCCGAAGAGTACCACGACATGGATGGCGGGTGTCTCTTTCTACTAAATAAAGCGCCAATCGCCATATATATTATTGCGGCCATGCGTAGTTTGCAAAGTACTACTAAGTAATTCTACTAATTTGAGAAACAGCCTTGCATTGAATAAGTAATTACGTAATAATTAAAATAAGCACATTTTAGAACTCACTATGTTAATTACAATACATTTTATGCTAATGTATTTATCGACGTGTATGAATAAAAGGGATTTAACGATTACCGAATATAATATAAAAACCTACCATCAGATAGTTTTATTTACACTGGCAATTTCAAGAAAGGGATAACATCCACTCTTGTCGTTGTCTTGCTCAGAACGTTTTTCCCCTCTGTTAAGTAAGAAACAAATGTCAACTTTATCAGTAACAAAATAAAGTACATTTTTATTTTTCAAATATTGTTTCGTAATAATTGCAGTTATCGTATATAAGTTCCTTGGGACCAACTCTGCACAATATAGAAGTCTCCAATGTCCATCAAAAACATGAACCTATTATTATATCTGAAGTATTATTATTCAAACCATAAAGCTGTATTATATCTGGAGGCAACACTTTTAATACCTACCTACTTCAGTTATATTGTTCTGTGGCCTACTTGAAACAAAATTTTAAATATAGCTGTCATCTTCTGAGATCTTATCCTCTCTTTCTAACACAGCTGTATAAAAGGAGATGACAAGACCCCATAGACTGAGACTTATTATATAAATGTTTGTTTCAATAGGTATTCAATTGATTAATACGAGTGCTTGCTCCACCTTTACCTAAAACTTCATAGTTCAAACAAAATATTTTTTGATAGCGTGCTATAAACTATAAACTATATTTTTTAGCGTGCTATTTTTAGCGTGATATTTTTGTTTTAGATGCGTTTTAAAATTTGTTATCGTACTTTTATATGACAGTACTCGGCAAAAATAATTGCATATTGCAGTTTTGTTTCCATGGATAGATTTTTCAAAATAGTTTCATATTGACAAATTATTGCGGTGGTTAACCATTTTTGTTTGTTTAGAATATCTAACTAATTTACACCTAATATAAAAACACAATCACAATTTAATTGTCTTCCCATTCGAACAGTTTTTATTTGATAATACAAAAGTTTTACACTGTATAAAAGTACTAAGGCATAGGTATAGTCATATTTACAAACGTATAGGTACTAATAGTCGCCTTATTTCTATTTTATTTACATTAACTATAAAAATATTAACAGCTCAAAATACGTAGTTAGGTAACTCGCGTGAGACTCGGATAACGCGTAAGTTGCCCCATAGACCTACAATAATATTGCGCAATATTACGTATTGTGCAATATTATTGACCGTTTAGGGATAATATTGAAAATTGCACAAAGACTGAACGAAAGTTTGAGTGGGTTTAATTTTTATTGCGCAATATTTTTTTCTTGCACTGTGTAGGCTTAATATTGCACAATATTTTTCACTTCAGATTTTGGAGCGGTCGCATTCGATCAGTCACGGTGTTTAATATATGGTCGTGTTGTAAATTTAACCAAAATGGCGATCAAGAATGCTATAAAAGATAAAGAACGAGAGTTTTTACTTGAGTATACAGTTGTATAGTGATTTATTTAACAAAATCACCAGCATGGTTGCCGCCAATGGTTGCCACCGCTTCTAACCCTATCTTTTTAACACAACCATAGGTATAAAAGAAATGGCGAGACCTCATAAACTGAGACGTAACGTAAATATTTGTTTCAATTGATACGAGTATAGTACTAGCTCCGCCTTTACATATTTCATGATCAAAAGCGTCTAATATTGGTCGCGCCACCATCGCATAAGAATCTTAGAAGGAAAGCGATAAGGCCGCTTTTAATTTTAAATAAGTTATCAGTAAACACATTTCGCTCTGTCTAAAACAGCCAATGACGTGTGTAATACACGTCACTGAAAACAGCCAAGCTTAAGCGATGTTTTTACAGTTAAGAAGAAATGTATTTACATACATACATATCTTCACGCCAGATCCCTTACGGGGTAGGCAGAGAGAACTGAGTGCCATACATCACGATCCTTGCAGGTTTGTCTCGCTTCCTCCACATTCATCACTCTCTTCATACACACACGCCGGTTACAAAGACTCTTGACACCACCTTCGAACAGTACTCGATCAATCTGATCGTGGTATGTCAGTCTTGGTCTTCCCCGGTACCAACATCCTTCCACATTCGCATTGTATATCTGTTTCGTTAACCTTTCATCTACCATTCTTTCTACATGTCCGAACCAACGGACATGCCCTTTCTCATCTTTACACCGACACTTTCTTTCAAACCTAACCTCTCTCTCACTTCGACATTACGAACCCGGTCCGCGAGTGTTACACCACATATTTTTCTTAGCAACCTTATCTCGACCGCGTTGATTCTACTTTCATGCCCTTTCTGACCTACCCAACTCTAACTTCCATACAATAGCGTTGGGATAAGCACATGATTATGCAGGGCTAGACGGGCACCCTGACTTATAATTGTGCTATTAAGTAATCTCCCTAACGCTCCATTCACTCTGTTTCTCTGCACACACTCTTCTTTCAACATCAGCGATGTACCTTCCATACCTGCCACAGACAACTTAGATATGCAAGCAGCTAAAAGCACATCCGAGATATACAAACTCATTCACTTGTTCCAGCACTACATCATCGACCACAATTCTAACATCCGTTCTGGTTGCTTCTCTTTCAAATACTAAAACTTAAGTTTTCTTCGCATTCAAATGTATTTAAGAGCGCTTTTACTACTTTCTTTCTTAAAATTTTTATGCGATGATGGCGCGACTTCATTGGATACTTTTTCATGGACACATTATCCAAATAGTTGGTTTCCTCACCTCCTAGTTCATAGTCTAGGGCATATACTTAGGTGCCCCATAGACCTACAATAATATTGCGCAATACTTTTATTGTACAATAATATTGAATACCCTATTTGATTCCAAACGTTCAATAAATTCACTCAATAAAATTGACAAACCAGTCTCATCAATATTTTCGCGCGAGCAACATCGCTGACGATGAAGTTTTGGCGCCAACCAAAGAGTATAGAAATATTATTTTATTTGCGCCAACCATACTGGTGGTTTTGTTAAATAAATCTCTATATATTAATTCTATACACACGAGTAAAAACTCCCATTCTTTATTTTTTATAGCATTCTTGATCGCCCCGTTGGTCGAGTGGTTAACGACCCTGACTACGCAACCGACGGGGCTCAGGTTCAATCCCCGACGGGGACAAACATTTTTGTGATGGGCATAGTATAAATATTTGGCAAATCGCGCTTATCGATGATATAATTCACCTACATATTATTTATGCGGCTGTGGTTTTGGCATTCAAGTATAGTCAGTGAGGCATATTTTCAAATTTATGATAGGAAGAGCACATCCGTCACGGTACGGATCGAGATCGTTTTGATATTCCGTAAATATACTATCAGCTTCAGTCATGCATAACTGAGCTTAAATGCCACACGTTCCTCACACACATACCATTTCTTCTATATATGTTGTCTGTGGGTGGCACGGTAGTCGGTATTGCTCAAATGTTGTTGCTTTGTCTCTTTCGCACCGTGGATTTCTGCGAATTATAAGCATAAGTAGCAGCTTGAAACAAATATTTACGTTATATTTCTGTCTCTGAGGTCTTCCCGTCTCTTTTTATACGGCTGGGTTAGAAAGAGAGGGTAAGACCTCAGAAGATGACTACAGTATTTAAAGTTGTGTTTCAAGTAGGTATTAGAAGTGCTGCCTCCAAATATAATACAGCTTCACAGCTTAATGGGCATGCCCATGAAGTATTAGGTATAGGTGGAGCTAGCACTCATATTAATCAACTGAAACAAATATTAACGTTATATCTACGTCTATGAAGTCTCCCCATCTCTTTTTATACAGCTGTGTTAGAAAAAGAGGGTAAGACCTCAGAAGGTGACAGCAGTATCTAAAATTTGGTTTCAAGTAGGTATTAGTAACGTTGCCTCCAAATATAGGTAATACAGCTTCATGGGCATGCCTAGTCCCTATTCCCTAATTTGTCTGTGCGTAAAACGAAAATGTGAAATGCAGCGTGACCACTTTTAGTAGATTTCTACTGTTTTAGTAGATTTGAGGCAAATGAGGCGTTAATCTAGTAGGATAAAATGTTACAGTAGAATTTAGTAGAAATGAGAAAGAAATCGGTAGATTTTAGTTTTTATTTGCTATCAAGGAACTTACATACGATAACTGGAATTATTACGTAGCAATGTTTGAAAAATAAAAATGTACTTTATTTCGTTACTCTACAGTTGACATTTGCTTCTTACCTAACATAGGGAAAAAACGTTCTGAGCAAGATAACGACAAGAATGGATGTTGTCCCTTTCTTGCAATTGCCAGTGTAAATAAAACTATCTGATGGTAGATTTTTATATATTCGGTAATCGTGAAATCCCTTTTATTCGTACACTTCTACATTATAAATACATTAGCATAAAATGTATTGAAATGAACATAGTGAGTTCTAAAATTTGCTTATTTTAATTATTACCTAATTATTTATGCAATGCGCAGCTGTTTTCCAAATTAGTAGAATTACTTAGTAATAATTTGCAAACTACGCATGGCCGCACTTATATATGGCGATTGGCGCTAAATTTGGTAGAAAGAGACACACTCCTAGACATGCGCATAACGGTACTTTGAAGTGTAATGCAACATCACACATCACCTTTGAAAAGGTAATATCACCCGCAAACATCACTCATCACTCATTACTCATTACATCACCTTAAGGAAATATCACATCGAGTAGCGTTTAGTGTCTTGCGTTGCATATGATGTATGCATCGCTTTTTTGTGCGAACTACGAGTCATTACACTGAGTATATATTTCTTTCCAAACCAGAGTACCATAATAATTGATGATTAAACTGATTACTAATTTTAGTCTGATTGAAAGTTTTATTATAACATTACAATTATATTAATCGTAATTTTATTTTCAATTCATTATGTAGGTACCTGATTTAAAAGTATCATCACGCCGGCACCTATGTGGGGTAAGTAGAATAAACCAAACGTCTATAGACTTTCAGTTTTCCACAATTCACCAGTTTCTTGGTTGGCACACCATTCTGCCAGACTCCGACCTGCTACTGAGATTTTAGATTTCGAGTAAAGTATCTTCACGCCCGTATCCCCGAAGAGGTACGCAGAAGTACAACAAGTGCACCCACGATTAGCCGAAGATATTGGTCCCACAAATGTGATAGGTGGCAAGCCTATCGCCAACCGGGCACTTTCCAATCTCGGGCAACTTTGTGTTTATCAGAAAACTGAAAAAAACACTTTATGTGCCCGACTCGGGAATCGAACCCGGGACCTCATATAGTCAACGCCAATGCTGGACCACTAGACCACATAGGCGATTTTCGGGTAAATCCTCAGTAATACTTTTGCCCGATCGGGATTTCATGGTCGAAGTATGGCTGAGTAGTCTAACCGCTAGACCACGATGCACAAAATAAACGACGCGACGTGCGGCACACAGAACAATTAAAATGTCTTAAACAGTTATTGCATAATATAAGGGTACCCATTTTTATTATAAGTAAGATTGCACATCTTATTTATAACAAATATGAACCGAATTGTTATCACCAAACGTTTCCAATTCAAATCATTCTAACATACTTAACGTACTCATATACCCGTTCTCCCAGCTCGAACCAACGATCTCGGTATTATTCGATTTATTTGAGTTATACTGCCAGTTGCATATCTCCCGCACGTTGCGCACCACACTCTTCTCTTGGTAGTATAATATGTGATACGGCCAGAAACGACACTAACCGAACTGTACCGAGTGATGAATGAAGTAATGTGTGATGGTTGAAACGCTAGTGTGATGTGTGATGTTGCATCACCTTTCCGAGTGATATTACTTTTGTGATATTACACGCATCACCTACCCATGTCTACACACTAGACATGGGTAGGTGATGCGTGTAATATCACAAAAGCAATATCACTCGGAAAGGTGATGCAACATCACACATCACACTAGCGTTTCAACCATCACACATTACTTCATTCATCACTCGGTACATTTCGGTTAGTGTCGTTTCTGGCCGTATCACATATGATATTACACTACCAAGAAAAGAGTGTGGTGCGCAACGTGCAGGAAATATGCAACTGGCAGTATAACTCAAATAAATCGAATAATACCGAGATCGTTGGTTCGAACTGGAAGAACGGGTATACGAGTACGTTAAGTATGTTAGAATGATTTGAATTGGAAACGTTTGGTGATAAAAATTCGGTTCATATTTGTTATTAGTAAGAAACTGGTGAATCATGGAGAACTGAAAGTCTATAGACGTTTCTTTTATTCTGCTTACCCCACATAGGTACCGGCGTGATGATGCTTTAAATAAGGTACCTACATGACGAATTGAAAATGTAATTACGATTAATATAATCGTAATGTTATAATAAAACTTTCGATCAGACTAAAATTATTAGTCAGTTTAATCATCAATTATTATGGTACTCTGGTTCGGAAAGAAATATATACTCAGTGTAATGACTCGTAGTTCGCACAAAAAAGCGATGCATACATCACATGCAACGCAAGACACTAAACGCTACTCGAGATGATATTTCCTTAAGGTGATGCGATGGGTAATGAGTGATGAGTGATGAGTGATGTTTGCGGGTGATATTACCTTTTCAAAGGTGATATGTGATGTTGCATTACACTTCAAAGTACCGTTTTGCGCATGTCTACTACACACTAGGGATGTGAAATTGCACATAAAAAATCGATTTTTAATTAATCGATTATAATTGAAGCCATGTAAAATCGATTAATAAATAATTTTCTAAAAAAATAATCGATATTTATATTAATCGATTTTTTCCTAATTTGTCCATAGATATTATGACAAAATATGTCACAGTCATTAGTAGTTTTAATTGTTATTAAATTGAATTTTGTGTTGTTCTACGTTGCATTTCTCTCATTTTTTTTCTCTGTTTTATTAGAAAGGTCGTTTAATAACAATAATTATAATATCGCTGGACAAATTACACAAATTGATCTAACCCCAAAGTAAGAAGAAATTATTTGCTTGTGTTATGAGTGTTAGTCAACGATTTTAATACACATCCAGACCCAGAAATACAAACATCCATGCTCATCACACAAATGTTTATCCCTGTCAGGGATCGAACCCGAGTTCCATCGATTAGTAATTAGGTTCGCTTACCACTCGACCAATGGGACGTATAGCGTTTCTAGTTAGATAATTCACTGTAAGAAATATATCGTGATAACCAAAAATATAGTCAGAAATTATTATTTTTCAAGTGATTTTTGTAATGTTTTTTTGTAAAAAAAAACTACTTGACCGATTACTTTATTTTGATCCCTAATAGATAGAAATTATATCAACTGATACGTAGTCGTTTACAGAATAACAAAATATGGTTATGTTTAGGAATAAAATCGTTTTTATTTAACATAAAGTTTGCGTCGCGATTCCCGCGAAACGCGCGTGTCCGAGCTCCACCGTCAGAGTGTAAGTGCGAACTATCAAGAGATGCAAGTGTAATGTAATATTATGAAGATAGCATTCTTTGACAGTTTGCGTTCTGGGCTCCGGGCCAAAAGACCAAACTTAATGTGGGGAGTTGCAAATGAAAAATCGCTAATAAGTGATTGAAAGTTTATAAAAAAATCGATTATTAATCGATTATTTACAAAAATAAAATCACATATTAAAATCGATTTTTACTCTTTAAACAATCGATTAATAATCGATTATTTCAATAATCGATATTTTTTTCACATCCCTACTACACACTCCACTCATGTCGTGGTACTCTTCGGAACGATTTTATTGCGCGTGTGAACTTTTTTTAAAATGCAATCTAATAGATTTCAGTAGATTTTAGCAGTGTTTTTGGTAGATTCCCTCTTTAAAAAGTGGTCACGCTGGTGAAATGTCAATCAAAGAGTATGTAATGTAGTGATGTCAATATTCATTATTCAATTTTGTTGTGATTTGTTGATTCCAGTGGATCTCCAGCCAATTTCAGCTTTTACCTACTGAGTTAATTACGTTTACTTTAAGTTTGACTTTCTTAATCCTTTTCCATACTTTCACCGATCGCTTAACTCAATGTGCTATTTTTTTGTCAATTACAGCAATAAGTTATTTTAGTGTAAACGAAGAACCTGCGATACCTATATAAAATGGGATTTATTATCGGATTTATAAAAAGTTTTATAAAACTATTAATCTATTTATCTGTATTAGCTACTATTATAATTCTTATACCTAATCTACCGCCGTACACTACATTTTCTAGCATCGAGTAAGTGAAATTATTTAAAAATCTATTAACAAGGCGCTATATTTGTAATGACTAATATATTTTCTTACTTACAGGTTAGAACCCACGCAAGCCAGAACAGGTGCTTTAGCACCAAACGAAGTATTGAACAACCCTGAAAAACTATTCCAAGGCAAGTTGTTAGGACCTGAAATGTTTCAAATATGGAATGGTGATTTATATACTGGACTAGCGACAGGTGAAATTGTGAAAGTATCACCACAAGGCCACATTACATTTGTCACTAAAATAGGAAAACCATGCAGTAAGTCTCTTAACATTTTTAAAATTTTTATCTTATTCTGTACATTTGTCAATAGCTACATAATAAAATATAAAAATTTAAATTATTTTAATTTCTAGGTTGGCTAGTATAGGTATATTTATTTTTAATCCTTTCAATTTTAAAGATTAATTGCATACTCAATTGTGTTATGGTAAATTAAGCATCACAGTGTTATATAAATATTTCTTGTAGAATACTACAATTCTTATTATATTTTATTTTGTGCTGGAATTAGAAACGGGCCACATGATTTTTGAGTGGTTGAAGCCGACCCCTATCCACGGTTGGATAGGGGTTGGCTTTCCCTTTCTAATATTACTATTCCTACTTCATGGAGAAGCCTGGGACATTAGGGATGAAGCCCCCTGCCACATAGAAAGAAATCCATTTAAAGCCACAGTTGAAGTAAGTTAGTTAAGTTCCATTTCCATTATATCCCATACTCAGAAAAAGTAGCAACATGTAGCTGGGTTCCATCGACTGACTCCTACTGGACTTGTTACAGACTTGTGACATGTGTTATGTATTTATAACAAAGTAGGTATGTTAAAAAAAATATGAAAAAAATTATTATGATTTTTTACAATATTAGAAATTTTTTATGTAGTGCCATATTTCTTGGGCATAATTTTGTTAATATTTAAAATATGACAAATGATTAGGGGCTGTTGTAAAATATTCATTCATTAAAAAAACTAAGACCCGTCCTTGAATATGGTACCATTTCAAATGATAGCACACAAATTTTGAGAATTATAATGTTTATTTAGTTTTTATAATAAAATTTAAATAAACGGATAAAAATCTTTTGTAACAAACAAATAATATTTCTATTAATTATTAGTTAAGGATTATGTAAATGTGCCGAATATCTATAATCGGTCTTGTTTTAATGAATGGCGAACTTCGTGTTGCTATAGACCCCCGATCCCCCTTGACACACTAAGCAGACCCCCCCCACCCTCCCAGTTATCCCACTGATTTATGAACAGCGCCTTATTAGGATTTAAAATTAGGGAAAATTGATTTATTACAAAAGAGGCTTCTACATCTCATAAAAAATAGTGCACCATAAACATTGATATTTTAAGTGTTTTTAAGTATTTGCATATGTTTTGAGGTTAGGTTAAATTTTGGGCTTTAATTACTGTATGAGGGGAGTAGACCCCGACCTCTCCCATTCAAACCTAAATCTGTGTGGCCTGTTTCTAATGCAATCCTGTTATTTTTGCCACATATATATATGAACAATTTTAAAAATTCCACTAAGTGTTAATAATCTTAAAACCAAAAATTATATATTTTTAGCTGGCATACATCAAGAACACATTTGTGGACGTCCACTTGGTTTTGTGATTGATGATAAGGGTCGACAAATGTATATTGCTGATGCCTATCTTGGTATATGGAAAGTTGACCTCAGAACTGATAAGAAGCAACTTTTAGTTTCTCCAGATGTATTAATTGACGGTCATACACCCAAGATTTTTAATGATGTCGCTTTAGATAAAAATGGAGAAGTTTATTGGACACATTCCAGCAGTGAATACCATTTGCAAGATGGTACTTTTACTGCATTATCAGATCCATCAGGAAGGTAATTTAACCCTTTAGTTATACATACATACAAACATAATACTTGTGATATATTAGTAAAAAAAATGGTAATAAATTATTTTCACTTTTCATCTGTTTAATAAGCAAATACTATACTACTATTTTTAAATTTTTATTTGTAGATAGTATTAGAAACGAAGTGGTGCTAAGTATACCAATTTTGTTTATGAACAAATAAAAAAACATTAGTGCATATTATGTTTAGACAAAAAAAGAGAAAAAATGGAACCCTCAAGGATCACTTTGTTGTCAGGCCAAGGGCGGATCCAGGGGGTCATGGGGGTCATGACCCCCCTGGGTAGGGGTCTAGGTGTGGATTTTTTAGGATTAGATAAGGATTAAAGCCTATCATGACTGAATCTAAAATATGTGACGCCCCTCCTGAACTGAAGGTTAGATCAGCCCTTGTATATGTGACCCCCCTGAACCGAAGGCTGGATCCGCCCTTGTGTTAGGCTGTCAAGACCCTTTATCTTGAGAACATGTGAAGGTATGAAGCTTAAATTAAAACCGTGTACTCAGGTCTACATTCTTTTGACCTTTAAGTTAATATAAAACAGACATGCCCATTTAAGCCACAAGTACTTTCTGTATACCTATAACTATAAAATTTAGCAAGTAATGTCACTTGAAATACAAGTATATGGAAAAATTTGAAAATGACTTTTCTGATTAAATCATAAAAAATGTAGTCTTTATTTAAAGTGCATTTTCAAAACTGAATTCCAGGTTCAGAGCTTTCGTTGTAAAAAAACTGTAAGTCTCGACTCCTGAACTACTTGTAAAATAATATAAATAATTTGTACAAAATCCTCAAGGGGCAAGTCCAATTCACACTTGTCTTTTTTAAATATTTGTTTGTTTTTTGTTATGTAGGGAATGATAGGTATCATTTAATGAATTGTTAGCTTCAGATTTGTGTAAACTAGCATCTAGCATGACTAGCAATTGGTTCAGTTATACATCAACAATATTGGTAAGGATTTCTGTGTAGGCTTATAAAAACACTGCCAGATTTATTATAGGCCCTTGTGCTTCAAGTTTTGATTGGCCCTAGCTAAAAATAATTGTTGTACTGAGCACATTATTTTGATTGTGTTAATCTTAGCACATTTGCCACATGTTTCATTTTATAAAATTTTGTTTGAATTCAGAAATACTGAAAAAAATTTTCACAACATTATAGTTTGATTTATGCCTGAATAGAGGACAAGACTAATCGTGTAATTTTGAAAAAAATAAGAAATGGTTACCTCAAAAGCCATCTACCGTCACTTTAATGCAACTAGGCATTAAATTAAATTAATCTTTACTATGAAGCTCTGTGGTATCACCTCCCATTCTTATATTATGGCTGTTTTATATTCCTGTTGTGTCTTGTACAGCTGGCTAGCGAGCCCAAACTCATCTCTTTAGTTCATTCCAAATGTGCTTGATTGGGTTCATGTTTGTGTTACCAATTTATGCATGAAATGAAATTGGACCCACTTAGCCAATGGCATCATGTGAGGTTCTAAGTGCTGACGAATGTATCTATCACTGCCTAATGATGACAGTCATGATCTTGTAACCAACTCAAGTTCGGTTTTGCCATTTAAAGAAGTACCTCCCTAGACTGTCCATGATCCACTGTCAAAAATAACACTGAGCATAATGCTCTCCTTTTTTAAATAGACCTTTCTCCTTCCATCATTGATATAAAGTATAATTTTGGACTTATCGATAAAGAGTTCTTGTACCTGGCTCCAATGCTGCTAAGTCCATATCAAATGATTTTATCCAGTCCCTCCTTAATTATCCATATTTTTTGCCAATATTCACTCACGTTGGAAGGCAAACCTTCTGTTATAAGAAACCAATAATCAAAAAGATTACAGATTTTTTTTGAACATGAAAAATCACAAGATATTTCTTTTGTTTTTTTTTTAAATTCTGAATTCGAAATTAATATAATATATTCCCAGGACAAATTACACTTACTGATCTAACCCCAAAGTAAGCAAATTATTTGCTTGTGTTATGGGTGTTAGTCAACTATATTAATACATAGAAATACATATATAAATACTAGAATATATTTAATAAATACCCAAATGCGGAAATACAAACATATTTATGCTCATCACACAAATGCTTGCCCCCATCGGTGATCGAACCCGAGCCCCATCGATTGCGTAGTCAGGGTATCTAACCACTCGATCAACGGGGCGGCGGGGTGGAAATTTAAAAGAAGTAAACAAAAATAAAAATGTTCCGAAATCAAAGGTCTATCAAAACTTAAAATGCAAGGGAAGATGTCTCTAAAAGTTTATTTCATATTCATTAATTCAATATTTACTTTTTTAATCTCACAACTTTTAAACAGGTTTCTACACTACAATGCAGTGAAAAATGAAAGTAAAGTATTATTAGACAAGTTGTGGTTTGCCAATGGTGTTTCGGTATCATTAGACAATGAATTTGTTTTGGTAGTAGAATCAGCCCGCTACAGGATATTAAAGCACTTTATTGAAGGTCCTAGAAAGGGGAAAACTGAAGTTTTTGTAGCTGGGTTGCCAGGTAATTACAGATTTGAGTACTTATAATAAACCTTTACTGTTCAGGTACTATTAATATCTTCAGAATTTGCTTATAATTACTACAGAAAAAAAAGAAACTTATGTATTACATACTTTTCTTCTACTACAAAAAATTGTTACAAGACACCAAAATATATGTATATTATTACCGGTGTTACCAACACTGCATCACTTATATATTTGATTATATTTACGTCATACCTAATCTCTTATATATGAATGTACTTATCTGCCTTTTGGCCAAGCATTTCATACAAAAGGAGTACTGTATTTGGTATGATTCAGTGACGAGTTGCTATTATGACTAATTATTCCTGCTTTGGTTCTATTAATATTTGCCACAATTGTACTCAGGTTTGGAGTGCAAGCAATCTCACAAACTTACACAAGTCACTTTACAGCAAAAAGGATACATCATTCGTATCTTTGATTTTTATTAATCTGTAGACATATTGTAAGCATCTTCTTGTGATGGATATTACAGGGTACAATCATTATGGTATAAAAACCTAAAGTGGTAATTTAAGTTTAATTATATATAATACTCGTAATTACATATAATTAGACCTCAATTTCTAAGTGATAATATAAGGGTTTTCCAGAGATTCTTAAGTTTAACATTTTAAAGGGTGTACTTTTTTAGTAAGTCTCAATTTCCTGCTTTAGTTATGGTACATACTTTACAAGCGATAATTTTTAATCAACATTTCTTTACAGCCTATAAATTTACATTTGCATACAAGATGTACGAATAAGCTAATGTTATTGAGCTTTCTAGGGAATCAATGTTGGCTATCTTTAATTTGTATACATAAATTCTGTATGACTTCCTAGAGATTCATTGAAAAGTAAGGTATCTGAAGATTTTTCATTTATGGAATCCTATCCTGGGTCAATTTTTGGAGTCAAGTCAAAGTTGATGTATTTCGCTAGAAATTTTTAATTACATGTAATTGCAAAAAAAGCAGTAGATACTTGCATTTCATCATGTTAGTGGCTAGGTAATGCAATTCTTAACAGATCAATAAAGAAGCAACTTCTTTATTTTCACAAACTGATAATGAAACATTCTAGTCTATGATGATTAATTATATATATATAATATATATGTGTCTGTCATACCAATTAATAACAAAATTTTCACGGGACAAATTACACCAACTGATCTAACCCCAATGTATGTATTATGGGTGTTAGTCAACGATACTAATACATAGAAATACATATATATAAATACTGGAATATATTTAATAAACACCCAACCCCAGAAATACAAACATTTATGCTTGTCACACAAATGCTTATACCCGTCGGCGATCGAACCCGAGCCCCGTCGATTGCGTAGTCAGTCTCTAACCACTCGACCAACGGGATGGTAAATACCTTAATTTCGTCTTCGAGACAGAAAATATATCAATAAGTACGCCCCAATGACAAAATGACAAAGTGCACATTAAATACATTATGATTAATTGTGTACAGGTAAGTAATTTTATCAAGAATATTTGTTTGCCAGTAGACAAGCTACATTTCATGATGTCATTGAATACAAGTTGATAAATACTTGATATTTACACAAGTTCAATGTTCTCACTGTATGCATTGGCATTACATTATGATAATTTATCATTTATTATGTTATTCAACCAGTTTAAATACCATTAACTATGTTTTCTTTGGCTCAATGAAATCAAATTATTGGCTCAATAAGATCAAATTATTGGCTCAATAAGAAGTTGCAAAATTGGTTGACCTTGGTGGGAAAAAAAAAATTTCATTTGAAAAATACTTTAAAAATATTATTTATATTGATACTACATACATTCTTGTGAGTTCTATCAGATGCCATAGTTGTGGACACAATATAATTAATTAAAAAGAGAAAAGTCTATTAATATTAAAAACATATTGATACCATTATATAATATAAAAAAATACTATATGGCAATAGCTTAAGGAAACATTTAATTATATGCATTCTTACAAATAAATTATAAATAAAAAATGTTTAATCTATATACCCTTCTTGAAACAAAATACTTACTACATTATTATTATCATGATTGTCTACATTTATTAATAACACAAATACATATGCGCTCTTCATGTACATAAATATTTACATATTTATAATTGTATTGAGTCTACAACTGCATGCACTGGAACTATTAAATTCACTTTAAATTTGTTAGTAGACACTACATTACATACATTGTATTCTTTACTTTTGTTCGTATTTTACGTGTTAAATACATATAATGTGAAGTAAGGAATGGGTTACATGTATTCAGTTGGTAAGACAAGAGCTTTTTCCAGAATATATAATAAGTTAATAATAGATACATTAAATAAAATTTCCTTTTTTAACATATGGTCGGTCAAATAATTTTTTTATCATATAAACTTGTACTAGTCCAACACAAATCATTATTATTATTTGAAAAGCTGACCAAATGTCAACAATAAATGTATCTTTAAAAGCCAAATGACTGTCCTTTGATTTGTTAGCACTGTACATATCTAACATATATCGAGCGCGTGCCACATAATGCAATGTACGTGTCAACGAATTAATTATGTGTGTTACTTCAACGGTATAGTTAGTGCCATCTGTATTTGTGCCCACCCATTCTACTATTTGTTCATTTCCATTCTCATCACTCACAGTTACCTCAGTCTCTTCTCCATGTCTGTTTTCTATCACAACATAAACAAAGACAACTTTTGAATTCATCATACTGTATGTATTGTCTAAACAAAATACATAGTCACCATCATGTTCCAAATCCATAATAATAGAATTTTCTGCTTTTTTATAGTCAGATATGATTTTAGTCCCTACTGGATCAAAGACATCGAAAGATATATCCAAATCACCATGTTGACCATCGAGGACTTGATAAATTAGTTCCATCACCTGTCCAGCTTTTCCATTTTCAAAAAAACATGTCCTTGTTCCAGCATCAACACGAAAATTCATATCGGTCTCATATATATCTTCTGTAGCAACAACCATTGTAAATATGGTAACATAAAATAAGCACTGTAACAAACCCATCTTGATCATATGTACGAACGACGTACGAACTAAATTCATTTTTGTAATAATTTCATATTTTAAGACAACTGTAACAGCGTAACGTTCGTTTAAAAACGCCATATTTACTCAGGTGTCTACTTTGATATTTACTTTATACATGGGTACAATTGTAAATCAGTTTATTTTAACACTAGCTGCAGCCCGCAGCCCGCTGCATTATAATAGGTTTTTGATGAATCCCACGGGAACAACTCACTTTTCCGGGATAAAATATAGATTTTGTTGTCAAATGTTTAGTTAGGTTCGTATTTGCTGTTTTTTTGTTTATTTTCTTTTACAGTGTTATATGTTATTGGAACCAATGCCTTGAACTTTATGTAATGTTTTATTTGTGTTGTTTTTATCATTTTATGAAAAATATACAAAGTTTTTTACTAGTAAATTGTGAGAAAAAGCTAAATCTACTGACTGGGGATCTTTTGTGGATTAGTGTATCGGACTTTCTACCAGTTTAAGGCGATCGTAGTCTAGACGTGTCAAGCTACCAGCACTAATCTGTACTAATAAAGAGAAAACATTAATATTTTTGTATTGTTACGTACTCGGGTTCGTAATTGTAAGAAAACACCACTTATGTTAAATCCGTGTATTTACACAACACAACACAACGTAATACTAAAATACACTTTACACCCTAGTCACTCGCTATACTATCACTGAACTTAGAACACTACACAATAAAACACTTCTTGCTTCGCACTTGGTCACTTGATGTATCGCTCTCGATCGCTTGATAAAAACTGCCTTGTGTTTGTCAACACCTTTCTATTTATAGGCAGGGTAAAGTCCTAGCTGGATCCAGAAAAATCTAAATGTATCGGGAAACAATGAATAACTTCTTATCGTAAACATGTTATGAGTCATAAATCCTAGTACACTCTACTTTCAACCTTATATGCCATATCCCACAAAGTCCATTATGGCATAGCCCACGTCAACTATTTGTTTGTCAATAGGAGTAGCTATTGCTCTTTAGCTCTTAGCTATTATCTCTTTCCTTTATTTCTAGATAGTTAGCGCGCGCGCGCTCCAACTCTACACGCTTCTAGATTATTCGTAACAAATACACTCAAAAACTACTGGACCGATCTTAATTTTTTTAACCATTAAAAAACTACAATATCCAGGATTAATATAGGCTATTTTTTTACGTGGCTGAGCGAAAATATTTTGGGTCACGCGAATAAAGTCGCCAATAACAGGGTAAATAATAAACTCTGCTTCGTCTCAGCCGGGTTTGTTACATCGCTTTACTTATTTAGTATCATCATGTCGGCTTCCTTGCGGGATAGGCCCCTAACCGAACCTCTATAGACTTTTTGGTTCACCACGATTCACCGATTTGTCGGTTAAACAGAAAATTGTGATCACATCGCTGCATTTTACCGACCTAATAAAAGTTGTCGCCTGATTCTAGTAATATAGACAAAAAGTGCTCATCCCAGGCATGGATGATAACACACTACGAGTTTGGACCTTGTACGTGAAGCTGACCTTGACATCTGAGCACACTATCAATTGAGTGTTCTTTATGGTCTAAATTCATATTTGTTTGCTCTCATAGTAACCCAAAAATGTGTCTCTTTCCGTCAGGAGATTTACTGCGTTTTTGTTGTCTTATGATATTAATAAAATAGATTGTCTATGTTTCAAAAAGGATCAGACCAACACAGCGTAAAGTCACTTATAAAAGTTAAAACTAAAAACTGGAAATTATTTTTTAAAATCCAGGATAACATAATGTACAAATATTTTTTTAATTCCCAAATATGAATATGTTGTCTCCGAGCCTACAAAAATATTTGTGGATCATAAAACAATTATTATATTGCTATACTAAACTTAATAGAATAATATTATTATTATTTTTGATAATGTCATCTACTTACATAATATATGCCACTTTCCGGTCAAACAGGATTTTTGTTATTCACTATATACTGCGATTATAAAAGGCTTTAGGAAAAAATAGCGTAGTCACTAAGAAAAATATCTTTACGCCCGTATCTTCGAAGAGGTAGGCAAAAGTACAACTAGTGCGCCTACGATTAGGCGAAGATACTTAGTTCAACAATGTGATAGGTGGCAAGCCTGTCGCCAACCGGGCACTTATACAATCCTGGGCAATGTTGTTTTTATCAGAATACTGAAAAAACACATTTTTTAATTTGTCCGACATGGCAATCGAACCCGGGACCTAATATGCTCTACACCGACAACGGTCCACTAGACCACAGAAGCGATATGATTTACGTAAACATAATCACTAAGTGAAATAATAACTATCACAGGACAAATTACATGATTTGATTTAACCACAAAGTAAGCAGATTATTTGCTTGTAATATGAGTGTCAGTTACAAATACATAGAAATACATATATAAATACTCAAATACATTTAATAAGCACCCAAACCCAGAAACACAAACAAATATACTATAACACAAATGTTGTCCCTATCGTGATTCGAAACAGAGCTTTATCATGCGTAGTCTGTTTTGCTAACAACTCGACCAAAGAGCGATCATAAAAAGCCTTTTCTACGCTTATTTTGAGTTTTTATAGTGCCCCAAATATTCCAACTAAAATAATTTTGCCTTATATTAATACATGTAGTAGCAAAATTATTTTAGTGGGGTTTTTGGTACTTTAAAAAAACTCAAAATAATCATAGAAAAGGCTTCTATGATTATTTTGAGTTTTTTTTTTGTAAGTGAATTTGTCATTGAACAAATCTTAAAAGACAAAGACGATTTTAATGCAATTTTTTGTATACGTTCGAATAGGTCCCTAGATTTATTACCGCCTCGTTCGTCGAGTGGTTAGCGACCCTGACTGCGCAATCGACGGGGCTCGGGTTAGATCCCCGACGGAGACAAGTATTTGTGTGATGAGCGTAAATGTTTGCATTTCCGGGTTTGGGTGTTTATCAAATATATTCTAGTATTTATATATGTATTTCTATGTATTAGTATCGTTGACTCACACTCATAACAAAGCAAATAATTTGCTTACTTTGGGGTTAGATCAGTAAGTGTAATTTGTCCCGTGGATATTTATTATTATTATTGTACTGCCACACGTTATATCGAAACATTTTACACGTATGCAGGGTACCTACTATATTATGACATTTTCTCGCCGTGTTGGACCCGGCCTCCTTTGAAGAATAGGCCAAATACCGTTCTGCCAGGCAGGTCGTAAAAGGAGATCGATTGGCTATCGAGTCACTACCATCGTGGCTACTAGGTGGAGTTCTGCATTGTCTGGGTCTGGTACCACCGCCTTACCTATTCCTGCCGCAATAGCGTCAGTGTTTGTCGCTGTCGTGTTCCGGTTTGGAGGGTAAGGTAGCCGGTAAACTTATGCATGTGGCATTAGACCTCGCCACAAGATAGCAACGCACCATTAACACCTTTGGTGTCTATAGGCGATGGTTGACTCTTTCCATCAGAAGACCCATCTGCTTGTTTGTTATGATATAAAAAAAATTTACCATCGAAGGTAAAAAGTTTAAAGGTTCACGAGTTCTTGACCATTAAACCTTTTTAACAAAGTTGTTGTTGACGTCGAATTCTACAGTTTGTATTCTAAGTATAACGCAAGTGTTCAGTCCATTCCATATCCTAAGTGAATTATGTGCAAGTTTATATTCGCAACATATGATTTGAATGTGATTCCATAAGTAGTTTGTGATTTTAACAAAGAATTTTTATTTTAGGTATGCCAGACAACATCCGAACTTTACCAGATGGTTCAGGAGTTTTAGTAGCATTATACACGGTGTTCGATGACGAGGATCCTTTGTTAACCAGAAGCCTTAGTACAGTGCCTTTAGCTAGAAAGTTTTTAGCAAGAGTATTGACACTAGTGGAAAACCTATTTGATTTTCTTAACAAGCAGTTCCCTAACCACGTCTTCGAGAACATGGTGTACAGTGTAAGTAAAATTGATTTCTTAAATTTTAAGAGAGAATGTTAGATATGAACGTTTTCGTTTTTTGTCACAAACGGTTGTGTAACCGATATTCAGTTTGCAAATCGATATTGTAAACGATTTTCAGATATCGATATCAGTATTAGGATTGCACACGTTTATTGTGATAATAACTCAATAAAAAGTATATATAGTATATAAATAACTCAATAAAAAGTAACTAGACCTTATTACCTACGCTTTAAAACATATTACACATGCAAGCAGTAACCACTCAAAAATGGCCAAAGTTACGTCAAATTCGCCTTATCTCTTTTACACTGTAAAATTAATGCTTATAGACATAATGATAATCAATTTTTAATTCATATCGTTTATGAAGTTTGCGTTTTGTTTGTACTTCTTACGTTCCCATTGTTGCACTTTTAATATTATGTACTTATTAATCGCACGCTACTAATATTGCTAACCGTGTGGCGAGATGGTATGTCACATGCATGTATGAAACGCGATATCGACAAGCATTAACGCGATTCTACATACTTTTTCTTTCAATATTACCTTCACTAGACGTGAGTTCGGTATATTAAAACGTAACTTATATCGAATATATGTTTAATAACATGTCATATCGATATCTAAATCAATATAACCAATATCACAAATACTTTATCGAGTCAGAAACTTTTTTTTATCATAAGATAGCAAACAAGCCGATGGCTCTCCTGATAGAAAGAGAAGCCATCGCTTATAGACACGTGCGTTGCTATCCTTGTGATGGGACCGCCATATGCATAAGTCTACCGGCTACCTTACTTTGCAAACCGGGACACGACAATTATGAGCATTGACGCTATTGCGGCAGGATTAAGTAAGGCGGTGGTACCAAATACCCGGGCGAGACCTTGCGGATCTCTACCAACTAGTAGTCAGGTGGTAGTGATACGTATAGCCAATCGGTCACCTTTTACGACCTGCCTGGCAAAACGGAAGTCGGCCTATTCTTCAAAGGAGCCTGGATCACCACGGGAGACAAGTCAAATAGTAGCGTGCGAGTAGAAATAATTTATATTAAGACTGCATCAATGGGAACTTAAGAAGTAAGGAAAAATCGTAGACTTCACAAAACGATATAAAATCGAAAATGATATTCACTGTCTCTAAGTATTTCATTTTTTACTTATGTAAAAGGTATGAAGCGAATATAACGTAACTTTAGCCATGTTTGCCTGGTTAATGGCGTGCGCTAGCAATGAGATCTAGTTTTAAATTATTAGGTGCAGCAGCGATAATACTCTTCTAATAAAAGAACCTCCTCCTTTTTCAAATACAATTGTTTGTAATAAAATTCAAAATCTAACGATTTGCTAATGTATTCGTATTGATTGTTTACACTATATGTAAATTATACTTTTGCTATGTTGTATCTAATTAAATCGTAACTTTCTTGGTAATAGTTAATGTGCTATAATTGTCGTTAACTCAAACACGCAGTAACGGCAGTGCAATTAACATCTTTAGTTTCGATGATATAATATAAAAAAAATACGCAAGCAAACTTGACAGAAGTAAAAACTTTAAAATAATATAACAACGAATGCTTCATATCTTATACTATTTCTTCATGTTGTTCTTGAAGTTGAATGTTAAAAATATAGATCACGTTTTCTTACATATCTTTACAGTTTACATCATATCTTTTTCTCTCACACACAACAAAATTAACCTAAATGTGACGGGTTTTTAATGTTTAAGGTCTATAATGTACCTAAACATGACGGGTCTTGTCACTAGAAAACAATACTTTGAAAATAAGGCACACAATATTGATAATATATAAGATTGTATGTGTTAGTGCTGCTGACGGGGCTACAAAAGCTATTTATTTTAGCCAATGCTGTAAACGGAGTATATAATTTCTGCCTAATTTGTCAAATGATTAGTATTGCAAGACCATTCAGTCTGTCAGTTTTACCTTTTAGTACAGGTTTTTAAATCACCACGTAGTTTACTGCGCAATTATGTTTTTTTTATATATTCTACAAGATCAATTAAAACATTTTTTTGCTATAAAGAATATAAATTAGTGTGAAGTCCTGCCAACCTGAAATTTGATATACAAGTAAGTCTCAGATTTGTCTAAGACTCAAAACTTATCTGTTTACCAAAGTTTAGGTTTTTTTATCATCCTAGTAAAAATATTTTCATAAAGTATCAATTAGCATTGTAAAATAAAAAATGTTTTTTTTAACAGATTGGTCATTTTGCAACCACATCATCGTTACTCCCCGATAAATCAGGATTAGTACAGATTGATTGGAATGGAAACATTGTAGCATCGTACTTTAATACAGATAGAAAATTGTTGCACATAAGTGATGCCATTGTTTATGGTGATAAATTGTATACAGCATGTCCTCATAAACAAGATTTCATAGGGGCATTGCCGGTTCCCCCACTTTTGAAAAAAGCATTTACTCCTCCAACATCAAAGCCAACGAAACCAAACGTTCTACATGATACAATAAACAAAGAGCAACAAATAAAAAAAGAAACTAAAAAGACACAGGAAAGTAAACCACCTGTACAAAAACCTCAAGTTCCTAAACCAGTAAATGTCGAAAAGCCACAGACACCACCAAAACCAGTTGAAAACATAAAAGCAAACATCAAGGATACGAAAACTAAAGAAACTCAACAAACGATAAATAAAAAGCCAGAACAAATAAAAACAGTCAATGTCGACCAAAAAGTTAAGTCAAACGATGCAAAAGTTAATAGAGATGAAAATATGATACAACCAAATGAAAAAAAGGAAGCTGCAAGTAAGGCAAGTGACAAAGAAAATTTGAAATTAAAACAAAGTGCTGAGACAGGTAAGACAATAAGTAAAGAAACTGGTAAACCTAAACCTACTCAAACTAAAGTAGAACCTGAGGCTAAACCAAAACAAGTTGTCAAAGAGAGCAATAAGCCTCAGACAAAAGAACCTAGTGTAAAACCTGAAGCAAAGCCGGAAAAAGTGGACAATATTGCTAAAAAGCAAAATACTCAAGATGCACCAAAACCATCAAAACCTGAACCAACAAAACCAAAAGAGAGTGTAACTGAAAAACCGAAACCAAATGTAGAAAAGCAACAAATACCAATTGTTGAAGAAATACCTTCTGATACAGCAAAACCTCCAAAGGAAAAACTAAAGGTAATTAAGAAGAGTGGACCTGAAGAGATTCCTAATCCAAATGTGTAATAATGGTTGTTATATACAAATGTTAATGTAATAAGTTCTCTATTGAGAATTTACTAGGAAAATAATTTTCCATATAAATGCAATATTTTTTACTATAGCTATAAATTAAAGGGCACATTAAATTCATTCCTAGAAACGATAAGAAACATTCCTTGTTCAATATTTTTACTTTATGCGTCGTAAGTTATGTTACAGGAATTTAATATTTGTATGTTAGTTTTTAATAGATATATTTTTGTTTTGTGTGTATTGTATCAAGTACAATATCGTTGTGAATGAAACAGATATTTTAATCTGTTTTAATTTTATATTTGTATTATTAAGTCTAAATTGAAAATTATGACAGTAGATTCGTCTAGATATAAATCAAACAACCTATTATTTGGTTGTTAATAATCAAGTAAAATAAACACTATAAAGCAAGATCATCCAAATTTAAAAAGTATTCCCAATTGAAAGTGATAATTTCAAAAGTAAATTTATGTATGCTCTAAATTATGAGGAAAAAATTATATCTACAAATAATATGTTATATCAATATTATAAATGTGAGTCTTCCTGTCTGTCTGAACCGATTTTGATCCGGGCTGACTGGGCTAACTTTTTTCAAAATCACCCCCTAAAAAGCTGAAATAGGGATGGAAGTTTATAAGGTTCCATCGACGACATGTTAATCTACTTGCGGGCGAAGCTGAGCGGGTCAGCTGTTCATCAGTATGTTCGGGTCATCATCAGTATGTTATAAGGTATGATGTAAACATGTTATATTTTCAATGCTAGTAAATAGTTCCTGTTACAATTACCTATTTATTTTATACCCAGAAAAGAATATCAATATTTTAAGATAAATTGTTGAGGTAAGGGATCTTATATTTTTCTGCACGAAATGAAAATGGAGATACAAAAAAACAAAATCGAAGAAAGTCATAAGGATTGATGACTTCCGACAAAAATGAAACTTAAAACAATATTTACAAGCATAGATTTATCATGTGACATCTGGGTCTAGAATACGCTATTTTGAACACAGTGCGCACGCACAATATGTTTGAATAGCTATTGAACATACCTTAAACATTAGCATGTTGATGACGCTGACGCAAACCCATACGATTTTCTCTCGCGCGCACGATAAAGAAGTTATCACTTCAAAAATATAGTCTAGGCATCAGTATATGACTCTTAAAACCTTTTGCGACCGATTGACTTTAGTGCGTTATACAATAATTAATATTTTTTTTATTTTTGATGGTGGAACCATAACAGAAATATAGTTTAGACAACCTGCAATTGAATTTAGTTTAAAAACACTTTAATCCATACCTGTCATATCTTAATTTAATTTGATCATCAGGGGCGGCTTAACCTATAGTGCAGGGTGTGCAATGTACGCGGTTGCCACCGTCTCAGGGGGCGCCTAAGATGGCATCATCTTGGACCCATTAGGGGGCGCCAGGGTGTCATTGCACACGGGCGCTACACGAGCTAGAGCCGCCCATGTTGATCATGATTCTAACCCAAATTTGTGGCATAATACATTAACAAAAATATATAATACTGGCTGTTCCTTGCGACTTCGCTCGTGTGACCTACACACATTACTTCTTATCAGTAGAGTAAAAAGCAGCTTATGGTTACTCTGTAATAATGCAGAAACATTGGTGAAAGGATTTTTAAAATCGGTTCAGTAGTTTTTCCCTTCATTCTAAGCAAACTAATCTTAGCCCTATAACATTGATGTGTAAAATTTTAATTGATATTTTTCCTATTAATTTCAACGTTTTTAGATTCATAGAAGATTCTGGAATTATATTTTGATCTTGCTTTATGGGGTCGCATTAAACATATCTCAAATTCAAATGTGCATTATTTACATTATTTATTGTAAATTATATATTTAGGAATCTTTTGAAATATGTCATAAGAAAATTAGCTGTAATCAGGATTATCAACTGCATTTAATGTTTGTAAGTGGGTAAAGAGGAATTGGGTTTTTTAAATGGTGATGGTGAAAATGTCATTTGATTTTGTAGTCGTGTATAAACTAATTCGTCTTTGTTAAATTTGTCGCACTTAAATTAAGCTTGCGAAAAATATGGCATACAATTTAAAATATCCAGTAAAAAGTTCAGGATACGTGTACTGACTACATCGAATATTCGGCATTACTTTCTCTCATATCTAAACAAATTGTTTTGATCTAGTCTATGACACGATTTAGAAACTGATAGCGGTTGCTATAATTTAATACAATATGATAGTGAATACTTTCTTTAGCACTTGACAAAATATTCAAAAACCTAGCCGAATATTCTTTAAGACTATTCATTAATTCAATAAAAATAAACAGTGGTAAATTTGTATTTTAATGCAATATTTAATTACAAAGTGGTACCACATAACGGGTTATAAGATAAAATAACATTTATTGTCTTGTTTATTATTAGATTTTTACTAATATCTACGTCGTGTAATATACATATACTTTACTGGTTACCTACGTTTTGTTACCGGAAAATATTTTACATTAGTGTATTCTTATTTAAAAAAATATAGAATGTAATTATTTCTATTGAGACTGCTGGAAATCTCATTTTTTAATACCGAACAAACTTTAAATATAACAAGTATTTATTATAAAAAACTGTCTGCCATCCTTAAGCTTAAACCATTAAGTTTAAGCTACATAGCGTGTGAAGGAAATATACAAACATACATGTACAAAGAAATATTTCTGACGCAGTCGGGTAAAAATATGTAAGTAAATGTTATTTCTGATAACTTTTTAATTAATTAATTTTATTAATGTTTTGTGATTTTGAAAGCTTATCTTACAAAACCACTCGCACTACCACTCCCAAACTAGCAAACACGATACCAGTATCGTTAGATCTTGATATGATTTTTTTTTATATTAATGTATAAAATATGTAATGTACCTCACTACAGAAGATATACGTACATAAAAATTATAAATGTTTTTACTTAGTTGATTATTTAACATTAATTGTAATCACAATTTTATAATTACGTAGTATTTGCATGTACCTTGAGCGTATTCACAACATAGTACTAATTTAATAATAATATTAGTATTCGCATTAAGTACTAGTTGTTTCCTGCGATATAATTCACGTAAGTACTAATCCCGCAGGAAAATTGAGCTAAAATGTTGCTATGTTATCCAGGAATATGGTAGCTTTCAACTGGTGAAAGAATTTTGAAAATCGACTGAGTAGTTCCAATGATTACTTCCTACATAAAAACTCTCAGACGTTACCTATACAATATTAGTATATATAATATTATAAAGGTCCGCCAAAAACTCTAACAAAATTCGTGAGATATTCCGATCTACCATATTGTTCTGAATTGCTGGCTAGGTATGTGTTGTCATCGGATATACTTCGATCAAAAATAACAATATTCAACATTGCCTACTCAGCGCAACAAAATGGTTTGAGTGATATATAAAGAAATACAAAAAAGGCGCAATGTCAAATGTATCATACTAATAATCAACCTTATTTCTGTACGTTATGGTTTAGTTTCGACAATTACTCTGCGTTAACTTGTACTGCTCTCGCTGGACATGATAATATTTAAAGTAACGCGTCCGTACGTTAGCTGTGATTGGACTTAATAAGACCACAGATTTATTCGTGTTCTTATTTCATTAGCCACTCTTAAGGCCGCCATCTTAATTCTGGTTATTTTTGATCAAAGTGGATATGCCAAGACTCATAATATCTCTAATTCTTAACGATTATTAGTTTTATTTTTAATATAGCCGGTTCTCTCTGATTGATATAATATATTAATGCATATTGACGGTAAAGTAAATCTTTAATTTGGTAGAATTTTGTGTAAATATAATAATTCTAATCTTAAGTATTTTAGAGAGACATAGTAATAACTTGTCAAGGATTCCGAAAAGTTGTTCGGCTTAATTCCACCAACGAAATTCCGTCATTGGACATCACGCCAAAATGTAAAATTCTACCCTTATCATCTTGATGTAATCTACAATGCGATTCTCGGGGTAATTTTTGTCTCGCACGACTACTAAGTATGTGGAATCAATTGCCAAGTGGAAAAACCGCTACTATACAGATTACAGTGCACCAGCATCAGAGGGGTTTTCAACCGGTCTGCCGCGAATTGTAAACCGCATTAGAATCATAAGTTAAAAAAAATGTGTGCCGTCGTGGGATGCCGTGCACACTTGGCTATTTGGCTTTTTTGTTTTACTGGTGTACGGTAAAATTATAATAAAATGAAAAGTGTACCGATGTAACCAAAAGGTTGGGAAACACCTGACTTAAAAGCTTGAAGACTTCTAGAAGGGAAGAGTTTAATCAAACGCTCCTGCAGGTTGTTCATGAGTGTGTTTTTCTCAATTATTGCTGGATTGTACTTTTCTCAATTATTGTAGGATTGTATTTTTCTCAATTATTTTTGGATATACGCACTTAAACAGCTTAAAAGATGATTTCCGCTATCAATTCCTGGATATAACAGATCAGTGCTTTCGTACCCTTGACATACATTAACCTTAACATACAATCCATTTTGTGACACGTGAATAACTCCTGGTGAGTACGCTCTAGCAGATAGCAAAAATAATAACCTTTTTGTATTTAAAGTTTTGAAACACATTGAAATGTTCTTATAATATCTAATATACAAATTTTGTTACATTTACAATTAATAGCAATAAATGTTTATTTTTTATTTTTGTTCTTTTTTTATCCTATTAAGAAACGACAACTAACAAGCAATAGTTAGAGATAACCGTCGCCAATTGATATCATAAATATCACGACACAAATAAAAATCCAAATCCAAAAGTAATATGCTAGATTGCTTCCAGACGAATTGCTGCGGTACTCTACATGTGTAACTCCTGCTCAACTTTTAAATCTTACCATCTAACTTACTGAAAGGCAGAAAAAAAGCTCAGAATCGGCTTGAACCAAATCAAAGATATTTTATCCATGTTATTATGAGAACTGGGACTTTAAATGTATTTTATTAGCCATTCCTTGCCATTCTCACCTTAAATTTCACATGAATGCTATTTAAAAAAACGTACCGTGCTTTGTTAACTTCAGCAACGCCTTCGATGGATCGAATTATGGTGTTGTTACTTGCACGCTCAATTAACTTCGAAAATAACGACGAACATTTTTAAAAGCAAATATTTTCATAGCAAATAGCAATCTAAACTCTTTATTATGTACTAGAAGCTGTTAAGATCGCGAGTATTTCTGTTCCTGTATAAGTATAGCGCATCGAATCCTCCAAAAAGAAAATCAGCCCCATCCGTACCACGTGTAGCGAGTACAGACTATTTCCCGGAGACTATTAACTTCGGGTAGCTATTTGGCAAACGATATTAGAAAGACACCGAGAAGATCCGCAGTACCTTGAGAAAGTTTTATGGACGGATGAGTCAACCGTTAAAAGGGTGGGTTTTAGAAAGAAAAATTTACGATTGGCTGTAAAAAACCCAGATTATATTAAACAAAATAGATCACAGTTTCCATTTAAAATAAATATGTGAACCAGAATATTAAATCAGACAGTAATCGATCCATCTGAGCTACCAGAGGTCCCAAATAGAAAAATTTATTTGAATTTTCTACAAGGCATCTCGTAAAAGGTGAGAATCACTTGTCACTAACACCGTGACTTCTAACAAGGTGGTGGCATTCTGCAATGTATTCCACCGGTTTTGGTACCCCAGCCTTTAGCTATTCCTACCACAATAGCATCGATGGTTGTCACTATCCTATGCCGATTTGGAGGGTAAGGCAACCGGTAAACTCATTCCAACCCCACAAAATTAACATCTTTGGTGTCTATAAGCGATTGTTTTCTTTCCATCAGGGTAACAATCTGCTTGCTATCCTATGAAATAAATTGGAAGATAGCCGGTAAAAAACTGACACAGGTCAAGCGATCCACTCGATCGATCGGGCCCGCTGCTGCTACAAAACAAAGCTAGACCACACAGTGCACAACATAATGTAGATGCAACCGATATTACTAATACGTTGCGTTTACAGCTCCTGGATTTACATCTTTACCATGCAAAGAACAATACAATATTTTCAAGTGTAGTTCTTTGGCTCGCTTTATTTTGTGGGTATTGAATGAGAATGAGTCATCACGCTCGGCTATGTAACGCTCGTTTGGGTTAAACCGACGCGAGTCAAGTGGCAACAAGATAAATTAAGTCAACGCATTTAGGGAAGCGCTTGACCACGATTTCGCCTGATGGTAAGCTAAGATGTGATGTAAAATGGAACGCGCTTCCCTAGAAGGTACCTGTTCACACTTTTCTTGAAGATCCCCAGATTGTACTCGTCGGGGAAAACAGACTCGGGAAGCATGTTCCAGTCCCTTGCAGTTCGAATGAAGAATGTCCAGTCGAACCGCTTTGTCCGGGTACGAGGAACGTCCACCATAATATGGAGATGCCTAGAATCTGTGCGCCTCGACGATTGATAGAAAAACGGGGATGGCGGAATTAAGTTGTGCAGTCGTCGCAGCGCACTCTCCAAAATGTATCCGATAAAAAACTAGCCACTCTGCGGCGATGAGCGAGGCTCTGGATTTTTTGCCTACCAGATCATCGTCGTTTATGAGCCTCTTGGCACGCCTCTCTATCGCCTCAAGTGTCTCCAGCTGGTATTTGGCGGATCCATCCCAGAGGTGTGCGTGATAAAAGTTTACCCTAGGCTGAAATACTGTCTCACCTTCGTCAGAATACCAAGCTTTTTTGAGGCAACCTGGGTTTTTGACTCGATTTACGAACCAAAGTTGAGAGTAGGCGTTATGGTGATACCAAGGAGCTCGAGGTGGTCAGTTTTCGGAACGGACACAACCTGGAAATACGGAGATAGGTAGAATGGAGTCTATTCTAGTTTAGCGGTGAATAGACACGCCTGGGTGTACGTCGCATTAAATTGAACAGATTGGCATCGCCCCAATCGGAGACTGTCTGTAGGGGCAGGTTCAAACGATCTACTGTTGCTCCCTGAGAGACCGGATCGGTGCCGTATTGAACCGCGCGCTGGATGCGTAACTCTCCACAACTGCTTACCCATAGACACCGGGCTTTAACAGGTTATTAATGTGTAACATGAATAGAGTTGCGGAGAGAACTGATCCCTGAAGGACTGCGGCATTTATAGTCATTTCGGACGGACGGACAAGTCGGACGAGCAGCCGTCGACGATTACGCTAATCAACCGACCAAAAAAAAAATGTGAGATCCAGGCACAGAGAACAATAGGCAGACTGTGCAGCACAGACATGTTTTTATTGTAAATATTAATGTACATAGATAGTAAGGCAGGATAGAATGTATGTTTCGTTTAGTTTTCGTTTAGTTCGTAAGTTTTTTGTAATAAATAATGTTCATTTTCGCCTTTTATTCGCCCTAAGACCTACATACAGCTTTGTTGTATAAAAATAATAAGGCTTTATGTAGCTATGATCGTTGCCTATTAGGCATATTACGAATAAAGCGAGTTCCACGCAGTCGACGACATTACGAGTCGACTCTTGCGAGATAGTATTTATATGCGGGAACTCGCAATTACGAAAATCCGAAAAGTGTAAAATTCCTTGTTAAAACAAATGTTTTATGATTGTAAATAGTATGTATAGTGTAAGTATAAGCCTTAGGCATATGTTTAGATACTTTTCGGTACCATAAAGATAGTTTACAGGATAGTACGACCTGAAAAGGCGTACAACTCTGTGATTGTAAGAGTTTCCGAGGTCCTGTAAGAACGAATTATGTATATAACACTCTTGTTTGTTATTGTATAAGTTTATTTGTGTTAGATCTCTGTATGTAAATAAGAAATAACACATTGTAATTCGTTTTCGGTAGGTCTTAGGGCATTACGTACTTTGTTTTGCATATATCTGTAAAAAGGTAGTACCGTTGCACTCGCTAGAGGGCCACACTAGTTAATTAGAGGTAGAAGAAGCTACCTAAGATAAAATTATAAGATTAGATTGCAAAAAGTAGGATTTAACAAATCCAGACATTGTGGCGCCACACCCGGCGCCGATTGTCTTTGTAGATTTCCGCCGACCGTCTGGCCGCGCACTATAAATATCGGAGAGCGCGGCCATACATTTAGTTCCGTTCCAGTAAAGTTACAATTTCGTTACGACTCAACAAGTTTCCCAGACAAGTTCCTGGGCTTTAGTATATATCTATAGGGTACCGGCTTTAGAGTAGGGAAGTGTTAGGGCAAGTAGTGGCTCTCCATAGAATAGGTCAAATATTTTGCAACGGTGCTAGCTTTATTGCTATTTCGTTACAATAAAGCGCCTTTGCAAGGAAGTTGTGGTCTCAATTAATTTCCCGGTATCCGGCTTGCGGCAAGCACTACGGCTGGTGGGGCGTCGAAGAAAGAAGAACCAGATATACAGTCCGCTGGCTCCCCCGGCTGTAGTGCACATTTTCTGGTCGCATTCGAGCCGGATCACTGAACCATGCCGATTGAAACAAGAAGTACGTCGAGTCGCCGAGAGGAAGAGGCCGCTAGTCACGAGGAGGAAACGAGCGGTACCACCACGTCCGCTACGGAGACTAGCGTTACAACAGAGAACACCGAGGCGACCGAGACCACAACGAGCACCGTTGCAAATAGTGAAAAGCCGGTACCATCCGCAGTCGAGTCGCCGCGTATAGTTTATCTACGCGCCAAGTTAGAAGAAGCGCGCTTACGAGCAGAAGAGGCGCGCTTACGGACGGAACTCGCGCGCGCTGTTTATGAAGAAGGGCAAGCAACTGCCATTACGAGGGTCGAAGATTGGATGGACTCCGCTCGGCCAATCCATACGGATCGCCAGCCGGTACCAGAGCCGCTGGCAATCACCAGTTCGGTGGCACTTATGCCACACCCCATACGAGAGGCGGCACCTAGGCCGCAATACGAAGAGGCGGCGCACGCGCCGCACCAAGAAGATTCGGCGGGCCATGAGTCGCCCGCACCACGAAAGGTGGCCCAGGCGCCACAAGCTACGTCGCCCGCGCAGTCGGCGGGCATTTCAGCGCGCGCTGTACGTCCGGCGGAAGATGATGTGTCCGTCGTAGAGAAGGCGAAGATTTCGACGCCTACTGAAAATACGGCACCAAAACAAGAGTCTGGTGCATTGAAGGCCGCAGATATCACCGCGCTCGCGTCCGCCCTGGCAGAAGCATCACGAGGGGCGCCGCGCTACAGTATGGAGTTACCAAGTTTCGATGGCGCTGGTGAAGAATGGTTGCAGTTTAAAGCGGCGTATCGAGATACGGAGAAATATTTTAGCAAGGCGGAAAATCGGGCAAGAATTCGAAGATGTTTACGTGGAAACGCCAAAGAAGCCGTCGCTTGCATGTTTTACGGGGAAACTGACCCAAGTGAGATCGTCGACCATTTGGAAATACAGTTTGGTCGGCCCGACGCACTAGTGAACGCCGAATTAGAAAAAATTAAGTCATTGCCGCGAGTGAAAGAAAGTGCGCGGGAAACGTGTGTGTTCGCCAGTAAAGTGAACAATATCGTCGCTACGATTCGAGCTCTCAACAGAGAGAGCTATCTACACGATACGGTGGCAGTGAACAGTTTGTTAGCGAAGTTTAATTATACGTTGCAGCACAGTTGGTTCCAGTACGCAAGACGGGAAGATAGAAAACCCGATCTACAAATGATAAGTGAATTTTTAATGAAAGAAGCCGAGATGTGTGCTGCGTTGGTGCCACATGAACCTACAAAAGAAAATCAGCAAGTTTTTAAGAAAACACAGCGAACACACACACAGAAATATGAACCGCAAGTGAAGAGAGACAAATGTGCGATATGTCAAGATGCACATACTAGCTCTATATGTGAACAGTTTACGAAAGCTAGTGTTGACGATAGGTGGGCTATGGCAAAACGTAATAATTTATGTTTCAGGTGTCTACAAAAAAGAAAGCCAAAACACGAGTGTAAGTTTCGGCAGTGCGGCATCGACGGGTGTAAGAGTTCGCACCATCGGCGGCTACACAATAGCCGCAACAGTTATACGGAGAAGACATCTGAAGATCAAGCAGAAGACAGCGACGCCGTGGTGACGTCAACGCAGTCAAGCGCACCACGCGCCTACCTTAAAGTTGTACCGATTGTCCTGACAGGTTCCAGGGGCAGCGTGAACACATACGCACTATTGGATGAAGGTTCTACGGTCACGCTGATAGAAGAGAAGGTGGCTGCACGAATAGGAGCTCGCGGGCCGGTAGAGCCGTTCCGCATAGAAACAGTTGGCGGCACGCGACTCAACGCAGAGAGGTCGCGCCGTATCGCAGTTACCATCAAGGGCCTTCATCACCATCAGCGACATCGGATAATAGGAAGAACTATAGGTAACCTTAACCTATCGCCACAGTCTGTTAGTAGATCCATCGTCAACAACTGCAGACATCTGGAAGATATAGAAGAAGATGTCATCATGGAGCGCGCCGTGCCAACCGTGCTCATCGGCCAGGACAACTGGCACCTGATCGTGACGAGGGCTGTGAAGAGCGGAAGACGTGGACAACGCTCACGCACCTTGGCTGGGTGCTACATGGTGTGGACTACCGCCACAAGCAGCGAGTCCACCTAGTACAGAGAGCAGCCTATGCCGAACAAGATGAAGATATAGAGAAGGTAATAAGAAATTATTTCGATTTGGACAGTGTCGGCATCACTCCGCGCCAGCCCATCAACCAGAACGAGCAGCGAGCCCTGCAGATTTTAGAAAGTACGTGTAAGCGTTTACCTGACGGGCGCTACGAGGCAGGTCTATTATGGAAAGAAGATAGCCGCGAGTTTCCTGATAGCCGCGGCCTGGCTATTAAAAGATTATACAATACAGAGAGACGTCTGGACAAGGACCCCGCGCTAAAGGAGGCATATGAAAAACAGGTACAACATTTATTTGATAGTGGTTACGCCGAACCTGCCAACGAGTCACCTAGCCAATCCAGCTGGTACCTGCCTCACTTTGCAGTAGTGAATCCTGCAAAACCTAAGCCGCGAATAGTGTACGACGCAGCTGCGCGGGTCAATGGAGTAAGTCTCAACGACATGTTATTAGCTGGTCCAGACCTTCTGCAGAACCTACCCGGAGTGCTAATGAGATTTCGACAGCTGCCTATCGCCGTGACAGCAGACATAAAAGAAATGTTTCTGCAAATACGTGTACGACAACAAGACCGGGACGCATTACGTTTCCTATGGCGAGGAAGCGACAGAAAAGGTTCGCCACGTGAGTATAGGATGACCAGCGTCGTATTTGGAGCTGCGTCATCACCAAGCACCGCTATCTTCGTTAAAAATAAGAACGCACAAGAATACGCCCACATCTATCCTGACGCCGCTACAGCCGTGGTAAGAAATCATTACATGGACGATTACCTGCAGAGCTTCGATAGTGAGGAAGATGCCATCAGAATAGCCTCGCAGGTTAGCCTCATTCATCAACAGGCGCATTTCCAGCTGCGCGGATGGAAAACGAACAACTCGGCCGTAGCTAAAACGCTACTAGTAGCGCCATCTCTGGGCGGCGATTGGGAACTAAGCACAGAAAGCGAGAAGGTTTTGGGATTAAAATGGAAACCTCACAACGATAAGCTGGGTTTCAATGTTAAAGCGGTGTACGATGAAGATAAAACACCTACGAAGAGACACGCGTTACGGGTAGCTATGTCTATTTTCGATCCTTTAGGTTTAATTACACCTGTAACTATTCACGCGAAACATCTACTTCAAGAAACGTGGCGAATCGGACTACCATGGGACGAGCCTTTACCTGCGGACTTAGAGAAGACGTGGAGAAGCTGGCTTCAAGACGTGAGAAGAATGGAACACCTGGAAATACCTCGCGCACATTCTAACCTGGCGCGAGCGCGAGATCGGCAGCTGCACGTCTTTACGGACGCCAGTGAGTCTGCCTATGCAGCGGCGGTCTACTGGCGCATAGTCAACGAGGACGGCGAAGTCAGCGTCAGCCTAGCAGCAGCCAAAGGAAGAGTCAGCCCGCTCAAGTTTACCTCCATACCAAGGTTAGAAATTCAAGCAGCTTTACTAGGTGCCCGCCTAGCTCAGCACGTCATGGAGGAGTACGAGTATCAGCCAAGCCGCAGGGTGTACTGGACAGACAGCCGCACAGTTCTATCGTGGCTACGCACAGGCTCGCGAGCATTCAAGCCGTTTGTTGCCCATCGAGTAGCAGAGATTGAAGATATTACGAAGGTCGCAGAGTGGCGATGGGTGCCGTCTCGCGACAATGTAGCTGATGATGCTACTCGCCATATCCCGGAAGAATTTGGAGACCAACATAGATGGTTCGTTGGTCCGGCCTTCCTATACTTAGAAGAGGACAAGTGGCCGCAAGATGTCGCTACCAGTAGCGAAATAACAGGCGAAGAAAAACCGTCGGCAGCTGTAAATAGTGTAAATATTGTAAATAACATTAGAAAAATTGTGTGTATTACAGAAGCACTACCGGAAATAACAAGATTTTCGTCGTGGCTTCGACTGGTGCGTGCAACAGCGCGCGTGCTGCAGTTCATCGAGCTCTGCAGACCAAATAAGCAACGTGTCGCCGGTGTGCGTAAGCGCACAGCTACGAAAGCCTCCAATGATGAAGATTGGGGAAAAAAGTATACGAAAAGCTCGAGGAAAACAGAGAAAATTAAGAAGCCACGAAGTTCTGAAGAAAAACGACGTTACTTGCCGCTAGATGGCGCTGATATCATTAGCGCCGAGAAATTGTTAATAAAATTATCACAGCAAGAAAGCTTTGCTAGCGAAATAGAAGCTATTACGGGCGGGAGCGCGATAGCAAGAGACAGCCGGTTGAAACAGTTATCATTGTTCATCGATGAAGAAGGCATTTTGAAAATAAAGTCACGAATAGCGGCGGCAGAAGATATAAATGAAGAATTACGAGAACCGGCCGTGCTAGATGGCCGTCACCCATACACCCGCCTCTATATAGAACATGAACACCGGCGTCTTCACCATAGCGGGGTGGAAGCAACTACGAGTGAAATATTACAGAAATTTTGGGTTTTACGGCTTCGCCCCACCGTGCGCGGCATAGTAAAGAGCTGCGCGCTTTGCAGGAGAAGAAGCGCTATCCCGCCACAGCCGCCTACAGGCGACCTGCCGAAGTCCCGGGTCGCGCACCATCAGCGAGCCTTCACCTACGTGGGCCTGGACTTTCTTGGGCCATACAGCGTGACCATCGGGCGGCGCCACGAGAAGAGATACGTGGCGCTTTTCACCTGCCTTACTTCAAGGGCGGTCCACCTGGAGATGGCCGCCAACCTGACTACGGACTCCGCAGTAATGGCACTGCGGCGCATGATGTCGCGCCGCGGGTGCCCCACCGAGGTTTGGAGCGACAACGGCACCAACCTGCGCGGCGCTGATGCAGAGCTGAGGCGCGCCGCCATAGACGCCACTAAAGAAGCAGCAGCCAACTACACAATCAAATGGAAGTTCATCCCGCCGAGCGCGCCATTCATGGGAGGCGCATGGGAGCGCATGGTGCGCTCTGTCAAGGCTGCACTGTTCGCCGTGCTGCAACAGCGGCATCCACCAGAAGAGGTACTGCACACACTGCTGGTAGAGGTCGAGCACACGCTCAACAGCCGACCTCTCACACACGTGTCGGTTTCACCAGAAGACCCGGCACCACTGACGCCCAATCACTTCCTGCTGGGCGGACCATCACACGTGCCTGTCCCGGGCGCGTTCTCCGAAGGCGATACCATCGGCCGCCGCCACTGGCGGCACTCACAACAGCTGGCCAACAACTTCTGGTCACGCTGGGTACGAGAAGCGCTTCCGCTACTCCAAAAGCGGCGGGAGCCTCACGGAAGAGGAGCAGAGCTGCGCGTCGGCGACATCGTGCTCATCGCTGACGGCGCGCTGCCAAGAAATACGTGGCCAACGGGGATCATCGAGGCAGTACACCCTGGAGCAGACGGCGTGGTACGAGTGGCTGACGTACGTACGGCTGCGGGAGTCATGCGAAGACCGGTTAAGAAGTTAGTCTGGCTGCACCATATTTAGTATAACACTGCGTGTTATAGGCGGGAGAATGTGCAGCACAGACATGTTTTTATTGTAAATATTAATGTACATAGATAGTAAGGCAGGATAGAATGTATGTTTCGTTTAGTTTTCGTTTAGTTCGTAAGTTTTTTGTAATAAATAATGTTCATTTTCGCCTTTTATTCGCCCTAAGACCTACATACAGCTTTGTTGTATAAAAATAATAAGGCTTTATGTAGCTATGATCGTTGCCTATTAGGCATATTACGAATAAAGCGAGTTCCACGCAGTCGACGACATTACGAGTCGACTCTTGCGAGATAGTATTTATATGCGGGAACTCGCAATTACGAAAATCCGAAAAGTGTAAAATTCCTTGTTAAAACAAATGTTTTATGATTGTAAATAGTATGTATAGTGTAAGTATAAGCCTTAGGCATATGTTTAGATACTTTTCGGTACCATAAAGATAGTTTACAGGATAGTACGACCTGAAAAGGCGTACAACTCTGTGATTGTAAGAGTTTCCGAGGTCCTGTAAGAACGAATTATGTATATAACACTCTTGTTTGTTATTGTATAAGTTTATTTGTGTTAGATCTCTGTATGTAAATAAGAAATAACACATTGTAATTCGTTTTCGGTAGGTCTTAGGGCATTACGTACTTTGTTTTGCATATATCTGTAAAAAGGTAGTACCGTTGCACTCGCTAGAGGGCCACACTAGTTAATTAGAGGTAGAAGAAGCTACCTAAGATAAAATTATAAGATTAGATTGCAAAAAGTAGGATTTAACAAATCCAGACATTGTGGCGCCACACCCGGCGCCGATTGTCTTTGTAGATTTCCGCCGACCGTCTGGCCGCGCACTATAAATATCGGAGAGCGCGGCCATACATTTAGTTCCGTTCCAGTAAAGTTACAATTTCGTTACGACTCAACAAGTTTCCCAGACAAGTTCCTGGGCTTTAGTATATATCTATAGGGTACCGGCTTTAGAGTAGGGAAGTGTTAGGGCAAGTAGTGGCTCTCCATAGAATAGGTCAAATATTTTGCAACGGTGCTAGCTTTATTGCTATTTCGTTACAATAAAGCGCCTTTGCAAGGAAGTTGTGGTCTCAATTATTTCCCCGGCAGATTCGGCTCGACCAAAGCACTGCGGCCGGTGGGGCATCGAAGTAAGAAGAACAAATCTACAGTCCGCTGGCTCCCCCGGCTGTAGTGCACACAGACCATGTGATCGAAGCTTGCCAATAAGACTAACATGCCGGACCCTGTCAAAGGCCTTCGATATATCAAGGCACACAGCTAGTGTTTTACTGTTATACTCGCTCGGCAAATGTTACATGTATTGTTAATGACTTTTAACCTTAATGAAGTTTTCACTTCTGGTCGGGTGGTCTTAAGCACATACCAAGTTTTATTTGTGTCGGTAAGCATCGATTGTATTTTGTTATCTGTTTAAATGCCATAATGTACATAAAACTAGTAGTGCAAGTTTACTGTTTCTGGGCGAGTCGTCTCAGAACTCCACCACTTAGTAATTATGATGATCGTGACAACTTTCGTCTTTTTCTCACATCTTACGATCAGTCACGGTTTGAAGTAAGCGGGCTGCGAGTTGGTGGCAGATATAATCGCATCGGCAATACATTCACCGCTGCCATACTGTCGAGCACTAAGTATATATAAATCTGAATTTAAGCATGCAACCGACGCCGTGGTCCGACACAAAGCTGACTTCGAGATCGTAATCGCAAAAATCAGGTAGATTTACCTATAAAGCACACGGTCTTAACATCTAAGGGTTTGAGGCAATCAAGTTTTGATCACATGTAAATATATAATTAAATAAAATGCTACACATTGAAATCGCTAAATAAAAAACATACATATTATACAAAAAGTTTATTTCTTAAATTTGTGTTTAACAAAGTGTTTCCAACTGTGTCTGTTAATTAGTATCCAAGCTTTAATATAATAATTGGAATGTCAATAAATTATGTTACAAAGAAAACAAAATTTTACATATTTATTTTAAAATGTGAATTTGGCAACACACTTGTTAGCAGGGTATAACTCGTATTTAACTTAAGTTAGTTCTACCTATATCTAAAAAGGGCGCAAATAGCTATCTAAAAAACGTGTCAATATTTAGATACAATCGACTCTTTAACATTTAAAACTGTTCAATTTCAAATTGTCAACGAGTTACCGTTAATCTGCCGCTATCAGTGGCAAGAATAAATTATGCAAAGATATAAAGAATGCCAGAAAATCATGGTAAGCAGCACAAGAATATATTATGGGCTACGATATCAAACACAAGAAGTACGAACAAGTAAGAGATTATCGCTAAGCATGGGCGTACCTAGCATTTTTTAACGAGTGGAGCAGAAGTAATCTCGGAAAAATAGTAGAAATTTAAAAATACTTGTGTTTCAAACACCTTTCAATAGTAGGTACATACTATGCAGGGTTCTGTAAGTGAAATAGAAAGAGCTTGTTTCATGGCGGGATAGAACAAATGTATTTCTGTTTTCTTGTCAGCCAGTTTGCTATAGGTGAAATAATAGGCCAAACGTATCGACTACCAGGTAAAGTTATTATATACTGTATTATTTCGCGTGGTAATTTTAAATATTTCCAGTAAACAAATAGTTTGTTACCTTAGTAATAATTTTTTTTTTTATTCGGGGCACTTTGCTCCACTGTGAGGTACGCCCATTTCGAGAAGTAGGTACATGTCCTGCATAATGATCTATTGCACCCAAAGACTTCTATGTAGTAACGTACTAGACAAAGCAAGCGCCACGCTACTTGTGTTCCACTAAACTGCCGCACTAAACTGCACCTACGTCAGAGTCGTTGAATGAAACGCGTATGCGTCATGAAATTCACGGCGGTTACGACTTTTGATCACGAATATATTATATTATACGCAATTCTAAGCTGTAGCGCTGCTTAATTTCCGACTTTAGTTAAACGTTTTATTATATTTCAGAGCTGCAGCGAGTATTAACGAAATAGAACACGACCTCTACTAAGCATAGCTTCGTTAGTACGTAGTACATTAAACTCTCTGGTTGCACCAATTAGCGCACCACACTTAGCTAACAGTCGTATAGTGCATTTCATCAAATAGTTCCTATGCCGACATGTTGGCTTCCCTGTCTAACACTCGACACGCGATACGTATCACGTGACTGCGTATATGAATTTTGAATTGCTGCCAACATGACGCCATAACTAGGAACTATTTGATAAAACACACTCTAGTATCTAGACTGGTAGATCAAAATCGTCACGCGCTATTGTTTTTTGAAAAACTTAAGAGGCATTCAGTTTTTATTTAATGATGTCAGCCAACAATGCTGCCCTTCTATTATTTGTCGTGCTAAACATTTTAAATTATGATTATGCAAATCTAAAATCGCTATAAAATTATAGATAACGCCAACTTGGGTTTTAATAAACAATGGCATATCACTCGGTTCTCTATTTTTAATGAAGTGCATAAGAAATCGCTTCTGAAATTCATTTTAACTTTTTGAAAAAATTCTAACATGCGCCTGTGGCCTTCGACCTTTTACCCTGTCAGTAGAAGTAGATATAATCTAATATTTTCCAGAACCCATTCAATATTCGTTCGCGACTCACTCGTGGGTCTCCTATTTTGAGATGTTGAACTATTACTTACATTCAATGTATTTTTCCTGTCCAGGAAACTTAGGTGGAATATTCGTGGACAAATTATTCCGCATGTGGAAACCATGGATTTTATAACTATACGCAAGTTTTCTGTAAACTTTCCTAACATAATCAGAAAGTCAGTATTTAGTTAAAGTTATTGATTAACGATTTAACAAGGGAAAATATTATTTATACGTTATAACATTCTACACCTTACAATAACAGTTCGGTAATGTTATATGTACACTCTTACAAACTTCCATGGTTTCTATATAAAAACGGATTCTTACCAACGTGACTTAACACATTATGATATAAAATTACAATAGTAATGGTTAAGCCCTTCCTCGAAACTAATTTTCTATTTCTTTTTATAATTTGTGTACAATTTAGTTATAAATGAATAAATATCACTGGACAAATTACACGAATTGATCTAATTCCAAAGTAAATTGGAATTAGATCAATTCGTGACTCGAATGACTCGTCCGTTCACTGTTCAGTTAAACTTGACAGTGACACCTCCTTTAATCGGTTTTGCGTGTCATTTTGGCGCGCTTGTCGTGACGTCACAGTCTCAGGTATAGCAAAAGGAACTCAGATCCAAACAGGTGTGTTATACACCAGATATTTTTTTAATATTCTTTTCTTGATATTTTAGCGTTAGTAATACTATGGTCAACGGCGAAACAACTGCAGTAAGAACCCGTTTTTATAAGCTAATATAATCCATACTATTTTATATGTATCATGAAGACCAACATTATATGAGTATGATACTATGTACAATGTACACGTTAATCTAGCTAGCGAACATTCCTAATTGAACTATTTAATGTTATTGCATTACCCAGACAATTCACAATAACGCTTAAAATACTCAAGATTGAAACATTGTTATTTAGGTTCGTATTCCATGACGTAACTCAGATCGCATTTGAGACTATATTTGAGCACAAAAAATTAATGTTAATTGATGATATGCATACACAAATAGCGTACTAAAATTAAATCTGACCTTAAATTTAGAACTAAAACTCTTGGTTTTAAAACTTTATAACTTAAAATTATTTATGGAAATGGGCTTTAATCTTGCAATCATCAGGGATGCGTTTGTGAAAATCAATGGACACAGCCCAATCAACAAAATTAATATGATGGAGTAAAATCATTTAAAAAGCTCGACGTAATGATGTTTATTCTAATGATTCGTAGTAGTTATGAAGGGTTTCTTAGTACAGTTATGTGATATTAAGTTTCGTTACATTCCTCATTTTTCTAAATGCTAGGTCGCACTGTGATCAACGAATCCCATACGCAAAATGCCTCTTTTTTTCAAACCAAAACTTAATGTATCTAAGTCTGGACTATCTGGAAAGCCTGAACAATGTGTATATAATTTAATAAAATTCACCTAGCCATTTCAGAGTTATAGAGTAACAAACATACACACACAAACTTTCGCATTTATCGAGTTGCTCGGAAAATTTACAAATACTTTATGCAATGCCAAATAAAATATTTTGCCCAATCCGAGGATCGAATTCGGGACCTGATGATTTGAGCCGAATAGGTAGCCCCATAGACCTAACATTATCAATTTACAAAATAATACCAACTAGATTATATAATTTGCTAATCTGTATGGGTTGGTGGGTATACAAGAGGGGACAATCGGACAGGAGGCTCACTTGATGGTAAGTGATCACCGCCGCTCATTGACAACCACTTACCAGGGCTCCCACAGTTGAGGTGCCGATCTTTTAAGAATGAGCAAGCTCTTTTCTCGTAGGTCCCTAAATCGTATCCGTTCGGAAAAACCCATACCAATAATTATGACCCATCTGGTTCCACAGAGTAGTGCGAGGGAAAGAAAGCGTCGAGAATCGCACAGTTGTAGATTTATTTCCTTTTGTGTGTATGATACAATGTTTAATTATGTAAAATCTATGAGGTAACAAAGTCAAGGTTTAACAATATTGTTATTCTCTCTATTTGTAATTATTTGTGTTATTTTTCAAACTATTATAGGAGTAAATAAGCCATATGGTTTAAGTCACTAATTCGTTATTTAGATCAAAAATAAATATTGTGATTTTCAATAACTCTATACTACTCTGTCATTTGTGATGATTAAATCTATCAAAATAACAAGATTAGCTAAATTAGTCTTTATTTGTTATAGAATTTAATTGTATCGTATGTTTGGAACATAGCAAAAACGGTGGAAAGGCATTGTGGATAACTCTTATTTGATAATAATCTCAAAACAACAAAAAGAAATAGGATTCAATTATTTCAAACTGTGATTCGGTATTGTCTCATTATTGCAATCACGAGAACAGCTTAAAACCTTAATCAGGTGATAATTATAATTTTCATATACGAAGCAATAAAAAGTTTGGTGTATCATAACTAGACACAAGTTTTACAAAAAATAATAGTTTAAATTTACAAACATATAAATTTGCGGAAAAACAAAAAGTAAATAACTTTGATATCTGCTTTGAATTCAAAAATGTATTTTCACGGCCGTATCCCTGAAGAGTTAGGCAGAGATATAACTATTGCACCTGCGATTAGCCCAAGATACTTAATCTTATAATGTGATAGGTGGCAAGCCTATCGCCAACCGGGCACTTATCCAATCCTGGGCAACATTGTTTTATCAGAAATCTCAAAAAACACATTTTTGAATTACCGATTCCGGGATCGAACCTGGGATCTCATGCGGTCAACAATAGAAGTGACCAAATTTAGTATATTGAGAAACAAAACATGTTTCTATGGTTCCATAACCAAAGGACAAACGAAACCCTATTAATATGCTCCGCTAGCTGTCACAAGGATCTATTTCATGATCTGAAGTTGGTTGACACCTAAAATTACGTGTGTGTTACTGTGGCCGATGTCATAAATAATAAAAAAGTAAAAAAGTTAGATTCAAAAGGAGATCCCATTCAATCAAAGAATGCATGTTACAAAGGCCACAACCATAAAAAACCATACGTGAGTACAACTCGTACTTGACCAGTTTTTATAATATTACAAACCCTAATTTTATTCACAAAATAAGTTAACCACTTTGTCTTTCCACTGTCCATATTATATGTATTATTAACATTAGCTACTTAATACTTATATATTAAGCTAATACAGATTTATCTGTAGCTATATAAACACTTGTTCTGCGGCCAAAGCATCAGCGAAGGGCCTCACTGCCCAGCGAGTTGCAAAGTAGAATATCAAACCAAACGTTATGGAAATTGGGAGTGCTGGCAGAGCTTTCTTCAATATCGCTAGCAATAGAAGAGTAAGGCACAGCCCCTGTAAAAAAGATATTTCAATAAAAATGAATGAGCCTACAGCCTAGATCACATGACGTTAGGCCCCCGTTACACTTTGATTAGTGCGAGTGTTTAATGCAGGTGCTTAGTATTATGCAAAAAAGACGTGTAGACAGCCGTTAATTAGTGCGAGTGATTAGTAATCAGCGTCTATTCACTGAATTTCACTGTAGCTGGTAGACCTATGCATTCCGCCACACGGATAGCATATCTGGTGTCTATAGATGATGACTTCTCTTTCTATCAAGAGAGCCGTCTGCTTGTTTGCTATCTAATGATATAAAGGAGTCAATACCGGTTTGAGTTAATTAACTATGTGCTTGAATAAACAGCGTTTTGGAATGTGTTTGTGAACTGCGATAGTAATATTGTTAGATACTGTAATATTATTTGAGGTAATATATTTTCTTGGTAATATATTAAGATTACTTATTACTTACAATGAGTATGGCCACGAAACAGGCAAGTGTAGTGTTCCAGTCTCCATACGAACTAGCCTTTCCAACTAACACGCTGTAGAATATGAAGTCGCCCAAGCCGAGCTTAACTCCCTCTGAAACGATATAGTTGAGTGATTAGCGAATCTAACAAATTGACGGGCTCGGGTTCGATTTCCGATAGGGACAAACATTTGTGATAACAAACACCAACGTTATGTATTTCAGGGCTTACATGCTTATATGTTACAGTATTTATATATTACGTATTTCTATGTATTAGTTATCTTTGACTGACACCCACACACACTGCTTACTTTAGGGTTAGATCAATTTGTGTAATCCGTCCAGTAATACATGGGGCACACTAAAAGTTTTGCACTTCTAGCTAATCGGAACTATTTGGATTTCGAATGTTATATTTTTAAAATGTTGCAACCTTCTTAGTAATAAAAAAAACAATTGGCGGGAAATGATTTGTCAATTGTTTTTTTATCACACATCAAAGTTCTACGTACGCAACGAAAATGGAATTAAGTCGAAAAGATTTTAGAGCGATGTTTTTTTATGATTTTAAAAGTTCTCTTTCTCTGCCGTCAACGAAAATAATGTGGCTACTGTTAAGCGGTTAATTGAAGAAAACCCCCGGATTACCTATGAGACAATTCGAGGACTATTGGGGATTGGTATGAGCCAAATTTAGAAAACTTACACGAAGAATTGAAAGTTCTAAAACTTTGTTATCTTTGTATCCCTCATGAACTGACAGCGGAGCAGAAGCAAGCTCGCGTGAAATGGTGCTCACAGATGCTACTGAAGTATGACCACGGACATTCTAATGCTGTTTATGACATTGTCACAGGAGACGAAACGTGGATTTATTGTTTTGAACCCGAAAAAAAACAGCAATCTCGTGAATGGGTGTTTGAAAATGAGAACAGGCCAACAAAAGTGAGACAGGCGAGAGACGTAGGTAAAATTTAAAATGTAAAGAAGATTATTTTGGAAAGCAATAAACATAATATTTTGGTTATAACATGTTGTTTTTTTTAAATTACGCAAAACTTATAATGTGACCTACGTATTTATAGCAATAACACAAATCCATAAAACCACTGGATTTATTGATACACATGATTAGCTAAAAATAAACTTTTTTATACTCCTAAACATCTGCCTCTGTGGTGTAGTGGTCCAGTGTCGGAGTTGATCACATGGGGTCCCGGGTTCGATTCCAGGGTCGGGCAATTTAAAAAATGTGTTTTTTCAGTTTTCTGATAAAAACAATATTGCCCGGGATTGGAAAGTGCCCGGTTGGCGATAGGCTTGCCACCTATCACATTGTGGAACCAAGTATCTTCGGCTAATCGGGGTACACTTGTTGTACCTCTACATACCCTTTCGGGGATACAGGCGTGAAGATACTTTACTAAACATAGTATTCATATTTACTGGCTGGTCAATGTAATTAAGAAAGCTTTATAATTTATGCATTTATTCAAATTTAAAAAGATAACACTAAGTCGATTTGCAGTTGTAGGTTACTGTTTGTGTAATTTTCGCGCCATTACAACTGTAAAACATTAAAAGTGATTGAGTCTCTTAAAAAGATAGTCAACCATCTGCAATATTTGGAAACGATGGTTTTCAACGCTGTAAAGCATTTTGCTACGTATAAAACTACTTTGAATGTTCAACGTGTACTCAGACAGAAAAAAACAACTCCTTGAGATGACCGAAACATCGTTCGTATGCCAAAAAAAAGTCCTTTTAAAGGTAACATAGATCAATTCCAATACAAAAATATACTGGAAGAAACAATGGTACCTTATGCTGAAGACATTCTACTGGTTATTTGAACATTCCAACACGACAATGATCCAATGCACACTGCACGCACCGTAAAAGATATGATGAATTAAAAACATGATAGTGCTGGCATTGTTATCGGTGTGGTTCTGGGCTCCTTACAAGAATAGGCCAAATGCCGTACTGGCAGGCAGGTCGTAAAAGTTGGCTGATTGGCTATTCAAGTCTCAACCATCGTGTATACTAGGTCATAGGTGGTAGAGTTCTGCATTGTTTCGCCTGGGTCTAGTACCACCGTCTTACCTATTCCTGCCGCAATAGTGTCAGTGCTTGTCACTGTCGTGTTCCGGTTTGGAGGGCAAGGTAACCAGTAAGCTGATGCAAGTGGCATTAGACCTCGCCACAAGATAGCAATTTTGGCGTCTATAGGTTAACTCTCCATTAGGAGAACCATCTGCTTGTTTGCTATCTTATGATATAAAAAAGACGCTTCCCTTCGACGTTACGTCAGTGTGAGTTGAGCATAAGGCACTATTTATTAACAGCCAACGAATCGGTACAGTTGTTAACGTCCATGCCATAAAAAGAAAGCAAAAAAAGATATCAGTAGTGACCAAGGAAGTTACATACTAGCTGGAAAGTTTATATGCACTTCAAAATCGTCCTGAAGAGTACAACGACATTGGTGGAGTCTGTCTACTGTCTCTTTCTACTAAATAAAGCGCCACATATAAGTGCGGCCGTGCGTAGTTGGCAAATACTACTAATTCTACTAATTTGAGAAAACAGTTTGTGCATTGCATTAATAATTACATAATAATTAAAATAAGCACATTGTAGAATTCAATATATTAATTACTTTTTATGCTTATGTATCTATCAACGTGTATGAATAAACGGGATTTAACTGTTACCAAATATATAAAAGTCTACCATCCAAAGTTTTATTTACACTGGTAATTGCAAGGAAGGGACAATTCACTGTTGTCGTTTACTTGCTCAGAAAATTTTCCCCTCTGTTAAGTAAGAAACAAATGTCAACTTTATTAGTAACGACATAACCGCTCACACCACCAGCCACTTTCACATTTTTTCTTAAAAAAACACGGATAGTTACGCGCACACGTTCCGGTGGTCCCTGGTCACAAAAATGGTTTATGAGTTGTTTGTAATTGTAAAGCATATATTTTTTAAGACGTCTTGAGCACTACAAATTACAATACACTGGTATGAGAATTGTTTAATTTAAATGGTTTAAACTACAAAATAATTCAGGTGAAACATGACACTTTGAGAAAAATATGACTACTTGTTAGTCGAGGATTTTTAATTCAAAAAGTAAATCAATGACCTATGCTTTTTATTTTTTTATATATATAATTGATAAACATATACATGTGAAAAAAAATAACATAATATACTATAGTACAAAAATATTTATATGTTAATATATATTTTTTTCATAATTAATATATAGTTTTTTCGTAATTTTTAAAAAATTTATTTCTTTTTCAATTTTACAACTACGTTATTTTTTTTAAATATTGCTTAGGATATTTTACATTCCAATCATATAATTTTTTGAAATCATAGATATCAACACTAAAATTTACGAAAATAAATAAAAATAGGTACCATCATACCCAAAGCGCTGGTATCATCAATTTGGTCGTTAACGGAAAATATGTTCTATTAATTGATGTTTACGGTTTTTTGACAAAATTATTATCTAAACTGTTAGATCTTGATGTAATCTTGATTATAAATAAAGTTTAATAGTTGATTAATACGCCAAAACACTTTTATTATAAACTGCAATCAACACATAACACACCACGAATCAATATGGCGGACTAATTTATCTAATTTTTCCCCATGATCGTACTTGAAAACAGAGCGCCAATTGGATGTTATTTTGTACAATGTTTAGTTCGAAAACGATAAAATGCCATAGACTATCGTATTAAAATTAGTAAATAGTGAAAATATTGTTTTTTCTGGATGACTTTAGCGTTGGTCTCTGTAGATACTACAGTGTATTAACGGAATTTTCTCAGTGGTCTCATTAGTTACTAAAGTGTAGTAAGCAAAGTACCATTTTTATTTTTTAAGGGTGGCTTGCACCAAAATGCTTAAATGCATTTAGTCCCTTAGACATGATTAGCAAATGCCAAATCGCCTTAAATGCTGTCACTTTAAACGTATTTAGTGACTTAAAATGATTTAAGCATTTTGGTGCAAGACGCCCTAAATATTGCTTCGTAATAAAATTCTAGTTCTCATATTAGTTCCATGTCAAAACGTATCTTCACGCCATCTTTCCAACGTTATGTGAATTACGACAGTTAACGGTGGACGGTATTGATGAATTAAGTTTTTTCTCTTACACCGACAGATGTCGCTTTTTAACGGATACTTATTTAATATTCATAATTATACTAACTATAATACCTATTGAATATCTCATTAATAAAAATGATGTTTGTAACAAATAAAACTCACAAAGGAAATAAATACTGAAAAACAGAATAAATACTACAATTATTCATCATAAAAAATCTTGCACCCGTTAGGAATCGATCTCTAGCCCCATTTATTTTAAACGAACGAAACTTTCTTAGTCGCTCGACCAACGCAAAAGCATGTTGCACGAAGTGAATTTAGCGCGGCTAAAGAAGTTTTCACTTCGAAAAAGCGCTTCGCTTCGACACTACGTTAATGTGAGTAGAGCCTAAAGCAGTGTTTGTTAACAGGCAAAGTATCGGTAGTGACTCACTCTCGTCGTCGGCGTCGGGCGGTGCGTGCGCGGCGCGCGGCGGGGGCGGGGGCGCGGGCGGCCGCTCCAGCCGCGTCGTGTAGCCGGCGGGCGCCGAGCCCTCCACCCGCAGCCGCCGCGGCTCCAAGCGTTCGCCCCGCTCCCCGCGCTCGCCCCTCTCTCCGCGCTCGCCACGCGCCCCGCGCTCGCCTCGCCCCGCGGCCTCACTACGCATGCGCCACACTGCGTCGAACCCCGCGTCCTCTGCATCCCCCGCCCCCGCTGCCGATTCGTCATTCCTCGGTGCTTCAGTGGTGCGTCCTCCTATTAAAATGAAACTTATTATGCTGAGGCCGCACTTGCGTCTATCGTCCCGAAGTTATATGCGTACTAAGGCACACGCAGTCTAGAATTTATGCGAAAATAGCCGGTCACATCTGCATTTATCGTGCCATTACATGAAGCTTTGTGATGATAGACGCAAGTGCAGCTGAGCCATGAAAGGATTTTTTTTTACAGCATAGATAGGTAAATATACAAAGCGTCGATTACACCATCAATTTGATTTTATACACGGCTTTTGCTAGTCCATATTAAATAATTCGTAAAAATATCACTGCTTTCACTTAAAACAAAAAATATATAATTTCAAATAAACATCTGTTGCAATATTGGTTTATTTAACATTAAGTATCGTCACACACGATTTGTTATCTTTTGTATGGCAACGTTTAGTAAACAGAATATAAAACGTGTAAAATTATAAAATCATAAAAAAATCATCCTGTGTCTTTAACAAGTTTCTTGGGTTATTTTTTTGTGTATGGTCTAAAAAATATTTCCATGGCGATTCATAAATTAAGTGGATACCGTTTCCGGCCTTTTGTATAATCAGACTAATAAATCAATTCTACAAATTACTCCATTATGTCTAGTTAAGATACCACTCAAGGATATACCCGTAGGATATGCCCAACACATGTAGCTAATGTCACCAATTTTCTCACAAGAGTCAAAAAAGGAACTGTATTTTATTTGACCATTAACATCTTTGGTGTCTATAGGCGATGGTTGACTCTTACCATCAGTAGACCCATCAGCTTGTTTGCTGTCTTATGATATAAAAAAATTTAGGTTTTCGATTTAATTCGAAAAATGCTCATTAGACATTTTCCTCTGACTAAAAATGCTCAGGATCGTTTTATGTCATAAACAAGCCACTGTATGATGAATATTTATCTTATTAATTGGTCTTAGTAAATTACTAGTGGTAGTCTGTGCTTCAAAGGGCATGTAAAACATTCAGCCTGTGAATAGCTATTAAATTTATTACATTCTATGATATATATTGTTACGAATAATCTAGAAGCGTGTGGAATTGGAGCGCGCGCGCGCTAATATTCTAGAAATAAAAGTAAGAGATAGCTACTCCTATTGACAAACAAATAGTTGACCGGGGCTATGCCATAATAGACTTTGTGGGATATGACATAAGGTTGAAAGTAGCGTGTACTAGGATTTATGACTCATAACATGTTTACGATAAGAAGTGATTCATTGTTTCCCGATACATTTAGATTTTTCTGGATCCAGCTAGGGCTTTCCCCTGCCTATAAATACAGAGATGTTGACAAACACAAGACAGTTTTTATCAAGCGATCGAGAACGATACATCAAGTGACTAGTGCGAAGCGAGAAGTGTTTGTTTGTGTAGTGTTCTAAGTTCAGTGATAGTACAGCAAGTGTTCTATTGTGTAGAGTGTATTTAGTATTACGTTGTGTTGTATTGTGTAAATACACGGATTTAATATAAGTGGTGTTTTCTTACAATTGCGAACCCGAGGACGTAATAACTGGTGTCGGAAGTGAAATTGTGAAATGCCACTTATTCCGAAGGAAGGTGTTACCACCAGGTCTCAGGCGGAGACACAGAGGGTGTCAGAGGACACTGAGATGCGTGCAGGTGAGGAACCTGCTAGTGTTGCCAGCACGTCATTGTCGTCGAGCGCAGCCCCTACTGATCTTTCTGTCATTCTGGCAGCTATTCAGCAACAGCGACAGGAACTTCAGCAACATCAACAGCTTCAGGTACAACAACAACTAAAGTTACAGGAACATTTATCCGGCTTTGATGACAAATTGACAATAATCTTGGCGCAACAAGACCAGCTAAAAAGCGATGTGGGCCTCGTCAAGCGCGACATGAAGGGTGTTGAGAAGAGGGTTGACCACTTGGAGGCCAGCTGCGACATAATAACTGAAAACGTGGACCAACTGGAAAGGGAGGTCATGAAAATGAAGATCACGGGAGTTAAGTCGGGTGCTACCATTACAAGCTGCTCTCACCAGGTGGGTCCTCGGGTAAAGGTACCCACTTATGACGGTCTTACGTCATGGAGTGCGTACCGCACTCAGTTTGAAATAGCAGCGAAGGCCAGTGGTTGGACCGACGAACATTGCCTAACAGCTCTGAGCACGGCGTTACGGGGACAGGCGCTCTCTGTGTTGGATGCAATGCCTAAAGAGTATCAGTTCGCTGATTTGATGGAGGCATTGGAAGCTCGCTACGGTGAGCGTCACTTGGAGCATGTGTTCCGTGCCCAATTAAAGGACCGTGTACAGAGAAGCGGCGAGGGACTTCAACAATGGGCCGTGGAAATTGAGAAGCTTGTAAGGAAGGCGTATCCTTCAACCGACGCTAACACAGTTAATAACACCATCGTCCAGGCGTTTATTGATGGAATTAGAGACCTGGAAGTGCGTGCTGCTGTTCGCCTTCAGCACCACGTGACAATGAAGGAGGCTTTGGCTCATGCGCTGGAGGTAGAAGCTGTTCGCCACGAACCTCGAGCACATAAAGTACGTGAGGTTTCAGAAGTTGTGGCTCAAACAAAGGAAGTGGAACCTAGAAGACTGGGCCCCATGTGTTATGCCTGCGGGAAACGTGGGCACATTAGAGTCAACTGCCCCACCAAACCAACGGGTGCAGTTAATTGGCGACAGCAAGCGACCGGAAGCTCAGCAGCTGAAGAGAGCAGGCAGGTCAACCAGCCTGTTCATCCAGCCCAGGGAAACGAGTAACAGCCAGGATCAAGGGGCGGGTGCTGGCTGATCGAAAAACAGCCCCAAAAGTTGTCATATCCCAGGTGTGCGACGGCAACAGTTTATCCATTAAGGGACTGATTAATGGCAAGAACTGCAGCTTAACGCTGGACACTGGAGCTACACGAACTGTGGTGCGACCAGAAGTAGCTAACAATGGCAACCTGAGATTGAGGAATTTTGGGAAAAGCAAGCTTCTGTCTGTCACAGGTCAGCCAATACCCGTCTTCGGTGAAGCATCTGTAGTGATGCAAATAGGCGACGAGTATTACACTCACAACGTCGTAGTGGCCGATATTATGGATGACTGTGTGCTTGGTTTAGACTTCATGAAGAAGAATGCCTGCAAGATTGATTGCAAAACAGGAGTTTTCGTATGTGGGCTAGTAGAAATTTTCATGGATGGGGGATCAAAAGGAAAGGTAACAGTGGCTAGAAGAACCATCTTACCTTCAAGATCGAAGACATTGGTACGCGTGAAGTTACCAACCAGTTACAAAGGCCTGGGTAATAGGAGTGTGTTAATTGAAGACAATGGAGCAATTCCACACTGTATTACAGGCCGGAGTTTGGTTTGTGACAAGGGCTTGGCAGCGGTGCAGGTAGTCAACTTGAGTGACAGTGATGTGGTGCTTAAAGCAGGTGATGTTGTAGGACAAAGTGATGAAGTTATGACGTTAAGAAAACTGACATCGACAGGAAGTACAGCATCAAGAGACGTACCACAGGAACTTAAGGATTTGGTGAACAAGTGCAGCTACCTTACCGCGTCACAGCGACAGCAGGCTAAGGATCTACTTTCGCGTTATGCCAACATTTTCTCTAAGACTGATAGAGATATAGGCAGAACATCTATAGTCAAACATAAGATTGACACTGGAAACGCGCAGCCTATAAAGCAGAAAGCTAAACGTGTCCCAATAGCCAAAGAAAAGGAGGTACAGGAGATGATAGATGAAATGAAAAGGAACGGAGTTATAGAGCAATCTTCTAGTCCATGGTGCTCTCCTGTAGTGTTGGTTAAGAAGAAAGATAGGTCTACACGTTTCTGCATCGACTATCGTCGGCTCAATGAAGTCACCAAAAAAGACAGCTACCCATTGCCACGAATAGATGACACTTTGGACACTCTGACAGGCATGTCTTGGTTCTCAACTTTAGATTTAAAATCTGGGTACTGGCAGGTTGAACTTAGCCCTAATGACAAAGAGAAGACAGCATTCTCCACAGGACAAGGATTATGGCAATTTAAAGTGATGCCGTTTGGATTATGCAATGCGCCAGCGACTTTTGAAAGATTAATGGAATGTGTTCTAGCAGGACTTGTTGGCGATGCCTGCTTAGTGTATTTAGATGACGTAATAGTCATAGGAAAAGATTTTCAGCATCATCTGTACCAACTGGAAAGGATTTTTAATAAAATACAAGCTGCAGGGCTAAAGTTGAACCCAAAGAAGTGTCACTTATTTCGAAAGGAAGTCAACTATCTGGGTCACGTGATATCACAAAACGGCGTACAGACAGATCCTGAAAAGGTTAGTGCAGTACAGAAGTGGCCAACACCCAGGGACAAGAACGAAGTTCGCGCATTTCTAGGACTATGCTCTTACTATAGACGTTTTGTGAAGGGATTTGCTGAAATAGCAAAACCGCTGCATAGGCTCACTGAAGAAAAGAAGAGTTTCGATTGGAATGACATGTGTCAACAAGCTTTCGATGAACTTAAGAAGCGGTTGTGTGAGTCACCAATTTTGGGCTATCCTGATCGGAAAGGGCAGTTCATCGTAGACACAGATGCAAGTAACACTGCCATTGGTGGTATCTTATCACAGAAGCAAGGCGATCAAGAAGTTGTGATAGCTTACTTCAGCAAATCATTATCGCGGCCGGAACGAAACTATTGTGTTACAAGAAGAGAACTATTGGCAGTAGTGAAGACTCTTCGACACTTCAAGAAGTATCTGATTGGGCGACCCTTCAAGCTGCGTACCGACCATGCTGCTTTGAAGTGGTTGTTACAATTCAAGTACCCGGAAGGCCAAGTGGCTCGCTGGATTGAGCAATTTCAAGAGTTTGACTTTAACATAGAACACCGCAGTGGAAGGTCTCACTCGAATGCAGATGCGTTATCACGACGACCTTGTGCAGAAGATTGTAAACATTGTGTAAGGATGGAGACGAAGGAAAGGGTTCAAGTACTGCGAGCTAAGCCTACGGATGACAGGTGGGAAACTGATGAGATGCGTGAGGCCCAGTACGAAGATAGAGATTTGCGGCCTCTAATAGATTGGAAGAAGCAAGACACGGGAAAGCCCGAATGGCAGGAGCGCTGAAGGGAGCCACCCTTCAGCGCTATTACGAAAAGTTATTGCGCGCAGTGGGAAAGCCTTGTGTTGCAAAACGGCTTACTGTACCGCAAATGGGAAAAACCTTCAGGAAGAGAACATCATCTACAGTTGGTCGTACCAAGAAAACTTATCAAGGACGTACTGCGTGAGCTGCATGATGGGGTTTCTGGGGGACATCTTGGAGTACGACGAACATTGGTAAAGGTACGAGAGCGTTTTTACTGGTTCAATTGCCGAGAAGATGTCGAGAATTGGTGCCGAAAATGTACGTCATGCTCAGCAGTGAAAGGTCCGCAGGTTAGAAGCCGAGGCAACCTTAGACTATACAACGTGGGAGCCCCCTGGGAAAGGATAGCGATTGACGTGGCTGGGCCATTTCCTAAGACAGATAACGGAAACAAGTATTTTATGGTCGTGATGGATTACTTCACGAAATGGCCGGAGGTGTTCGCAATCCCTAATCAGGAAGCCACGACGGTTGCTGAGAAATTAGTCAATGAGGTGATATGCAGATTTGGCGTTCCGCTGGAGATTCATTCCGACCAAGGCAGAAACTTTGAATCTAACGTATTCCAGGAGATGTGTAAATTATTAGGAGTGTACAAAACAAGAACTACACCTTATCACCCGCAATCTGATGGAATGGTCGAACGATTTAACCAAACTTTGGAAAGACACTTAGCCAAGCTGGTAGAAGATCACCAAAAGGACTGGGATAAATACATACCTCTGTTCTTACTGGCTTACCGAACAGCGGAACACGAAAGCATAAAAGTGACGCCAGCCTATGCCAACTTCGGCAGACAGTTACGTATACCAGCAGACTTAATGACTGGAGGCCCGCCACCGAATGCAGAGACCCAATTAAGTATACCGGAACATGTTGAAGACATTCGTGAGAGGTTACGCGATATACACTCGTTAATAAGTGAAAACGCATTGGAATCAAGTCAGCGGATGAAGACCAGATACGACCGAAACGCCAATCATCGAGGTTTTCAGGAAGGATCTCTTGTTTGGCTACATAATCCGGTTCGACGAAAAGGAAAATCACCTAAGTTACAGCGACGTTGGGATGGGCCATACAAAGTAATCACACGGATCAATGACGTAACCTACCGAGTGCAGAAGCAACCAAGAGGGACCATGAAGATTGTTCATGTTGATCGATTAGCCATCTATAATGGAAGTAATGATGTTCGGGACGAACATAACTAAGAGGGGGGTAGTGTTACGAATAATCTAGAAGCGTGTGGAATTGGAGCGCGCGCGCGCTAATATTCTAGAAATAAAAGAAAGAGATAGCTACTCCTATTGACAAACAAATAGTTGACCGGGGCTATGCCATAATAGACTTTGTGGGATATGACATAAGGTTGAAAGTAGCGTGTACTAGGATTTATGACTCATAACATGTTTACGATAAGAAGTGATTCATTGTTTCCCGATACATTTAGATTTTTCTGGATCCAGCTAGGGCTTTCCCCTGCCTATAAATACAGAGATGTTGACAAACACAAGGCAGTTTTTATCAAGCGATCGAGAACGATACATCAAGTGACTAGTGCGAAGCGAGAAGTGTTTGTTTGTGTAGTGTTCTAAGTTCAGTGATAGTACAGCAAGTGTTCTATTGTGTAGAGTGTATTTAGTATTACGTTGTGTTGTATTGTGTAAATACACGGATTTAATATAAGTGGTGTTTTCTTACAATTGCGAACCCGAGGACGTAACAATATTAATCCCTAGTCTTATAATATTAATATTATTAGTATAATATTAAACCCTATATATATTAAGTCACGTTACCGTAGTCTTTATAAGCCGACACAGATTCAGCTACGACATTAAACAAAACGTCACCACCACTAACATTGTATTGTCCACTTTCAAATATTTTGCAAAATTTTAGGGAAATTGAAAGATAAATATGAGCAGTTTAAAAACGACAATATCTTTATATTCATGAATAGAATCATTTAATTTTCTTTTGATGTCATTAACTTACCTATGTCTCTTTCGGGTTGGACAGGGTTTTTGTTACTCACTGTATAGTAAGTGTGACACCGTAATGTAATTTTTTTTATAGTATAGGATAGCAAATAAACAGAATTGGCTTTTTAGACGGAACTAAATGACCACTAAATACTTAGTCTTGCCATGAATATTGTCACAAAGAAAAAAACCATTTTTTTATTGCATGTAACATTTATTACTATTACAGTGTAAGTTTAATATAAAACCATTAAAAATATATAAAACTTATTCAAAGTGTTCTCCATTGGCTGCAGTACAGTACTTTAAATGTTGAGGCCAGTTATCAATAGAAGCACGCAATCTTTCTATGGGAAATTCTTCACTGCCAATTGTATGGATGTTTTGAGGGACTCAAAAATTATTATCGTGGCATTTAGAATAAGCCATATTATCTAAAACTGACCTTACATCATAATACAGCGGGTTAAGATCAGGGCTAGATTAACACCCAGTCTTCAGTTCTGATGAAGTCCGGAATGTTTGTTTCTAACCAAGATTGGGTGGATCGATCTTTATGACCCAGCGCCGAGTCTTGATGAAAGGATTATTCTTAGATAGTGAATATGGTTGATACACTTGTGCTGATTTATTGATACGTTTTTCACAAAAATATGGCTGTAAACCATCAGTAAAGTCGAATTATGTCCACGTTATACTCTGTTAACTATTTGGGAAGCTTCCTATGAGCTTTGAACATAAATACGGTTATTTCGTTTGTTAAAATATTGCATCCGTAATCAAATTTTTCTGTAACCTCCCTTTTTATAACACGTGACATGATTCTAGGTGCTGCTACCTTAATCTCTCGAAATAAAATCTTTCGCTTTCAGAGAGGATTTCTCCTACTTCTTTCCCTAATGGCTTCGATCACCTTTTTTGTACGAACACTATGTGGACAGCCAGATCTTTTTCTGTCACGAACAGAGGAGCCTGGTACACAAAAATTTGGCTGATACCAAGCATAATGAAGTTTTAAAAATTGTATTAGGCTCTATACCTATTTTGTGTAATGTAATCACAGCAATTCATTTTCTTTATCAGCCCACTCCATTTTAATATCACAAAATATTTTACAATGAATTGGCGCGTAAATGAGAAAACACAATGAACAATCATATAAAAATAACAGATTCCAAATTCAAATGTAATATTTTGTTTATTTTTAATTGTAACCATATTTATGGCCAGACTATGTATAGACATCAATTAATATGATAATGGTGCTTGCATACATAAGTTTAGTGGTTAACTTCTTTTCAGATCAGAAAATGACAGTGACAAGCACTGATATAGGTAAAGCGGTTGTACCAAACCCGTGCGAGACACTGCAGAACTGTGCAACCTAATATGCTTTATGGGCGTAGGTCAAACCGTGTGGGTTGAGAGGGCGAAGCTCCCGCGGCTCACCTTCGCCCGCCGCCATGCAGTACATCACCGTCGCTGTGGACAACAACAACATTTATTTAACCTAATATATATTTCCAAAATAATACAGAAGAATCTAACTAATTCGGCACTATTAAAAACCAGAGGGTGCCGGATTATTGGAATGTTCGGATTACTGGATTATAACGAAAAAATAATCCATACTAATATTATAAATGCGAAAGTAACTCTGTCTGTCTGTCTGTCTGTTACGCTTTCACGGCCAAACCACAGAACCGATTTGGATAAAATTTTGTACAAATATAGTTTGAGACCCGAGAAAGGACATAGGATAGTTCTTATTCCGGAAATCCCATGGGAACGGGAACTATGCGGGTTTTTATTTTAGAATTTTTTCCACGCGAACGAAGTCGCGGGCACAGCTAGTACTAAATAAAAAAAGTAGCAGCTAGTACAAAATAAAAATAAATATAATGTATGTACATCTATACATATAATAAAATCGTAGGAAAGTCAATGTATGTCCGGGGTAAACTCAAAAAGTACTGCATGGATTTACTTAAAATTTTGCATGAATATTACTAATAGGTCGGGTCAACATATAGGCTACATATTATCACGCTATCACCTACGGGGGAAGAGTTGTACGGAGTAAACAAAGTCCGCGCAAACGAAGTCGCGGTCAACAGCTAGTTGTACATATGTGAGTTCTTGTTCAACTGGCTTTCTCGCATGTTTTGAAAAGTTATATTAATATTTTTGGCAGATATGTCATTTTCTTTCTGCCATATTATGCAGATATTGGTATAGTATAGATGGCGGATTATTGGACGTATCAATCTATTGAAGTGCCGGATTAGTGAGATTCTACTTTTTATCCCGAAAAAGAGATTGATTCTACTATATTTACATAATAGTTCAACTCATTAGCCGAGAGGAAAGCATATACTTCCAATGAGGATGCATGGGTTTGATCCTCAACAATGACTAAGTATCTCTTCCGCATCAGTCTTTTTGGAAAATATGCGTTTTTTAAATATAAGATGGCAAACCAAGATGGTACTTCTAATAAGAAGAGACAAACATCATCTACATCGAAAAATAGATCAACTGCTATTCCGCCAAGCAGTTCGTAAAAGGTGATCGATTGGCAATATGAGTCACCATTATTATGACTACTAGGTGGAAGATTTCTGCAATTTCTTGGCTGGGGCTGAAACCACCCGCCTAACCTTTTCTTGTCACAATAGCATCAATGCTTGTCACTGTCATATTCCAGTTTGGAGGAAAGGTAGCCAGTAAACTTATGCATGCGGCATTAACACCCCGCTACATGGATAAAAATGCATTATTAACATTTTTTTTGTCTATAGGCGATGGTTGTTTCTTTCCATCAGGAGAGCCATCTACTAGTTTGTATCCAATGATATAAAAAAGGTTATGAAATGTTGTTAATTCCATTTACCACCTATCTTACCCTAGAAAATGACAGGGTCACACAGAAAGTGAGGGCGCGTTCCGATCCAGTAGTAATTCTAAAAAATCGATGCAATGTTTTAAATGTAATATTATAATTACTAAAAAAATATTAAAATGACTTTATTTCTAAAAATATAAAGATATCGCTTTTTTAATATTCATGTTTTTACTTATATTTCCCTAGAGTTAAGCAAATATTTTAAAAATGACAACAGCTTGTCGCTGTTTGTTTCATTGTTTCGCTTTGGCGGCTTTCGCACAAACACCACGCGAAGGCGCGCTATTTGTTTCTCGGCTTTTTACAAAGGAACTTTAAAACGCGTGTCCTTTTGTAGCATCCGACTTGCGCGGCATACTTTGATAATAGAATTTACTTATTTGCAGGTGTTGTCTCTTTCCATCATTGAGACCCAACTGCTTGTTTGCTATCTTATGACATATAATAAAAAAGAACTTGTTTTACTTTAGACCACACCATCATAAATATGAGTGTAACCATATTATACATTTGAAATAACTAAATAATGATTACATACAAACTACTTTATAATTAGCAAAAAAAACACTTACAGGAATATATTAATGCAGGGAAAATTGGTTCATTCCTTTCTTGAGCTGTTTCTACTAAAATTCTTAGTGGTCCTTTTGGTGTTAACACAGCTATCAAATCTGAAATATTTTAACACCAGGTTAAAGTGTTAATAAGCAATCTTAATGTATAAATAAAATTGTTTCTGTACAGTCCAGAGGTAATTGCAAGGTATTGTCAGATTTATTTTTTTACTAGCTGCAGTGTGCAGCCGGCTGCATTATAAAAGATTTTGGCGAATCCTGCGGGATCACCTAATTTTTCGGGATCAAATCTATCTATCTATCAAAGCAGGCTATACCGCACTTAGCCACAATACGGGCCATTGCGCGCAAAAGGTATAGTGGCTATTCCTGCCAACCCAGCTCATTCCAGAGGTCTAGTACCGTAGACGGATTATGAAATAGTTCCTTGTACGTTTTATTCTCTTTGAAGAACTGGGCCCTTAGGTATTGAACTTCCACGCACTCATATAGCACGTGGTGGGGAGTTTCCTCATGGTTTAGGCAAGCTCTACATAGGGGACTGTCCGTAAAGCCCTATGGCGTGCATGTGTTTATCAAATGGCAATGCCCCATTATCAGACCACAAATCCTTTTTAGCTCTACTCTTGGTAGTTTAAGTAACTTTTGGGTCAGTTTGGGATTCAGTTCAGGAAATGCTTGTTTAGTTTGTCGACAACTGGTTAGCATTTCCCAGTGTTTTTGTGTTTTATCTTGGTAATTTCTTTTATATTTGTTTTTAGCAGATTAAAGAGTACGGGACTATAGGTTCAGGACCTACAGTTAGCATCTTAGACCCTTTTTTTGCTAATTCATCGGCGATGTCGTTCCCTAAGGAGCTACTGTGACCTTTAATCCATTGTACAGTGACCTTGCATGTTGTCCCTAATTGTTGAAGCAATTTTCTGCATTTGTGTACCAGGCTGTTGCTCGAATAATTGGAATTCAGTGATTTCAATACTGCCTGGCTGTCCGTTAAAAATCTGAGATCAATATCTTTAATATTCCTATTCAAGACAGCTCTTGCAGCTATGGTAAGTCCTAGGCATTCTGCTTGGAATAATGAGTTGTGTCTGCCTAGGTTAGTGCTTATACAAATGTTTAATTCAGGGCAATAGGCACCAGCGCCCGTTCCCATTGGGGTTTTAGAGCCATCGGAATATAAACATAATTCTTTTATATCTGACTTGTCTTTTACTTCATCTGTAATAGTAATTGTATATTTGTTGTCATGTAATGGTTACTTGGGCACCCTGTCGCACGGTGCGTCTATCAAAGGATTCAATTTTACCATATTTCCTAGTATAGTCATGTGAGAAGAAACATTACCTCTTAATTTTCTGGATAGTTTTAGTCTTAGACAAGATATTTTATCTTATTATTATTAGAAGATATTTTTCGGGATAAAAAGTAGCCTGTGTGCTATTCCAGGTCATCATCTACCCATGTGCCGAATTTCATTCAAAGCCGTTCAGTAGTTTTTGCATGATTGAGTAACAAACATCCATTCAAACTTTCGCATTTATAATATTAATATAGATTATTAGCTATTGCTGCATAATCAAATGCCTGTGTCTTGTCTTCGGACAGTAACCAAGTTATATTTAAGTTTGACCAAGCAGGTTGCTCATATTTAGAACCCACTTCTACTTATTCTTGCTGCAAAGAGGCTTACTTTTACTATTGCTATATTATTATGGATACTGGATAAGATTCAAAATGACTTTATTTCAAAAGTATAATTGTTTACACTTCAAAATTGTTTTTTACAAAGTTGTCACAAAAATTGAAAATTATAACAAAATAATATGATTGGAGACATTATTCATAAAAAATACATTATTATACACTACACATAGATGTTTTGTTTTTACATACAGCTTATCAACAGCAACAAGTAAACGTGGGTAGATTTAGAAAAATATGGTAGATATGAAATGATTGCAGAGATAAAAATTTCACTAGAATTAGAAGAAAAATGAATAAATTGCAATTGATGTTTATTAGTATGGTGGTATAACCAATCCAAAAGCTCATGTAGACAAGATTAGCTATTAGTACATTCACAATATGAGTGCTCAGTTAGTTATACTAACATAATATAATTATACTATGATACTATAGTGTAAGTTTGCTAAAGTAGTTATTATCTGGTGAGCAAACATAGCTTATAATCAAGCATGTATGTCTTTACCTCTAAGCAAAGAGGAGTCTTTATGAGGCAGATATCCTTTACTATTTAACGAAGCCATTGCTTATTTGCTTTATTATATAATAAAGAAGTTAAAAGGCACTCACCCCATATTGAAATAACTGCTAGAACTGCCCAAGTGGTCCATTCAGGCAAATATTTAATAAAAACCAGAGCCATAAGCGCCGCTATAAAAATTAGATATGCCTGCTGCAATCTAAGTGGGCCTTTCCAATGTATCACAATCATACCCACCACACCAAAGTTCCACATTACAAACAAAAGTGTCATATAGTCCATTGGTATGTTGAATGCTCTCAAAGCCTCCCTGAAATATTAAAATCAAGAGTATTTGAATGTGTTTTGTATTAAGGAGAGTTTTATAGATTAAAAAATAAAAAAAGGAATCAATGATCTGCCTGATCTTACTTTATTATTAATCTGAAGATGCAAAGATGTATGATAATCTTGGAAAATAAATACATACAAATAAATAAATATGATAATATACATGTCTCATATGAAATAAGGCAAAGTGACAAATTCATTAGATGTTCCTGTTTACAAAAATTTGCTATTTTTTGTCTAGCGAGATGATGATTTAAAAGGCAGCATTTCTCATCTTGAAAGACTAGCACTTGTTATTCTTCATAGTAATAACATACCAAGTCCAAAAGCTTTATATGCTCTACAAGGCGTTTAGGATGTTAATACATCACCTATTTCCGGACTCTAACTAATGTTTTTTTAATAGCCTTAACTCATATTTAAATCAGGAACCTTGTATTTAAGGTATTATTTGACCTTGTAAATAAAAACTTGGCTAAGTTTTTTTTTAAATTAAAGGTAATATATTGAAAGGGCGTTTGTATAGACTACTTTACAAAGATAGACTTTTGTATAGAACAAAAACTATAATAAGAATGATACACTTACTCTAAGTACAAATAAGAAAACAAAAAGAGCAACATCAGCGAAGAGAGTATTAACCAGCCATGGATGACCTTGTAGCATCTTTTCTTGTACAACACAATGAGTAGCATAGTCATTAATGCTATAACACTCAGAAGAATCATTGAGTTGGCTAGAGCATTCCATACTTTAGTTGATGCATGAGGACTTTCTTCATGAAATGGTGTATATGCCCTAAAAATAATTATTTTAAAATTTAAAGTTGTTGGGTAAGTTGTAACACAAAACAAGAATCAATTAAAATATTTCTATTTATCTGAGTTCTATCTTATTTAAATACTAGCTGTGTCTGCAAATTCGTCCGTGTGGGAAAGATTATAATATATAAGTTGCCTAAGTTACTTCTTATTACATCAGCTCAAGGCTTGTTAACCGGTTAATTTATAAACCTAAATCAACGCAAGTACATGAAGAGCGTTTCATAAAGGTTTGGCTCTACCTTAACCTCAAAAATAGCAGTTTACTCGTTGAGCGAAATTATAAAGGTTTTTGATCAATAAACCGGTTTATAAAGGTTTTTCAATTTTTCTTTGAAGCTCGCCGCCTTCAATTTTAAGTACAAATATGAAATAACGCAAATGTGTAGTGATTTTATGTTTGCCGGCCAAGACGCCACGCGCTGCGGTGTTTTCTTAGGCCAGTGGCAAATAACGAGGGACAATGCGTTAATTTTAATATTAATTTAAAAATATTAAAAAAAAAATATTATTTTGGTTTATGTACCATGTATACATCCATAATATGCATTTAGTTAAAAGCGGTTATTTTAATATTACAAACAGACACTTCAATTTTATATATTTGTATAGGTGCTACAAATAAGTTACACAGTACTAAAAACTATCAGTTAATATTATTGTGTAACAACACTAAAATCACTAACTTCATTTTCAAATTTCAGAGTGGCTGTGTTTCCAATCCGGTAGTAGTTTTGGGTTGGGTTTAGAAACATGCCGCATCGATTGAAATCTAAAGCTGTGGGGGACTTCTAGAAGGTCTTCTGATAACTCCCCGATAGTTTCTTTTTTTGCTGGAGATGGGAATTTTTTTTTTCAAAAAAATTATATTCGTGTATTTTCAGGTTAGGCGCGTAAATATTTACGATAAACTGTACCCCACCCGTGAGTTTTGTGTTCGATTTTTTTTATGCAAAGATCTTTATTTGCTAAATCTTAAAACACTAAAATCACTAACTTCATTTTCAGATTTCAGAGTGGCTGTGTTTCCAATCCGGTAGTAGTTTTGGGTTGGGTTTAGAAACGTGCCGCATCAATTGAGGAAATCTAAAGCTGTGGGGAACTTCTAGAAGGTCTTCTGATAACTCCCCGATAGTTTTTTTTTTGCCGGAGATGTGTATTTTTTTAAAAAAAATAATTAATTTCATGTATTTTCAGGTTAGGCGCGTAAATATTTACGATAAACTGTACCCCATCTGTAAGTTTTGCATTCGATTTTTTTATACAAAGACCTTTATTTACTAAATCTTTACGCAAAATTTCAATTTGCAGAACTACGTATTTTTTAGAAAAAAAATATGAATTTTTTAAGAAAAATATTATGAATTTTTTAAGAAAAAAAGTTATGAATTTTTTTAAGAAAAAAAATTATTAATTTGTTAAGAAAAAAATTATGAATTTTTTGACGAAACAAATAGTTAAATGTTTTTTTTTCAGAACTAGTAATCTTCTTAAGTTGATGACAGATCCAAACCAGAGCACCCCAACTTGCACGTGGTCTTGTTTGCCCTACCCCTAAAGTGTTTTTAGAAACCTGTAACATATCTTAATATAAATACTAGTCGGATACGGCGCGGAGGGCCGTAGCACACGCAATCCGACTAGTATTTATATTAAAAAGCTGTATATAATAGAACCTTAAACCATATTTTTAAGTAGCAAAGTGCATGTTATAGAAAATTAAGAAGAACCTAACTTCAAAATTAAAAAAATAAAATCTATACGTATAATAAAATCGTAGGAAAGTCAAAACGGTACATTGAATATTTCTTAAAAGAATACTATATATAAAAGAATACTTGGGGTGTGATCTACAATTGATATTGAAGCCAAAAATATAGTTTTTAGAATTTTTGTCTGTTTGTCTGTTTGTATGTCCGGGATAAACTCAAAAAGTACTGCATGGATTTACTTCAAATTTTGCATGAATATTACTAACAGGTCGGGTCAACATAATTATAGGCTATTATAGACATATTATACATATTATAGACATATTATCACGCTATCACCTAGCGGCCAAGTGCTATGCGGAGTAAACGAAGTCAGCGTGGACGAATTCGCTGGCAACAGCTAGTAATGTAATAAAAATGTATTTTTCGGTGAAAGGGGTGGGGGGAGGGTGACTGCGATTATTTCTCTCTTCTCTCTTCTTTTTTCTCCAATTCAGTGGCATAATTTAAAATTTTTGGGACATTTTGTATGGCAGTTTTATGACAGAAAAAAATTAATTAAAAAAAGCTGTGTTTGCGGCGGGGGGTTTAAGGGCGGGTTAAACCTCCCCCTAGTGCCACCCCTCCCCTACCCCCTATCGATGCGGCATGTTTCTAAACTTAACAGTTTAGAAACATGCCGCATAGTTTTAAAAAAAAGTTGAAAACAAACTTGTAAAAAGTTTTATTGAATAAAGTACTTCTGATTTCTGATTTCAGAACTCTATCTACAATCAATCTTTACTAAATAATAATAAATATTTATAACATGTTTTTAAATATTTATTCATAATATTTTTTTTATATTTAGCACTAGCTGTTGCCTGCGACTTCGTCCGTGCAGACTTCGTTTACTCCGCACTGCTCCTTCCCTGTAGGTGATAGCATGATAATATGTAGCCTATATCTTGACCCTACCTGTTAGTAATATTCATGCAAAATTTGAAGTAAATCCATGCAGTACTTTTTGAGTTTACCCCGGGCATACATACAAACAAACAGACAAGAAGACAAACAGACAAAAATTCTAAAAACTATATTTTTGGCTTCGACATTGATTAAGGATCACACCCCAAGTATTTTTAAAAAAAATATTCAATGTACAGTTTTGACTTTCCTACGATTTTATTATATGTATAGATTAAAATGCAGATTAGAGAATAACAAAATACATGTCAAAGACTAAATATAAAAATATAGTTATACATTTGATAACCTTGACTATTATAAAGTATATCAAGAAAAAATTCAACTAGCTCTTAAGTAAATATTTCACATTTTAAATTAAATTAAAGCTTAAATAACACAACAGAAGAAACCATTTTATAACACAAGAGAAAAACCGAATTTATCCTTTAACTTTAGAGCTTATGCATAATATGTATTTTAGATATATTGAAGCAGTCAATAAACCTTCTATTTTAGATGAAAGTAATGTTTTATACACAAATTTATTCTAATCTATCATGTTTCACTTTGGAGGGTAAGGTAGCCAGTAAACTTATGCATGTGACATTAAAAACCTGCCTCTAGGGGAACAATACACCATTAATATCCCTGGTGTCATAGGCAATGGTGTGCTCTTTCCATCAAGAGAGCTGTCTCTTTACTATGTTATGACATAAAAATATAGTTTAGTATAAACTTGCATACAAAACACTAGATTCTAACACAATTATTATAACAAAACTATTATATATACTTACAAATATACATCCTTTATTGAATAAAAACTAATTGATGAAATTGTGGCAACAACAACAATCATACACAGTGTTACAGGTACAAAAAGCTTTATGACATGTCTTGCTCCATATTTAAGTTCCAACTCTTCCATTACAGGTTCAACTGGGGCTCCAGCCGGATTGTGACCTGTGTTAGCACCTGCACTAGGACCACTGCCATCAGATTGCTCAACACTCTGCAAAAATATAAAGTTGATATAACAATTATATTCAGATTAATATTGCAAATATTTGTATGACTTTATAATTTTTGCGGATGACTAATACAGTCGTGTTGTATGTTTAAGATTAATGATAATATAGATATATCTTTGTTTACGTGTATGTCTAATATATACATATAACAAGCTGGAAATAAATATATTCAGTTCATACTTACACCATAGTTTCTTTGTGTTTCGGTTTTAGTTTTTCGTTTTCTAGCAATCCTTTCAGCAATCTCCCTATCGGGACGGGCTTCTGCGATGTGGCCATCCATTAGTGCAGTGTGCTCGGTCACTTCCAATTCGCTATCAGTATCACTCATTCATTTATTTTTATAGGCACCGACATTGTGTACAAATAACATTAAAATCATTGGATATCCATAAAAATATATAAATTAAAACTCATAACCGTCCGCAAATTGTAAGCTATAAAATAACAATTGACATTTATCAATCACTTGTCAATTGAGGACAGCTGTCAAACACTAAACTGACTCATAGAATCACAGAACAATAAACTCCTAAAGCGGGCTTTAAACGCTCAAAAAAAATTGTGAAGTGATGCTCCGACGCGCAGATGAGTTACAACCACAGAACACAATACTCTTACGAGGTTACAACTAACAACTTGTCTCAGCGGCCGTCGCACCAAAATGGCGAGTTTGTTTGATAAACATGACTGTACACCCAAAGACCAACAAAAATAAAGACGTAGCCATTGTAAACAATTAGAATCAAATCAGTGAAGATAAATTTTGCACACATGTGTAAGACAACGCCAGCATTTGCCAGCATCGTAAAACATTACGTACGTATGCTGAAGAAAAATGTTGCAAGCATTGGCTTTCAAATTACCATTTTATGGTTTAATATTTTATTACTGCATTTTATAAGTTACAATGCGTTTTACTTATATAAATTATATTTGGAATTTTATTTGCTTTCATATGATACTTTCCTACGTCAAAAACAAATCAATTTAGAAGGACTTGAAATTTATTTATTTTATCTACTGTACATATACCATTATGTTAATGCCAAGGAAGTTCATTCTACGCTGAATATTCACACGCGCTTCAAAATTGTTCCGAAGAGTACCACGTCTTAGGTGGAGTGCGTCTCTTTCTACTAAATAAAGCGCCAATCGCCATATATAAGTGCGGCCATGCGTAGTTTGCAAATTACTACTAAGTAATTCTACTAATTTGAGAAACAGTTTTTGCATTGCATAAGTAATTACGTAATAATTAAAATAAGCATACTTTAGAACTCACTAAATTAATTACAATACATTTTATGCTAATGTATTTATCGACGTGTATGAATAAAAGGGATTTAACGATTACCGAATATATAAATATCTACCATAAGATAGCTTTATTTACACTGGCAATTGCAAAAAAAGGACAACATCCACTCTTGTCGTTGTCTTGCTCAGAACGTTTTTCCCTTCTGTTAAGTAAGAAACAAATGTCAACTTTATGAGTAACGAAATAAAGTACATTTTTATTTTTCAAATACTGCTTCGTAATAATTCCAGTTATCGTATATAAGTTCCTTGGTTAATGCATTTTTACACAAAATGTAATAATGCATTAATTACATAATAGAATAATATTTTTACGAACATTTTTCAGCATATTTTACATTTTTACTCTAAATAATTAGAAACAATAATTCAATAGGTTTTTAATATTTTTTTCACTTTTAATGCTAACTATTTATTATATATTCTTAATACTCATCTGAAATAATAATAAATTACTTCTTTTCTACACTTAACTGTACACACAAAAATAATAATTCACAAACTAACAAATAAAATGAAAAATAAAATGAGCTTATTTATTTATTTATTTTGTTCTTTATTGTACACAGTAATCACTAAACTAACAACAGTAATAGAAAACAAACACAATAAGCGAACTTCTCTAGTAATAGAGATTTCTTCCAACCAACTCGTAACAAGGAAATATTAAAACAAAGATAATTTTTGACTTGGTGTACAATGAATTAATTGAAATAAATTTAGATCTTTAAAAAAAATATTACTTTAAACAAAAATAAACGGAATAAATACATAAACACACATATATACATTACATAGGCATATAAACTACTCAAAACCAAATATGGCCCACTTTATTTCCGTCTTTAAAATGCATATCTTTTTGTAGTTTTTATGGATAGATATAGTAAGACAGTAAAGTTTTATTGATAATTCAAACAAAGTAAATGATTTTAAAAAATTACACACATCAAAATGAAAAAATAAAATTTGCCTTTAATAATTCGAACTTTCCACGTTACATCAGCAGGAAACCTTAAATATAACATATGTTTTATAAATATGTGTTTATATAGTTTATACATGTATAGTACGGTGAATCCTAATAAAGTCTAAAATTAAAATATATATTCTAAATAAAAGGGATATTTCCCTATTTCCCTAATTAACTTACCACACTGCCACAATGGCGCTTCAAATTTGTGTTCTGAGAAATTATATCAAGTATTATACCAATTTCGTTATAATTTATGGAAATTTGGTTACCTAATTGTGAAAAGTGATCCCGGAAGACTTTTTTACAAACATGAATTGTTTTTACAATTGTTTATCACACAAGATGGCATGATTTCAAAATAAATACTGTCACAAAAAGAAAGTTTCTCACCCTCTGTAGCTCGCGCCTCGCGGCCGACTAGTGAGCCGCCGTCTTCATATTGCCGCATCGTCATCAATTACGTGACTCTCGATACGAGCACTTAGCTACGTCTATTTTTTTGTAGGTCTTTGTGTACACCTTCAAACACGTATGACAAACACGCCGTCAATCAAATCTTTCAAACATACAGCCAAACACGTAGTTTGCTTGACAAACACGTCAAACATGACCGCAGACTATCAAATAATTTGCTAAAAACGTAAAATTTGACAAATTATTTGAGCGTTTATAGCCTGCTTAACGGAGAAGAAGTGAACCTTCATGAGTATATTGTTCTGTGACCTTCATAGAACAAAAATGCAAACACAACCTTACACACAGAGACTAAACACTATATATGGTACTTACACACCTACACCATAGTAGTGCCATGGCGGATTATGAAATTCGACTTTCGACCGAAACTCAACATCCGGCCGAAATTCGACATTCAGGCCATTTCACTAATCAATATAAGTGTTGATCGAAACAAAACCAATCAACAAAAGATGAAGAACGGGAGTTTTTTCTTGAGTGTATAGAATCGTAGAGATTTATTTAACAAAATCACCAGCATGGTTGCCGCCAAAACTTCGTCGTCAGACATGTTGCTCGCACGAAAATATTGATCAGACTGGTTTGTCAATTTTATTGAGTGAATTTATTAAACGTTTGGAAGCAAGAGGGTATTCAATATTATTGCACAATAAAAGTATTGCATAATATTATTGTAGGTCTAGGCTGTCTAATACAAATTTACTTTATGGGTCTAGAGGCCACCTAATGTTATTATTATTTTTTTATTATCTGCTAGTTGCTATAGTACAAGTGGAATTACTACGAAGCAATATTTGAAAAATAAATATGTACTTTATTTCGTTTCTAATAAAGTTGACATTTGTTTCTTACATAACAGAGGGGAAAAACGTTCTGAGCAAGACAACGACATGAGTGAATGTTGTCCCTTTCTTACAATTGCCAGTGTAAATAAAACTTTCAGATGGTAGATTTTTATATATTCGTTAAATCCCTTTTATTCATACACATCGATAGATACATTAGCATAAAATGTATTGTAATTAACATAGTGAGTTCTAAAATGTGCTTATTTTAATTATTACGTAAATAATTATGCAATGCAAAAACTGTTTCTCAAATTAGTAGAATTACTTAGTAGTAATTTGCAAACTACGCATGGCCACACATATGTATGGCGATTGGCGCTTTATTTAGTAGAAAGAGACACACTCCACTCATGTCGTGGTACTCTTCGGAACGATTTTGAAGCGCGTGTAAGCATTCCGGGTGAAAAAAAAGCGCGGGAAACATAAAATTTGGCGGACGTCATTTTTGGTTCTGCGACTTTTTATATTATTATTTAGCGAAACAGAGGATCGATATTAGTTTTATTTGTGTAAATATTTAATTTTATGTAAATATCATTAGTTTTACTATCAGTTTAAAGTAGGTAAGTCTCCTTTTCACTTTTTAAAATGAACAAACCCACTGACGATCCTGGAGGTGGACCTTTCCAGGTAGCGCACTATGTTACTATAGATGAGAGTAGTGTCGATACAGATACTTCGCTTTCTTCAACTCAAACAACTAACAGGAAAAGATCTCATACATCTAATAAAATATGCAAACACTGCAATAAACGGCGCAAAAAGCGCAACAATGAATTGAAATCTACTGACTGTCAGTGTTCTCACTCTGTTTCTGAAATCTCAGATATAAATAATGCTTCGGGCGCCTCATTTATTACTGGTGATAATAATGTAAATGATAATGTTACAATGAAAGATTTGTCAAACCCCCTAACAAATAGTAAGGAACCCCAAAAACCTAAAGATTATATTAACTACCGCACACAGTATGAATCTACAGACCTTGGACCTTACGTTATTCATGTCCAAAGAGTTATTACATCTCCGACTGATAATGTTACTCTACATCCAGTCTCGTTTGGGCGATTCCTTAAAAATAATACTTTTAAAAATATAATTGATGGTAGCCTCAAGAAAATTGGACGCAACCGGTTATCTCTATCATTTTCGGACCACAATGACGCAAACCACTTTATTAATGACCCTAATCTCTCAAATAAAAACTTCAAAGCTTTTATCCCATCATTTAACGTTTCACGAGTAGGCGTAATTAGAGGTGTTCCCTCAGACTGGTCACCTGAGGAAATTGCTAATAATGTTAAGGTTCCCATTGGTTGTGGAAAAATAATAAAGGTTAGAAGAATAAACCGTAAAATAACTATTAATGATAACACTACCTGGAAACCAACAGAGACAGTTGTCGTAACTTTTGATGGACAGACTTTACCGAAACGTGTCTACGTTTGTTATAATGCTCTCCCAGTAGATTTATACATTTACCCTACTATACAATGCTATAAATGCTGTAGGTACGGTCATACTAAAATAACTTGCAGATCCAACCCAAGATGCTTTAAATGTGGAAAGGATCATTGTGGAGACTCTTGTACTAGTGAGGCTGATTTCAATGTTAATTGTTGTTTATGTAAGGGATCTCACTTTGCCACTAGCAAATCATGCCCAGAACATTTAAGACAAAAAAACATTAAAATGTTTATGGCTCAAAACTGTGTCTCTTATGCCGAGGCATCAAAAAATTATCCCCCGGTCTCCAAATCATATGCTGATGCCATCTCAACACCTATTAAAACTGCTCTTCATCCACTTTTGAAAAAAAATTTAGATTCGCAAGAACAATCCCATAGGTCATACAAAAAAACAATATTTCAGAAACCTAAACCCCATACAAAAGTCAGTAAGAGTTATGACTATGATTTCCAAAATTCAGTTATTAATGAATATAATTCCACTAATTCTAGAGAAAATGGTACTTTGTTGACAAAAAATAATAACAATAATCAAGAATCAGCCTCAATAGGCATGATTATATCTTTTATTAAATTTTTATCTCAGTCCGAAGTAATAACACCGTCCAACGCTGCTTTAATGACAGAAAGTTTAATTAATTATTCTAAATTTAATGGTGATCATGGACAGTCAAGCCAAAATTCTTCAATGGAACTCGCAGAGCATCACCAACAAGAAAAGTGAATTAATTCACTTATTAAATAAATATGAGCCATTTTTAGTGGCTCTTTCAGAAACTTGGTTAAGACCAAGTTGTACTTTTAAATTCTCTGGATACACTAGTATCCGAGAAGATAGATCTGATGGTTATGGAGGTGTAGCCATCATGATCAAAAAAGGATATAATTTTTCCATTGTTAATCTTCCTGTACATACTGTAAATATGTCTATATTAGCTGTTAATGTAAATAATATTTGTTTCGTGTCACTTTATATTCCACATCCAAATTTGAATATTTTGACAGAACTTAATAACCTATTATCCATACTACCTAAACCCTTTATTGTGTTAGGTGATTTTAATTCTCATCATCAAGCCTGGGGTTGTTCCTCTAGTAATTATTATGGTGAAGAACTTTTGAAAGTCATTGAAGAATTAAATTTATGTATTTTAAACAACGGTTCTCCCACTCGTCGCACAAAACCCTCCGAAGGCAAAAGCGCTATAGACCTGTCTATTTGCAGTCCCAATTTAGCACCTTCTTTGACATGGTACACACTCCCATTTACGTTTGGAAGTGATCACTTCCCCATAATAATAAATTTCCCTTCTGCATATCATAAAACTTCACCTAAATCTACATCATATTTCAAATATAATTTGCATAACCCGGATTGGCACAAGTTTAATAATTTGATGGAAGTTGGTGTTAATGTTTTGCCTAACATTTCCTCATATAATGACTCTTCTTGTGCAGAAGCCTTTACTCAATTAATTATAAAATCAGCTGAAAACACTTTTCCCATTAAAAAACAATTAACTAAGAAAATAAATACGCCACCTTGGTGGGACAAAGAGTGCTCAGACGCTATTAAGGAAAGGAAAGCTGCTGAAAAATTTTATTGTCAGTATACAACTACAGAAAATTTTAATATTCTCACTAATATTATAAAAACTACTCGTCGATTATTAAAAAAGAAAAAAGCTGAAGGTTGGAAGAAATTCTGCTCTTCCTTATCACCCCAAACAAAACCTTCAAGTGTATGGTTAAACATAAGAAAATTTAGATCTGCATATAAGGTTTCTAATAATAATGAAATGTGTCCATTGTTAATAAATCAGCTGATAGATCATCTTGCTCCACCTACAGTACCAGAATGTATCCTTTCTCTTCCTTCTACTTCTTCTTCAGACAATTTTTCCCCTTTTACATTATTTGAGCTTAAAGGTATCCTTCAAAATGTTAAAGACTCTACTCCTGGATGGGATAATATTAACTACTCATTTTTAAATAACATGACTGATAAATCTCTATCATACTTATTAAAGGTTATGAACTCCCTTGTTTCTACAGGTAATATACCTCAGACATGGAAGTCACATTCTGTTATCCCTATCCTTAAACCTGATAAAAACCCTTCTGACCCTTTTTCATACAGACCCATTGTGCTTTCATCAGTTATGTTGAAAATTCTAGAGCACCTTGTCAAACTCCGCTTAGAATGGTTTATTGAAAGCAGAAATTTATTAAGTCAAAGTCAGTATGGTTTTAGGAGAGGAAAGAGCACCATAGATAATATTAGCTTACTTATAACTGATATTAGATTAGCTTTTACTCATAACAAATCTGTTGTAGCAGCTTTTTTAGATATATCCTCAGCATATGATAATGTAATTCTATCAATTCTGAAAAATAAGCTAGTGAAATTAAACATACCATTTTATTTAATTAATGTTATTATGAATATTGTATACAATAGAACTATTAATTTAGCAAATGACCCTAATAATTTAAAAAGACAACAATATAAAGGTCTTCCACAAGGTTCTGTTTTAAGTCCAATCCTTTACAACATATACTCATATGATATAGAAACTGTAGCAACTAGCAATGTAAATGTTCTTCAGTATGCTGATGACCTCCTTTTATACTCAACTGACAAATCTATACAGATGGCTTGTGATAATCTTTCCATGTCTATTCTATCCCTACAGACTTGGCTTAATAACAATGGTCTTGATATTTCTGTTTCTAAAAGTTCCATAGTTTTATTTTCTCGCTCAAAATTTCCACCCCCTATAAATATTACTTACAAAAATAGTTCAATTCCTGTTAAATCGAAAACAAAATTCTTAGGTATAATACTAGATAATAAACTCCAAGGACTAGATCATTGTGAGTATATAGCAGCAAAGTGTGAACGTAATATCAATTTAATGAGATGTGTTTCTGGGGTTTGGTGGGGTGCACACCCATCTACATTAAAACTTATGTATAATGCATTAATAAGAAGTTTATTGGATTATGGAATGTTTTTACTAGAACCATGTAGTAAGATTGGTCTAAAGAAAATTGACTCTGTTCAAATTAAAGCATTACGAATTGTTCTAGGAGCAATGAAATCCAGCCCTGTTTCTGCCCTACAAGTAGAATGTGCTGAACCTCCATTACATTTACGACGTAAATATCTATCTGACAGGTTTTTCCTTCGCACTTTGGAATCACAAAATCACCCTCTGCTTACAAAGCTCTCTAGTCTTAGTGATTTAATGTCAGATAAGTATTGGAAACACAAAACAATCCCAGCCCTTGTATACAGCTATATGAAATATCACAGCCTTAAGCCTTTTACTTTTACATCCCCTATAAATCCCTTATATAAACACAATTATGAATCATTAACTCTGCAGCCTGTTGTAGTAAATTTAGGTATAGATAAACAATCTTTGTATGCCAATCAATATTTTAACAATATTATCAATGAAAAATGGCAAGATTTTCATTTGATTTTTACTGATGCATCCAAAAATAATAGTAATGTTGGAATAGGTGTATACCATAAACAATACAATATTGTTCAAAAAATCAAATTTCCACCGGAAGCATCTGTATTTACAGGTGAATGTTATGGACTTTATAAAGCTGTAGAATACATACACATTATGAAACTACCCAAGTGTATGATTCTGACTGATTCACTGAGTGCTCTACATTGTTTGCAAAAGTTCCCTTTAAAATCCAAATTTATTCCTCCTATTATTTTAGACTTAAGAAATCTTTTATACAAATGTACTTTTAAATATAATCATATTATTTACTTTGCCTGGGTTCCAAGCCATTGTAATATCACTGGAAATGAGCGAGCTGATCGGTGTGCTAAAGAGGCAGTTCAGTGTGGTGATTTATACCCCTACATTAATTATTGCCATGATCTAGCTGCTCTCCCTAAACTCCATCTTAAGCAGTCATGGCAAAGTGTCTGGGATAGTGGTACATTGGTGAAAGGCAAAACCTATTCCCAATTACAACCATTGATACCTTCTAAACCTTGGTTTTCTGTAGTGAAATTAAATAAGTTGTCAACATCTGTTATCACCAGAATGAGGCTTGGTCACACTAATTCTCCTGAACACCTCTTCAAGCTACACATCAAAGATAGCAATGTTTGTGAGTGTGGCACTGATATTGGAGATCTCAATCATATATTTTTTGCTTGTCCTAAATACAATCATTCATCATTATATAACAATCTATATTCTAATGACATTCCTTTACCTACATCCATTCTAACCCTGTTATTAAACCCTTGTATGTATAATATTCTTTCATTATTCATTCAAGAAAATAATATTAATATTTAAGCGTAGTTAGATACATTTAGTATCTAATACCAAATTAATATTAACCCACTTGTAAATATTATACAAATAACTAAGTATTATCTCTGTATATATTTATTTAAATATTATTGTTGTAAATAATTTATAATTTTAGTATCTATGTTATTTTGATTACTTTCTGATCCTCTATTTTCCTGTCAATCCAAATTCCAAATCCTAGTTTATTGTCTAAAATATGTTTCCTCGTTTTACTTGATCATGGCAGTTGCTTAACGCCCATGCCAAAAAGAAAAAAAAAAAAAAAAAAGCATTCCGGGTAGAATGCAACTTCCTTGCTATAGTATGATTGGAAAAAACTCTTCTCATGGGGCGGGAAACTTCGAAAAGCGCGGTTTATTCTCCTGGCGAAAATTTAATTTTATTGTTATTTATTCAGTGGAGTTTGTTTTTTTCCGTAAATATAGTATTTTTAATTTATCTTTGTAATATAAATTATTATTTCTAGCTGTATATATATATATTATAGGGTAAGCTCTTATCTTTTTTATTAGATTTAAGTATGAATGAACCCCCTGATCCAGGGGGCACAGCCCCTTTTCCTACTAATTTTATAACAATAGAATGCGACGAGTCAGGTATGGATACAGACCAATCCGTGAATTCTATAAATAAATCTAGAAAACGTAACCATTCCCACAAAATTTGCAAACACTGTAATAAAAAGAAGAGAAAACACATTGGCAACCAAAAAGATATTGGCTGTTCATGTCGGGATGAAATTGCTGTTATAGATTCAGAGATTACATTACCTTCACTTCCTCACACTGAAATACCATTAACTAACAGTTTATCACAACAAAATCAAATAAGCCGGAGAATGTATAATCATTTAGATGCATCACCATATACTATTCACATACAAAGGCTACAAACAAGTCAAAATGATGGTACAACTCTTCACCCAATGACTGTTGGCAGGATGTTAAAGCAAAATAAAATTAATAATATTACCAATGGTAGCTTAAAGAGAATAGGGAGGAATAGAATTGCATTATCATTTAATTCATATCAGAGTGCTAATGAATTTCTGAGTAATAAAATATTAAGCGACTACAATTTAAAAGCTTTTATACCTTCTTTCACTATTACTCGAGTTGGTATAGTGAGAGGTATACCACCAGAGTGGACTCCGGAAGAAATTATGGAAAATATTTCTACACCAATTGGATGTGGCAATATAATAAAAGTTAGACGTATAAATTACAAAGTCATGGTTGAAGGAGTACCCGTATGGAAACCTACCCAATCTGTTGTTATCCATTTTGATGGCCAGATTTTACCCAAACGCATATTTATTTGCTTCAATTCCCTACCAGTTGATCTATACATATTCCCAACTATACAATGTTATAACTGTTGTCGCTATGGTCATACTAAAATGCAATGCAGGTCAAAGCCTAGATGTTATAGATGTGGTCAGGAACACAGCGGTGAATCATGTAAAGTAGATGATGATTGCGTAAAATGCTGTTTGTGCTCAGGCTCACATGCTGCAACCAACAAGGCATGCCCTGAGTTCAAGCGTCAGAAAGATATTAAAGTTTACATGGCTCAAAACTGTGTCTCCTATTCTGAAGCATCTAAGTTACATCCACCAGTCTCCAAATCATATGCAGATGTATTATTAACTTCAAAACCTACATACTCCGATGATGGCAATCTATCCGTACCGTCCAATAGTACTTCATATAAAAAAACAGTATTTCTCAAACCTCGAACTCCAACAAAAACAAGTAGAGGATATGACAAAACAGATCATAATAAAATACTTAATGAATTTTCAATACCTACTCCTTCTGATGGCTGCGCTCTACTACATAGGAATGGAAAAAATAATACAAATGAATTACAAAATCCTTTAATTTCAGAAACCATAGAATTGTTACAAACTTTAGCTCGTTCTAGTCCTTATTTACCGTCCAACGCTGCCCCATTAATTGAAATATTATCAAAATCAATACCCATTAACAATGGATACACACAAGCACAACATAATACAGTGGAATTGCCGTAGCGCAATAAGTAATAAAAATGATTTAATATATTTAATTAATAACCACAATCCTTATTTAGTTTGTCTATCTGAAACTTGGTTAAAACCAAGTTTTAGTTTTAGATTTAAAGGTTATAATACGGTCAGACAAGATCGTTTTGATGGATATGGCGGTGTTGCAATACTCATAAGGAAAAATATTCCTTATGTAGTAGTACCGATCTCTATCCCTGTAAATAATGATAATTTTTCTATAGTAGCCGTAAGTGTAAATAATATCTGTTATATATCTGTATATATTCCTCATCCCTCATCAACCATTTTAAATAAAATGAATACTATAATAAGTACTATGCCTAAACCTTTGGTTTTATTGGGAGATTTTAATTGCCACCATGAATCCTGGGGTAGCCACAGAACGAATAGTTATGGTGAACAACTATTAGACATCATTGACTTAAACAATTTGTGCATATTAAATTCTGGTTTACCAACACGCCGTACTCACCCATCGGAAGGTGATAGTGTAGTAGATTTGTTTATCTGCTCTCCTAACCTAGCACCGATATTTACATGGTCAGTATTACCTTCTACACACGGAAGTGATCACTTTCCTATAGTAATTTCATCTTCCACTTCAAACCACCCAGTCTCCACAAAAAACCATAATCATAAGAAATTCAAACTTAAATACGTAACTGACGAAATGTGGCAAAATTTCAGTAAGAAAATAGAGGAAAATATATGTAGCATAACCCCCACTCATGATATTAACGTTCAGTCAGATATGTTGACTGAAATTATAATTAACACAGCTAACTCGATGTTCCCTACTGTGTGCAGATCTACACATATTCCTTGTCCTCCTTGGTGGGATAGTGAATGTAAAGAAGCACTAAAGAACAGGAAATGTGCTGAAAAGACCTATCGCTATAATATGTCTGAGGAAAATTACGAGAATCTAATAGAGATAATGAAAAATTCAAAAAAACTATTTAAAAAAAAGAAAAGAGAAAGTTGGCAGAAGTTCTGTCACTCGATATCTCCAAACACTGCTCCATCTGAAGTTTGGTTGAACATCAAAAAGTTCCGATCAGTTTTTAATGACTCTCCATCAACCTTCATTAACCCCACAGTAGTTGACAATTTTCTTAATTATATAGCTCCTTTAACTGTCAATGAAAATATTAATATACATGAAAATGATGACGAGACAACTTCAGATTTATCTTCACCATTTTCCTTAGATGAATTAAAAAATATATTAAATAACACTAAAGATACTGCTGCAGGTAATGATGGAATAGTTTATTCGTTTATAAGCCACCTGGGAAATAGTTCTTTGTCATATTATTTAAATATCATAAATTCTATAATAGATTCTGGAAAAATACCACCATCGTGGAAAACGCAAATAATTTTACCAATCTTAAAACCAAACAAAGATCCTTTTGAAGCATCATCCTATCGCCCTATCGCCTTATCATCAGTTCTGATCAAAATAATTGAACATCTCATTAAAAATCGTCTAGAGTGGTATTTAGAAAGTAATAAATTTTTGGCCAATAGTCAGTACGGTTTTAGGAAAGGTAAGAGTACGACAGATAATCTAAGTCTTCTAACTACAGATATTAGAATATCTTTTACATTAAATAAATCATTACTATCAGTTTTTCTTGATTTAACTTCAGCATATGATAGCGTCTTACTTCCGGTGTTACAAGAAAAGCTATCTAAATTAAAAATCCCAAGTAAATATATTAAATTCATCATAAACTTATTATATAATAGACCAATCAATCTTATAGTCGATGATGTAGTACATACACGACTGGTATCTAAAGGATTACCACAGGGATCCGTGCTAAGTCCCCTTCTATACAATGTTTACACCCATGACATTGAACACTTTCTAGATAGAAATGTAAATATTTTACAATATGCCGATGACCTTGTATTATACACAATTGACCAAAATATTTATAATGCTGGTATGCTAATGAATTCAACCCTGAATAAATTACAGAAATGGCTAGACATAAATGGGCTTCAAATTTCTCCATCTAAAAGTACTACCGTACTATTTACAAGACAACGATCTCCACCCAGACCATCAATACTTTTTGGCAATAAACTTATACCTTATAAAGATGACACGAAATTCCTAGGTGTATTAATTGATTCAAAACTCTCTGGAATCTTACATTGCAACTATATAGCGAATAAATGTGAAAAACTAACAAACATAATAAGATGCTTATCAGGTATATGGTGGGGCGCTCATCCGTTTTATCTAAAACTTATTTATAACGCAATTATAAGAAGCATTCTTGACTATGGATCATTCACACTCGAACCTTGTAATAAATCTGGCCTTAAAAAACTTGACAAAATACAGTCAAAATGCTTGAGAATTATATGTGGCGCGATGAAATCTAGCCCAATCAATGCGTTACAAATTGAGTGTGTTGATCCACCCTTACATTTAAGACGCCAATTTATTTCTGATCAATACGTTTTTCGCTGTGTGCAATTCTTAAATCATCCTCTTATGGAAAAACTACAATTTTTATCCGAGCTTATTGATATCTCCCCATACTGGGCACATAAACCTATCCCATGCCTCGTAATTAGCTATAGAAAATATTTATCACTCTCAGCTCCTATTTTTCGTTCATCTGTTCTACCCATATTCACTTGCAACTATGAAGCACTTTTTACAAAAACGCAAATTATTTTTAATCTAGGTATTCAAAAACGTGATCAAAATGCTAATGTTCTTTTCAACTCCATTATTAATGAAAAATTTTCAAATTTCGACCTTATTTTTTGTGATGCATCTAAACATAACAACAATAACCATGTTGGTGTAGGTATTTTCCATTTACAATACAAAATCACACAAAAAGTAAAACTTCCACCTGAAGCTACCATATTTTCGGGGGAATGCCTTGGAGTATTTAAAGCTGTAGAATATGTATTACTATTTAAACTGTCGAAAGCAATAATATTCACAGATTCACTAAGCACTTTACAAGCACTTGACAACTTATCACTCAAAAAAATGCAACACCCGTTGATTTATGATATTAAGAAGTTGCTAAACAGGTGTCGTGAAAGACAATATGACGTATATTTATGCTGGATACCAGGTCATAGTGGTATTTATGGCAATTGTAAGGCTGACGAACTTGCAAATGATGCAATTCTAAATGGCGACGTTTTTCCTTACTTGATTTATAGCCCCGATTTAAAATCATTTTCAAGACAATCACTCTTTGCATCCTGGCAAGAGACATGGAATCACAATAGCAAACAAAAGGGCTCTTATTACTTTAATATTCAACCAACAATACCACAAAAACCTTGGTTTTTTACTATTAAATTTGATAGAAAAAGTTCTAGTATAATAACAAGATTAAGACTAGGACACACAAGTACTCCTTATCATCTCGCTAAATTGAAAATTTTAGAACACCCAAATTGCGCATGTGGAGAGGATGTGGCGGATGTTAACCACATTTTCTTCTCGTGCACTAAATTTGATAATTCCTCATTATTTGAATCTATAATTGCATTAAAAATTCCGCTGCCTGTATCTATACCTTTTCTTTTATTTTATAAAAGTTATAAAATTTATAAATTACTATCTATCTTTGTTTTAAATAACAATATATCAATCTAATTGTTACTGTAATATAGTGTATAAATTATTTAAAAATTGTATATAATTAATTTGATTTTAAGATATATTTGTTAATATTGATCTAACTTTACTGAATAAAAAAAATAAAAAAAATATCGTTTTTAGGTTTTTCTTATTTACAAAAAGTTTTCCCGTCTGTTTTGTCATTGGCATTGATGTTCACAAACGTTTGCCATTAAAGAAAGAAAAAAAAAAAAAACTCTTCTCATGGAATTCTCATACATCTTCTCTAATCATACAACAGATTACAACAGGTTGCTAGGAGCAGCTATTTAGATTTTAGTAGGTATAAATTAAAAACACTAAGATTTAGTACATTAATTTTATTTAATTGAAAGCATTATAATAACTGCTTATTGTAAGAGTCACTGTAACAAATTTATGAATAACAGTGACTTCATACAGATTTAAAGATAAAGTCCTTCCGGAGTGCCCTCTTTTTTACGATATAAGACACTCTCTTTCGACTTCTTGAAGTCTTCATTTGTTACTTTCATTCGCCGCTCTCGTAACGCCATTAGTCCAGCTTCTGTACATATGGCCTAAAAATTAAACAGTTATTAGTTGTTTTGGATATGTGTAAAGCTTTAAATTATATCAGAAAAAATACTGTGGCGGGTCCCACCTGAACACCAGGCGCACTACCAATTTAATACAGTCAGTGCTGTTGCAGAAGGTAAATTTGAAACGATACACACGCACGCACACACGCATGTACACAAATACACACACACACACACATAAAAAAATGCACGCACGCACTTCTTGATCTATTATTCAATTCAAAGTAGAATTCTCAGTGTTGAATCGAGCCTCTCTTTAAAAAATAGATCAACTGCCTTACTGCTAGGCATCACGCTAAAGCCAAGAGAAGCCTTATATGTGTCACCAACATCCTGACTATTATTTAGGTGGGTTCTGCAACGTCTTGACCAGTTTTTGGTAATAACGCCTTACCTATTCCTGCCAAAATAGCATTGGTGCTTTTCACTTTCGTGTTCCAGTTTGGAGGGATAGCCAACCACACAGCACGTAGACACCTAATATTTGATTTTCCGTATTGAATGCATTCTGGCGACTAGCTGAGGTAAGACGAAACGGGGTTGTAACATCGTGATTGGCTAACTCAAAGCCACAGTGAAAGATAGTGATATACAAATCATCTGATTTTGACCTCCCCGTTGTTCGAATGGTTAGCGACCCTGACTACTCAATCAACGGGGCTCGGGTTCGATCTCCAACAGGGACGAGCATTTATGTGATGAGCATAGATGTTTGTATTTCTGGGTTTTGTGTTTATTATGTATGTAACAGTATTTATATACGTATTTCTATATTAGTATCGTTGACTAACACCCATAAAACAAGCAAATAATTTGCTTACTTTGTGGTTAGATTATTAAGTGTAATTTGTCCTATGAGTATTATTTATTTATTTATATCTGATTGGTCGACACCGATTGAGTTTTTCCACGTGGACATTTATATCGGAACTACAAGTCAGATGTGTTATCAGGAGTCATTAGCCTGTTATTAGGTATCTATGGGCTGTGTGGTCTGTAGATAAACTTAACTGCCACACCAATAAAAACGCACCATTAAAATTTTTACTGTCTTTAGGCGATGGTTATCTCAATCTATCAGAAGCCAGTGTTCACTTGGTTGCCAAATTAACCAAGGTTACGTGGGTTGGTAATAGTAACAAGAATTAACAACGGCCACAACCACTGCTATACACAGTAGTAATGACGTATTCATGATGTCTCACTTATTGGACTATAAGTGAATGACTTAGAGTAATTGCTCCTGTGATATAAATTAAAAATCTCCAAACAGGCAATCATGATTAACTAATGGTATATGGCAGGTGGCATAAATCAGGCATCCATACACAGGTCTCATCCAGTCCCGGGTAAGTTCCATCTCATCAAGGACATCCACAAGTCGAGCGAGCCGGATGGCATCCCCCAAATTGTGCTAAAAATGTGTGCTCCAGAGTTGGCACCAGTATTAGCACGCACTACTCTGTTGTGGAACCAATTACCAGCAGAGGTATCTCCGAACGGATGCGACATAGGGACCTTCAAGAAAAGAGCTTACTCATTCTTAAAAGGCCGGCAACACAACTGCAAGACCTCAGGTATTACAGATGTCCATGGGCGGCGGTGATCACTTACCATCAGGTGCACCTCTTGCTCGTTTGCCCCCTCTTCTATAAAAAAATATCTTTTTTTCAGAAGTATTTGTGAGATGGGTATGGGGGTTCTTTAAATCCATACTAATATTATAAATGCGAAAGTAACTCTGTCTGTCTGTCTGTCTGTTACGCTTTCACGGCCAAACTACTGAACCGATTTGGATAAAATTTGGTACAAATATAGTTTGACACCCAAGAAAGGACATAGGATAGTTCTTATCCCGGAAATTCCACGGGAACGGGAATTATGCGGGTTTTTATTTTAGATTTTTTTCCACGCGAACGTAGTCGCGGGCACAGCTAGTATATTATAAATGTATATGACTAGTTGCCACATCACAAACAAATACCCAAATAAACTTTTTCAACAATATTTTTTTTTATTAAAAGTGATATGCATTTTTTTAGTCTTTTTTTTTCTAATCCATTTAAAATATTAAAGTACTATAACTTTTTAATTTTTCGTGTATACCGAATTTTTGCCTTGTGATTCCCAGTTTGTTCATTTGTGAGTTATTCCACCTTTAAATATTATCCTTTTCAACAAAGGTTGTAAGCCTTAAGAGTCATTAGAGTCGGAGAACCCTTTATGGCGATAAATGTCTTTGTGGATAAATTTTGTAATTGTTGTACTAAGCATGTATTTGTTACTTGTAAATTCATACACAATTATGAGTTATTATTTCTCATTTATACATGAGGGAGCTGACACACTGACTTTGGTATGTTTGTACACAATAAAGAGTTGTCATTCATTCATTTATATGTGATTGAGCTGACATGCTAATGACTAACTTTGTGCACAATAAAAAATTGTCATTCATTCATTCATGAGTGAGCTAACACACTAGTGACAATTTAGCACAATAAAGAGACGTAATTCAATTATTCATACATCTGAGTAGATACAGTAGTATGAAATGTCAATTTGGGATATATCAGTAGTATGAAATGTCAATTTGGGATATATTTATATATAGTAGGTGTGTCAATACTATTTTTTTTCTGATAGTACCTTAATATCGGCGCCAGAGAGATCATCCTTGGACATGATAAGTTCTGACAAGTTGACATCGTCGGCTAGTGTCATTCTTGATGTGTGGATAGTAAAGATCCTGCGCTTGGTCTTCTCATCTGGTAGGGGGAACTCAATCTTCCTGTCGATACGGCCGGGACGAATCAGCGCCGGATCAAGGGTTTCTATTCGATTAGTGGCCATTATAACCTGAAAAACAAGCCAAGAAGCTAAAACTACAAAGGTTTCTCATAGTCTGGTAAAAAACTATTATTGTAAAATAAAAATTATTAATGGACACCTCATTGGCCACAATAGTTTTTGAGCGATGATCAAACATCCTTATATGCTTTGACTGGTAAAATCTATATATTAATATGTGAAGTTAAAACTTTGTATCCCAACTCCATGAACAGTAGAGTATGAAATTTGGCACTGTCACAGTTTACATTACCGAGAACTCTGTTTGTTGTGAAACTTAAAAGCAATTTTATTGTTCAGTCTATGGTTGACTGTCGATCACAAGGTGATCGCTAGTCACAGTAGAATCGCAAATAACATATACATTGACTGGTAAAATCACAGTAAAATCGCCTATGACAACAAATTAAATTAAAATTTGGAAAATATAGTGGGATTAATCACTACCAATTTGAAGGCCAAGAAACTGATGAATTGTAGTGAACCTGAATGCCTACCATGCAAGGAAATCGGCGTGATAATATTTAGACTAATTTTCTGACAGGATTATGTATCACTATTATCATGACCACTCTATGATAGGATTCTACTACGATCCATTAACACAGCAGCTCACTGCTCTTCCTATGTAGAGTTTGTAACCAGTGTGTAACCAGCAGTCCCAATTCTGCGATAAGGACGGCTACACATCAGTACATTTTAATTTCTATAGGCAATGTTTGCTTGCATAAAATACTGAGTAGATGTCAACATGATTACATTTATTATGTTCATTGAACACTGGAAAAACGTTATATTGAAGAAGTTCTAATTCAGAAAATGTATCCACATTATACAATGAAACAAAAAATACCTTAACATCACCTCTGGAATCAAATCCATCCAGTTGATTAAGTAATTCCAACATAGTCCTTTGTATTTCCCTTTCACCACCCGAGTTAGAGTCATAACTAAAAAATAATATTATTTTATTAGTTCTGGCCTATCTTAACCATAGTCTGGGGTACATACAACATCTATTTCCAATGAACACCAATCCATTTTCGAATATAACAACCTTATTAATATTACTTTTGATTCTTAAACAAATATAAAAAGAATAAGCTGTTGGGAGAAGCCTGGGAGATGTGAAATATTGAAACTATTTTTATAGTGTTTGTGCTATGTAATCAATATGGTATCATCTAAAACAAGATGTTCATTACTTTTTTAATTATACTTTAAGAAAACGTACAAAGTGTGTGTACAAGTGGTGAATATGTGACATTATCATATACAAGTTAAATAAGCCAAAGTGCTAATAGGTGATTTACATCAACATTTATATTCTCTGAGAAATATAATACCGATCCAGTCAATGATCAGTCAATGTTTGAAAATAAAATACATATAAATTTTGTTTCTCACATTCATTACGGATTTGCAATTTGACTAGAAATTTTGCACAACTAGATCATTATTATGAATTATAACTTTGCAAACATTTAACAAAAAAAAAAACATTAAAAAAATACCCATGTTGTTCCAGACCACATAATATGAAGAATACATGTTTTGTTTTCCTTCAGTCAACTAGTAAGAGGCAAATGAAAGGCTTAAGGCATTGCTTGTATTGTGACGACAGGGTAGAATAAAGAATACAATATGTAATGTATTCCTTCCAGTCAACTAGTAAGAGGCAAATAAAAGGCTAAGGCATTGCTAGTATTGTGACGACAGGGTAGAATAAAGAATACATGTTATGTATTACTTCCAGTCACCTAGTAAGAGGCAAATGAAAGGCTTAAGGCATTGCTAGTATTGTGATGATAGGGTAGAATCAAGAATCACGTTATGTATTCCTTCCAGTCAACTAGTAAGAGGCAAATGAAAGGCTTCAGGCATTGCTAGTATTGTGATGACAGGATAGAATCAAGAATCCACGTTATGTATTCCTTCCAGTCAACTAGTAAGAGGCAAGTGAAAGGCGCAAGGCATTGCTACTATTGTGACTACAGGGTAGAGCTCTGTTCTATACATTACCTCCACTTTAACCAATTTCGTTTTATTTAATAATGTATAAGAAAACATAACTAAAATATCTGGGTTAGCTGGAAGAAACCTCTGTTGTTAGGGAGCTCACCTTCTGTGTATTATTTTAAGTATTGTTTATTTTTTCATTATATAAGTGTACAATAACGTATTAAATAAATTAATTAATAAAATAAAATAATCTGATTTTTAGCTGAATTTTTGTAAACAGCTGTGTTTAGTTGAGACTATCATCGAAAATTTCAAATTGAGTAACTAATAAAGTTAGAGGGCTTCAAACACGGTAATTTGCTGAAGAAACAAATTTGATTAACAATAATTAGATTTTTACTTTAAGCCCTTGATTATTTTATGAAAAACATGAAAAAAATTATGTTCTGCATATTCTATGGTTATTCCAACTAGTCCTTCTCGCTAAAGATATTGGAATTAAGAGGTTTTTTAAATTAATTATTGAAAACTTAAATTATCTCACAACAGTTTGGTTTATTATTATTCAAGGGTAACTGTGTCCCACATTTAAAGTGGAAACTTTTTTTTAGTCTAACGCTCCAAAGGTATAGTTTTTATAGCAACAATTTTCTTTTTTACCTAACTTCATTAGTTACCCGATTCGAGATTTTTCGAAGATGGACAAGATGGGCGTCTCGTCAAAACAATCAGCTTACTATAAATAAAAAATAAAAATATTCCAGGGACCACAGTCCAATTACTATGCAATTCAGGAATCTAACCCAATATATGTAAATTTCATACCAACTAGGCAATGTTGAACAGACTTAGAATGAAATGTGAAATACATTATAGTACTTAATTATCATAATAAATTTTAAAGCTCTCACCGTTTTGTACCAACTGCATCAATTTCATCTATAAACACAATAGATGGAGCATGTTCTTCAGCAACTCTAAATAATTCTCGTACTAACTTTGGTCCATCCCCCTATACAAAGCAAAATATCCCAATTTGAATAAAATCTAATGTATTAAACAATGACTTAATAATTAAGTTGAAATAAAAAATAATTTAGGTTAATTACAAAACAATTTTTATTTTAATGTGATATTTACATTAATATATGCACCACAACTTGCAATAATTTAAGATTGTTTGTTTTATTATTTACAATTCATTTGTAATATTTTTATGACATACTAGTGGCGCCATGCAACCCACTGCATTATAACAGTTTTTGGTGAACCCCACGAGAACAACAAATTTTTCCGGGATAAAAAAGTAGCCTATTTCAGATCATCGTCTATATGTGTGCCACTTTTTGAGTCACTAACATCTATCCACCCAAACATCCAAATTTTCGCATTTATTATATTAATATAGATTCCTAGTGGTGAAAGTGAAAAGAATTTAATAACTATTAAAGTAATCAACTATGAAGACTATAAAGGTTTAGTTATTTTCTTAGTGACTTATCAGAGCAAATAGTTTTTACAAGAATTAACAACTAAGTCATGCAAAATTTTAAGCTTTTATGCATTAATAGAATTTAACTTAAAAGTTTTTTTTTTGCCTGAAAGTCTGAAAGATATAAATATTAAGTATTAAAATATTTAGTACAGTACCCGGCGATAAATATTGCACATCGAACTTTGGAAAGAGACAATCGGATAATTTCGGCTTCGTAAAGCGTTATCTCTGTCCCACACTACCTATGTGACGTTTAGTCAGTCGTTGTTCAAGTACGATAGAGTGCAGTCGCGTCCCGATCAAAATATATATATATAGAGTTGATAACACCCACAAATTTAAATAATTTCTCGCCGTGTTGGTCCCGGCCTCCTTTGTAGAATAGGCCAACTGCCGTTCTGCCAGGCAGGTCGTAAAAGGCGACCGAATGGCTATCGAGTCACTACCATCGTGGCTACTAGGTGGTAGAGTTCTGCATTGTCTCGCCCGGGTCTGGTACCACCGCCTTGCCTATTCCTGCCGCAATAGCGTCAGTGCTTGTCGCTGTCGTGTTCCGGTTTGGAGGGTAAGGTAGCCGGTAAACTTATGCATGTGGCATTAGACCTCGCCACAAGACAGCAACGCACCATTAACATCTTTGGTGTCTATAGGCGATGGTTGACTCTTTCCATCAGGAGACCCATCTGCTTGCTTGCTATCTTATGATATAAAAAAAAAAAAAAAAAAAAAAAAAATTTAAAGTTGTAATATGGCATCTTTCGGAAAAAGAGGGAAACCTTTACGAGGTCAGTCACGTGAAATTATCTACAATGTTTATAAATACTTTGTAAGCGAAGCTGATAGATTTAAAAAAAAGTAGATGAAAATGTAAGTTGTTATTTTAAGAAGATTCAAGAGCGAGTTGCAAATGCCACTGGAATTTCAAGAAGAACTTTGAACAATATATTAAACGAAGTCAGTACTGAAACACATTCGACTGAAATTAAGTTCAGCACTCCAAAAAAAGGGAGACCAAAAAAGCAATTTCGTTTGGATATGGACGATTTTGATTACGATGTTGTTCGAAGAATGGTGTATGATTTTCACTTACGATTTAATGAACTGCCAACAATAAAATCATTAAAAGCTAAGTTATCTGAAGCTATTAATTACAATGGGTCTGAAAAAACGTTGAGAAAAATACTTCATGACATGGGATTTCAGTTCACTAAAATGGAAGATAATCGAAAAATTCTAATGGAAAAGCACGACGTTAGTCTCAAACGAATGGAATACCTTGATAAAATACGCAAATTTCGCGAAACAGGAAAAAATATCGTCTACATGGATGAGTCATATATACATGCATCCCACACTAAAGGGAAATCTTGGAGTGACGATAAGAAAAAAGGAGTAAAAAAGCCAATTTCAAAAGGTCAACGTTTGATAATAGTTCATGCGGGAAATGAAAAAGGCTTTGTACCCGGTGCTTTTTTAACGTATAAATCCACGGACACTACAAGTGACTATCACAATGAAATGAATAACGATAACTATGAGAAATGGCTGGTTAACCAATTAATCCCAAATATACCCAGTGATTCTGTTCTAGTTATCGACAACGCACCCTATCACAACAATTATGTTGAGAGACCCCCCAACTCAAACACCATTAAACGGGAAATGATCAACTGGTTAAACAGACATGAAATTCCAGTTGATCCAAAATTAACAAAAACCCAGATTTACACTATTATATGTCAGCACAAGGAGAGGTATACAGAGTTTTCTGTGGACAAAATACTTGCCGAACATGGGCACACTGTGTTGCGATTGCCACCATATCATCCGGATTTTAATCCAATTGAAAATATATGGTCTCAACTGAAAGGCTATGTAGCCTCTAGAAATGTGGGTATGAACTTAACTACAGTAAAAACATTATTGACTGAAAAAGAGAATGAATATAGGAGCATTCAACACAGTTTAGACAATTACACTGATAGATTAGTAATAAATACGGCTGATAGTGACAGTGATATTGACCTCTTTGAGAGCACAGATAGTGAAATGGAAGTAATTGAGAATTAGAATTATTATTATTTTTATTGCAATGTCTCATTTTTGCAATAGGTATAATGGTGTTTATTATGTACACTAAAGCTGTAATGTTCCAAAATAATTAAATACGTAAACATAATGTAAAAATGTTTTTTTATTTTATTTTACCCCAACCTAAAGTCATCACTTATAGAAAAATTAGTGTATTTTATACAAAGAATAAAAATATCAAAAGAAGCAAATCATACTTGTTTTAACAGCTCCTAATAGGTACCGGACTGTTTGTATTTTGTGCGACAGAGATAACGCTCTACGAAGCTGAAATTAGCCGATTGTCTCTTTCCAAAGGGTTATGTGCAATATTTATCGCCGGGTACTGTACTAATATTTTCTATTGCAAGAAAGTGCAATGCAAAAGGAGCAAAAGGTCTTTTTTTTTAATTATAAATAAAATATATTTTTAATAAAATACGTTACTGAGTCCATATACCATTTAAATTGATAAGAATGTCTCATTGCGGTCTGCCCTAATTTTGACAACTCTTGTTAAGTATCACACGTAGATAATAAGATTATATTTATAATACTTATTTTCATTTTCACAACTTATTGCATAGAAATTTGTATATTTTCAAAACATAAATATATAGGATTATTTTTAAAGATCTGGCCAAATTTTAAACTACTAACTAAATATTGAATTGAATGTTGTTTTAATAATAATTGTAAAATTATTACAAGATTATCTTGTAAAAATATTTGACCAAAAATATCACAATTTATTCATGAATTGGATGCACCAAGTCTTTGAGTGATTTCTATAATTCAGGCAGTGTGTCCTTTACATTTACATATAATTACGATAGTAACTATTATGTTATTTGCCACTCTAAGTCAATTTTACCCGATCACTTTTAATTTGATTGAATGCACTAAAATATTTTAGTTCGAATTTTGGGTAACTGAAATCACATCCATGTATTTTGTTTTTTGTGTCAGATAATAATGAAAGTTTGAATTTTTTAAATTTTCTTTTTAATTGCATAAATTGAACAAATTTTCGATTCTAAACAGCCACTGAAAATTTGGACAGACCTTTAAAAATAACCCTGTATATGGAAAACAAACAGTTCTTAATATGTCATCACATAAGAAATTCCATTTTTACAATTATATATTACCTACTTACCAAATATTTTTGAATCAGTTCAGATCCAACAACTCGTAAAAATGTAGCAGATGTCTGATTAGCAACAGCTTTTGCAAGCAGTGTTTTGCCTGTACCAGGGGGTCCATATAGAATTACACCTTTGGGAGGCTTGATCCCCATCTCCTCATAATACTCAGGGTGTGTAAGGGGTAACTCTACCGACTCCTACAGGATTTAATAAAATTTACTATATTATATTGTTGCTATATTATAACGCTATATATTTTTGTTTCTTAGAAGGTAAAATACATTTAATATAATAATAATATCTTAAATATAATATCAGTAGCCAAATAGTACAAAGTATATTTGCACCACTGTTGGCCTGGGTCCCCTTTGAAGAATAGGTCATCTGCAGTTCTACCAGGAGGTTTGTTAAAGAGGAGCAATTAAGTGACTTTACATGTCAATATCATTAGGACTGCTATGTGATAAGAGTTCTGCAACATCTCGTTCAAGCATAAGGTACAACCTCCCTATCTATTCCTGCCACAATAGCATCTATACTTGTCATTGTCGTGTTCTGGTTTAAAGGGTAAGGATAGATGGTTGAGCTATTCATGTGGCATTGCCATCTTGCCACTTGGATATCAATGCAGAATTAACAGCTTTGGTATCTATAGAGAATGATTCCTCTATCAGAAGAGCCATCTGCTTGTTTGCTTTCTAATTACATAACAAAAAATACACTTTAATAAGACATAAGTCAGTCAGATTATGACTAGCATACTATACCTTGATTTCTTGAATTTGTGTATCCAGTCCTCCAATATCTGCATATGTCTCCTGTGGTGCCTTCTCAAGTTTCATCACAGAAACCATTGGATCTGTATCATCACCAAGCACACCAACAACTGCATGGACCTACAATCAAAAATACATTAAATAATTTACTTAAGTTAACTTCCTTTAAAATAGTACGATATTAAACAGAACAGTGAATCCAATAGGTGACATTTAATTGCTATCAGCAATTAGTAATATGTAAATGTCTACTCACATCAACTACATTGTCATCTAATTTAAAACATTTGCTAATTTCAGAATGTTGATCAGTAAGATTTTTTTTTAGATTTTTTAAAATGTAAAGGATTTAATTTTTTAAATTCAGATCAAGAAAAATGATCCATCTTTCTAGAATTTTATTTTGTCCTCTGATTATAATTTGTAGTAAGACAAACCCATAGATTTTGTTGTCTGATTAATAATTGGGCTTCAGCAAACTTAAATTGTGGGTATGTAGGATAACGGCATTTTGGCCTGAAGATGGCAGATCTGCTAGAATTTAACATTGGGGATGAGTCCATTAAATACGATAATGTCAGTTTAGTCTACTTCTCATATCCTAAATACATAAATTGAATTGTTTTATGTTATAAAATAGTAATCTGTCAGTTCATAATATTTTAAAAAATCAAATCCTCAAAATCTTCCTTTAGACTAAAATATATATATTTTTTTGAAGTAATTAGCTATTTTTAATTATAATGAGCTGAAGGCTCTCCTAATGGTAAAAGATTATCATTAGGGGTTTTTCGGGTCAAGGAATCAGTTTATCAAGGTTTCAGGTTAAAAAAAAGCTTGGTTCCCAAGATATGGGTATGTGAAAAACCGAGCAAAGCTCAGTCAACCAGGTACAGAAAAAAAAAATTTATTCTATAGGAATCGATTTATCAAGGTTCCAGGTCCAAGAAAAGCTCGGTTCCCAAGATATGGATATGTGAAAAACCGAGCGAAGCTCGGTCAATCAGATATTTAGAATAAAACATCAATATATACCTTATGGTTTAACAACACAGAACATCCAGGTTCTAACTGATCCTTATCCACAAAAGAAAGTATGCTAACATAGTGTTCACTGCCAACTGAAGTAGATACGATGGCATGGTTGTCATCTATGATCTCTTCCAAATTGCCTACAGACATTGGAGTCCCTCTTAGATCATCAACCTGTATAATGAAAAAAATATTAATTAGAACAGAAAAGTAAAATATATACGATACAGGCGGTCCTCGACTTACGTCGTTTCGATTTACGTCGTTTCAAGTTACGTCAAACAATGTTTTGATACTATTCCTCAAGCATACGCCAATTGTTTCTTTTGTGGGCATAGGAGAATTCACTTGTCGCGAGGTCAATGTCCGTGGTGACGACGTGGCACGGTGCCACAAGCGGAGATGACCGGAGATTAGTCTCATGTCGTTTCAATGACATGCCGTAAGTAAGAGGACTGCCTGTAATCTACACAATATTTATCATTTATCCATCCATCATTACTTTTTTGTTGGCAGAAAGATTTTCTTTAAACAAAATTTTAGTTTTCTAATGTTAGACTGGTATTATTGTCCCATCGATTCTCACATTGCTCTTCTGCACTGCAGAGTACAAAATATACCCTTTGGTTAGCTATGGAACGATGTATATACACCACTCTTCCGTTTGAATTTAAACTTTAACTTTCTATATACTTAGGTCACACTATAAGTTTTGCGTAACTTTGACAAACAACATGTTATAACCAAAATATTATGTTTATTGCTTTTCAAAATAATCTCCTTTACATTTTAAAAATTTTTTCATCGATTGAACCATTTTTTAAACCAGGAGGAACACAAATCTGAAGGCATGTTTTCTATGTGCTGATTGAATACTATCACTGCCTCTTCGGAGTTGATAAAAGTAAAACCTCTCATCAAATCTTTGATTTTGGGGAAAATACAGAAATCACAGGGTGCTAGGTCGGGGCCTTGCGCAGGATGAGTGACAAGATGTACTTTAAGGAAGCTGAAAATGACTGTTTTGCTGGCCGTGTGTGAAGAAGCGTTATCATGGTGTAGGAGAATGCGGTTTTTGGGCCATCTTTTGCGAATTTTTTCTAACACCCTGGGGTTTACCCAGAATATAAGATTTTTTTCTAACACCCTGGGTAAACAAATGGTAGAATACCACTTGGCATTAACACTCTTTTGATCTTCAAGTGGAATTGTACAAATGGGAACCGTAGTTAAGAAAAAAAACAGGATCTTTTTTTACCAACGTTTCTCGCCTGTCTCACTTTTGTTAGCCTGTTCTCATTTTCAAACACCCATTCACAAGATTGCTGTTTTTTTTTCGGGTTCAAAACAATAAATTCACGTTTCGTCTCCTGTGACAATGTCATAAACAGCATTAGAATGTCCGTGGTCGTACTTCAGTAGCATCTGTGAGCACCATTCCACGCGAGCCCGCATCTGCTCTGCTGTGAGTTCATGAGGGATCCAAAGATAACAAAGATTCCGAACTTTCAATTCTTTGTGTAAAATTTTCTGAATTTGGCTACCAATATATACGGCATACCAATCACCAATAGTCCTCGAATTGTCTCGTAGGTAATCCGAGGGTTTTCTTCAATTAACCGCTTAACAGTAGCCACATTATTTTTGTTGACAGCAGTTGAAGGCCGCCCTTCACGAAATTCGTTGTGTAAACAAACTCGACCTCTCTCAAATTCAAAAAACCATCGCCTCACAGTGCTCAACCAAGGTGCTTCTCTCCCAAAAGCATTTTGAAGACGAGCGGCACAGTCTTGCGGAGAAAAAGCGGCAGTCTTGCGGAGAAAGAGAACTTTTAAAATCATAAAAAATCTAAAACCTTTTCGACTTAATTCCATTTTCGTTGCATACGTAGAACATTGATGTGTGATAGAGAAACAATTGACAAATCATTTCCCACCAATTGCTTTTTTTATTACTAAGAAGGTTGCAACGTTTTAAAAATAAAACATTCAAAATTCAAATAGTTCCGTTTAGCTAGAAGTGCAAAACTTTTAGTGTGCCCCATGTAGTATATTTACAGATTTCTTTAGTATGAAGAAGTTTGGTGACATACGCTTTGATAAATTTTCTAGACTCAGAATATAAAATATGATTTATGCTCTGTAACTATACATGCCATATTGTTCATTTACTGACCATTTTTGTAGTTATAGCATTGCTCAATGTACTTTGCTTGGGGACTGTTTTAGATTTACTTGAAATGCTGTTTTTATTTAGAAAATTGTTTATTCTAATAGATAAGAAATATATCAATAAGTGCATAATAGTTTACAGAATGATACAATTTATTCTGACATCAAACAAAATGTGGTTTGATATCAGAATAACAAAATTTTTGGAACATCAAAGTATTTGTGACCAGTTCAGTGTGTTCAGTGTAATTCGATTAATGTTTGTAGCAGATTTAAATGAAAAAAGGTAGGGTGTAGCAGTGCCGCAAATCTTTAGATCCCACAACCAGAAATAGAAACCCTACAAATAATTATTATAATTTTAAGTTAGACAATATAGACTTATTGCAAACATATCATAAAAAATAGTGCAAAATAATTTAAGATTGATTTTTGAACTGTTTGCATATTTTTTGAGGATAGGTTAGATTATTTTTGGCCTAAAACATTTTTATAGTTTAATAAGCATTTCCGTAGAGGGAGAGAGTGTTACTGGAGGAAGTAAACCCCAGCTCCTTCCCCCTCAACCCCAAATATGTGCGGCCCACTTCTAATGCCAACCCAGAAAATACTTTTTTCTAAAAAATTATGAACCAAAATAAAAAAACTGAGTTATAAAATACCAATAAATATACATAAAACAAAATTATTTTAATCTAGAAACTTAAAACTGCACTTAGTGAACACAAAATGAAATGAAATTCCGTTGCATGTAACTTGACACTGATAAAAAAACTTCACATCTCCTAAGGATAGGGCGTTGTTGTTTAAAAGGGGCAATCAGCCCCTATAAAAACAACCCTAACCAACCCCAAAATTCAAAATGTGAATTTAAAATGCCAACCCTTAGTTTTTAAATCAGGAGTGAAATACTAATTTTGCTAAGTTGATAGGCCATACAAGCAAATTTTAAAATATTTTCATTGTACCTTAGACCTCTCTTCTTCAATCTTTTCCTCTTGAGGCTTAAGCCTTTCTTGATTACGTATAAATTCTTCCTCCATCAGCAGGTAGTCCTTTATTCTCTCCAATTTAAGTAATTTTAACCTACACCGCGTATGTGGTGTCACTTGTGGCAGTTTCAAAGCAGCATCAGGGCCCTTAGCTTTACGCTTCTTCTTTCCAACCCTTGTGGGGATCGGGGGTTCGTACTTTTTCTTCTTATCTTTATCATCTTTCTTGTCTCCACCGCTTCCACTTCCAGATTGGTTTTGACCCTATTTTATTTTTACAGTTAATATTTAATATTATTACATATTAAAACTTACATAAATAAGGTAATGAATACTTACCATTATTTGTTTTGTTGAATTAGTATATCTTCACCATTTATAACTAAAAAAATTATAAAATCGACTAGGTAATTATTTTTATATCCGAATGACAGCAGCAAACAATTGAATTTCAGTCATGACAAAGCGGATATTTCTGTGACATATTTTTGACATAATATTTTTGACAAATTGGGCGTTCAGCTGCAAACCAAGGAACTATTTGGAATTACTACGAAGCAATATTTGAAAAATAAAAATATACTTTATTTCTTAGTAATAAAGTTGATATTTGTTTCTTACTTAACAGAGGGGAAAACGTTCTGAGCAAGACAACGACAAGAGTGGATGTTGTCCCTTTCTTGTAATTGCTAGTGTAAATAAAACTATCTGATGGTATATTTTTATATATGCGGTAATCGTTAAATCCCTTGTATTCATACACGTCCATAAATACATTAGCATAAAATGTATTGTAATTAACACAATGAGTTCTAAAATGTGCTTATTTTAATTATTACGTAATTACTTATGCAATGCAAAAACTGTTTCACAAATTAGTAGAATTACTTAGTAGTAATTTGCAAACTACGCATGGCCGCACTTATATATGGTGATTGGCGCTTTATTTAGTAGAAAGAGACACACTCCACCCATGTCGTGCCATGTCCACCCATTCGAAACGATTTTGAAGCGCATGTGACATTCCGGGTAGAATGTAACTTCCTTGCTGCAAACTTAAGCTATCTTAGCCAAATAATCAGATCTGTCTGAGTAAATCAGTCGATTTTATTTTTTAACCTTCTACACCATAGAATAAAATATAATATTAAGCTCATAAAAATATGTACCTATCAAGGAAATTACATTCTACCCGAAGAGTTCATACGCGCTTCAAAATCGTTCCGAAGAGTACCACGACATTGGTGGAGTGTGTCTCTTTCTAGTAAATAAGTGCGGCCATGCGTAGTTTGTAAATTACTACTAAGTAATTTTACTAATTTGAGAAACAGTTTTTGCATTGCATAAGTAATTATGTAATAATTAAAATAAGCACATTTTAGAACTCACTATGTTAATTAAAATACATTTTATGCTAAAGTATTTATCGACGTGTATGAATAAAAGAGATTTAACGATTACCAATATATAAAAATCTACCATCAGATAGTTGTATTTACACTGGCAGTTACAAGAAAGAGACAACATCAACTCTTATTGTTGTCTTGCTCAGAACGTTTTTCCACTCTCTTAAGTAAGAAACAAATGTCAACTTTATTAATAACGAAATAAAGTACATTTTTATTTTTCAAATATTGCATCGTAAAATTTCAGTTATCGTATATAAGTTCCTTGGTACATATTTAGAGGTCAACAAGGAAGTTATATTCTAGGAATGTTCACACGCGCTTCAAAATCGTTCCGAAGAGTACCACGACATGGGTGGAGTGTGTCTCTTTCTACTAAATAAAGCGCCAATCGCCATATATAAGTGCGGCCATGCGTTGTTTGCAAATTACTACTAAGTAATTCTACTAATTTGAGAAACAGTTTTTGCATTGCATAATTAATTACGTAATAATTAAAATAAGCACATTTTAGAACTCACTATGTTAATAACAATGCATTTTATGCTAATTTATTTGTCAACGTGTATAAATAAAAAGGATTTAACGATTACCAAATGTGTAAAAATCTACCATCTTGATAGTTTTATTTACACTGGCAATTGCAAGAAAGGAACAACATCCACTCTTGTCGTTGTCTTGCTCAGAACGTTTTTCCCCTCTGTTATGTAAGAAACAAATGTCAACTTTATTTGCTACGAAATAAAGTACATTTTTATTTTTCAAATATTGCTTCGTAACAATTCCAGTTATAGTATATAAGTTCCTTGGAGGTCAATGATTAAACTTTATAGACCGGAAACTTCAACATTGTTAAGACGACGTCAGCGCCATCTACAAATCAAGCATAAACTATGTAACGGCTCAATGAATTTGGCCCCACTTTTTTTTATTTTCAGATTTTTGATATTTTTAATTATTTGTTCGTCGTTCGTTCTTAATGTTCGATTGTAAAAATTGTTTGTTCGTCTTTTATTTATTTATAATTAATTAAACAAATGATCACCCTTAACTTGCCCCCCCTTACTAGATATCTTTATTTTTATCACTTAGATTAATTAATTTTGATTAATTATCGTTTGTTCGACGACTATTGGTGATTGTTCGATCATAAAAACAATTAAATTCCCAATTATTATTTATTTTATATCTAATATGCAAACCATTACCTCACGCCTACATTGCGCATGCGCCAGCAGTCTAATGGCGACTGAGCGATGCGTAGTGCATGTCATGTAAAAAAATGGCATTATAAATAATGCTCCATTTCGAATGTTTAGTTGTAAAAGAATCATTATTAATAAATTATGTACTTATTAATAATCATCGAAAAACATCTAATGTCTATATAGTCCATTTACATGCATTACGTCCAATATACGTACTTAACTCATAAAGCCACATAAAGCTATTTGTTGAGTAAACAAAAAGAGTAATTACTCTAATTAAATATGAATTTCTTATATATGATATATTTGTGTGGGTGTGTATATCATACAACTGTTTTTAATTTGTTTCTTTGCTAAAATGATAGGCCTATTTATAATTCTGTTAAAGATGTATATATTAGATGTACTATTAGTTAACCTCAAAAAATGTGCAGTTTCTTTTTATGTATCGTGTTAAATTTACCACTATCGGAACTACCTACAATATTTCCTAATAAGAATTAAATACCTTTATATTTAATCGAGGTACTCACACTGTTGAATAAATACTTCATTAAAATCGTATAATTTGATTATATTCGAAATGGAGCATTATTTATAATTTATAATGTCATTTTTTTACATGAAATGCACTACGCATCGCTCAGTCGCCATTAGACTGAGACTGTTGGCGCATGCGCAATGTAGGCGTGAGGTAATGGTTTGCATATCAGATATAAAATAAATAATAATTGGGAATTTAATTGTTTTTATGATCGAACAATCACCAATAGTCGTCGAACAAACGATAATTAATCAAAATTAATTAATCTAAGTGATAAAAATAAAGATATCTAGTAAGGGGGGCCAAGTTAAGGGTGATCATTTGTTTAATTAATTATAAATAAATAAAAGACGAACAAACAATTTTTACAATCGAACATTAAAGAACGAACGACGAACAAATAATTAAAAATATCAAAAATCTGAAAATCAAAAAAAGTGGGGCCAAATTCATTGAGCCCTATGTAACAGGACTTTCTTGGCTATCTATTTTTACTTTTTACTAGAACTCTCTGACATATAATGTAAATAAAACAAAAAACTTAACGTCGTAGAATAGATTTATTTTGTCAAATTAGAAACCAAATTACACTGAAAACTGATTCAACATTACTAAAAACAGAGTACTTAATAATTCAACGTTAAAAAAAGACACAGAAACAACCAAAATAGTTATAACTCTTTTGTAGAACTTGTAGACGCGGAAAATATTTATTAACTTGACGTAAATATCACGAAAACAGTGCAAATAAATCAAAATGAAACTAACACAAAACTATGTAAACAATCTGGCAGCCATATTAAAGAATGGAATTTAAGTTTTAGTTAGAGATGGGTGACATGAATCGATATCGTATTGTATCGATACAATGATATGCGAATTATACGATATATCAACATTTTGTGTTGATGCATATTTTTATTGTTGATTATATTATATACAAATATAATTAATGATCATAAATTACATAATATTAGTTTCATTAGTAATAATTATCATAAATTATGTTCATTAGCGTTATACATTGCATTATAGTTGTGTTTGTGTGCTACCTACACGTAGTGTCTGATTTAATTGTTTTTTGTTTATAAAAAATAAATGCCACCAATATGATATCAAATATTCATTTAAGTGGCATTAAATCTCTACAAATAAATAAAATTGGATTGTCTGTTTGTAATATATAATAACCGCTTTTTATTAAATGCATATGGATGTATACATGGTACATACCCCAAAAGAGCATTTTTAAAATTTTTGTCTGTCCGTTTGTTCCGACTAATCTCTGGAATGGCTGGACCAATTTTGACAGGACTTTCACTGGCAGATAGCTGATGTGACAGGGAGTAACTTAGGCTACTTTTTTTTCAAAAATTTTCCACGCAGATGAAGTCGTGGGCTCAGTTAGTACTCTATATAGGGAGAGGCCTCAACGGATGCAAAACGATCTCACCAAATTGGTGATCCATTTAAAAAGGCCATAAATATACGTTGGAGTAATCAACAGAGGCGGATTTGATAGATTGGCTGCCCTAAGCCTGTGAAAGATTGGCGCCCCATCCTCCTGTGCTGTTAAGCATAAAAAATTAGATAAAATATAGTAATTAAATTAAAATTAAAAAAAAACGATAGTCAGTAAATGATTTAATTAATTTAATCAGTGTATTTCAGATACTGATTCTTACCATTTCTATTTGTAAATAACAATTAATCGATATCCACAAATTGCCTTTTGCCGAGCTTTCTGAACAGCGAATTTGTTTATCAAATCGTCACAATCTAATGACCGTAGCAACTGTGATTCGAATCAGAGGATAGCCAGAGCGTTCCACCTGTCCTCGTTCATTTTCGACCGTAAATAATTTTTCACCCGCCGCAAACACAAGAAGCTGCGTTCACCGGAACATTTCGTAATCGGGATACAAACACACATGCGTAGAGCTATATCAACGTTAGGATAAATGGTGTGAAGATCCTGATCGTGAAGCCATTTTAATAATGTCATCGGCGATATCGGTGTGTCGATTTGGCTTTGGCCCGAAAAACACTGGCAGCGAGAATGTTGAGACTCTTCAACGAAACCCTCTTCAAGATCAGAAGAATATATATTTCTTAACGCTGTTGCTTTTTCTAAGAAAAAACGACCAAATTTTGCCACTCTAGGCCCGGGCCTACTTGGCCTATAGGGAAATCCGCCACGTTAATCAAAGTTCGAATTCTTTTGCACAAGTAAGTATAATTAATACGAGATATTATTGTTAACAGTTATCTTTACAGCAGTTTAATATATATTAAACTTATGTTAAGTTTATTGTCTAATTACTTCGGAAAGGACAAAATAAAATAAAAAAAATTAGCCCCACGTTATATATCAGTGATTGTGCCTTCAGTGATCTCTGAACGCTTACTTTATTTGACAGGATCTACACCTTCAGATATCTGCAATTGTATTAACTTGCAACGCATCCAAAAAATATTGCATATAGTCATAAAAGTGTAGTCAAAATGCCGTTGAATGAAAATAGTAACTTTTAATATTATTTTTAAATATCGAAATAGCATTGAAATCTTTTTATGACAGAAATATACCTCACATATTTTACCTCATTAAAAATTTCGTTTTGTGTCGATAAGAAACGTTACATACATCGCATTATGACTCATATCAATAAAGTGTATCGATTCAAATTGATTTTGAGTTTGACATGTGATAAAAATAATGATGGTAGAGGATAGTAGACATTTCAATTTCGACTAGAGATTAGTTTCGTACGAAGTTTGGTGTATGTGGCTCAGGTGGAGCCACCATTAAGTTTTGTAAAAGGTCCAAATGTACTAACTTTCCACCCCGTGCCAAACACCCTTCCAAAAATAAAATTCTAATCAAGTTTTCTAAAGTTAGAGCTTTTCAAATATTAAAATTATGACGTTTAAAACCACAAAATTATTATTATTCTGTGTTTATCGCAGGTGTTTACAAGTCTTCTTCATATTAAAAAAAAACTTTCAAGTATATTAAGGTATACTAGATACGTGCTAGATATTTCAAAATAAATAAAATATGAACTTCTAATTTACGTCAAATACAGTAAATAAGATCAAAATTTCTTGATTCGTTCGAAATTTATCAATGACAAAAACATGTTTTTTTGACAACTTTGCCATTGTTCAGCCCTAAAAACAAATCTTTGTATGTAAAAATCAGTTGCTGTTCGTTAGTCTCGCTAAATCTCGAGAACGGCTGAACCGATTTGGCTAATTTTTGTTTTGAATTAATTGTTGAAGTCAAAGGAAGGTTTAAAAGGTGAGAAAATATAGAAAAAAAAATAAGAGTAGTTAAAAATGCCGAACAACTTTTGCCGGGTCAGCAAGTACAGTGTAATTCCATGGTTCAACAGCTAATCGATTTTGTAGCTAAACAATTTAGAGCTCTAATATTAAGTGCCGTTCGGAAGATCAAAAATGATTATCGTTTTGAAAATATGTACAACTGTTCGAAAACTAAAATAATCTCCAATAATCTCATTTTAACAAACTTTAGAATTTTGAACTCTGAGCTAAAAAATTTATGCTTTAGGATGGCTATAGCTTCTTTGATTTTGTGATTTATATCCAGAATCATTCCTAAAAATACTATAAAATTAGCTTGTTCCCACTTAGTTGTACATTGATATCTATGTGATTTTTTAGTACCCCACTTAGTTGTACATTGATATATTTCTGATATCTATTAACTTAGTGTTGTGTAACTCATAGTGTAACTCATACATAAAGCATCTCAAATATCCCATACAAAGGAATGAATTGTCCCATATTACCGCCCCGTTGGTCGAGTGGTTAGCGACTCTGACTACGCAATCAACGGGGCTCGGTTTCGATCCCCGACGGGGACAAACGTTTGTGTGATGAACATAAATGTTTGTATTTCCCGGTTTGGGTTTTAATTATGTATGTAAAAGTATTTATAATTTATATATGTATTTCTATGTATTAGTATCGTTGACTAACACCCATAACACACACACGCAAATAATTTGCTTACTTTGGGGTTAGATCAATAAGTGTAATTTGTCCCGTGAATATTTATTTATATTTATTTACTTATATACTCAAACACATATTTTGTACCGCTACAAACTAGTTGAGGCTGTAATAAAGTGAAGAAGACTCAAAAAAAAGTAAGTGAATGAGCGAACATGCGTGCGTATTTTAAATTTTTGACGTGTTTGTCCTGCTTACACTTCTCAATCCTCATGCTTGACAGCAAGGTGATTGAATGGGTATTCATGACCTCTTTGAAGTGTAAATTTTAGAGTTTGAAAGTTTACACTTTAGTCCGTTAAATTCGGTTGCGTTCGTTTGAAATAATATTTATTAATGTTTTAAATGATAATTTGATTTGAATTATCTGTATATATTGTTATTTTTAAATTATAACAATATGAAAAAAAATAATGGTTCTCATAAAATCATAATTTTTGATTAAAACATAAATACTTATTTTAATTAAAAAATGTTTTTTGCACAATTTTATGTTTCTCAAGTACCAAAACATTGAAATGTCAGACACTCAAGTTTTAGTTTGTTTAGTCTTTGTATAAACCTCGTGTAACTGTTCCCTCAAAAAATACGATAAAACGCTTACATGAAAGAAACTACTACTAGCTATGAAATAATTGTGGGAAAACCGTGTAATTTCATCCCGAGTAATGGCAGACTTAAGAACAGCTGTTTACTGTCTTTATAACAATTGATAAATTATATTACAATTGGACATGTTACTTTAACAATTAGTTTTTATTTTAGATTTTAGGTACACACTAAAATTACCTATAGAAAAATATAAATAAACACTCAAATCAATTTAATATTTTGTAAACAAAGGATTATTCGACATTTTACGTACATTGACAACGTATTTTAGTAACGGCGTATTGGCCGCAAGTTGTTTATTTACTTACGTTATTTTCTTAAACGATTTGAAATTAGAGCACCAACAAAAATTTTGTAACCTTGTCTATTATGAAAATTCGAACTTGTTAGACATACATAGGTAGATAAAGCCATTTATAAATGTTGAGCGTTGAAATACATGCAGTTTTATAATGTTCATTGTTTATGGAAATGAATGCAAAGTCCTTATCTTTCTGTTGTCAAAGATAAAACCTTATTTTGTATGTTCTTTTCATTTGTGGACTGCGTCAAATGACGAGATGACTATCCATTGACCTCTAAATTATTTCTATGTGATTATCTCATACAAACTCATCATTTTGGATTGTCCTACCCATCACTAAATTCTTTAAGCGTAGGTTCTCTATTTGAACCACGAAAATCATCAGATGGTTTGCTATCCTATGTGCTAACCACAGAAAACTGTGGTACTAACTCTCCAGCCCACAGGCCAAATTATATTTCCGTGCTCTAGTCCGTAACCACAACATTAAAATTTCTGAACAGGACATAGACCTATTTGACGTGTCAATAATATGTCAATTTAATGTCAACGATGAAGAATTTTGTCAGCGCAGCAATGTCATTGTGAAATAAAATAGGTACTTTTGTAGTGATTTCTTGGTGATTAATTTTTTATTTTACTGAAACTACATGCTTATGAGATTAGAGTAAAAAATAGTATAATTAAAAATGTCGCTTAGACTGTTGTTTATTTATACATTTTAATAGTGATTTATCAGTGCAAGTGTTCTGTGGTGCAAGTCTAAGTGTGAAAAATAATATTGTTTTATAGTGATATAGAAAAATGGTTTTAGCAGATTTAGGGCGCAAAATAACGACTGCTCTGCAGTCTTTAAGCAGAGCCACAATTATTAATGAAGAGGTAATGAAATTATTTTAAAAATGGATGAGCGTGTAAGTTTAAACTAAGTTTCGCTGACATATTTAACTTTAAATTCTCACAGGTTTTAAACTCTATGCTAAAGCAGATTTGTGCTGCACTTTTGGAAGCAGATGTTAATATTCGTTTGGTGAAAAATCTTCGTGAAAATGTTCGGGCTGTTATTGACTTTGATGAGATGGCAGGTGGACTTAATAAAAGACGGATGATTCAATCAGCTGTTTTCAAAGAACTTGTAAAGGTATGAATTCGTATTTATGTAATTTGTATCATTCCACGCTGTTTTAATTTTAGTACCTACATTTGACATATATTTTTGAAAATTTTAATCTAATAAGAACAAATATTTATGTCAACATAAAATAATGTTAACCCATTTTTGGCTATAAAATGATATATAAGTAAGCAGTAGAAACTAGCAAAAGCACTTGTGAGTAATAAATTCCTGTACAAATAACTGCATAAATAGAAATCATATGTATAATAGCCAAAGTAATCATGCCTTTTGTAAATTACACTAAAATGTAATATTTATAATACTAATTTTTGATGTAAATATTTCTACACGCTCTATCTAAAACTGTTTATATCAAATAATATCATAACTATGTTCCTATACATATGTATACATCGTCCTACTTACCTATACAGTGTGTAAAGAAAACCCTGTCCGATCGTCAAAGGCTTTATTTGGTCGATTAATACAAACATATGTGTCATTTTTTTATGGATATTGATACACAAATTTTCAAAATATTAGCTAGATTTAAGGGGAAATTGTTCAATTTTAGTATTAAAATGGGGCACTTTAAACTACAATATTTTTGTTTTTTTAATAAATATAATTATGTTATTATTTTGTTTTGATGTGTCATTGACCTACCTATATACCTCTTTCGGATCAGACAGGGTTTTCTTTACAACGTGTATATGTTCATAGACATAAATTATTATTCTAAAACACATGCACACAAACACTTACAATTAACTGATTTAATTATGTTATTTTCTTTTTTTTTAAATTTAATTACTAATTGTATGTAGTCTATACATAAACTGTGATTTGTACATAAAAGTGATTGTACATATAAATGCCTATAATATGAGTGCACTAAAAATAAATCATTAATTGACCAATGTAATAAATAATAAATAAATATTGCTGGACAAATCAAACAAATTGGTCTAACCCCAAAGTAAATAAATTATTTGCTTGTGTTATGACTGTTAGTTATTGCATTGCTATTTTAATAGTGATGTTTAGCTGTGGATTTTTCGTTTAATAAATCAATTTATAATTGTTTTAGAACTAAAGTTTGAATGATATATTTGTCTTTAAACACTGATATAAAAATGCAAGATGTGCAGTTCTGAACAAAACTGAGACTTAAAACTGTTACTAATTTCACATAAGTAGTTATAGATATGGCAAAAACATATGTTTTGCATATCCAATCTTAAGCGCAAGATTTATAGTTGTTACTACATGGCAATGAGATATTTAGAGGATGGTTTCGATGGTTTTGAGATACTGAATGTGCATATTTGTTTTTTTATATCAATATATTTAAACAGCATGAGATTTTTAATCAATTAAACATAATCTATATTAATATTATAAATGCGAAAGTTGTGATGTTTGGATGGATGTTTGTTACTCAATCACGCAAAAACTACTGAACGGATTTAAATGAAATTTGGCCCACAGGTAGATAATAACCTGGAGTAGCACATAGGCTACTTTTTATCTCGGAAAAATTAGGCAATCCCACGGGATTCACCAAAAAATGTATAATGCAGCGGGCTGCACGCAGCAGCTAGTATATTATATTTTTTAATTACATAGTAACATAAATTACTATAATTTCAGTGCAAAAGTGCTAGGCTTGGCAAAACTAGTTTTTTCCACATTAGAATTTACTTTACATATCTTCATATTATTTTATACTTTTTGTTGTCTGCGCTTGGTGAAACTCCATTTGTAATTATGTTAAAATGCACTTGTACGGTTTCACACTTCTTATTTAATTTATATCACCAAATGGCTTTGTCTTTTTTGACATCTTCAGAGCCCTATATTCTTCCTTCCTAACTGGTGTGTTTGTCTGAGAGAATATTCAATACGGAGATAGCAAGACAAATCTACATGAAAAAGTGGATATATTTATGTATATCCATATAGGATGTGAATACAACATGTCCAAAAAATATTCACACTTCCCATCTATGGGTATAGTCTAGATACATTTTTGGGTTAAACATTTTAGGGGAACTTTTACCAAACAAATTTTAGCGTTAAACATTTTTTGGGTAATAAATTAGGGCAACATTTTGACAAAACAGCAAACAAACAGATGGCTCTTCTAATGGAAAGAGAAAACCATTGCCTTTACACACTAAAGATGTGAATGGTGTGTTGCTATCATTCTGGCAGGGTCGTAACGCCACATGCATAAGTTTATCGGCTACCTTATCCTCTAAACCAGAACATGACAGTAACACGCACTGGTGCTGCTTGACTCGCAAAGCCTAACAATCGCCTCTTACAAACTGCCTGGCAGAATGGTAGATGGTCTATTCTTTTACGGCGGCCTGGAACCAACATGGGGGTAATATACACAAAATATATTTCTGAACTGCTTGTGGTAGTTATACTTAAAACTGCACAGCTTCAGTATGTAATATATAATGTGCATGTAATATAAATAGATTTTACATTTAATTCACAGCTTGTTGATCCTGGGGTGAAACCTTATCAACCAGTTAAAGGAAAACCCAACATTATAATGTTTGTTGGTTTACAAGGATCTGGTAAAACTACAACGTGTACCAAACTTGCTTACCACTATTTGCGAAAGAACTGGAAATCTTGTTTGGTTTGTGCTGATACATTTAGAGCTGGTGCTTATGATCAAGTCAAACAGAATTGTACAAAAGCTAGAATACCATTTTATGGAAGGTAAATATATCAATTCTATTATAAATAATTTGATAGGGTATTGAAATACAATATAAACTCCATTAAGCCAAACTCTCTAAAACAGCAATTATTTGGCTTTGATTTACTTTGTATCCATACAATGATAATCACTATGTAGTAGCGATGGGTAATCTTTATTCCTTGGGGTGAATTATTCATTCTTATTCTAGCTCCAGGCACAGATATGATTCACCTCATTTGTTCCTTTGGCTCACATCCTTTTTATTTATTTGCATTCCACAATGATTACAAGATGTTAGATTATAATAATGGTAAGATCATCGTGGACCCTGTCGGCTTTAAGAAAAGAGGAATCTTATTTATGTAAATTATAATAATTGTAATTATTTATAAGAAATGTTTAATTAGAATTGAATTAGATTTATTATTTCCATTTTTTATTTTATAGAAATTTATCACTCAAATATTCATTTATATCATAATAGCATTTATTTATTAATAGATTTTTTAATTTTATTACAAATTGATTAAATTTCGATTCATTTTTTATTAGTTCAAATAATTTATTATAAATTTTATTGACATTACATAGGTACTCAAAGTGTAAAGTTTTAAACGGGAAGTTGACAAAAGTCTATTTTTATGTCGTAATTTTTTGTCTGACTGTTTGTCTTCTCTTTTTGTGTACCAATCCTGATGGTTTCGTACAAACTTACACATTTATAAAATGTAAATACATGGTAGCATTAGTATTTTGTGTTGTTGGAAATAAGGCTTACAACTGACGGTGTGGTCTTTATTCGCTAAAACTCTAATTAGTTTTTTTGAAGAGTGAAAAGTGTTGTTGCATTTGTGCTGTTACCCCATAGTATAATTCCGTAACTGAGCCACGCATATGCATATGCGTAATAAGTAGTAAGGGCAGTTTGGAAATCAGTAGTTTTTTTAATTTCTTTTTATATTTCAGTGCATCATATTCTGTGATTGTATCTTTAATTGAATGTTTCCCTATATATTTTTCTCGCTCACACTAATTCCACACTACTATGTAATATAAGTTGTTTTTTAGGCTGATTATCGCTTGTTGTGTCTCACTCTCTTATTCTAATTGCATTACGCTCAGGCGCACACCATTCCGGCTGGTATAAATAATTTGGCAGAGACAATAAGGATTTAAAGGAATAAATAAGCTTATTGTATCCGGCCCTGTAATCAAAACCTTTTATTCAGTACCTTTGGAGTTACACACTTCTACTATGTAGCATAAAACTCACACTAAAAATGCGAATAATAAGTCAGTATTAGGGAAAAAACAGTACTCCAAGTTTTACGAAATTAATTAGAACTACAGCTGTGTATATTCTTTTGTTTATTGGAAGTACACCTTAACCCTTCATAATGTTTAATAGCACTGCTATTGTGGCTGCAGGAATGGTACTATTCCCAGATGACATATTAAGCAATTCAGCATTCCTTTGCTTTTATGAGCTTAATTTCAATACAACTAATGAACCATTTTCATAAGATGTGGTCCAGGCCCATAATTGGGCACTGTTAATCAAATAGTTGACTATGCTGATGATTAGTCCTTTGCTAACAAAAAACTTTGTTAAATGTTATAGCATTACATTTCAAAAGATTTATTGGAAGGTAACATCAACCATTTACTGTGGCATACATATTAGAATAAGTGAGACATTAGTTCTCATTGGTCAAATCTCTCTGTTGTGAACAATATATTAGTACAAACTGTATATCATAAGTGGACTGAGCATTTATATGTCTGAACATATTTTTCACGACATGGAGTGGTCTGCTTTTGCCAAGTAGTGAGCACTTAATTAGTGATTAATTGACTTATGAATAGTTAATGTAAGATTATAAGTCTGTCAATAATTAACTTAAATAATTATAATTTTTATGAACTTAATCTATTAACCAAAAATTTAACTTTGTTAATTAACAATTGATGGATTAACAGTTTGTACCCAACTCTGTCCAGGCCAGACCAAATATGCACTAATTAAAATTTCTTTTATTTAACCAGCTACACAGAAGTTGATCCAGTAGTGATTGCTTCCACTGGAGTAGAGATGTTTAAAAAGGAAGGATTTGAAATGATTATTGTAGATACAAGTGGTCGTCACAAGCAAGAGGAATCTCTGTTTGAAGAGATGTTGGCAGTAGCTAATGCAATTGTAAGTTTTTCTTATATTATAAGATAGCAAACAAGCAGATGGGTCCCCTGATGGAGAATCAACCATCATCATATAGACACCAAAGATGTAAATGATACGTCACTATCCTTGTGGTAAAGTTTTAATGCCACATGCATGAGTTAACCTGATACCTTATCCTCCAAATTGGAACACTACAGTGACAAGCACTGACATTATAGTGGCGGGAATAGGTAATGCGATGGTACCAGACCCGAGCGAGAAAATGCAGAACTTTACCATGTAGTAGCCTATTATTTGCATAATAACATGTTCTCATTTTATACCAATTTTTACCAGTTAAGATCATTCAAGCTGTTCTTAAGTTATAATAGCACACACAGACTACAAAGAGATATCAAAGTGAAATTTTTTCGTCTTTAATAAAGATAAATGTTATGATATTGATATCTTTGCAATGTTGGGAGACTGAAATTGAATATCTTTAGCCACTCAAATTCACCACAATTCATCAGTTTGTTGAGGTAGTAAACCTTGCCACTGTATTTGCCAACTTTAACTTTTACAAAGTACAAAATTAGGTTAACCTAATTTTGTATAATGTGGAATAATATTTTTCTATGTTTTTTTAAAGTTACTGATTTTTTTACACAAAAAACACTTGCATAGAATTAAACCTTTTTCTTAAGAAAGATTTATAATCTGATTTGGATTTCTACTAGACTGAAGAAGAAATAATATTAACTATTTATATAATTATAACTAATATTAATATAATTTTTTAGAAACAATTATTTTTGTTTTAGAAACCGGACAATATTATTTTTGTCATGGACGCTACAATAGGACAAGCCTGTGAAGCTCAAGCGAGAGCTTTTAAAGACAAAGTAGATATTGGTTCTGTTATAATAACAAAATTAGATGGCCATGCCAAGGGTGGTGGTGCATTATCTGCGTAAGTATTTGCAATTCATAGGTTTACATTTGAACAAAGGCGTTTCAAAGTTAAACTCTCATTCGGTGGTTCTTTTTACCGACAACAAGTCGTTTTCTTTCTTAAAAATAACTGAGTAGATCAAATACAAAAAAAAATACTCCAAATAACTTTTACAAGCACTTTTGATGAGTCAACAATGTTTATCTATTACCGAATTAGAAACATAACCATACACTGAGAAGACCCAACTGATCAAAATCACTGTGATGAAAAAAGATAAGCATGGTTGGTATCTGTGTAGCAGTGACTTAACATCACATGCATAAACTTACCGTCCTCCTTACTCTTTCAACAGAACCACAGGATATGTCCCGAACCATTCTGAGATATTTCATCCGTGAGATGTGTCTATGTGTGCAATGCTCGAATATTGCTTGTATGTCAATTGACTTCTGTTAGTCTCCAGTATTCTTTGATGGAACATAACAGTGGCAAGTATCAAGGTCAGAGACATTACAACACTTTATCTAGTGAATAGTTACGATGGTAGTAACATGTTTAACTTTGTCCTCCTTGGCCTGTGGTAACTGATATTATTGAAAAGAGGCCCAGATGAACATGGGGGACTAAATCAATAAAATGTATTTATTTCTAACAGGGTAGCAGCAACTCAGAGTCCTATTATATTCATTGGTACCGGTGAACATATTGATGACTTAGAACCATTTAAAACAAAACCATTCATCAATAAATTATTGGGTATGGGAGATATTGAAGGTTTATTAGATAAAGTAAATGAATTAAAATTAGATGATAATGATGAACTACTTGAGAAGTTAAAACATGGACAGTTTACTCTGAGGGCGATGTATGAACAGTTTCAGAATATCATGAAAATGGGGCCTTTCTCACAAATAATGGTAAATTTGTTGTCTTTTATTTGTACATTTGAATCTTTTTTTATATCATAAGATAGCAAACAAGCAGATGGGTCTCCTGATGGAAAGAGTCAACCATCGCCTATAGACACCAAAGGTGTTAATGGTGCGTTGCTATCTTGTGGCGAGGTCTAATGCCACATGCATAGGTTTACCGGCTACCTTACCCTCCAAACCGGAACACGACAGTGACAAGCACTGACGCTATTGCGGCAGGAATAGGTAAGGTGGTGGTACCACCCGGGGCGAGACAATGCAGTGTATCTAATGCAGTTGAAGATAATTTTTGGATAAATAATTTATTATGGCAATTCATTAAATGTATGTTTTTTATTACGTATATCTAGTATTAAATGAATTTAAATGATTATGAATGTAAATACAATGATTATAAATGTGGATTTCATTTGTAAGGATGAACTCATTTAACTAGTTATATGTATGTATATTTAGCAATCAGTACAATCAATGGAATCGATCATAGCAAAGAAGAATTTCGCCATCCTAAACCAGTCGACACTAGCTCAGTTGGTAGAGCTTAAGGGAATGTTGCAGGCTCAAATCCTATCTGTTGAAATTTTTGTTATTTTTAAAGTTTTCCCAAGCACTGGGTGAGTGCTAAAACACAAAGATAATTATATTTAGCCATATTGAGACAGAGACTAACAAACAAACAGATGGCTCTCCTAATGGAAAGAGACAGCCATCGCCTGTAGATACTAAAACTGTTAAAAGGTGCGTTGCTCAAGGCCACATGCATAAGTTTACTGTCTGCCTTCCCCCCAAACCGAAACAGGACAGTTACAAGCACTGACGCTATTGCAGCTAAATAAGGCGGTGGTGCCAGACCTGGGGCCTTATTCACGTAATTGAACGACAATCGAGTCGAAGTATTTAAGACTCTTACACATTTTCTTACATTCAAGCCGCGTCGTAGCAAGTCTCGAGGTTCTATCGTGTTTATGTGTGTGAGGCCCTAAACGCATTGACTCAATTACGTGAATTAGGGGGATGGCTGGAACAATGCATAACTCTACCACCTGTATGTAGACGAAATGTTGTGCATGCCCATATCATGGGACTTGATGCAAGCATTACCATATACTAGTTGTCGGTACCAGTGCCCTAGAAGCATTTCTTCCTACATCTATGAGGATATGATAGTAATGGTATTTATTGTGTGTTGTGGTTATTAATGTATTACGATGAATGATATTTAAAAAGCACATATGATTGATTTTTAATATCATTGATCGGCTTTGTTATCACCGCCTTACCTATTCAAGCCACAACAGCTTTATTGCTTATCACATTCTGGTTCAGAGTGTAAGGTAAACTGATAAACTTATGCATGTCACATTTTAAACCTGCCCCATGGATAGCAATAACACAAGGTTATCACAGCACTAAAAGCCATGCACCATTGACATCTTTGGTATCTATGGGCAATGGCTATCTCTTTCCAACAGGAGAACCACTTGTTGTTTGGTCCCTTCTGAAATAAAAACATATGAAGTTGTTGTTTGGTCCCTTCTGAAATAAAAACATATGAAGGTAGCGCGAGCGTAAGGACCAATTTAATCATGGTGACCAAACTCGAATCACCATGATTAAATTGGTCTTTTACTCTCTATTCTTTTAAGAGTTTCTGAAACCAGTGTGTTCGTTTAAAAAATCTATAAAGGAAGTAGAAAGCAAGACCAGTATTACTGGATAGGAAAATTTTGATACTCGGTTTTCTAGGTCTAAATAAATTCAGGGGACAAATTACACTTACTGGTCTAAACCCAAAGTAAGCAAATTATTTGCTTGTGTTATGGGTGTTAGTCAACAATACTAATATATAGAAATCCATATATAAATACTAGATTTATATATAATGATATATTTAATAAACTAGCGGCTGCCCCGGCTTCGCACGGGTATAAAATATATATAGCCTATGTCACTCAGTGAAAAAAATGATTAAAATCGATCCAGTAGTTTTGATTTATTCATTACTACCCGTGGCCCGCATGCGTTAATTTGGTGTAAAACAATTCCCCTTTCCCTATACCGTGAAGATTTCCTGCTATCTTTGGAATATCTAAATTCATATAGGTACTACATTTTTAGTTTTTACATTTTTACCTATTTCTTTTATTTTTACAATGAATATATGACAGAATGTCTTTATATACAATGTTCACAGCTTTCTTGCCATTAGACAATACAAACATGTTTTCTTTAGAGGTTACTTTTAAAGAGCGATATATAGGTAGGCCACGTGAAAAATAATCAATGCTCAAATCTAATCCTGCAACGTTGAAGGTTTGACCGTGCGATTTATTAAGGCGGCATCAGGACAAACGGGAAAAAACATAAATTATACGATATACCTGAAGATATTATCTAATAAATGTGCTAACTTATTACACGATAAAATGTACTTTACTTGATCATATAAAATTCCGAAAACAGGCTAAAAAATCTCTAAAACAAATAATTTGTTAATACTATTTCTAATCTTCCACATGATTTTTATATGGTGATATTTAGTTTAAAAAAAAGAATGTACTAAATTTTGATTTTCAGCTAAAGTCCTATATTTATTTATCATAAAATTAACACGTTACCCAGCGGTTTCAGAACATACCGCGCGCGCCGCTGTCCAGCCGATAACCCCGCAACCGCTATGCCACTGCATTTGAAATCTGTAATATTTTCAAAAATATTCATTTAAATTACATGCTCTAAACGGCCATATTAATCCATATAAAATCAACAATATATTTAAGGAATTTAATTGGATAAGGATTAGTGCTCTATTGCTTAAAATTGCTTCGGAAATAAGCCATTATTTCTCGTAAAAAGTGAATGACAAAAAAAATGCTATTGTGGGTTATCCATAAGAGATAGACATATACTATCGCAGAGTTTTCTGTAGACCTTTTCAAGGTGTACAAATACTTAGTACATTATTTTGATAAATCTTGTAGGGTTCAGCCTGCGTTTGCAATGTAAGTGGAAAAAAATATAATTATTTACGACATGACATCAGAAAACTCAAAAATTACAGTATTTCTCTACTATATATTGAATGTTATCTATACATATAATAAAATCGTAGAAAAGTCAAAACTGTACATTGATTATTTTTTTAAAAGAATACTTGCGGCGTGATTTACAATCGATACCGAAGCCAAAAATATAGTTTTTAGAATTTTTGTCTGTTTGTCTGTATGTATGTCCGGGGTAAACTCAAAAAGTACTGCATGGATTTACTTCAAATTTTGTATGAATATTACTAACAAGTCGGGTCAACATAATACCTACATATTATCACGCTATCACCTACAGGGGAGGAGCAGTGCGGAGTAAACGAAGTCCGCGCGGACGAAGTCACGGGCAACAGCTATATACATATAAACCTTCCTCTTTAATCACTCTATCTATTAAAAAAACCGCAGCATAATCCGTTGCGTAGATTTAAAGACTTGAGCATACATAGGGACAGACAGAGAAAGCGACTTAGTTTTATACTATGTAGTGACACCCAAACCCGGAAATACAAACATTTATGCTCATCACACAAATGCTGGTCCCTGTCGGGGATCGAACCCAAGCGCCGTCGATTGCGTAGTCAGGGTCGCTAACCACTCGACCAACGGGGCGGTCAAATGTATGTATGTAAGACTCTAAAACATTTTTATATTTTAAGGACTCCAAAACGTTTTTATATTTTAGGGCATGATACCAGGATTTTCACAAGACTTAATGTCAAAAGGCAGCGAACAAGAATCTATGGCTAAGTTAAAAAGACTTATGACAATAATGGATTCAATGAATGAAGGTGAATTGGATCATCGTGATGGAGCCAAATTATTTTCAAAACAACCAACACGAGTTACGAGAGTGGCTCAAGGGGCAGGAGTAACGGAAAGAGATGTGAAGGATCTTATTGCACAATATACGAAGTTTGCAGCTGTTGTCAAGAAGATGGGTGGTATTAAAGGATTATTCAAAGGTGGTGATATGGCGAAGAATGTCAATCAGACTCAAATGGCTAAGCTTAATCAACAAATGGCTAAGATGATGGATCCTCGTATATTACAACAAATGGGTGGTATGTCGGGACTGCACAATATGATGAGGCAATTGCAGCAGGGTTCTAGTGGTATGAATAGTCTTATGGGGGGTAAATGACAGTGAGCTAAATGAATGTAACTACCACCGAAGGATTTTAACTTTGTAATCAATAAAACAGTTTTATCTGTAAGCTTTTGTTAATGATCCTCACTTTAACATTCTTTGTCAATAAACTGGTTGATGATTTGGCGGACCAGTGCATGTGTCATCTGTAACACACCGTCGTTAGATCTGACCCAGCAATTACAACACATCTATATGTGTCAACTATTGCAAGCCATGATAAAAAAGCTAGCCTAGTTAATTGCTACAGCCCACTGCTGCTTCAAAGCGACGCTAGACCACAAACTACTACTAACGGTCGCTAAATTAGAGGAGTTGCCTTTGATGCTAAAAAGCTGGAGCTGCTGTTTGAGTTCTAGATATTCCTGTAACTTCCTGCTTAGTTTAGGCATTTTTTAGCTTAAAACAGTCCAAAATATACCCGAGTATAGATTTTTAAGCACAAGAGTTCAAAAATGTAAAGTTATTTGAAATTGACACTATTTTAATTTTTGAAAACTCGTAAATTTTTAACGCAATGATCGATTTTGATTTTTCGAACGCCATTCAATGCTCAAATCTGCATTGAATGACGTTCTAGAAATCAAAATTACATAATCTTACATAATATGGACATACATACGCCATCATATCTATACATATAATAAAATCGTAGGAAGGTCAAAACTGTACATTGAATATTTTTTAAAAGAATACTTGAGACGTGTTCTACAATCTCACTGAGTGAGTTACGTTTCATTTCGCAACCGAAGCATCTTCAGGAGACAAGAGCACTACTACACTCTCTCTGAGTGTAGTAGTGCTCGTGTCTCCTGAAGATGCTTCGGTTGCGAAGTGAAACGTGCGTTGAGTGCGTCAATTGTGTGCTTTTGTGTTTGGTGCTGTCGTGGTTTAAAGTGTGGTGGACGAGGGTGGATAACTGTGCTGCTGGGGTCTTCATCATTTTCAGACCTACGGTAAGTTTGTTCCATTTCTTACACCGCTTTTATATGTTTTTCAGTAACATCGCAAAGGTACACTTAAAAGTTCGCGGAAAAATGCAAAATAACTAGTTTTCTTCGCCAGTCATAAACGCACTCGATTTAAGCACAACTAAAGTTATATCGAGTTACAGTTCGGTTCAAACTTAATGGCAGTAGACTTGCGCAAAATATATCCGAGAAAAGAAAAGAGTGATATGTATCTTTCAGAGTTACGGATATATATCACTCATTTATATCTTCAACTCCTCATATCTCAGTAGAAATCAGAGTGATTGGGATTGGTGACATATTTAGATTTAATGATAACATAAGGAAATGAAATGATTTACAGATTTAAAGACAAGATAAACAGTTGAAATAAACGATATGTATTTATGGATTCTGTTTGGTATTCTTTTACTTAATTATTTAAAAAGCAATCACGCTTGTTTTATTTGATACTAAGGATTGACCGCGGCTTCCACTGCGTGTGAAAGAATTATGTAAATTACATTTAACCGACTTTTAATGTTTTTTAAAATGAGAAGTAGGTGTATTCGCCGATATATTAAAGATTTCAAGTTTCTAGTCTTAAGGGTTTAACCGGTGCGATATAATGACAAGATAAACAGTTAAAATAAATGATGTATTTATGGTATATCGAACAGAATCGATATTATTTTATTAAATAATTTAAAAACAAACGCTTATTTTTTATTATGCGTGCGTTTTTAAAACAAAGTACAAACAAAATAATTCTCATCGCTGTTTATTATTACTATCCGCATTTGAACAATATTAAAGATATCTTAATCCCATTAGTTTAAGGTATAACTTTGTGTGTACAGTATGTAGTTCGATGCTACAACATTCTTCATTCCGAATGATGGTTGCTTCTCTTTCTACTCCCTGATAAACATATCATTCCTTTCATTCTATTCCGCTTAGATGAAATACAATCACTCTGTGATATAAAGATATAGAGAGTTAGTTTGAATACTACGGAGTTACTGATATATTCACTCCTTTGTAAAGATTATATCTTTTTGAGTTAATCACTCCTGAGTTACACAAGTCTAAATGGCAGTTCGGAAGTTATCTGCAGGTGCAGGTGCGCGCTTTCACAAATAGGTACCTAAAACTGTGTTCTCCCCTTGTGGAAAAAAATTTCTCGGATAAAAGTAGGTAAATAACTTACAAAGTGAAAGTAACAGTTTATGAATGTTTATTTTTATTTAAAAAGTCGAAAAAAGTCTTACAAAGTCGGAAAAACTCGGAGTAATTCCAAAATTTCGGACTCTTCCAGAAGAGTTATTCAGTGTTAATAAATCTTGCAACGTTTATGGGTACTAAAAGAAATATATTAAAAGTTATTAATACTACGAAAGTGTAATAAAGGGGAAAAAAATATAACTAATACTTACCCGGTTTTCCGTTTAAGAATTTGAAACTTTCTTCTTTGTTTAAAAAAAGGTTACCGTTACTGTCGATCAATATTATAAACTTTGTTTCTTCAATTTTTGATAATTATTATTAAAATCTATTATATCACAACGTTATTTGCCAATTTTTATTTTATTGTACTTTTATTACATAAATATATTTATAAATTAAGTAAAAATTAAAACAGATGATCTAATTAGCTTTTGACAGGTTGAGTCAGTGTTGCCAGAGAAAAAGTCAATCTTTCGTCCTTAAAGCCTCCTCTACACTACTCGCGAAGTTCCTCGGCGAAGTACTCGGCCGAAGTTGACTGAAGTCCGCGGTGCTACACTACACACTCGTTCAACTTCGCGAGGAGCGCATTCGTGTAGCGTTACCGGTACCCTGCGGACGTTTATTATAATGGACGCTCAAGTAGCAGCTGCCGTAGCAATGTGCTCTCTAGCGTATTATAACTACGTGCATACTTATCTCACGAAGAAGACTAAAAAGAAAAGAAGAAAAAGAAGATGGTGGATGATCGCAATGCATCGGAACAGAACTAGGTAGGTAATATTTATTTAAATAATTAGGATTTCTAATAAGTTAAAGTACATTACATGGCAAGTTAATTAACTGTATTTTTTTTTACAGACGTACTATGGAACAACAATTTCTTGAACTCATACAAGAACCATCAGGAGAATTTGAAAATTTCCACCGAATGTCATTGGACGATTTTAATTTATTACTTTCTAAAGTCGAACCCTTAATCGCTAAACGAGACACTCATTTAAGAGAAGCTATACCTGCTAAGATTCGATTATCAATCACCTTGAGGTTTTTGGCAAGTGGTGACAGCTATAGATCTATGCACTATTTATTTAAAATTTCAAGCCAGTTGATTTCAAAAATTGTAGTCGAAGTCTGTGAAGCTTTGAACGAGGAACTCAAGGATGAAATAAAGGTAAAATTTTAATATTTATGACATATATTTATTAAAAGTTTAGGTATGTACAATTACAAAAATATCAGTGAGAATAAGAATAAGAATAATTTCATACATTACGAGTCATTATATGCCTGATATATTAAATCACTCTGATGTGTATTATCTTCTGGACAATCAGATTGAGTTTGGGTCTCTGGTATATGCAAAATATATTGAACATCGTTAGATTGATCTGATTGAGGCTGCTTATAGCGTTGATAAACTGATTGACTTTGGGTGTCTGGTGCAATAATTTCATCACTTATAACACGTATCTTTGAAGAGCGTTGATGAGCAGTGATTTCGCTTGGTTGTTGGAAGTATGTCGGTTGACATTCACTGGACTCATTAGATAATGTTATATATGTATCAGGTGGCTCTGAAAACGATGAGTGTGGTCTAGGAGATAATGTTGTAACATTATAATGAACTGCATTATTCGCAGATAAAGGACGCTTTCTAGAAGATAGTGATGTAGTTAACGGACTATAATATGGCGTAGACTTAGGTGTAGAAGTACGAAACGATTCACCTGATGGAGATCTTTCAAAACGTGATTTCCGAAATAGAGCATGTATATCGAACATTATATCGTCCCTTTCATGTTCAGGTAACCTCTTCAGTTTTTTGGCAATTAGTTTGCCGAATACGTCGCACTCGTCCTCAACTGCGCTGCTATCCTTTGAAGGATTATTTATCACTTTATTTAAGTTATTGAAGGCTTCTGTCATCTGCCTACTGGCAACTTGCAATTCCGGTGGGTTGTCACGCCGTCGGATGGTGTGTCTATTTTTTGGGGGCTCTGGTTCTTTTGGAGTTGGAGAAGCAATTGGTACATCCTCTGAAGCGTTGGTTGATTCTTCCTGAATCGAATCAGTTCCATGATCCTGAAATAAAAATAGCAAAGGTTTAAATGTATATATCACGACCTATTTAATAATAAATCTTTATTTAATCCAATCCAAATTTGTGAGTGTATATGGGTTCTGTATACTATATGCATTTGAGTGCGCGTATATGCAGGAGTACTGTATGTGTATGTAGGAGTGTGAGTGTATGTCTCTGTATTTTATGAAAAATACATGAGTGCTACAATTAATCGGCTTTTTAATTATTTATATACAATTTGAGTGTCAGCTTTTAATGAAATTGACCGTGTCTTTTTACATATTATTTGATGATAATATTTTTTATATAATATACTTTTTATTTACAGATGCCGTGCAATGAGCAGCAGTGGTTGGAAGTTGAAAACGGATTCAAGGAGAATTTTCCACATGCCCTTGGCGCAATGGATGGAAAGCATATTGTTATACAATGTCCGGTTAACTCTGGTTCTGAGTACTTTAATTATAAAAAGACGTTTAGTTTAGTACTTTTAGCTTTAGTCGACAGTAACTATAACATTATGTATGCTGACATTGGTAGTCAAGGTAGGATCAGTGATGGAGGTGTACTTAAAAATTCTTCGTTATGGCAAAAAATTGCATCTAACGGGCTTAATCTTCCTAAGCCAAGTCCATTATCCGGAACGGATCATGTCGAAATTCCCTACGTTTTTTTGACAGATGGAGCATTTGCTTTACATAATAATATAATGAAACCATATCCTGGCAACCATGATATCAATTCACCGAAAAGGATTTTCAATATGCGCTTGTCAAAATCTCGAGTAGTAGTTGAGAATGTGTTTGGTATTTTAGCATCCAGGTTTAGAATATTCAGAAAGCCAATTGATTTGGATATTCATAATATCCCAATTATTACAATGACATGTCTCTTATTGCATAACTTTCTCAGAAAAAGTAATAAATCATCCCTTATATATATGCCTCCTGGTACTGTAGATATGTATGATGATAATGGAGTTTTAATTCAACCCGGGTCTTGGCGGGCAGACTTTGATAATAACTGTGCTTTGAGAGATATTACACAAGTACCACGCAGATCACCATTATCTGCCGTTCAGATAAGGGATTACTTTACAAATTATTTTCAATGTTTATAAATAAACACAACGAATGTAGGGTCATTTCGCCTGTTCGTTACCACATTAACTACATACTTTTTATATTAAAACTAATGCAGAGACATTATTATGTTCTCCTTAAAGCAAGCAACTGCACTAAATGGACGCAAACTGGCGAATCGACCTTACTGTAATCTGTACTTTAGTAATAATAAAACAAGTTATTGATAATAAAAAACTTACCGTGGTTATTATTTGTTTACATTTATACACGGACCCCAAAAAGCTGTTCATGAAATCAAAGGCGAACCAAACTGGACGATAAACATCATCTGCGCCGGCACCACTTTTTAAGGAAGCTTTCATTTTTCTGTAGTAGCCCCTGTATGTCGCAAAAAGTGAATCCTTTTTTTTCTTCAATTCTTCAACTGGTATTTCCAAAACGTCCCGAATACGCACCCAAGCATCATTTACTTTTTTCTTGTCCTTATGACCTTTCCCACTGGGGTCCCAAATAAAAGGCTCTGCTTGAAGTGTTTCAAGGAACAACATAGTTTGCTCCTGTGACCACTGTATGCCGCTCATAATAGAGTCTCACACGCACATCAACGAAAAAATCTATTAAACACACGTGCGTTCACAACGGCGTCTTGACGCGTACTGAAGTCGGCCGAGTAGTGTATAGAGGTACTAAGAGCATGTGTCAGAGGCCTAGTAGCATATCAAAGCAGTCAAGAATAACGACGTTAATAAGTCGGCGATTGCTAAACATCTACAGCTGTAGTCGGGCCGTAATCACTGGATGGAATTTCATAGGCCACGCGTATTTTCGACAGAACGCCATATTACATTCCACGGCTAGTGAAAGAAGCCATTGAAATCAAAAAACATCCAAATTTCAACCGGGAAGACGCATGTAGTACGTCCTTGATAAGTTTTCTTGGCACGTATTGATTTTTGAAAAGCTGTATATTTTGGAAACGATGATCGATTTGATCTTTCAAATGGCATTCAACTCAATTTAAATATTGCTTTAGCTAAAAAATCGGTAGGTTCAAAAATTTCGAAGTAATGTCAAAAAAACATTTTCGTCTATGATAGATCCCAAACAAATTTACCGATTTTTATCCAATTAACGGTACTTGGCGCAGTTTTTAAAGGAGAAACGATGATAAGATTTTGAAGTCAATCGGTATATTAGCCTGAAAGTTATTTCCAAAATATTAAGTAACTTTGCTAAAGAAAACGTAATTTTAATATTTGAAAAGTTGTAACCTTTGAAAATAAGGTTCGGTTTTGATTTTTAAAAGGGCATTCGACGTAATTTTTATAGTATTAAAATATCGTAGAATACCAAAAAATAATTGGTTGAAATATTTCGAAGTTATGTCGAAAAAACACTTTTTTCAAAATTTTCGTCAACGATTACTTCCAAACGAATAAACTGATTTTGAGGCAATTTATGCATTAGATGTATTTTTTTGAGGAATAGTTTTTGTACTCAATCGGTACATTAATCTGGAAGTTATTAAAAAAAAATTGTTTCGTCACAATTTGTTTAGGGTATTTTCAAAATTTCTCAAAATCTCTTAGGCCCATTTGGTACAAAATTTCAGGAAGTATAAGTTGAGCGGAATCCAATCGAATGCCACCAACCGCGTTTCAATCGGTCCAGGCGTTCAAAACTTATGAGTTGTTGACACACACACACACACTCACACACACACACTCACACACACACACATACATACAGACATACTGACGTCATCGCGAAAATAGTCGAAAATGGTTCCTAAGCCCACAAAACGCGGACATATGGTGAAAACTCCATTTTTGAAAATCGGAGCAAAATCAGTAACCTTCCTATCTACATACGTAGTGGGAAGTTAAAAAGTACAAGTGTTTTAATAGATTAATATTGTATTAAACTGGAGTGAATGAAAATGAATTAAACAAAATAAAACTACCACGCCAAAGCTTAAACCTAAAAGTGCGATATTTTTTTAGTAAAATGTACCACTAAAGGGCACAGATCGTCGCCTAGTGTAGCTTTGTAGCATTTTTACTCGTTATTTGACCCTCCCGTTGGTCGAGTGGTTAGCGACCCTGACTACGCAATCAACGGGGCTCGGGTTCGATCCCCGACGGGGACAAGCATTTGTGTGATGAGCGTAAATGTTTGTATTTCTGGGTTTAGGTGTTTATTATATATATTCTGGTATTTATATATTATGTATTTCTATGTATTAGTATCGTTGACTAACACCCATAACACAAGCAAATATTTGCTTACTTTGGGGTTAGATCAGTAAGTGTAGTTTGTCCCGTGAATATTTATTTATTATTATTATTTATTTATTTTTATAATAGATGGCGTTAGCAGTAATAAAATTCTAATACAAAATGTATTTTCTATTTTTTTAATGTTTATGAAATAGCATTTTAATGGTAGATAATATATCTAGACATGAATTTAAACCACCACGTCAAAGCCCAAACCTTAAAGTGGGATACTTTTTCAGGAAAATGTACCACAAAAGTGCATAGAAAGTCGCCTAGTGTAGGGCTCGCTTCGCTCGCCATAATTATACTGGCTGTTGCCCAAGACTTCGTCCGCGCGGACTTCGTTTACTCCGCACAGCACTTCTCCCGTAGGTGACAGCTTGATAATATGTAGCCTATATGTTGACCCGACCTGTTAGTAATAGTCATGCAAAATTTGAAATAAATCCATGTAGTACTTTTTGAGTTTACCCCGGACATAGGAGTAGTGTAGAGGAGGCTTTAAGGACGAAAGATTGACTTTTTCTCTGGCAACACTGACTCAACCTGTCAAAAGCTAATTAGATCATCTGTTTTAATTTTTACTTAATTTATAAATATATTTATGTAATAAAAGTACAATAAAATAAAAATTGGCAAATAACGTTGTGATATAATAGATTTTAATAATAATTATCAAAAATTGAAGAAACAAAGTTTATAATATTGATCGACAGTAACGGTAACCTTTTTTTAAACAAAGAAGAAAGTTTCAAATTCTTAAACGGAAAACCGGGTAAGTATTAGTTATATTTTTTTCCCCTTTATTACACTTTCGTAGTATTAATAACTTTTAATATATTTCTTTTAGTACCCATAAACGTTGCAAGATTTATTAACACTGAATAACTCTTCTGGAAGAGTCCGAAATTTTGGAATTACTCCGAGTTTTTCCGACTTTGTAAGACTTTTTTCGACTTTTTAAATAAAAATAAACATTCATAAACTGTTACTTTCACTTTGTAAGTTATTTACCTACTTTTATCCGAGAAATTTTTCCACAAGGGTCCGCATCAGAACGCACGATGGTCAAAGCCGCTATTATGTTTGAATCTTACTATCAAGGAAGTTACATACTCTATCAGGAATGTTCACAAGCATTTCATAATCGTTCCGAAGTTCCGTTCAAATCCATTTCTAATAAATAAAGCGCCAATCGTCATATATAAGTGCGGCCATGCGTAGTTGGCGAATTACTACTAAGTAATTCTACTAATTTGAGAAATTGTTTTTGCCATGAAACAAAGAAAACAAGTGGAGGTGAAAAGTGGGCGTGCCGCGTGCACCACTATTATGCGCTGTTACTCTAATTGCCTTAGTGATACTTACCATATCTTTAAGAGATAGTCGTCGTGCGAAAATCTATTATACACTGAATTATGCCGTATTGTGCTATCCTTGAATGCAGAAATGATAGTAGAATACAGATGATTAAAAATGGAGATATTTCATATCATCCGAAAGTACAATTTTCGTTTTATTTTAGTAAAATTCCTGATCTAATATAATCTCTATTGACATAATAGAAAGTCAAGCTAAAATCAGCCGTCCAACTTACATATAAAGTTCATTTTAGGTTGACCTAATTTTTCTAGAAAGATATACGTAATGACTGTCATTACGTATATCGTTCTGGAAAGTTCTCTACTCAAATATGACCAACTGAAAACTACAGAAAAATCAATACTGCCATATATTGTAGAATAGCAAAACTATTAAGATTATAGTTTCACTATTGTACAAATAGATGAGTCTATTTTTTGTCTACAAAAGGACGTAAATCCTCTTTTTTTTTGTAGCAAAATAAAATTAATTGTAACGCAGTTTGGTATATTTTTAAATGTTCTGTTTGTGTGTTTCAGATTATTGTTGTTTAAAATGAAAACGACCAATGAAACAATGCTTGCATTAGTAGTTTATATGCAATAATGCTTATTTTATGTGTGAGTTTGGCGATCGAGGTCCTGATACTAATGATTGTACTTCCCACTTCCGCTTGTTTTCTGAGTTCCATGGTTTTTGCATTGCATAAGTAATTACGTAATAATTAAAATAAGCACATTTTAGAACTCACTGTGTTAATTACAATACATTTTATGCTAATTTATTTATCGTCGTGTATGAATAAAAGGAATTTAATGATTACCGAATATATAAAAATCTACCATCAGATAGTTTTATTTACACTGGCAATTGCAAGAAAGGGACAACATCCACTCTTGTCGTTGTCTTGCTCAGAACGTTTCCCCCTCTGTTAAGTAAGAAACAAATGTCAACTTTATTAGTTACGAAATAAAGTACATTTTTATTTTTCAAATATTGCTTCGTAAAATTCCAGTTATCGTATTTAAGTTCCTTGCTTACTATATCTAGTAGATAACCCAATGTTATAAACTAGTCTTTGGTTAGTTAATCAAGTTGACATCACTTATTGTTCTTTGACTCTGTGTTATTAGTCTATACTCTATGCTGTGTTTTTGTTTTGGCGCGAGCCGCGAGCATATGATAAAAAAAAAGGATTGTAATTATGCATTAAACTTATTTTCATCATTGTTTTTGTACGTAATTTATTTTATATTGTAAGTAAGGTACCCTTTTCAACAAAGAATAACTATGTACGTATAAGCAGTATAATCTGGACAGTTAATTCAGAGTGTAGTTTACACAGAACAAATAATTCCGTGCCATTTATAATATTATGTAATATTTGTTTTTGGAATAAGTGTTGTTTGTGATGTATAGCTTGTAAAGCCCTACCCCTAACCTATGTACCTATATTTACTTCAACTTACTGTCAAAATAATATGAAGAACCTTTTGCCTCCAGCTTTCTTTGAAGTACTTGAAAGAGCTGGTATTAGTACTACAAAAGAAATTATTACTTTATCAGTATGGGATATACAAAGAGTAACTAAGTTACGAGTTGATGACATTAACTTTATAAAAGATATTGTAGCAAATAATGAATGTCCGACAATTCTACATGGACCAGACTTGAATATGTGTCTAAGAATTTCATCAGGATGTTTATCTGTTGATGAATTACTTAAAGGAGGATTTAGAAGAGGTACAGTATCAGAAATATATGGAGAAAGTGGTTCAGGAAAGACCCAACTAGCAATTCAAAGTGCTGCCCACAATTCAACTGGAACTTTATATATAAGCACTGAAGGATTGTTTCCTATAAAACGGTATAATCAAATACGTGGTCAAATATCTGGTCAAAGTGATGAATATGGCAAGAATATGTACGTTGAACATTTAACAGAATCGATTGATCTTCTTTCATGTTTAAGAGTCCGTCTCCCAAAACTTTTGGATCAAAATGAAATTTCATTGATTATAATAGATTCAGTAGCAGCACCTTTCAGATGTGAATATCAAAACTATCTGCTAAGAACAGAGGAATTAAAAGATTTAGCAATATTACTATATAATGCAGCTCTGAAATATAAATTAGCAGTGATATGTATAAATCAAGTCACAAGTACATTTGATAATAATGATTCTGTGTTACCCACACTTGGTTTAGTGTGGTCTAATATGATAACCTATCGATTTCAAATTAAAAAAACTTCTAATGTATACAAATCTACAAAAACAAGAGTGCTTCTCATAGTTTATGCACCTGATTTACCTAATGAAGAAACTGAATTTATCATAACAACCAATGGTATTGAAAATATTTTAACCTTTTAACCGCTGTAGCATTTTTTACTGAACATGCCTCCACCTCCGATCATATAAAAACAATCTAAACCAATTAGTGCTTCTTACTGTACAATTAACATTGTTCCATCTCTATAATTGTCAGTTTCCTATCTCTGATGCCATATGCGGTCTTATTTATATGACTACGGCGTAGGTACCTTTACTACAGTCATGATACGAGGGACCTAATAGAGATGTTCTACATGTTAACGTTGTAAGAGTAGGAATATGAAATCATGAAATGAAAAATAAAATAATATGATACTAAATTTATTTAAAATTCTCCTTTTTATTCTATATTATCATCATAGGAAAAATCTATCTTAGGTGGACATGATAGCAAAAAGATAGTATGTTATAGGTCAACCTCTTTAAACAAATGGTCACACAATCTAATGCGAGACGTAATTACGACGTCGGAAGCATAAATCGGGGCTTGTTAACCGGTTAATTTAAAAACCTAAATCAAAGCAAGTACATGAAGAGCGTTTCATAAAGGTTTGGCTCTACCTTAACCTCAAAAATAGCGGTTTACTCGTTGAGCGAAATTATAAAGGCTTTTAATCAATAAACCGGTTTATACCGGTTTTTCAATTTTTCTTTGAAGCTCGCCGCCTTCAATTTTTACAAATATGAAATAACGCAAATGTGTAGTGATTTTATATTGTCCGGCCAAGACGCTACGCGCTGCGTTGTTTTCTTAGGCCAGTGGCAAGTAATGAGCCACAATGTGTAAATTTGTAAGTTTTGCGTAATGTATAGAAATCTTTTTTTTAGGGAATTATTTTTAATTATAATATTTTAGAGTAGGTATTTTAGTCCCTCAAATGCTTTAAATGCTTCGTTCGATTAATTGCATTATACACATTTTTTGCAGATTTACGGAAATTATACATTACATTCTTTACGGATGACGATAAAAGTTACTTATTATTGATAAATAAAGTTTACTTAGGTTCACTTCAATTTTTTTTAAATTTCGTGTTAAATATTTGTCTTAAGACTCACTGACATTAAGACACGTGGGAGCGTGTCCAGCCAAGTTCGAAGAAGGAACTGGCGATGCAACACCCGCTTGTAATATAACACTAACCATCTCGAGCTATTTTGATCCCTTCACAACTCAAAAACTATTTATTCTACATAGATGAAATTTGGCAATTTACTAAAACCTCTTAGCTTATCTAGAATCTAAAGTTTTATTAATGTAGTACAAGCAGTTATTGAATTAGGTACTAACAATTGAAAACCACCATTTGGTGACTCACTAAGTCACTCAAATCTGATCAAAAACCTAACCTACTTCCAGATAGTCTAGAAATATTTGGCACCAAGGTAGACTTTTATGAATACATGGGGCACACTAAAAGTTATGCACTTCTAGCTAATCGAAACTATTTGAATTTCGAATGTTATATTTTTAAAACGTTGCAACCTGCTTAGTAATAAAATAAACCATTGGCGGGAAATGATTTGTCAATTGTTTTATTATCACACATCAAAGGTCTACGTACGCAACGAAAACGTAATTAAGTCGAAAAGATTTTAGAGCGATGATTTTTTATGATTTTAAAAGTTCTCTTTCTCCGCAAGACTGTGACGCTCGTCTTCAAAATGCTTTTGGGAGAGAAGCACCGTGAGGCGATAATTTGCTGAATTTGAGAGAGGTCGAGTTTCTTTACATGACGTATTTTGTGAAGAGTGGCCTTCAACTACCGTCAACGAAAATAATGTAGCTATTGTTAAAAGCGGTTAATTGAAGAAAACCCCCGGATTACCGATGATTCAATTCGAAGACTGTTGGGGATTGGTATGAGCCGAATTCAGAAAATTTTAAACGAAGAATTGAAAGTTCGGAAACTTTGTTGTCGTTGGATCCCTCATGAACTGACAGTGGAGCAGAAGCGGGCTCGCGTGGAATGGTGCTCACAGATGCTACTGAAGTACGACCACGTACATTCTAATGGTGTTTATGACATTGTCACAGGAGACGAAACGTGGATTTATTGTTTTGAATCCGAAAAAAAACAGCAATCTTGTGAATGGGTGTTTGAAAATGAGAACAGGCCAACAAAAGTGAGACAGGCGAGAAACATTGGTAAAAAAAATGATCGCGTTTTTTTCTCAGCTACGGGTCCCATCTGTACAATTCCACTTGAAGATCAAAATAGTGTTTGTTAATGCCGAGTGGTATTCTATTATTCTGAAAAGCAATAAACATAATATTTTGGTTATAACATGTTTTTTTAAGTTCCGCAAAACTTATAGTGTGACCTACGTATACAAAGGAAGAATACTAAAAATACAAAATTCCTAAAAACCAACTTTTGCCTGCGACTTCGCTCGCGTGATACAATAACATTAATTTTTTTTGCTCAGTAGGTTAAAATACTGCCTTAGTAGCCTAGATGCCTTATTTAACACGTTTAAGTTACATTGGCCAGAAGCGTGCTCGTCGCGACCCCTGCCAGTCCACTGGACTGCAATTCTGGCCCGAATAAGTACCGCAGTGCGGATTAGGGCGTCCCCTGGAGGCGACGCGTACAGATCCGCCCCCGTCGCACAGTATTTCGCCTAGAACATGCTAGGTGGACAAAATTCATGTTATCATTTCCAGGAAATCTTAATTGCAAAACGTAAACAACACCCCTAATCTCCAGATTCCAAGAATCGGTTGTTTGTCAAATGCTTAACTGATAAGGAATAGTGGTTAGAAGTCAGGTATTGAGTTTAATGAAATCGTTACAGTCAATCAGTTGCAGTTTAGTGACACTTTCGTACACATCCATAGTGGCTTATAGTTAATATTTTGAGTGTTTGTGATGGATATCAACACGGAGGGTAAGTCCTATTATTTAAAAAACCTTTTTTAAAATCTGAATCTGTTCAAATGAATTTTAGGTATAATTTTAACGTAGCTTATATATTTTAACGTATTTTTTTTATGAAAGAATAGTTTTAAAGAGTTAATTTTGCAGACATTCACCTTTATCCGGGCTAGTTCTTTGATATATCATAGGAAATACTTTATTCTTCATAAAAATATACAAATTGTTTAGCACACTTCAGTACAACATATTCTTTTCTTTTTTTTTCAGAACGCTTATACTCTATTTCTAGGGTAGAATTTTTTGAAGAGTGGTTGAAACCCACAAAAAATGAAAAGAACTCGGGTATATATGAGTACCTTTCTTCAAAATTTCACTTTGGTAACATTACTGAATGTAGCCAAAAAGAAATAAAGTTGAAGATATCCAACTTTTCCAATAAAATTGGTGTCAAATGGTTGGCTTCAGGAAAATCGAAGGAGCGTTTTTTAATTAAAAATAAGACCTGGCTGGATGAAGAAGATATACAGTTTACTGTGAGTTCTTTTGAGCCACAACCATCAACTTCGAGTGAGGCTGTGATTTCAGCAGGAAGGCCTCGCAAAGAATTCGAAGAATCGTCGTTTAAAACCAAAAAACGTCGAGTCGTGGATCTCGTAGAATCGCGAAGTGTCAGTGAATTGGTGACAGCTGCCGAAATTGCTACGCGTTCAGCAGGACAACGGAAAATTGCCAGCGTAATTAGAGACATTAGTGAAAGCTCAGTTATTAATGTTAAGTCTAAGGATACCAGTAATGTTAATCCTAGGCAGTTAAGTAGTGACGAAGCGTTAGCTTACTATATAGATTCTAAGTCAACAACACATGCGTACAAACAAACAAGAAAGTGGTCTATGAAGGCAGGACATAATGTGTTTCCATCATATTATAGTTTGACAAAATCTAAACAGGCCTGTTATCCTGCACAGGAGCACATTGCTGTAACAGAAACACGTGCTGAAATAAATTTGCAAGCATTATTAAACAAAACAGTGGAACGTTTAGTATTAGCACAGCATGAAGTTATCAGCAGTGTCCTCGCAACAAGTTCGTCTTTTACACTTGTAAGTAAATGGGGATGTGATGGAAGTTCTGGGCACAGCACATACAAACAGAGATTTGAGAACACTGAAGATACGGACGAATTTCTTTTCGTATTTTCTTTAGTTCCCCTTAGATTATATGATGGGGCCAAAATTGTTTGGCAAAATCCTCGGTCTTCATCAACATTGTATTGTCGTCCAATCAAATTAATATTTGCTAAAGAAACGAATGACTTCACGTTAACGGAGACAAATAGATTGTTGGAAGAAGTTAACGCTCTTCTTCCAACACGTATCGACTTTGGTGATTCTCAAATCTCTGTGAAACACGAACTTTTGCTGACAATGACAGACGGAAAGGTATGCAACGCTTTAACGGAAACTCGTTCAACTCAAAAGTGTTTCATCTGTGGCGCCACCCCCAAGACGATGAATGATGAACCCGCGAACTTCAACAGCAACCAAGATCATTTTGGCTTTGGTTTATCTACACTTCATGCTTGGATTCGTTGCTTCGAATGCCTTTTACATATCAGCTACAAGTTGAATATTAAGAAATGGCAGGCTAGAAGCAACGAAGACAAAGCAGATATCAAGGTTCGTTCCGACGAAATTAAGTTAAAATTTAAGAACGAGATGGGACTTATTGTAGATAAACCAAAGCCAGGATTTGGTTCTTCAAACGATGGAAACACGGCTCGTCGGTTTTTTAAGAATGCTGAGATGAGTGCTCAGATCACGGGATTGGATGTTGAAATCATCAAACAGTTCGATGTAATATTGAGGACTTTGTCTTCTGGATTCGAGATAAACTTAGTTGAATTTAATAAATTTTGTCTTGAAACCAGAAGACATTATCTAAGTCTCTATTCGTGGTACTGTATGCCTGCTACTGTACATAAAATATTAATTCATAGTACAGAGGTCATCAAAGCTGCATTGCTTCCAATTGGGCAGCTTTCCGAAGAGGCTCAGGAAGCACGTAATAAAGATTGCCGCAGATTTAGGGAGTACAACACCCGCAAGTGCTCGCGTGTTGCCACGAACAGAGACTTGCTGTCAATGTTGGTTATAACATCTGATCCCTTGATCAATAGCCTTCGAGAGATTCCCCAAAAAAAGCCGGAAAAAATATGTTCAGAGGTTTTAAAGTTAATTTTAAGCCCTAGTATAGTAGAATCAAGACTGGAAACGTCATCATATTATCGCACAGTTCCACAAAATGATGACGATTACACAGTAAACGATTCATCAGAAGACTCTGATGATGATTATTAGGTTACGTTATGAAATATTATCTTTGCTGCTTAGTTTTAGTTTTCATGCATATATTTTCTTTTATTGTAAATAAACCTATGATTGTTTTGTTACTATTTGTAATTTTATGTATTTAGATTTATATTGTACATACCTCTTGATACTTATTCGATCTGAACTGCATGCAATTTACAGCATTCATAGTACTCGCTAAGTTAATTGTTGCTCATATATTATTTTTGATAATATTTTTTTGCTATCATAATTTTTTTCGTTTTTTATTACAAAAACATGACTACCCATATTTGAAATAAGTAAGGGCATCGTTATATAACATAAAATAATATTGTCCACCTAGCATGTTCCACGCGATACACTGTGCGTCGGTACGAAAAGCGGCGGACCCTTGTGGAAAAATTTCTCGGATAAAAGTAGGTAAATAACTTACAAAGTGAAAGTAACAGTTTATGAATGTTTATTTTTATTTAAAAAGTCGAAAAAAGTCTTACAAAGTCGGAAAAACTCGGAGTAATTCCAAAATTTCGGACTCTTCCAGAAGAGTTATTCAGTGTTAATAAATCTTGCAACGTTTATGGGTACTAAAAGAAATATATTAAAAGTTATTAATACTACGAAAGTGTAATAAAGGGGAAAAAAATATAACTAATACTTACCCGGTTTTCCGTTTAAGAATTTGAAACTTTCTTCTTTGTTTAAAAAAAGGTTACCGTTACTGTCGATCAATATTATAAACTTTGTTTCTTCAATTTTTGATAATTATTATTAAAATCTATTATATCACAACGTTATTTGCCAATTTTTATTTTATTGTACTTTTATTACATAAATATATTTATAAATTAAGTAAAAATTAAAACAGATGATCTAATTAGCTTTTGACAGGTTGAGTCAGTGTTGCCAGAGAAAAAGTCAATCTTTCGTCCTTAAAGCCTCCTCTACACTACTCCTATGTCCGGGGTAAACTCAAAAAGTACTACATGGATTTATTTCAAATTTTGCATGACTATTACTAACAGGTCGGGTCAACATATAGGCTACATATTATCAAGCTGTCACCTACGGGAGAAGTGCTGTGCGGAGTAAACGAAGTCCGCGCGGACGAAGTCTTGGGCAACAGCCAGTATAATTATGGCGAGCGAAGCGAGCCCTACACTAGGCGACTTTCTATGCACTTTTGTGGTACATTTTCCTGAAAAAGTATCCCACTTTAAGGTTTGGGCTTTGACGTGGTGGTTTAAATTCATGTCTAGATATATTATCTACCATTAAAATGCTATTTCATAAACATTAAAAAAATAGAAAATACATTTTGTATTAGAATTTTATTACTGCTAACGCCATCTATTATAAAAATAAATAAATAATAATAATAAATAAATATTCACGGGACAAACTACACTTACTGATCTAACCCCAAAGTAAGCAAATATTTGCTTGTGTTATGGGTGTTAGTCAACGATACTAATACATAGAAATACATAATATATAAATACCAGAATATATATAATAAACACCTAAACCCAGAAATACAAACATTTACGCTCATCACACAAATGCTTGTCCCCGTCGGGGATCGAACCCGAGCCCCGTTGATTGCGTAGTCAGGGTCGCTAACCACTCGACCAACGGGAGGGTCAAATAACGAGTAAAAATGCTACAAAGCTACACTAGGCGACGATCTGTGCCCTTTAGTGGTACATTTTACTAAAAAAATATCGCACTTTTAGGTTTAAGCTTTGGCGTGGTAGTTTTATTTTGTTTAATTCATTTTCATTCACTCCAGTTTAATACAATATTAATCTATTAAAACACTTGTACTTTTTAACTTCCCACTACGTATGTAGATAGGAAGGTTACTGATTTTGCTCCGATTTTCAAAAATGGAGTTTTCACCATATGTCCGCGTTTTGTGGGCTTAGGAACCATTTTCGACTATTTTCGCGATGACGTCAGTATGTCTGTATGTATGTGTGTGTGTGTGAGTGTGTGTGTGTGTGTGAGTGTGTGTGTGTGTGTGTGAGTGTGTGTGTGTGTGTCAACAACTCATAAGTTTTGAACGCCTGGACCGATTGAAACGCGGTTGGTGGCATTCGATTGGATTCCGCTCAACTTATACTTCCTGAAATTTTGTACCAAATGGGCCTAAGAGATTTTGAGAAATTTTGAAAATACCCTAAACAAATTGTGACGAAACAATTTTTTTTTAATAACTTCCAGATTAATGTACCGATTGAGTACAAAAACTATTCCTCAAAAAAATACATCTAATGCATAAATTGCCTCAAAATCAGTTTATTCGTTTGGAAGTAATCGTTGACGAAAATTTTGAAAAAAGTGTTTTTTCGACATAACTTCGAAATATTTCAACCAATTATTTTTTGGTATTCTACGATATTTTAATACTATAAAAATTACGTCGAATGCCCTTTTAAAAATCAAAACCGAACCTTATTTTCAAAGGTTACAACTTTTCAAATATTAAAATTACGTTTTCTTTAGCAAAGTTACTTAATATTTTGGAAATAACTTTCAGGCTAATATACCGATTGACTTCAAAATCTTATCATCGTTTCTCCTTTAAAAACTGCGCCAAGTACCGTTAATTGGATAAAAATCGGTAAATTTGTTTGGGATCTATCATAGACGAAAATGTTTTTTTGACATTACTTCGAAATTTTTGAACCTACCGATTTTTTAGCTAAAGCAATATTTAAATTGAGTTGAATGCCATTTGAAAGATCAAATCGATCATCGTTTCCAAAATATACAGCTTTTCAAAAATCAATACGTGCCAAGAAAACTTATCAAGGACGTACTACATGCGTCTTCCCGGTTGAAATTTGGATGTTTTTTGATTTCAATGGCTTCTTTCACTAGCCGTGGAATGTAATATGGCGTTCTGTCGAAAATACGCGTGGCCTATGAAATTCCATCCAGTGATTACGGCCCGACTACAGCTGTAGATGTTTAGCAATCGCCGACTTATTAACGTCGTTATTCTTGACTGCTTTGATATGCTACTAGGCCTCTGACACATGCTCTTAGTACCTCTATACACTACTCGGCCGACTTCAGTACGCGTCAAGACGCCGTTGTGAACGCACGTGTGTTTAATAGATTTTTTCGTTGATGTGCGTGTGAGACTCTATTATGAGCGGCATACAGTGGTCACAGGAGCAAACTATGTTGTTCCTTGAAACACTTCAAGCAGAGCCTTTTATTTGGGACCCCAGTGGGAAAGGTCATAAGGACAAGAAAAAAGTAAATGATGCTTGGGTGCGTATTCGGGACGTTTTGGAAATACCAGTTGAAGAATTGAAGAAAAAAAAGGATTCACTTTTTGCGACATACAGGGGCTACTACAGAAAAATGAAAGCTTCCTTAAAAAGTGGTGCCGGCGCAGATGATGTTTATCGTCCAGTTTGGTTCGCCTTTGATTTCATGAACAGCTTTTTGGGGTCCGTGTATAAATGTAAACAAATAATAACCACGGTAAGTTTTTTATTATCAATAACTTGTTTTATTATTACTAAAGTACAGATTACAGTAAGGTCGATTCGCCAGTTTGCGTCCATTTAGTGCAGTTGCTTGCTTTAAGGAGAACATAATAATGTCTCTGCATTAGTTTTAATATAAAAAGTATGTAGTTAATGTGGTAACGAACAGGCGAAATGACCCTACATTCGTTGTGTTTATTTATAAACATTGAAAATAATTTGTAAAGTAATCCCTTATCTGAACGGCAGATAATGGTGATCTGCGTGGTACTTGTGTAATATCTCTCAAAGCACAGTTATTATCAAAGTCTGCCCGCCAAGACCCGGGTTGAATTAAAACTCCATTATCATCATACATATCTACAGTACCAGGAGGCATATATATAAGGGATGATTTATTACTTTTTCTGAGAAAGTTATGCAATAAGAGACATGTCATTGTAATAATTGGGATATTATGAATATCCAAATCAATTGGCTTTCTGAATATTCTAAACCTGGATGCTAAAATACCAAACACATTCTCAACTACTACTCGAGATTTTGACAAGCGCATATTGAAAATCCTTTTCGGTGAATTGATATCATGGTTGCCAGGATATGGTTTCATTATATTATTATGTAAAGCAAATGCTCCATCTGTCAAAAAAACGTAGGGAATTTCGACATGATCCGTTCCGGGTAATGGACTTGGCTTAGGAAGATTAAGCCCGTTAGATGCAATTTTTTGCCATAACGAAGAATTTTTAAGTACACCTCCATCACTGATCCTACCTTGACTACCAATGTCAGCATACATAATGTTATAGTTACTGTCGACTAAAGCTAAAAGTACTAAACTAAACGTCTTTTTATAATTAAAGTACTCAGAACCAGAGTTAACCGGACATTGTATAACAATATGCTTTCCATCCATTGCGCCAAGGGCATGTGGAAAATTCTCCTTGAATCCGTTTTCAACTTCCAACCACTGCTGCTCATTGCACGGCATCTGTAAATAAAAAGTATATTATATAAAAAATATTATCATCAAATAATATGTAAAAAGACACGGTCAATTTCATTAAAAGCTGACACTCAAATTGTATATAAATAATTAAAAAGCCGATTAATTGTAGCACTCATGTATTTTTCATAAAATACAGAGACATACACTCACACTCCTACATACACATACAGTACTCCTGCATATACGCGCACTCAAATGCATATAGTATACAGAACCCATATACACTCACAAATTTGGATTGGATTAAATAAAGATTTATTATTAAATAGGTCGTGATATATACATTTAAACCTTTGCTATTTTTATTTCAGGATCATGGAACTGATTCGATTCAGGAAGAATCAACCAACGCTTCAGAGGATGTACCAATTGCTTCTCCAACTCCAAAAGAACCAGAGCCCCCAAAAAATAGACACACCATCCGACGGCGTGACAACCCACCGGAATTGCAAGTTGCCAGTAGGCAGATGACAGAAGCCTTCAATAACTTAAATAAAGTGATAAATAATCCTTCAAAGGATAGCAGCGCAGTTGAGGACGAGTGCGACGTATTCGGCAAACTAATTGCCAAAAAACTGAAGAGGTTACCTGAACATGAAAGGGACGATATAATGTTCGATATACATGCTCTATTTCGGAAATCACGTTTTGAAAGATCTCCATCAGGTGAATCGTTTCGTACTTCTACACCTAAGTCTACGCCATATTATAGTCCGTTAACTACATCACTATCTTCTAGAAAGCGTCCTTTATCTGCGAATAATGCAGTTCATTATAATGTTACAACATTATCTCCTAGACCACACTCATCGTTTTCAGAGCCACCTGATACATATATAACATTATCTAATGAGTCCAGTGAATGTCAACCGACATACTTCCAACAACCAAGCGAAATCACTGCTCATCAACGCTCTTCAAAGATACGTGTTATAAGTGATGAAATTATTGCACCAGACACCCAAAGTCAATCAGTTTATCAACGCTATAAGCAGCCTCAATCAGATCAATCTAACGATGTTCAATATATTTTGCATATACCAGAGACCCAAACTCAATCTGATTGTCCAGAAGATAATACACATCAGAGTGATTTAATATATCAGGCATATAATGACTCGTAATGTATGAAATTATTCTTATTCTTATTCTCACTGATATTTTTGTAATTGTACATACCTAAACTTTTAATAAATATATGTCATAAATATTAAAATTTTACCTTTATTTCATCCTTGAGTTCCTCGTTCAAAGCTTCACAGACTTCGACTACAATTTTTGAAATCAACTGGCTTGAAATTTTAAATAAATAGTGCATAGATCTATAGCTGTCACCACTTGCCAAAAACCTCAAGGTGATTGATAATCGAATCTTAGCAGGTATAGCTTCTCTTAAATGAGTGTCTCGTTTAGCGATTAAGGGTTCGACTTTAGAAAGTAATAAATTAAAATCGTCCAATGACATTCGGTGGAAATTTTCAAATTCTCCTGATGGTTCTTGTATGAGTTCAAGAAATTGTTGTTCCATAGTACGTCTGTAAAAAAAAATACAGTTAATTAACTTGCCATGTAATGTACTTTAACTTATTAGAAATCCTAATTATTTAAATAAATATTACCTACCTAGTTCTGTTCCGATGCATTGCGATCATCCACCATCTTCTTTTTCTTCTTTTCTTTTTAGTCTTCTTCGTGAGATAAGTATGCACGTAGTTATAATACGCTAGAGAGCACATTGCTACGGCAGCTGCTACTTGAGCGTCCATTATAATAAACGTCCGCAGGGTACCGGTAACGCTACACGAATGCGCTCCTCGCGAAGTTGAACGAGTGTGTAGTGTAGCACCGCGGACTTCAGTCAACTTCGGCCGAGTACTTCGCCGAGGAACTTCGCGAGTAGTGTAGAGGAGGCTTTAAGGACGAAAGATTGACTTTTTCTCTGGCAACACTGACTCAACCTGTCAAAAGCTAATTAGATCATCTGTTTTAATTTTTACTTAATTTATAAATATATTTATGTAATAAAAGTACAATAAAATAAAAATTGGCAAATAACGTTGTGATATAATAGATTTTAATAATAATTATCAAAAATTGAAGAAACAAAGTTTATAATATTGATCGACAGTAACGGTAACCTTTTTTTAAACAAAGAAGAAAGTTTCAAATTCTTAAACGGAAAACCGGGTAAGTATTAGTTATATTTTTTTCCCCTTTATTACACTTTCGTAGTATTAATAACTTTTAATATATTTCTTTTAGTACCCATAAACGTTGCAAGATTTATTAACACTGAATAACTCTTCTGGAAGAGTCCGAAATTTTGGAATTACTCCGAGTTTTTCCGACTTTGTAAGACTTTTTTCGACTTTTTAAATAAAAATAAACATTCATAAACTGTTACTTTCACTTTGTAAGTTATTTACCTACTTTTATCCGAGAAATTTTTTCCACAAGGGGATGCGGCGATGGGGGCCGCCACCTATCACGCCAGGCCCGAATAGGCGAGTCGAGGGGAGCAGAGTGCCAAATAGGCACGTGGAATGTAAGAGGTGGGTTGGAAGATAATGAATTGATAGATGTAATGAATGAGAGATGCCTGGATGTTTTGTGTGTAACAGAGACTAAACGTAAAGGTAGTGAAACCACTGATCTCCCCGGTGGCATGATGGCTCTGTGGTCTGGTGTGCCCCAGAGCGATCATGCTGGCGCCGGAGTAGGTATTCTTCTATCGTCACGCTTAGTCTCTGGTCTGAAAGATTATGGGATGGCTGGCTCGAGACTTCTCTGGGTCCGAATCAAACTGGGAATCACGAGAGTCTTTTTGGTCGCATTATACGCACCGGTAAGCTCTTCGTCGCTCAGTAACCTGGAAAAGTTTTGGGATTCTGTAAAGGATGTTCTGGATATGGTTGATGACAATGGAAGAGTCATCTTGTGTGGTGATTTGAATGGATGGGTCGGGACTAAGCGGCCTGGTTTCGATGCCGTACTTGGTCCGTATGGTGACAGTAGAGTGAACGACGCCGGTAAGCACATTGTGGATTTATGCATGGAAAGGAATCTTGTGGCTAACACAATATTCCCCCATAAGAACATACATTTGTATACATGGAGAAGGAATGATTTTGATTGATAGTAGACTCCGCAGTTGTTTAATGGATACGCGCGCCTACAGAGGTCCCAATCTGGAAACAGACCACTATTTGGTAGTAAGCCGATATAGGGGTCTGTTTAAGAAGTGGAGACATTGGCGACAGTGTGTTCCATTCGGAGAGCTTGAAAGGATAAAGAGCGAAAAGTTGCAAGATCCGAGTATAAGAAGTATGTATGAGATTCGGGTTCGAGATAGGTTGGCGAAAGTGAACCTACCGGACTTGGATGTAGACGAATGTTGGAAAGTTTTGAAAGATAGTATGATAGTAGCCGCGAAAGAAGTATGTGGTAGTGCAAAACTGTGCAAGTCAATGGAAGGAGATGCATGTTGGGATGATGAAGTGAAAACTGCGATTGAGAGAAAGAAGAAAGCATGGCTAGACTATGTATCATGTTTGCAAGCGAATGATGGTATGAAAGAAAAAAAGAAAGAATTTTATCGTTGTTGTAAGAATGCCACTAAAACCTTAGTGAAAGAAAAGCGTGAAAGAGAATGTTTGAAAGCGGAAGAGAGACTGGCGAGCAACTTCGAGGCAAACGCCAAACTTTTTTGGAGGGAGGTGAAGAAGTCTAGGAGTTGTTCGGCAGCCTCCAGAATGAATAGGATTAAATCTAAGGATGGTGACATTCTTACAAGCACAGAAAGCGTATTAAAACGATGGAGTGAATATTTTGGAGATATATATGATGCTGTTCAGGACGCTGCCTCCGTCTCTGACTCAGTAAGTGACTCAGAGACGGTGGAAGCGTGCCAGGACATTACTATGCAAGAGATTGTATGGGCGATAAGAAGTATGAAAAATGGAAAAGCTGCGGGAATAGATAACGTGACTGCTGACCCTTGTGGAAAAATTTCTCGGATAAAAGTAGGTAAATAACTTACAAAGTGAAAGTAACAGTTTATGAATGTTTATTTTTATTTAAAAAGTCGAAAAAAGTCTTACAAAGTCGGAAAAACTCTGAATTTGATATAAAAATTCGGAGTAATTCCAAAATTTCGGACTCTTCCAGAAGAGTTATTCAGTGTTAATAAATCTTTCTGCCGTGCAACGTTTATGGGTACTAAAAGAAATATATTAAAAGTTATTAATACTACGAAAGTGTAATAAAGGGGGAAAAAATATAACTAATACTTCCCTGGTTTTCCGTTTAAGAATTTGAAACTTTCTTCTTTGTTTAAAAAAAGGTTACCGTTACTGTCGATCAATATTATAAACTTTGTTTCTTCAATTTTTGATAATTATTATTAAAATCTATTATATCACAACGTTATTTGCCAATTTTTATTTTATTGTACTTTTATTACATAAATATATTTATAAATTAAGTAAAAATTAAAACAGCTGATCTAATTAGCTTTTGACAGGTTGAGTCAGTGTTGCCAGAGAAAAAGTCAATCTTTCGTCCTTAAGAGCATGTGTCAGAGGCCTAGTAGCATATCAAAGCAGTCAAGAATAACGACGTTAATAAGTCGGCGATTGCTAAACATCTACAGCTGTAGTCGGGCCGTAATCACTGGATGGAATTTCATAGGCCACGCGTATTTTCGACAGAACGCCATATTACATTCCACGGCTAGTGAAAGAAGCCATTGAAATCAAAAAACATCCAAATTTCAACCGGGAAGACGCACGTAGTACGTCCTTGATAAGTTTTCTTGGCACGTATTGATTTTTGAAAAGCTGTATATTTTGGAAACGATGATCGATTTGATCTTTCAAATGGCATTCAACTCAATTTAAATATTGCTTAGCTAAAAAATCGGTAGGTTCAAAAATTTCGAAGCAATGTCAAAAAAACATTTTCGTCTATGATAGATCCCAAACAAATTTACCGATTTTTATCCAATTAACGGTACTTGGCGCAGTTTTTAAAGGAGAAACGATGATAAGATTTTGAAGTCAATCGGTATATTAGCCTGAAAGTTATTTCCAAAATATTAAGTAACTTTGCTAAAGAAAACGTAATTTTTTATATTTGAAAAGTTGTAACCTTTGAAAATAAGGTTCGGTTTTGATTTTTAAAAGGGCATTCGACGTAATTTTTATAGTATTAAAATATCGTAGAATACCAAAAAATAATTGGTTGAAATATTTCGAAGTTATGTCGAAAAAACACTTTTTTCAAAATTTTCGTCAACGATTACTTCCAAACGAATAAACTGATTTTGAGGCAATTTATGCATTAGATGTATTTTTTTGAGGAATAGTTTTTGTACTCAATCGGTACATTAATCTGGAAGTTATTAAAAAAAAATTGTTTCGTCACAATTTGTTTAGGGTATTTTCAAAATTTCTCAAAATCTCTTAGGCCCATTTGGTACAAAATTTCAGGAAGTATAAGTTGAGCGGAATCCAATCGAATGCCACCAACCGCGTTTCAATCGGTCCAGGCGTTCAAAACTTATGAGTTGTTGACACACACACACACTCACACACACACATACATACAGACATACTGACGTCATCGCGAAAATAGTCGAAAATGGTTCCTAAGCCCACAAAACGCGGACATATGGTGAAAACTCCATTTTTGAAAATCGGAGCAAAATCAGTAACCTTCCTATCTACATACGTAGTGGGAAGTTAAAAAGTACAAGTGTTTTAATAGATTAATATTGTATTAAACTGGAGTGAATGAAAATGAATTAAACAAAATAAAACTACCACGCCAAAGCTTAAACTTAAAAGTGCGATATTTTTTTAGTAAAATGTACCACTAAAGGGCACAGATCGTCGCCTAGTGTAGCTTTGTAGCATTTTTACTCGTTATTTGACCCTCCCGTTGGTCGAGTGGTTAGCGACCCTGACTACGCAATCAACGGGGCTCGGGTTCGATCCCCGACGGGGACAAGCATTTGTGTGATGAGCGTAAATGTTTGTATTTCTGGGTTTAGGTGTTTATTATATATATTCTGGTATTTATATATTATGTATTTCTATGTATTAGTATCGTTGACTAACACCCATAACACAAGCAAATATTTGCTTACTTTGGGGTTAGATCAGTAAGTGTAGTTTGTCCCGTGAATATTTATTTATTATTATTATTTATTTATTTTTATAATAGATGGCGTTAGCAGTAATAAAATTCTAATACAAAATGTATTTTCTATTTTTTTAATGTTTATGAAATAGCATTTTAATGGTAGATAATATATCTAGACATGAATTTAAACCACCACATCAAAGCCCAAACCTTAAAGTGGGATACTTTTTCAGGAAAATGTACCACAAAAGTGCATAGAAAGTCGCCTAGTGTAGGGCTCGCTTCGCTCGCCATAATTATACTGGCTGTTGCCCAAGACTTCGTCCGCGCGGACTTCGTTTACTCCGCACAGCACTTCCCCCGTAGGTGACAGCTTGATAATATGTAGCCTATATGTTGACCCGACCTGTTAGTAATAGTCATGCAAAATTTGAAATAAATCCATGTAGTACTTTTTGAGTTTACCCCGGACATAGGAGTAGTGTAGAGGAGGCTTTAAGGACGAAAGATTGACTTTTTCTCTGGCAACACTGACTCAACCTGTCAAAAGCTAATTAGATCATCTGTTTTAATTTTTACTTAATTTATAAATATATTTATGTAATAAAAGTACAATAAAATAAAAATTGGCAAATAACGTTGTGATATAATAGATTTTAATAATAATTATCAAAAATTGAAGAAACAAAGTTTATAATATTGATCGACAGTAACGGTAACCTTTTTTTAAACAAAGAAGAAAGTTTCAAATTCTTAAACGGAAAACCGGGTAAGTATTAGTTATATTTTTTTCCCCTTTATTACACTTTCGTAGTATTAATAACTTTTAATATATTTCTTTTAGTACCCATAAACGTTGCAAGATTTATTAACACTGAATAACTCTTCTGGAAGAGTCCGAAATTTTGGAATTACTCCGAGTTTTTCCGACTTTGTAAGACTTTTTTCGACTTTTTAAATAAAAATAAACATTCATAAACTGTTACTTTCACTTTGTAAGTTATTTACCTACTTTTATCCGAGAAATTTTTTCCACAAGGGGATGCGGCGATGGGGGCCGCCACCTATCACGCCAGGCCCGAATAGGCGAGTCGAGGGGAGCAGAGTGCCAAATAGGCACGTGGAATGTAAGAGGTGGGTTGGAAGATAATGAATTGATAGATGTAATGAATGAGAGATGCCTGGATGTTTTGTGTGTAACAGAGACTAAACGTAAAGGTAGTGAAACCACTGATCTCCCCGGTGGCATGATGGCTCTGTGGTCTGGTGTGCCCCAGAGCGATCATGCTGGCGCCGGAGTAGGTATTCTTCTATCGTCACGCTTAGTCTCTGGTCTGAAAGATTATGGGATGGCTGGCTCGAGACTTCTCTGGGTCCGAATCAAACTGGGAATCACGAGAGTCTTTTTGGTCGCATTATACGCACCGGTAAGCTCTTCGTCGCTCAGTAACCTGGAAAAGTTTTGGGATTCTGTAAAGGATGTTCTGGATATGGTTGATGACAATGGAAGAGTCATCTTGTGTGGTGATTTGAATGGATGGGTCGGGACTAAGCGGCCTGGTTTCGATGCCGTACTTGGTCCGTATGGTGACAGTAGAGTGAACGACGCCGGTAAGCACATTGTGGATTTATGCATGGAAAGGAATCTTGTGGCTAACACAATATTCCCCCATAAGAACATACATTTGTATACATGGAGAAGGAATGATTTTGATTGATAGTAGACTCCGCAGTTGTTTAATGGATACGCGCGCCTACAGAGGTCCCAATCTGGAAACAGACCACTATTTGGTAGTAAGCCGATATAGGGGTCTGTTTAAGAAGTGGAGACATTGGCGACAGTGTGTTCCATTCGGAGAGCTTGAAAGGATAAAGAGCGAAAAGTTGCAAGATCCGAGTATAAGAAGTATGTATGAGATTCGGGTTCGAGATAGGTTGGCGAAAGTGAACCTACCGGACTTGGATGTAGACGAATGTTGGAAAGTTTTGAAAGATAGTATGATAGTAGCCGCGAAAGAAGTATGTGGTAGTGCAAAACTGTGCAAGTCAATGGAAGGAGATGCATGTTGGGATGATGAAGTGAAAACTGCGATTGAGAGAAAGAAGAAAGCATGGCTAGACTATGTATCATGTTTGCAAGCGAATGATGGTATGAAAGAAAAAAAGAAAGAATTTTATCGTTGTTGTAAGAATGCCACTAAAACCTTAGTGAAAGAAAAGCGTGAAAGAGAATGTTTGAAAGCGGAAGAGAGACTGGCGAGCAACTTCGAGGCAAACGCCAAACTTTTTTGGAGGGAGGTGAAGAAGTCTAGGAGTTGTTCGGCAGCCTCCAGAATGAATAGGATTAAATCTAAGGATGGTGACATTCTTACAAGCACAGAAAGCGTATTAAAACGATGGAGTGAATATTTTGGAGATATATATGATGCTGTTCAGGACGCTGCCTCCGTCTCTGACTCAGTAAGTGACTCAGAGACGGTGGAAGCGTGCCAGGACATTACTATGCAAGAGATTGTATGGGCGATAAGAAGTATGAAAAATGGAAAAGCTGCGGGAATAGATAACGTGACTGCTGACCCTTGTGGAAAAATTTCTCGGATAAAAGTAGGTAAATAACTTACAAAGTGAAAGTAACAGTTTATGAATGTTTATTTTTATTTAAAAAGTCGAAAAAAGTCTTACAAAGTCGGAAAAACTCTGAATTTGATATAAAAATTCGGAGTAATTCCAAAATTTCGGACTCTTCCAGAAGAGTTATTCAGTGTTAATAAATCTTTCTGCCGTGCAACGTTTATGGGTACTAAAAGAAATATATTAAAAGTTATTAATACTACGAAAGTGTAATAAAGGGGGAAAAAATATAACTAATACTTCCCTGGTTTTCCGTTTAAGAATTTGAAACTTTCTTCTTTGTTTAAAAAAAGGTTACCGTTACTGTCGATCAATATTATAAACTTTGTTTCTTCAATTTTTGATAATTATTATTAAAATCTATTATATCACAACGTTATTTGCCAATTTTTATTTTATTGTACTTTTATTACATAAATATATTTATAAATTAAGTAAAAATTAAAACAGCTGATCTAATTAGCTTTTGACAGGTTGAGTCAGTGTTGCCAGAGAAAAAGTCAATCTTTCGTCCTTAAGAGCATGTGTCAGAGGCCTAGTAGCATATCAAAGCAGTCAAGAATAACGACGTTAATAAGTCGGCGATTGCTAAACATCTACAGCTGTAGTCGGGCCGTAATCACTGGATGGAATTTCATAGGCCACGCGTATTTTCGACAGAACGCCATATTACATTCCACGGCTAGTGAAAGAAGCCATTGAAATCAAAAAACATCCAAATTTCAACCGGGAAGACGCACGTAGTACGTCCTTGATAAGTTTTCTTGGCACGTATTGATTTTTGAAAAGCTGTATATTTTGGAAACGATGATCGATTTGATCTTTCAAATGGCATTCAACTCAATTTAAATATTGCTTAGCTAAAAAATCGGTAGGTTCAAAAATTTCGAAGCAATGTCAAAAAAACATTTTCGTCTATGATAGATCCCAAACAAATTTACCGATTTTTATCCAATTAACGGTACTTGGCGCAGTTTTTAAAGGAGAAACGATGATAAGATTTTGAAGTCAATCGGTATATTAGCCTGAAAGTTATTTCCAAAATATTAAGTAACTTTGCTAAAGAAAACGTAATTTTTTATATTTGAAAAGTTGTAACCTTTGAAAATAAGGTTCGGTTTTGATTTTTAAAAGGGCATTCGACGTAATTTTTATAGTATTAAAATATCGTAGAATACCAAAAAATAATTGGTTGAAATATTTCGAAGTTATGTCGAAAAAACACTTTTTTCAAAATTTTCGTCAACGATTACTTCCAAACGAATAAACTGATTTTGAGGCAATTTATGCATTAGATGTATTTTTTTGAGGAATAGTTTTTGTACTCAATCGGTACATTAATCTGGAAGTTATTAAAAAAAAATTGTTTCGTCACAATTTGTTTAGGGTATTTTCAAAATTTCTCAAAATCTCTTAGGCCCATTTGGTACAAAATTTCAGGAAGTATAAGTTGAGCGGAATCCAATCGAATGCCACCAACCGCGTTTCAATCGGTCCAGGCGTTCAAAACTTATGAGTTGTTGACACACACACACACTCACACACACACATACATACAGACATACTGACGTCATCGCGAAAATAGTCGAAAATGGTTCCTAAGCCCACAAAACGCGGACATATGGTGAAAACTCCATTTTTGAAAATCGGAGCAAAATCAGTAACCTTCCTATCTACATACGTAGTGGGAAGTTAAAAAGTACAAGTGTTTTAATAGATTAATATTGTATTAAACTGGAGTGAATGAAAATGAATTAAACAAAATAAAACTACCACGCCAAAGCTTAAACTTAAAAGTGCGATATTTTTTTAGTAAAATGTACCACTAAAGGGCACAGATCGTCGCCTAGTGTAGCTTTGTAGCATTTTTACTCGTTATTTGACCCTCCCGTTGGTCGAGTGGTTAGCGACCCTGACTACGCAATCAACGGGGCTCGGGTTCGATCCCCGACGGGGACAAGCATTTGTGTGATGAGCGTAAATGTTTGTATTTCTGGGTTTAGGTGTTTATTATATATATTCTGGTATTTATATATTATGTATTTCTATGTATTAGTATCGTTGACTAACACCCATAACACAAGCAAATATTTGCTTACTTTGGGGTTAGATCAGTAAGTGTAGTTTGTCCCGTGAATATTTATTTATTATTATTATTTATTTATTTTTATAATAGATGGCGTTAGCAGTAATAAAATTCTAATACAAAATGTATTTTCTATTTTTTTAATGTTTATGAAATAGCATTTTAATGGTAGATAATATATCTAGACATGAATTTAAACCACCACGTCAAAGCCCAAACCTTAAAGTGGGATACTTTTTCAGGAAAATGTACCACAAAAGTGCATAGAAAGTCGCCTAGTGTAGGGCTCGCTTCGCTCGCCATAATTATACTGGCTGTTGCCCAAGACTTCGTCCGCGCGGACTTCGTTTACTCCGCACAGCACCTCCCCCGTAGGTGACAGCTTGATAATATGTAGCCTATATGTTGACCCGACCTGTTAGTAATAGTCATGCAAAATTTGAAATAAATCCATGTAGTACTTTTTGAGTTTACCCCGGACATACATACAGACAAACAGACAGACATAAATTCTAAAAACTATATTTTTGGCTTCGATATCGATTGTAGGTCACCCCCAAGTATTCTTTTAAAAAAAATTCAGTACAGTTTTGACTTTCCTACGATTTTATTGTATGTATAGATAATTTTTCATAGTACGGTCAATTACCTTAGTAAAAGACTATCTAATTACAACATTTCATTAAAACCAATAGAGCTGTTTTGGAGAAACAATTCAATAATACATGAATTACTCGTTTGGATGGAAATGGAGTTTTCACCATATGTCCGCGTTTTGTGGGCTTAGGAACCATTTTCGACTATTTTCGCGATGACGTCAGTATGTCTGTATGTATGTGTGTGTGTGAGTGTGTGTGTGAGTGTGTGTGTGTGTCAACAACTCATAAGTTTTGAACGCCTGGACCGATTGAAACGCGGTTGGTGGCATTCGATTGGATTCCGCTCAACTTATACTTCCTGAAATTTTGTACCAAATGGGCCTAAGAGATTTTGAGAAATTTTGAAAATACCCTAAACAAATTGTGACGAAACAATTTTTTTTTTTAATAACTTCCAGATTAATGTACCGATTGAGTACAAAAACTATTCCTCAAAAAAATACATCTAATGCCTAAATTGCCTCAAAATCAGTTTATTCGTTTGGAAGTAATCGTTGACGAAAATTTTGAAAAAAGTGTTTTTTCGACATAACTTCGAAATATTTCAACCAATTATTTTTTGGTATTCTACGATATTTTAATACTATAAAAATTACGTCGAATGCCCTTTTAAAAATCAAAACCGAACCTTATTTTCAAAGGTTACAACTTTTCAAATATTAAAATGACGTTTTCTTTAGCAAAGTTACTTAATATTTTGGAAATAACTTTCAGGCTAATATACCGATTGACTTCAAAATCTTATCATCGTTTCTCCTTTAAAAACTGCGCCAAGTACCGTTAATTGGATAAAAATCGGTAAATTTGTTTGGGATCTATCATAGACGAAAATGTTTTTTTGACATTGCTTCGAAATTTTTGAACCTACCGATTTTTTAGCTAAGCAATATTTAAATTGAGTTGAATGCCATTTGAAAGATCAAATCGATCATCGTGTCCAAAATATACAGCTTTTCAAAAATCAATACGTGCCAAGAAAACTTATCAAGGACGTACTACGTGCGTCTTCCCGGTTGAAATTTGGATGTTTTTTGATTTCAATGGCTTCTTTCACTAGCCGTGGAATGTAATATGGCGTTCTGTCGAAAATACGCGTGGCCTATGAAATTCCATCCAGTGATTACGGCCCGACTACAGCTGTAGATGTTTAGCAATCGCCGACTTATTAACGTCGTTATTCTTGACTGCTTTGATATGCTACTAGGCCTCTGACACATGCTCTTAAGGACGAAAGATTGACTTTTTCTCTGGCAACACTGACTCAACCTGTCAAAAGCTAATTAGATCAGCTGTTTTAATTTTTACTTAATTTATAAATATATTTATGTAATAAAAGTACAATAAAATAAAAATTGGCAAATAACGTTGTGATATAATAGATTTTAATAATAATTATCAAAAATTGAAGAAACAAAGTTTATAATATTGATCGACAGTAACGGTAACCTTTTTTTAAACAAAGAAGAAAGTTTCAAATTCTTAAACGGAAAACCGGGGAAGTATTAGTTATATTTTTTCCCCCTTTATTACACTTTCGTAGTATTAATAACTTTTAATATATTTCTTTTAGTACCCATAAACGTTGCACGGCAGAAAGATTTATTAACACTGAATAACTCTTCTGGAAGAGTCCGAAATTTTGGAATTACTCCGAATTTTTATATCAAATTCAGAGTTTTTCCGACTTTGTAAGACTTTTTTCGACTTTTTAAATAAAAATAAACATTCATAAACTGTTACTTTCACTTTGTAAGTTATTTACCTACTTTTATCCGAGAAATTTTTCCACAAGGGGAGATGATCAAATACGGTGGTCCTGCCGTCTGGGACTCTTTTTGGGTCCTCTGCAATACATGTTGGAGGACCGGTAGAGTACCCGAAGACTGGCGGCGCGCGGTCATCGTGCCCTTGTATAAAGGCAAGGGCTCACGTATAGACTGCAATAACTATAGGGTCATCAGTTTGATCAGCTTAGCATCGAAGGTGTATGGTAAGATCATTGAAAGGAGAATGCAAGGGAAGTCCGAGGGAATGTTGTGGGAGGCACAAAGGGGTTTCAGATCTGGAAGAGGATGTATGGATCAAGTTTTCTCACTTCGCAACATCGTAGAGAAGCATCTGGCTGTCGGCCAGAGGGTTTTCTGCGGTTTTGTGGATTTGGAGAAAGCGTTTGATAGAGTTGTGCGAAAGAAACTTTGGGACATTTTACCCAGTTATGGGATAGATGGGCGTCTGCTGCGTGCTTTGCAATCCATGTACTGGGATTGCAAAGCATGTGTGTGGGTGGACGGCAACATATCGCCCTGGTTCGATGTCAATATCGGCGTCAAGCAGGGTTGTGTGTTGTCAGCTCGTCTGTTTATTCTATATCTGGATAAGTGTCTCCAAAGATTGAGGTCATTGAATGTGGGAATGCGCATGAGTGATCTAGTGGTGAACTGCCTGCTTTATGCAGATGACGCTGTACTTTTAGGCTCAACTCCATCTGAGCTGCAAACACTGGTCACAGTTATGAATGAGGATTGTAAGAGTATGGGCTTACATTTGAATGCGAAGAAAACTAAAGTTTTGGTATTTGAAAGAGAAGCAACCAGAACGGATGTAAGATTTGTGGTCGATGACGTAGTGCTGGAACAAGTGGATGAGTTTGTACATCTTGGATGTGCTTTTAGCAGGGATGGAAGGTACACCGCTGATGTTGAAAAAAGAGTGTGTGCAGGGAACAGAGTGAATGGAGCGTTTGGGAGATTACTCAATAGCACAATTTTAAGTCAGGGTGCCCGTCTAGCCCTGCATAATCATGTGCTTATCCCAACGCTATTCTATAACAGTAAGTGAGAGTTGGGTATGTCAGAAAGGGCATGAAAGTAGAATCAACGCGGTCGAGATGAGGTCGCTAAGAAAAATATGTGGTGTGACACTCGCGGACCGGGTTCGTAATGCCGAAGTGAGAGAGAGGTTAGGTTTAAAAGAAAGTGTCGGTGTAAAGATGAGAAAGGCCATGCTCTGTTGGTTCGGACATGTAGAAAGAATGGTAAATGAAAGGTTAACAAAACAGATATACAACGCGAATGTGGAAGGATGTAGGTACCGGGGAAGACCAAGACTGACATACCACGATCAGATTGATCGAGTACTGTCCGAAGGTGGTGTCAAGAGTCTTCGCAACCGGCGTGTGTGTATGAAGAGAGTGATGAATGTGGAGGAAGCAAGACAAGCCTGCAAGGATCGGATGTATGGCACTCGGTTCTCTCTGCCTACCCCGTAAGGGATCTGGCGTGAAGATATGTATGTATGTAAGTTACAACTGACATAATGGATTAATAAATAAAAATAAAACATTAGCTGACGACACGTATAGCCCTGACAGAGCTGCACGTATCATACTCAGCTCAGCTCAAACTTTGACTTGCTAGTTTTTACCAACAAGCCAAATTTTCGGAAAAATAAATTTTAAATCAATCCAACAGTATTAGTATAGATTTTTTAGTGCTCAAAAATATAAGTTTTGTTAAAAATGACAGTAATTTGATCATCTACATGATCGACATGATGTATAGGTTGAAAAATTCTGAAGTAATGCCAAAAAACATTTTTTTTTTAAATTTTGTCATTGTCAATTCTCAAATAAATCCACCAATTTTGATTCAATTTGACGCGGTGTTTTAGACAGAAAGCTGATTAGAATTTTATTTCAATTGGTACATTAGCCTGAAAAATATTTTAAAAATAATAAGTAAATTTGCTGTAAACAAAATAGGTATTATTTTCTTTTGCTTAGTAGGGTAAAAAACTGCCTTAGTAGAATCGAATCAAGTTTTCAAAACTATAAAAGCTGTAACTTTTGAAAACTTGATTCGATTTTGGTTTTAAAATTGTATTTGACATGGTTTTTTCAGTACTAAAATATTGTAGAAGGTCGAAAAATGATTGGTTAAACAACCTTAAAGTTATGTCAAAATAGACTTTTTTCAAAATTTTTCTTCGACAATTTCTTCCGAACGGATAAATCGCTTTTGATGCAATTAAAACATTGAACGCAGTTTTTTGTAGAATAGAGCTGATTAAATTTTCTACTCAATCGTTATATTAATTTAGAAGTTATAATAATGTTACGTACTTCGGGTTGGTAATTGTAAAAAAAAAACACCACTTATATTAAATCAGTGTATTTATAATACAGATACACAAAACATCACAACGTTATACTCAAATACTCTGATTAACACTAGTCACTCACTGTACTATCATCGAACTTAACCCACTACACAATAAAACACTTCTCGCTTTGCACGGGTCACTTTAAGTATCGCTCTCTATCGCTTTATAAAAGCTGCCCTGTATTTGCCAACACATCTCTATTTATACCCAGGGTAAAGTTCTACCTGGATCCAGAAAAATCTAAATGCATCGGGAAACAATGAATCACTTCTTATCGCTTCTTATTGTAAACAAGCTATGAGTCATAAATCCTAGTACACGCTACTTTCAACCTTATGCCCTATACCACAAAGTTCATTATGGTATAGCTTAGGTCAACTATATGTTTGTCAATAGGAGTAGCTATCTCTTTCTTTTATTTCTAGTTCTCTCCAGCGTTCCAACTCTACACGTTTCTAGATTATTCGTAACAATACTGTTTCGCCAAAAACTTTTTGAGGTTTTTTTTAAACTTTTTAAAATCTCCTTGGCCGAATTGGTTCAAATTTTTAGAAAATCTAAGTAGAATTCAATGAATGTTATCAATCGCGTTTCAATCGGTTCAGCCGTTCAAAAGTTATGAGATGTTTACACACACACATACAGACATACTGATGTCATCGTGAAAACAGTCGAAAAAGATTCCTAGGACCTTAAGACGTTGAGATATGGTGAAATCTCGATTTTTGAAAATCGTGGCAAAATCAGTACCTACTTAACTTCCTTATCTACATACGTAGTGTACAGGTAAAAATCACATCTCTTACTATCTTTAAATGTCCGCATTCAAACATCACACACTTTGACTTATTATTTTGTTCATCATAATTAAAATAACAGTAAATAATACGCACGCTTCAAATGCGATGTTTACAATGCAATGAAGCGCGCAAAGAAAACATCAAAATGATAATTCGTAACCTGTTCGTACTGTGCTTGCCGTGCGACGACGTTTAATTTCATTCGCGGTAGGTAGGTATTTAGCTCAAACCGGTTTATTTTAGGTTTTTGAATCGCTCTCATGTCAGATACGCTCCGAATAAAACCTTTTGTAAAAACCGGTAAAAAACCCTTTATTAACCGGTATTTCCTAAACCGGTTTCAAGCCCTGGCATAAATTGCTAATGTTAAAATGCAGTTAAATTTGTTATGATTTGATTAATATGTACTTTTTGACGATTTTTGTGGTCCAGTGGCTTACACGTTGGACTACTGATCTCGAGGTTGTGGGTTCGATTCCCACGGTAGTCAAAAATTTTTTTTTGTCTTCAGTCTGGTTGTATGTATACATGGGGCACACTAAAAGTTTTGCACTTCTAGTTAATCGGAACTATTTCAATTTCGAATGTTATATTTTTAAAATGCTGCAACCTTCTTAGTAATAAAAAAAACAATTGGCGGGAAATGATTTGTCAATCGTTTTTTATCACACATCAAAGTTTGTAATAAAGATATTTTTTATTATGTAAAGCGACAAATTTACCCCAATAAATTTCATGTCACTGTTCGCGAAGGATTAGGTAATGGGATTCATACGTTACAAGTTTACTTTATTTCGTTACTCATAAAGTTGACATTTGTTTCTTACTTAACGGAGGGGACAAACGTTCTGAGCAAGACAACGACAAGACTGGATGTTGTCCCTTTCTTGCAATTGTCAGTGTAAATAAAACTATCTGATGGTAGATTTCTATATATCGGGTAATCGTTAAATCCCTTTTATTCATACCCTTCGATAAATACATTAGCATAAAATGTATTGAAATTAACATAGTGAGTTCTAAAATGGGCTTATTTTAATTATTACGTAATAACTTATGCAATACAAAGCTGTTTCTCAAATTAGTAGAATTACTTAGTAGTAATTTGCAAATTACGCATGGCCGCGAGCACATCAAAAGCATAGAAACACAGATTATTTATGTTGGTACCCATATTGTATAAACATAGAAATACCTACATATGTTATCTATCAAAATTCAAAAGTCAAAAAAGAAAATATTTATTTGACAGTTGACACACAAAGAAGAACTAATTTGACATATTAACTGTGTTCAGCGCAAGGAAGTTATATTCTTCCCGGAATATTCACACGCGCTTCAAAATCGTTCCGAAGAGTACCACGACATGAGTGGAGTGTGTCTCTTTCTACTAAATAAAGCGCCAATCGCCATATATAAGTGCGGCCGTGCGTAGTTTGCAAATTACTACTAAGTAATTTTTCTAATTTGAGAAACAGCTTTGCATTGCATAAGTAATTACGTTATAATTAAAATAAGCACATTTTAGAAGTCACTATGTTAATTACAATACGTTTTATGCTAATGTATATATCGACGTGTATGAATAAAAGGGATTTAACCATTACCGAATATATAAAAATTTACTATCCGAAAGTTTTATTTACACTGACAATTGCAAGAAAGGGACAACATCCATTCATGTCGTTGTCTTGCTCAGAACGTATTTCCCCTCTGTTTCTACTAATTTGAGAAACAGCTTTGCATTGCATAAGTAACTACGTAATAATTAAAATAAGCACATTTTAGAAGTCACTATGCTAATTACAATACATTTTATGCTAATGGATTTATCGACGTGTATGAATAAAAGAGATTTAACGATTATCGAATATATAAAAATCTACCATCAGTAGTTTTATTTAAGCACTGGCAATTGCAAGAAAGGGACAACATCCACTCATGTCGTTGTCTTGCTCAGAACGTTTTTCTCCTCTGTTAAGTAAGAAACAAATGTCAACTTTATAGGTAACGAAATCAAGGAAGTTACATTCTACCCGGAATGTTCACACGTGCTTCAAAATCGTTCCGAAGAGTACCACGACATGGGTGGAGTGTGTCTCTTTCTAATAAATAAAGCGCCAATCGCCATATATAAGTGCAGCCATGCGTAGTTTGCAAATTACTACTAAGTAATTCTACTAATTTGAGAAACAGGTTTTGCATTGCATAAATAATTACGTAATAATTAAAATAAGCACATTTTAGAACTCACTGTGTTAATTATATTACATTTTATGCTAATGTATTTAGCGACGTGTATGAATAAAAGGGATTTAACGATTACCGAATATATGAAAATCTACCATCAGATAGTTTTATTTACACTGGTAATTGAAGGAAAGGGACAACATCCACTCTTGCCATTATCTTGCTCAGAACGTTTTTCCCCTCTGTTAAGTAATAAACAAATGTCAACTTTATTTGCAAAGACATAAAGTATATTTTTATTTTTCAAATATTGCTTCGTAGTAATTCCAATTATATAAGTTCCTTGAACGAAATAAAGTACATTTTTTTTTCAAATATTGCTTCGCAATTCCAGTTGTCCTATATAAGTTCCTTGAGTATATACTAGTCTATGTTTATTGTTTTGATATTTTTTCTTGTGCGTCTAGTCAAAGAATAATGAATATACAATACCACTACAATACTACGTCGTACGTAGTACTGTAATTGGTCTGTGTACGTCGTCTAGTGGCGACATATTACTATACTATAGTTTTTCTTTTTGAAAATTAATTTAAATGTAATACATAATTACACAAGGAAATAGGAATTGTTTTTCATCCTTACCCTTTCCTAGTTTAAATAGGTAATATGAGATTTTATAATTCACCAATTTCAAGATTCTCTTTAGTTATTACAGTAAGTTTATCGTTAGGTTATTTATTAATATTTTTATGAATTGTTTATACATTAACAAATAGAAATGTCTTATTTATAGAGTAAAAAATACCTTAATACAAAATCAGTACGGAGGAGGACACGCAGAGACATGGATCTTAAGAGTCGTGATAATCCAATCGTTTTAAAATTAGATTCGCCTGAATTTCATAATATATTTACTCAAGAAGTAATGGATTTAAAGAAATATTTTGACCAATATCAATATGAGATTCGAATAGCTGGTGGAGCTGTAAGGTAGGATATACATTTTATAGTTATTGATTTATTTTATAAAATTGTATATATATCATATATTTTATTGTTTAGAGATCTTCTGTTGGGGTTGCAACCTAAAGACTTAGATTTTGCCACTACAGCTACACCTCAAGAAATGAAAGATATGTTTACAGCAGAAAATGTAAGGATGATAAATATGAGTGGTGAAAAACATGGAACAATCACACCAAGAATCAATGATAAAGAAAATTTTGAAGTTACCACTCTCAGAGTAGATGTAGTTACTGATGGACGGCATGCTGAAGTGGAATTTACTAAAGATTGGCAGCTGGATGCCAATCGAAGAGATCTTACTATTAATTCAATGTTTTTAGGTATTATAAATTACACACTTGTATATTACGTTACAATGTACATGTAGTATGTTTAATGATATATATTTAGTACTTTTCTAGGTTTTGATGGTTCTGTGTATGATTACTTTTATGGATATGAAGATTTGCAAAATAGAAGGGTTGCATTTGTTGGTGATCCTGACATAAGAATAAAAGAAGATTATCTCAGAATAATGAGATACTTTCGTTTTTATGGCAAAATAGCTGAAAAACCAGATAATCATGATCAGACCACCTTAGAAATTATAAAAAAAAATGCTGAAGGACTCCAGGATATTTCTGGTGAAAGGATATGGATTGAGCTAAAAAAGATGTTGCAAGGAAATTTTGCAGGGGAATTGTTACAAACAATGTTAAACCTTGATATTGGAAAATATATAGGTAATTAATGTTTAAACATCTAATTTAAACATTTAATTCTTTGTAAAAACTCAAAAATAATATATTTATAATAATTATACTAGTGTTCACCCTGTCAACTGTAGACTAAGTATCTTCATGCCCATATCCCCGAAGAGATAAGCAGAGGGACAACCCATGCATCCATGATTAGCCATAGATACTCAGCCCCACAATGTTATAAGTGGCAAACCTGTCCCCATACCATAAGACAGACTAAATAAAATCTTCAAAAATCAAAGTTAAACAGCAGACTTTAGACTTAAAGAAAGTAGTATAAATGTGTGTATTAAAAGTCAGTATTATTATATAATAGTATATATTCATCAAAAACCGTCTCTACCATTCTTCTACCATCAATAGTGTAATAATAGTTATTAAGAAGTGTCTTAGGTGCAAAAAGAACATTACCAAGAAAGTACCTGGCCTAGAATGCAGCAGATGCGGTGGCTGTATTCACGCTGACCCAACATGCTCCAAACTTTTAAACAAACAACAATACTCGATGTGTAATGTTTATATTTATTAATTTAATGTATTTAAAAGACATAATATTTAAAAATAATAGGTTTCTTCAATCCTCTGCAGTATAAACTTTAGCTGTGCCAAATTTCACTCTAATGTTTATGTTAAGCTTCTAAAAAGGGCTCTTCTAAAGGCTTTTCTTCACATATTTATGTAAAGATAATGTATTATATTACAAATATTGATATTTAAGCTAAAACCCAAGTCGACCAGATGATTTTCCTAATAGAAAGTAAGTTCCACCCATGTAGTGGGTATGATGAATTACATGCAAAAGCTAATTACCCAATTTAATTTACCCTCAAAAGCAAAACATGAATGTGACAACCTTTGTTCAAACTGAAAATCGAAATTGACAAGAGCTTATGCTGTTGTGGCAGAAGTAGGTATGATTGTGTTACCTGAGGCTTCTTCTTTCCATGGGTAGGTTTCCATAACTCGACAACTAGTGCCTTTTTTGTTATGGTCCCTCTCTTGCCATCGCAAATCCTCCATGAAGTATCTGGTACCTGAGACATCGCAGAAATCTACCATTCTATAAAATATTGCCTTTTTTTACAAACACAGAATTAATATGTTTTTCTGTTTATTATGATTATAATAATAAATAATACCACTAGACCAATCACACAAACTGATTTAAACCCAAAGTAAATAAATTATATACGTCTATACTAATCATATATTTTTTCTAAATTCCTGAAATACCGGCAATGCAACTGCAAGACCTCTGGCACTGTAGTTGTCTATAGGTGGCGGTTATCACTATCAGGTGAGCCTCCAATCCGTTTACCCCATCTTCTATCTATATATATTAGGGTGTCCGTTATTTACCAAGTTGATTTTTTTTTTGCGGACGCCCCCTGGATTTTTAGTTTTTGACCTAAAAAAAAATATCCTACATAAATAAGCTCTTAATTACCGAATTAAACCTTGCCCCAATCGAGTTACATTTCCCATTTAAATAACATGGGAATTTGCAACTTTTTCTTATTAATTTTATTCCTCTGAAAAAAATACCACTACGACTATTATCGATGCATATTCTGATAGGGAATTTAATGCTCTACAAAAAAGCTCTCTTATAATTTTTCGATAAAATCATTCCTTTAAGAGTTATTCGTGGTTTAAGTTGTGTTTATAGTTAATAGGGTGTCCGTTATTTACGAAATTGATTATTTTTGTTGCGACACCCCTTAAATTTTTATTTCATCATCTGAAACAAAATATTAGACCATTCTAAATTTTCATAACAACCCTTGCCCCAAGGACAATAAATTTTCCATTTAAATACATGGGATTTAAAGTTGATCTTAACATAAATTCTTGAATTTTTGCACTTTTACGGAAATTATGAATGTTTTTATGCAATTTAGTCGTTTATTCCAAAGAACATATAAATTTAATGGTGTTAAAGTAAGAAATCAAAAACTTTTTAAGTCGAATAAAATTTAAACAATTTCACAATATTTGATTTATTTAATTAAACATTCTTTAGTTACATTTTGATACTTTTTTTTATACTCGCTTACAACCTGAATCACAAATTGTTTTTCATCTTCACTTCTAGCTAAAATATTAATGTAAACTGGAATTAGCCTATCATGCAATAAATTATTTGCCTTTCACATATTAAAAAAATATGTGTTTCAAAATAAATGACTAATTTGCATAAATAATCGTGATCATAATTTTGCCGTAAAAGTGCAAAAATTCAAGAATTTATGTTAAGATCAACTTTAAATCCCATGTAATTTAAATGGAAAATGTATTGTCCTTGGGGCAAGGGTTGTTATGAAAATTTAGAATGGTCTAATATTTTGTTTCAGATGATGAAATAAAAATTTAAGGGGCGTCGCAACAAAAATAATCAATTTCGTAAATAACGGACACCCTATTAACTATAAACACAACTTAAACCACGAATAACTCTTAAAGGAATGATTTTATCGAAAATTATAAGAGAGCTTTTTTGTAGAGCATTAAATTCCCTATCAGAATATGCATCGATAATAGTCGTAGTGGTATTTTTTTCAGAGGAATAAAATTAATAAGAAAAAGTTGCAAATTCCCATGTTATTTAAATGGGAAACGTAACTCGATTGGGGCAAGGTTTAATTCGGTAATTAAGAGCTTATTTATGTAGGATATTTTTTTTTAGGTCAAAAACTAAAAATCCAGGGGGCGTCCGCAAAAAAAAATCAACTTGGTAAATAACGGACACCCTAATATATATTAATGTGTGAAGGAAAAACTTTGGACCCCTTTTTAAGACAAGTGCACTAATGGTGGAGTACGAAATTTGGCACAGCTAAAGTTTACATTGCAAAGGACTGCAGAAACATATTTTTAAATAAAATACATTAGAAATTCATTTAATTATTAAAAATAAACATTACACACACTACATTTAAGTGAAATACATGATAATATATACACTTCTTATAGATAAATAATTGGTCTCGTTGAGCTTGACAAGATACCGCACTATCTCAAAACAACAACCTCGTGAATGCGGCAACTCAATATTGTAGTGTGTGTGATATAACAGTGTACAAATGGATAATAGTGAGTAGTGTGCTCTTAGAGTTTGCATTGTGATTGGTGACTGAATTAGGTACACCGGTTTTGGTGTAGTATTTCTTGTCGCATTTGACAAGTTTGTCGGCGGTATCTAGTCAAGCACAGCGAGATCAATTATTTATCTAAGACACTTGTATACTAATATTTTCATTGTTGATGTTTTATTATTTGGTCTATGGTTGAATTTCGGCCACAGGTGATCGCTAGTATAAAATCAAGATGCCTGTTAATTAAGAGAATTAATGTGATTTTGTTTCAGGATTACCCAATGTAAATTTAAATGAACTGAAGGATCTGTTAAAAAGAAGTGGTCATTTACAATTGCACCCAATGAGCTATTTAGTTGCATTATTAAAGGATATTGATGATGTTACATTACTACACTGTAGATTAAAATTTTCTCGATATGAGCGAGATATGGGATACTATATTATAGAACATAGAGGGAAGAAGGTAGATACACGACCATTATTGTAAGTACCGTAATTTACACTAAAATTAATTTGATTGTGTTAGTCGGTATCAAGGAGAACACAATCAGAATGTGAGAAAAAAATCAATTTTTGATTGTGTTGGCATTTTTTTAATAGTAAAGTAGTATGTTAATGTTTTATGCAGGTAATGTAGATTTGCATGAATCAGAACTCTGGACATCTGAATTAAATACTGAACATTGTGTTTTCCTTTCTATAAATGGACGTAGTTACAAGAAAAGGATCAAATCCACACAAAATCACTGTAGAAATATTGAAGTTCGATACTTTTTTATTTTTTTAAGGTGCCATACATGGCGACTAGTACTGACGTTGAATAAAGTAATAGAAAGCTATTTTTGCTTTGTTTATTACTGGCCGATAGTATTGATGTTTAGCATCAGTTTGGTGCGCTTAACTCATTTTTGACCATATTGTGGATTGTCTCCTTTTCGTTTAACTACGTTAATTGTTGTGTGATGACAACACAGTAATAAATCTATGCTTGTAAAGCAACAAATTAATGTTTGTTGCCATGGCCGCACTTATGTCTATCGTCCTGAATATTTTAGCGGACATGCAGTCCGAAAAGTATTGATAGTCTGACAATAGCTGATAATAACCATATCACATCTGCATTATTCGTGTCATTGCACGAGACTTTGTGAAGCTTTGCAAGTGTGGCTGAGCCATATCTATGGCTATACACAATTAAGAAACATTACTTTTTAGGCCATATGAAAAGTTAGTCCTTTTTTCAAAAATGAAACTAAATGACACAGTGGATTATGTTACTGAAGTTATAAAATACAATGGAGATGAACAATTACTAAAAGAATTCCAAAATTGGCAAATACCCAAGTTTCCATTGAATGGCAAAATACTTAAAGAAAATGGCGTACCCCCAGGCAAGTTGTATACACCAGTAATAAATAAATTGAAAGAGTTTTGGATATTGAGCGATTACAAGTGTTCTAATGAGGATTTAATAAAACTCTTACCAAGTATAATAGAAGAATGTCAAACAAATAAAACAAAACCAAACAAGTAGTAAATATTTATTAATAAAATGTTTAAAATTTGTTTAAACTTGATTTTGTATTTATAAATAACTAACAATCAGCCCCCCAATTCACGTAACAATATGTTGATTGAGTCGAGGTGCTTAGGGCTTTTACACACATAAACACGATACAACGTCGTGTTATGCTACGACATGGCATAATGTGTAATGGCCCTAAATGCTTTGACTCAATTGACATTTTAGTGAATAAGGCCCCTTATATCTTTCACACAAGATCACCACAGACAAGCTATAATATATATGAATCATAGCAGGGCATATTAAGATATATTTTCTATATAAATTTTCGAGTGACCATGCAGCTATAATATATATTTCTATGGCATCACTAAAATATGTCGAGATATATATCTCGTATTTTGGCACATTAATATATATTTTGACCGCAGGCAGACTGAGGGCAATATATATATTTTATATTTTCCATCGTCGCCACTTGGTGAAATTCCATTACTGTTAAACACTATTAACAATGCACTTGTATTTTTAATTTCACTTCACAACATATATATTTTTGTATATTACTCAACTGGTTTCACTTTTTGAGCATCTTCAGGATGTAGTCTGTATGTATTAATCTGTGACGTAGTCTGTATCTATTACATCCTGAAATGCTTAAAAAGTGAAACCGGTGGAGTTAATATACAAAATTATATATGTTTTGAAGTGAAATTAAAAATACAAGTCCATTGTTAGTGTCTATTAAAGTATAGCTCCCTTGTGTGGTAGCTTGCTATACTATATTATATATCTCGATATAATAATATACATTATAGCTACATCTGTAGCAGGCTTTTACTCTGTATTATAATAATATATTCTCTTTATTATATTGTTCGTGCTTGTATCTTTCCCATTTCGATTTAGTGAGTATGGTAGGCAGTTAACCTATTATGCAGTATGCATTTGGCATGTCATCCATGTTAATGATCAGATTTAGGTGGAGTGTATGGTTCATATTTATCACAGCCATCGTCTTCATCTCTATGTTCCATGAAACATTGCTTGCAAAATAAATATTTACAACCTAAACATCGCATTCTTGCATCTTCATTGCAAATTTCACAAAATGGTAATTCATCAGTTTTGGTTTCATCAAATGCATCACTCTCTAAAATAGCTTCTTTTTTAGCCTAAAACAAATAAATAAATCAATATCTGTATGTAAACTGTGTTATTGAACCAAGTACTTTCTCTTATTTCTCACAAGTTTGGCTGTTAAAATAAAGTGTGATTACATTGCCACATGTCTATCTTAAAAATAATCGCTTAATAGTGGTAAAGGTATTTCTGAACACTATGGCTTTGCTGTACAGATTTACAGCCTCATGACCTTCAGCTCATAGAATAATAACGCATAGAAACCAAGTCGACCCGCGCTATATTAAGCCATTTCAAAGAAGCCTGAAAAGGCTTCTTACGCTCGCCGGCCGCTTAGACATGTGACACGTGCCACAAGGAGTGTAGCTCTCGCAATTTAAAACAATGTGAGTTACGGTGTGGTGAAAGGTTGTCACCGTGTTTCACAAAAGCGTATTTAGGACTTGAAGATACCATTTCACAGATAAAAAAGTTGAGAGGTGTCAAGGGACACTCGGATTTAACGAAGTTCCTTTCGATTAATTAGTGAAGGAATTGTAATAAAATTTTAAATTCTAATAAAATATAAATCTGGCTTGCTTTCTATAAGAGAGAGAGAGAGAGAGAGAGAGAGAGAGAGACAGAGAAACATGCGCATGCCGCACAGCTTACAATAGCTTACTATAGCAAAAAGTATTGTGACAACTTTTCGTAAGAATTTTTTCCGTCTAGCCCCCTTTCACAACGCGCGATAAGGAACTTCGTTCTAAAAATAATACTTGACATCGTATATTTTTGTATAAAATACAAAACATATAAATCGTAAATATCTAAGTAGTATATATTCAAAATGTTGCCAGCCAAAGAGGAAAATATTCTACCACGTATTTGTTTTTACCTATTTTCATTATAGTTAATAACGTGTGTATTCCTATTTATATTTATTTAATGTGCGATATTACATAGCCTGGACTTTGCTTTTGCATAAAAAATATTTTTTAAGTGTTGGGTCTTACCATCATACTGGCACAAATATTACAAAGCCGTTTGTCAGACCAATATTACAAAGCCTTTATTCGTGTATAATGTGGACTTTTAGAAGGCAGAAAAATTGTTTCAACTAGCATTCTAGATGCCGCAGTGATCGTCAGAAAAATACTGTCACTGCCAAAAAGTCATTATTTCGTGATTTGCTTAGTGTTAAGTAGTTTATTGGCGATATTTTCGAGTTTTATCGACGAAAACATGTAGGGTAACGTGTCGGTCTGCGCCTAATGTCGGCCTCCTAATATGTTTATGCTGATAATTAAGTTTCAATTCTATATAGCTTGAAATTTGTGTTGCGAATGACGTCTTTGCTCATATGACTGAGTATTAATACACAACTTAATTAATTTGTGTCATATACTCCAATGCGTATATAGCACGTAGAAGCCAAAGAGTCGCCACAAAGAGCTGTATTGTTTTCGATTCAGCTAAAAACGTTAGAGGAGATTACGCACGGGGATTACGTTTTTCTATATTCTAAGATCTGAACCAAAACATTTGCCCACGATAGGTGGTGCTCAAGTCGTGCACAGAGCCAATAGTAGCTTGACTCAATATAGTAGTCAGAAATATTATGTTTAGCTTAAAACATTTTAACTTTTTACATTGATTTAAATAAATAATTTGATTAATAAGCATACCTATCCTATTACTTTTTACCTCAAAGTATTCGTAAGTATCGTTCCTGCTTGCCCGCCGATCTGCTAACGTTCAAGCTAGTTTAGCTTTCACCAAATATACACATGTACACACATACACGCACACAGACATACACATAAAGACACACAAGCATTCGCCAAGCAATGCACAAATTTGTTATAACATTTGTATTGTACAATTATATTTAATAGATATATTTCAATAATCTTTTTTTAAAGAATTACTTCAATCACTGTTTTTATAATTTCAATAATGTAAACTTGTATTGTCCATATTTTTTATTTACACTTGGTGCTGGTTGGTTACCACTGTTTGATTACTGAAATATACAATCTCTTTAGAACCTCTAGAACTTTCCCTGTAATTCTACTCATTTTACCTCACCAAGATAAAAAATGTAAGTTTTAAGTTTTCTCTATGACTAATAATATTATTGGAAAGAAAGACAATTTTTATTTCAGTGAAGTAAAAATATTTTAAATTACAAATAAAAGCATAAAAACTAAAAAAAAACAAATGTAAGGTTAAATAGCTTTGGAATATCATCTTGAGAATATCTAGAATATTTCTCGGCATTTAAAATATTTTACGTAACCGAATAAAAGTGTAAGTTTCAAGTTTATATTAAATTACTATTAATGTTATATGAAAGACTATTTGTATACTGGTTTGGTAGACTGTCTTGGGAAAATATTTATTTGCTTGCAACATTACCGATTCGAGATTCGAGTCTCTGTGTGCGTGTCAACGCAAGTAATTACATGAAGGGTGACGAAGGTCATGCGCACATCGATACGGTTTTGGCTTAAAATATGAACGAAACGTTGAATGCAATTATCACTCTGAGCGTTATTACTCTAAGCTTCAGCTAATCAACATGTTAACCACAACACCAAAGACTATTAATGAGGAAAGAAAAATCATCATTGTTTACACGCATATACATGTTTAATGGTAAAAGATTGTACATGCTGAAGGAGGGTGTCCAGTAATTAATTCTGATACCAAATATGTAAAAAGATGATTCTTAACTTTTGACTTAATTGTCCACTAAAAATATTTAGTACAGATATTCGCGCACGGCACGTAAAAGCTCATTATTTACAAATATTGATTAACCGAACTCACGACCTGACACATTGTACTAATGTTTTTATACATTGTATTTGTCACATGTATTATGATGTCATACCACATCATAATACATGTGACAAATAATTCATATTGGGATTTTAAAGAGGGTCATAAAATTTCTTAGAAGCCGACATCGCACTGGCGACTAACTCTGTTCCAAATGTCCATGGACATGTCACTACCAGTAGGCAGTGGTGACGCCTTTTCTGCAGGTAGACCACACGTTCGTACCTAGAAATTTAATATAAAAAAAATAATTAAATATACCTTTTCCAAAATTTTCTTGATAGTTTCCTCTTCATCTAATTCAAAATAGTCTGAAGATGATTTCATTTCTTGACTTTTGTTTTCTGCATTCCCTGAACTTGATGCACCTTTAAGCTTTTGTAGTCTTGCTTCTATGTCACCAACTAATCCATCAAATTCCTCTTTATACTTAGCATTTATACTTTCTTGCTCAACATACTGTTTTATCAAATCATTAGCTTGTTCTTGTTCAGATCTCAAATCGGGCGATATAATGACTGGCTGAAAGATGGATTGATGGATTTATTAATTAATAAGCTTGTTTGGCCTTACTACGAGGTTAACCAGTCAGCCATTATTAACAGTTTATTAACCAGGGACGATAAAATTGCAGTAACTTTGCATGAATATGCCACTGAACTCTACACGATTTTTTTTGAAAGTGCAGCAAATGATAATCTTATGAACGTCAATTGTTTAACTTATCATTCTAAGGGCCCTTACTCACCGGGATGCCATGGTGGCCGGCCACCGTATCCGATCTGTTTATATTGAAATATTTGTCGGCTAACTCACAAAGCGACGTAGCCAATTCGTAAAATTTAATACAAATTGTTTGGATACGCGACGATTGTCGCCATGGCGTCCCGGTGAGGTAATGCCCTAAAACAACACAGACATGAATTTATCGGATTTTTTAAAGATTACTATTAATCGTTTGATAATAGCAATAGTTCTAATTGCTTACTCATGTAATATTTTTTATTTTACTTATAAGATGGCTTAACCTTTGTCCAAAAGCATTGTCGTTAGCTCAATGGCGTAGCGTGCCTTATCGGGTCCCCATATAAATTTTTTTTGGGGGCCTTAAGAAGGGTAGAGATTTTTTACAGAAGAAAAAAAAATGTTTACATAAAATTAAAAGAAATATTTATTTATCATAGTTATCTGTTACTTTTTCCAAAATTTTTACAAACAATTCAAATTAAATATACAAGCTTCTAGCCTTTTTTTTTTGAAAAGAAATTGCTTTTTTGACTTTTGCCATTTGGGAAGTTTTTATTAATTTCCTTACGCACATTGGTGGCCCCCGTAGCCTGGGGACCCCGTATAATTGATACAGCGGTAGCTACGCCGCTGCGTTAGCCACCAAAGACGATAATTAGTGTGTTATCTATGTGGAATGCCATTAGGCATAAGTTTGCTAGCTACCTTATCCACCAAACTGAAATACGACAGCGACAAGCTCCGACGCTATCACTAGGCATTTTAAGAATGATACCATAAAATCATAAGCACCATCTCTCGCCATTTACGAGATGCCTATCATGACGACAGTTGATATATTGTTAATTCAAAATAATTATAGTTTATTATTAATTTCACAGCTAAGACATCAGCCAATTAATTCACGTAACATAACTTCAATCGAGTCGAAGCGCTTAGGACTCTCACACATATAAACATAGTATAACGTCGTGTTGTGCTACGACACAGAATTATGTGTGAGAGCTCCAAAGGCTTCGACTCGATTGACGTTTTGTTATGTGAATCGGCACCAAGTAAGCTAGCTACATAGAAATAAAAAATCTTGAATAATTATCATCGATATAAAAAACGAAAGATGCACAATCACTGTATCAAAAACGTCCTCTGAAAATGAGGGCACAATTTCAAATAGAATCGCGTCGATAGCGTCACTGTCAGTTTTATTACTTTTCGTAGATTGCTTTTTAAAATCAACTATAAATCTTGCGCTTAAGGTTGGATATGCAAAAACATTTGTTTTTGCCATATCTATAACTACTTAGGTGAAATCAGCTTAGATGAAGGAAACTACCACTAGATATGAAATAACTGAGGGAAAACCATGTAATTTCGTCCCTAGAAATGGCGGACTTAAGAATAACTGTTTACTGTCTACATAACAATTGCTAAATTATATTGCAATTGCAACCTTAAGAATTAGTTTTTATTTTAGATTTAAGGTACACAATAAAATTACAGAAAAATACAAATATACGCTAAAATCAGTTTAATATTTTGTAAACAAAGGGTAATTTGATATTTTACGAACACTGATAGCGTATTTTAGTAATGGCGTATTAGCCGCAAGCTGGTTAAGGTGACGTTATTTTCTTAAATGATTTGAAATTAGAATAATGACAAAATTTTTGTAGCTTTGCCTATTATGAAAATTTTAACTTGTTAGACAGAGATAATTTAGTAATGGCGTATTAGCCGCAAGCTGGTTAAGGTGACGTTATTTTCTTAAATGATTTGAAGTTAGAACACTGACAAAATTTTTGTAGCTTCGCCTATTATGAAAATTTTAACTTGTTAGACAGAGATAAAGCCATTTTTATATGTTCAGCGTCCAACGCTGCAACGCTGCAGCGTCCAATGCATGCAATTTTATAATGTTGCTTGTTTATTGAAATCAATGCAAAGTCCTTATCTTTATCTTGTCAAAGGAAATTAGCGAAAGTTTTCAGTGTCAGGGTTCGGGACTGTGCATCTTGGTTTTTTTATATCCATGATAACTATAAATAAAATGAATGTGACGCTGAAACCACCAATCAAAGATGCAATTATGAAAACACATATCAAGTGAAATGATATACCAATATTTATTATTATCGCTTTTACCTTACTTCTAATAGACGTTACAGGAACTCCTTTGATATTGGCTAATCTTTGTTCTAATTCAGCGTCTGAAGTAGAAGGAACATCACCCTTTAACTTTTGTAGACGTTCTTGTAAGGCATCAATTGGTAACATATTTTCTCTTTGTTTATCTTGCTTTAATTTTTCAAGTCTATCTAGAATTTCTTGATCAATGGGATTTTTAAGTTGAAAATTTGGACCACTACTGACTTGCTCATTTTTATTATCCACAGCACCTATTCTCCTGCAAATATAAGAAACATATTTACTAGCGATAGTGATTTTGCCGAATACCGAATATCCGGTCAGGTCCTCGGCCAAAGCACCGAATATTCGGTGCCAATTTGACTAGTCACCATCGAAGTACCACACGTCGTTGGGTTTATGTTAGTCACCTCGTAGTTACATATATCGCTACTAACAGATTACGATCTTTCTTTTTGTTTTTTTATTTTTTCAAAATCCACTAAGGCGAATCGGTTCAAATCTCCAGGAAATACCAACCCAATAGAATGCCGTCAACGCGTTTATACAAATAGTTATACTGATGTCATCGTAAAATAGTAGTTTTCTGGATTTGATGAAAACGCAATTTCCTTTAGCGGGAAGCTAAAAAGTGTTAGTGCACCGACCACACAGCCCATAGACACCTAATAATAGGCGAATGACTTGTGTCAACACATCTGACTTATAGTTCCGATGTAAATGTCCACGCGTCAATGAGTAGTGATTGGGTAATCAGTGTCGACCAATCAGATGCTCTGTACATTACTATCTTTCACTGTGGCCTTGAGTTAGCCAATTACGGCGTTGCAACCCCACTTCGTCTTACTTCAGCTAGTTGCCAGAATGCATTCAATACGGAAAATCAAACATTAGCCGTCTATAGGCTGTGTGGTCGGTGTGTTAGTGCTTTTGATCATTAAAGAAAAAAAAATGTACAAAACCCCTATACTATATTTCGATTTCTATATAATTTATTTGAATTTTTTCTTGCGTCTGTTATGCCAAATATTGCAATTTATGCTATAGATGTTAATATGGCATAAATCACAATACATCGCCTTTGTGGTCTAGTGGTCCAGCGTTGGCGTTGACCACATGAGGTCCCGGGTTCGATTCCCGGGTCGGGCACATAAAAAAAGTGTTTTGTCAGTTTTCTGAGAAACACATAATTGCTCGGGATTGCAAATGCCCGGTTGGCGATAGGCTTGCCACCTATCACATTGTGGGACAAGTATCTTCGGCTAATCGTGGGTGCACTTGTTGTACCTCTGCCTACCCCTTCAGGGATATGGGCGTGAAGATACTTTTTTTTCACAATACATAAATACATAACTTGATTTTTTTACTAACAGTTACTTCTTCTTCTTCACGTTTCCCCAAATCGTTATCTAAAATCATTACTTCCTATTGCTCAGTCGAGTAATAAAGCAGCCTACGTCAGTCCTGGATAGTGTAGCTTTCTGATATGGTAAAGGAATTTTGAAGATCGGTCTAGTAATTTTTGAGCTTATTTGTTAACATACAAAAATACAAATATTACTCTTTATAATATTAGTATAGATTGTGCTACTCTGGCTGAGCACTCTGTTCGCCCAAAACGCCCAGTTTAGCAGTAGCGGTCATTTGGATCAACTGCTTAAGTTCATTTCGAAAAAAAATAGATTATGCATTTTAATATAAGACTGTTTTATAATTCATACTTTCCATCGTCGGCACTTGGTGAAATTGCACCATACTGATTTTGTCAAACACTTTTACTATTTCACAAATATTTGATATAGTACAAGTGTTTGACAAAATCACTGTTTTATAACTTACTTATAATAAGCAGCAGGTGGATCTATGGTTTTCTGGTTTTCATTCGCTTTTCTTTTGCAATTCAAACAAACCTGTAAGAATAGGAAAAAAATTTAAACCTAAATAAGTAATACTACTGTACCCGCGACTTTCAACTTTTTTGAGAAAAAAAAACTAAACTAAAATAAAAGTCTCGGAGTTTTACCCGCATATTTCCCTCTTCCCAAACTGTCTTTGTACCAATTTTCATCCAAATCGGTTCAGTGGTTTAGGCGTGAAGAAGAGACAGACAGACAGAGTTACTTTCGTATTTATAATATTAGTTTGGATGTAACAAGTTTATTCTGTTATTATTATAATTAATGTAGTTAGTGAGTATGTGATATGTATGTTCGTTACCCCTGGTTTTCGAAACACAAATTAATTTTAACAAACAATTAATCTTGTAAAAATTATGTTTAACACAGAATTGCTTGTAAATTTGCGTTAAGTAAACCAGCCGTTACTCCTTCACATTTGAAGATGTAGAAACGATTTAGATGAAATATCTACAAGCAATTTAATCGCAGATTAAACATATAGGACACTTTTAAACTGGTTTCTCACGTTTACCACTAGGTGGCGCTGTACAAATCACATACAAATTCCTAGTAAACTCCAAACGCGCTCACGATCGAATGCGAAAAGAAAAATTACACTTAGCACTCTGTATTCTGATTGCGATTGGGAAATAGTTCCGTGTCGTTTAATTATAATTAATTTACTTATATAATATTTATATGTTAGATAAAACTTATTATGATATTAAAGAATTTTTAGCCAGTAAAATTAAATGTTAATGGACAGAAATATAAGTTTGTTGAATTGTCCTTAAAAAAATTTCAATGTAGTAAAATTTTGTAAACGGTGAACATTTTGTAAACTATAAAAAAATAATTACTCAAAATATGAAACTTGTAATTTTGTTTGTTTTTCGCCGTGTTGGTCCCGGCCTCCTTTGTAGAATAGGCCAACTGCCGTTCTGCCAGGCAGGTCGTAAAAGGCGACCGATTGGCTATCGAGTCACTACCATCGTGGCTACTAGGTGGTAGAGTTCTGCATTGTCTCGCCCGGGTCTGGTACCACCGCCTTACCTATTCCTGCCGCAATAGCGTCAGTGCTTGTCGCTGTCGTGTTCCGGTTTGGAGGGTAAGGTAGCCGGTAAACTTATGCATGTGGCATTAGATCTCGCCACAAGATAGCAACGCACCATTAACATCTTTGGTGTCTATAGGCGATGGTTGACTCTTTCCATCAGGAGACCCATCTGCTTGTTTGCTATCTTATGATATAAAAAAAAATAATAATAATAATAAAAATAACTTTGTAATATGAAATCATCCTTGTATATTTATAACAAGAACATAAAATAGAGAAAAAAAGACCAGCCCGCTGAGTTTCTTCCGCCGCATCTTCTCAGTGTGTGGCCGCGTTCCGATCCGGTAGTAATTCTAAAAAATCGATACAATTTAAAGTTTTAAATGTAATATTATATAATGATATTTTTTTAAATATTTGCACACCATATATTGGTAGAATATGTTGGTAACTTATTTATTTTTAACAACTTGTAACACCCATATTCTTGCAAATAAATATTTTCTTTATTTTTCTTCTATATGAATTATTTTAGCCAGATGGGAAAATTTTAACCATGTTCTCATTTCTATTACAGTCATATTGAAAATTGTAAAAAAAACAAATTAATCTTCTTTAATTATACATATATACAGTGGAATATATATTAAGCAGAATCTGTATGCTAGTAAGAGTATTAAATAGAAATTGTTACAGAAAGGGCCAAAACAAACGGTCTTATTAGAACACTATAATGCTTCATATGACATGTGGAAAAAAATATTCTTACACTTAATTAAAACGAGTAAGTAGGGGTACGAATATTTTTTTTTGCACAACTTATCAATTTTTAACTTATTATAATAGGTAAGTAGTACCCATAATAAGCTTGTGTAAAAAATGCTAGATTTTTTTAAACATTTGATTGTACAAAAGTGTTTCTATAAACAAGTTTAGTAAAAGACATTATGAATGACTTAAGCCTGATTGACTGACTGAGCCAAGACACTACTTACTTGATAGTCTCTTTTAATGTTTCAAAATGAGATAAATGATTATTTACATACCTTGCACTCACTATTCACTTTTTGGAGAAAGACTTTTTCCTTCAAACATTTAGGACAATAGCTGAAACCGCAACCTGGACAGCCTTTCTGGAAAACAGCTAAAATATTAATTACATATTATGTCAAATTTCGTTATTTAGTGGTGGATGGATTTTCTATTTTGTGGGATTGTGGATGAGATTATTAATTCTCATAATTGTACTGTGTATGAATAGAGCAATCTTACACCAACTGGAGGCCATGGGTACATTAGAACAATAGGGTCACTAAAAGAGCACTATTTTATTAGTGTTGGTGCGATTAGCATGCGGAAAACCTGATTTTTAGATGAGAGTAGAGCAAAAACTTATATGCAAAGAGGTAGATATTGTAGTCAGTTATTATTGTTTAATTTTTCCGAAATAAATATGGTTTTTGGCAATAAAAATTTGCCCAGTGGGAAAAAGGGGCCTGCATATAAAATATACAATAGCAAAAGATAAATGATGACTTATAACAATGAATTGTACATACATATAACGGAACGTACCCATACTACGTGACCCCTTTGGGGGGGGGGGGGGGGAGCGGTCTATAGAATAGAATATATTTTTATTCAAAGTAAGTATTAACATACATTTTTTGAATGTCAGACTCAAATTTATGTTTAAAATAATACAGAAAATAATATTTAATTCTACATCGTATTAGTGGTTTTCACCCACAGTATTATCATTCATATATTCATCAATACTGTAATATGCCTTTTTACAGAGAACCCTTTTTATATATGTTTTGAATTTTTTTTCGGATAAATTAATGATTTTGGGTAATTTATTGTACATGCGTATTCCAACACCTATAAAACATTTTGAGGTCTTACTTAGTCTATATTTTTGTGTTGCTATCTTATTTTTATTTCTTGTATTGACACTATGTATATCCTTATTTTTAGAAAATGTGTGAATTTTTTCCTGACGTACATAATATTTTCATAAATATATTGAATAGGCACAGTCATTATATTTATTTCCTTAAATAACTGTCTCAATGATGCTCTACTACTTAAATTATACATTGCACGTATCGCCCTTTTCTGTAGAATAAAAATTATATTAATGTCAGCTGCTCTTCTCCATAGTCAAATGCCATATGCCATATAGCTATGAAAATTACTAAAGCATATTAGACGTGCAGTTTGTACGTCCGTCAAGTCTCTTATCTTCTTAACTGCAAAAGCGGCAGAACTAAGCTTTTTTTATCAGGCACAAAATGTTTTTTTTGTCAGGCACAAAAGGTGTGAGTCAATGGTTAAACCAAGAAACATTGTGGTATTTACATATTCTAAACTTACATTATTTAATTTAATAGTATTATTGTCAGTATTTGACTTAACATTTTGTAAAGAAAATTTTAAACATTTTGTTTTATTCGCATTTAATGACAAGTTATTAACACTAAACCATTCTAGAACTCGTGAAAGAGTGCTATTTACTTCGTCAGTATTAGGGCTATGTCTATCTACCTAAAAATTAAAGATGTGTCATCCGCAAATAGCACAATTTCACACAGGTTCTTAACAATCAAAGGTAAGTCATTTATATATATTAAAAAGATCTAATCTAAGTCTTTAAAATACTACGGTCAGTCACAGGAGCAGTGGCGGATTTACAAATTTGCCGCCTATAGGCTATTCAAATTTTGCCGCCCCTACCGACCTCCAGTAGTGTCAGATTCTAGATTATTTTTACAATCCACAAATTTACTTAAGATTTTTCTTATATCATAGAAAACAAGCAGGCGACTCTCCTGATGAAATGAGGCAACAATCGCATATCGACACCAAAAATGTTAATTTTGGAATGATAATACCATATGCACTAGAATTTAAGAGTGACAAGCATTGACTATTACGACTGGAAGAGGTAAGGCGGCGTTACCAAGCCCGAGCTTGGTGTTGCGGAACTCTACTATCTAAAAAAAAAATATGGTGGTAGTGACATATTTAGCCAATCTTTCAAGCAATTAGAGCAATCACGAAAAACCAGACAGAATGCCAGATGATGTACTTATTCTTTGAAGTAGCCCGGGCCAACAATAATTTTTTTTCCAATATTAGAATATTTTGAAGTAAAAGCTCAATCACAAGTAAGGCTGGGTGAGGTATAGTTTGATTATTGTCCTATACACAATGTAGTATGTCATTTACAATATTAAGTAATATTACATTCGATATATCTTTCGTTTTACTTACTTACAGAGTATCCAAGTGATGATGACAATAATTTTTATTATGTACTTGTGAAAATTATAAAATATCTTTATACCCGATTTTCTACTTTCAAAATTATCAATGAAATTGTCATACAAAAATAGTTGGGCTAAACATTTTGATAAGTCTGTGTTCTCCAGAGTGAAGATGGTAGTTCCAATAAAGCAAAACTTAATTTTAACAATTTTTCTTAGAAGAAAGGTAGCATTGAAAATGAAATGTATATTCTTAAAATAAATTTTAAAAGCATTTTTTAAAACGCAAAGAATTTTTTGGCTAACCTTTCGAATTTTGCCACCCCTGAAAATTTGCCACTCCGGACACTAGTCCCGAATGCCCTAAGTGTAAATCCAGGCCTGTCAATGTACCTGGGCATAGCATAATACACTGAGTGCAAAAAGTGTAAAATGTTTACACTGTGCAATATGATACTGTAAATATCGGCAAAAATTTTAAATTGAATATGGGGTGAGTTGGATCTGATATCAATATTTGTAGAACTAAGTTGATGTCAATTTTTTTTATTGTTCGTGAGTGTAAGAACTTCTTACTTAGATATATTCTTCTGTTTAAAATGTCTGTTGTTAGTTCATGCTTGCAAGTACTTGTAACCATTCTTAAGTGGATCTAGATTATAAATGCTGTGCGAAATATTTGCATGGGTCAGGTAGTCTATATAGAAGTCTATATAGACTAAAATATATATTTTCTATAGGACATCTCAAAATTTGCCGCCCCCAAAATCTGCCGCCCTAGGCTTCAGCCTACTCAGCCTACTGGTAAATCCGCCACTGCACAGGAGCGGGGGGGTGGCTCAGGTTTTTGTCACGTAGTCGATTTTACTGAGAGAAATCTCGTATTTTTTCGACCTATATTCGAATATACATCGACAAGAGTTCGTACTGGCACAAAAATGTCGTTGTATGATCGGCTGTACAAAGCTTTTATTAATGTTGTAAGGATTCCTTGTCAACGCAAGCAATTCAAAAGAAAACAAACGAATTTTGAGTACCGTTAAGAGATGAACACAAAAAAAAAAACCAAAAGAGCTAGAGCGCCTTACTTTGTTAAAAGTCGAAGAACTCTGTCAGATTGGAACTAAAAAAAATGCTCGTCTTCTCAATTATTTCCTTAAGGTGGGTATTCTGAGTGTATTTTGTCAAATGCTTCAAACAGTTTATTTTTTTGCATGTTTTTAAAAGTTGATTGGAAATCATAACCTATGTGACTTCCAGCATTAATCCGACATGAACAAAGGGTATTATGGTCTTTATATTGTTTCACCTGATTTTTTTTCTGGCCTGTACTGACTTATAAAAGCCGCTTGTTAATATTCTATTTGTTGCATGGGTTTGATGGTATATTTTTATAATGAAGTATTTATTTCTGTTGTAAGAATAAATACCTTATTTTCATGTCATTAATGTTTTGGCACCATAACAGACTAATAAATTTTTTTCTACTCTCGTATGTGTGAAAATTGGTAATGCCTGCTTTTTTTTTGTATTTGGTAAATGTAGCTATCTGTACAAAAAGCTCCACCCATGCAAGATAATCTCGAAGTGCTTCCCAACATTGAAGGTGATAATGTCGCGAGAGAGTCTCTTTCTATCACTTGGAAAGGTATAATCATCTACTTTTTGCTCTACCAGTGCCAATGATTTTTTTTGTCAACTCTTGTAGGCCAAATCGCCTTTAAAATATGTATGTAACAGCTAAAATGAATTTTAACTGTAACATACATACTAACAACTTTCACGTAGCTCTTTTTAATTTCTCAATTTCATAGTTACTAATATAATACGAGTTAATACTTCTTTTTCTAGCCTCCAGTAACAATGAATATTCCGTTGACCAATCTTCTGCTTTAATGCCTTTTTTATCTGTATCTACAATAGTCTCAAAACCTTCTGCTTTGATGCCTTCTTCATGATTAAAAGTCATAATTATGAATTACTACGTGAAAACTAAAGGGGGAGAGGGGGGGTCTTGGCATATACTACGAGTGGTCACCGAGGGGAGAGAGGGGTCGAAAAAACTTAAAAAATAGGTCACGTAGTATGGGTATGTTCCCTAAGGTTTTAGATAAAAACTTGATATTTTACATAGCACGCTCAATATCAAAAGAATGACATTATATCAAAGAATATGCAACATTCCTTTCTGAAATAAAAGGAGCAACCGAAAGACAATGAATATTTTAGTTTACCATACATACATCGTTTTTTTAATTGGTAATTTCATCACTGTATTTTTTTTAATGACTATAGTATTTTTAACGACTATTGCTTGTTGAATAATTGAATAATGACAATACTTCGAGCTTGGAATTGAACCCAAAGTCTCATGATTTGAGTGAGTAGGCTAGTTTGCAAAGAAAACTAATCAAGAATTTTGTTAAGAGACTTTGCATGTATGAAAACCAAAATAATTAATCTAAATTAGACAAAGTAGATCTTAAAAATTTAAATGTTGGGTGAAGGTGAAGGTAGGGAAGGAAAGGAAGGAAGGATATGCAACAAACATGAACATGTTTCTTTTTCATTTACTTTTTGCTTTTAACTCAAAATTTTCCAAATTATGGAGTTCAAATAGTTTTATGAGTTACGATTTATGTTTTTAGTATTTTGTATTATTTCATCTATTATCGGTATATGATTACTGTTAAAAATTTCTTATTTATCCTATTTATGTAATACATTATGACAAAAGGGTTATGTCATTACGTAATACATATTTTGTACTTTCCACAAGTTAAATAAATCAGATAGCTACACTGCTACACAGCATTATTAGCTACATTATGTTATTACACAACTTTCTAATGAGATGAATGGGCAAAAGCTATTAAGCAGTCAACAAGGCATCAATTTGACTTGGGTTATTATTTAAAATCGGCTAAACTCACATTTAATCGGTGTGGGTTCTGACTAGTTTCGGACCTATACTCACCCTGAGGAAGGACCTCATATAGGTCCGAAACTAGTCGGAACCTACGCCGATTAAACATGAGTTTAGCCGATTTTAATTAATAGTTAACAATGTCTCAGGACAGTTTTAATAATTTTATTGACTTGGGTTCATTACATTAATTCAATTTGAAATTTACTCGTGTCTGATGAAAACTTCAGTCATAGTTTGATATTAGAATTTTCTTTTTTTTGTTGATTAATATTAATGGTGCCCTTTCGTGGAGCTATGCTATAATTAAATTGGCTTAGTAAGGCGGTATGATTCAATAAATAGTAGAGTATTTGAAAATACTCTCATTTTTGTTAAGCATATAATTAACAAAAATGAGTTGTTATTATTGAATGGTGAATGATTCAATACTTAGAAGAGTATTTCAAAGTACTCTTACAATGGTGTATTTGTTTATTCTTGAACTTAGATGGTCGCCCTTTTGGTCTAAGATAATATTCTGGAGCCCTTAGAAAGCACTAGATTGCATAAATAAAATCACGATGTCCCTTTGTATAGTGACTGGTAATTTATCTGACTTGTTGATAAATGCGGGTTTATAATATGTCAAGCTATACGGCTTGTAGTTTCTGTACTTCTGGGTTGGTAACATATCAAACTGGAAAATTGGCACACTAAAGATGTCGTACTTTTGCTAATCATTCACTCAAAACAAAAATTTGAAATTGATTGTCAAGTATGAAACTGGAGTATATTTATTTAAACTTCATTATATACTTAAGTACAATTGTACAAAAGTAGAACTCCATGTTAGATGCAATCTCTTCTAGTTAACCTTTGGGCCAACAAAAATCAAAGCTGGTAAGATGATGTTTAAAAAATTAAATAAAAAATATATATCACATAAATGCTCTAATCTAATCCTATTGAGTCAGAAGTCGCTTTAGGACTAGGACAAGAAACATGATTTTTAAATGATTTGGTACAGAAGATTTTTATACAAAAGCTGAGATCTATCATAGATTTTTTTACTATAGGAAACATTTTTTGTACATATTAAAAAATTCACCGGTCAGTTTTTTTTCCATGATAGATTGAGCTAATGTTGCGAATCATAAAAACTAAAAAAGCTTCTCCCCGTGATGGTCCCGGGCTCCTTTGAAGAATAGGCCACCTGCCATTCTGCCGGGCAGGTCGTAAAAGGCAACTGAGTGACTGTACGCGTCACTACCATTGTGACTACTAGGTGGTAGAATGCTGCATCAGCTCGATTAGGTCTGGTACCACCACCTTACCTATTTCTGCCGCAATAGCGTCAGTGCTGATCACTGTCGTGTTCCGGTTTGAAGCGTAAGGTAGCCAGTTAACTAATGCATGTTGCATTATACCTCGCCACAAGATAGCAACGCACCATTAACATCTTTGGTGTCTATAAGTGATGGTTCACTCTTTCCATCAGGAGACCCATCTGCTTGTTTGCTATCTTATGATATAAAAAAAAGCTGAAAGTGGCACTAAACACAGGATTAAACTAACAATAAACAAATTCACTATAAGAGATTACACCGAAATTGTTGTGTGGAACCAATGTCATGCTACCAGCGGTATGCTAGTTTTTCAAAATATTTCTGGTAATATTTTACTTTCCTTCTCACACAGTCATACACAATGTGTAAATAGATGTAGAAAAACTGTTAACAGTAGCCTCACAAATTGTTATGAATACTGGTTCCAAAATGGATCTTTAAAACCAGGTATTTGCCATATTAAGCACATATTAATATACATAGAATAGGTTTAAATTCATAATTTTTCATCCAATATAAGATTTTGTTTCATTATCTTGTAGTTTAATTTACTGTTTTCAATAACGAAATATATAGTTGAGGCCCGTAAAAAGGTAAAATTTGAAAATGTTCAAAGCAGGTAGACCCCTTAAGATGATAGGTAATTCTATTTTTTTTACCTTTTTTCGTAATTTGTATGAAATCCCACAATTTTAATACCTCTTGCTATAAAAAATCCCCATACATCGATGGGACATCCTAATGTGCACATGTAAAATTGAGTAAAACTGTCACTAATAGACTTGTGTCACTCGCGTATTTGTTGTTTAACACTATACACTCCTAGTACTTAGGTAATTTTATGAATGCGAATATTTACTTTACATTTAAATTACAGCGGCAACTACGACATGAGTCACGACTGCTCACTGTAGCGTCCACGGAGGAAGGATGTAACTAAGTCAAGTCAATTCTATATATAATATTAAATTATTATAAATAATCTTTACCTTTAATAGTCTTTATTTTCTCCTTTTTTTTACAACATACATTCAGTAAAATATTAGCGTAGGATTGTTTGGGGAGACAGGAGTCCAAACTGAGTTTTACCCGTATTATGAATCTCTTGCCCTCCGCCTCTCAAAAAGGTACAATATTGTTGAATATAGATATTTAAATTACAAATAGGAAGATACAAAAGAATCATCGTACTTATTTCATAAGTTTTTAAACATGTGCAAGTTTGTGTGGTGTTTATATCTATCTTTGTTATGTGTATGTGTGTGTGTGTGCTGTGTGTGTGTGTGTGTGCTGTGTGTGTGTGTGTGCTGTGTGTGTGTGTGTGCTGTGTGTGTGTGTGCTGTGTGTGTGTGTGTGTGCTGTGTGTGTATGTGTGGTGTGTGTGTATAATAATATATATGTAATCAATGTCATATCAAATTTAAAAGAAAATATTTGTTTGTACATTAAATCAATACGACCTAACTTAAATTTTAACTGTTATTATAAGTATGTAAATATAAATAGTTAAAAGAAATATTTTATCTTTATCCGCAATATTAAAAATTTTAACTACGACAGATAAACGTGGATAAAAATAAAACAAATTATCCAACTATTTATATTTTTAAAGCCCATGCACAAAAATAAATCACAGAAATGAGAAATACCCTTATAATTAAGGCACTACTTTACACTTACTTCGGGTCTTAAAAGAGAAAATGGTTTTGAACATGAATTACAAGGCATAACTACTAAACCAGTTCTTTTGTTGCTTTTAAGAATTACAGAATTTTAACTCTTGAATATTCCGTTTTCTAGAGTTAGCACAATAAAGATAATTAAAATTTAAAGAATAACTTTATTTACAAATTAAATCCATTTTTGTTGCAATTCTCAATAATATTATTGAATAGTATCATATTATCAGCTTCAAGGTAGACACTTGACAGTAGTGTTGGCGCTCGATAGTCCAATATCGATAGCCTATCGATACTTTAAGAAAAAACGTTAGTATTGATTTCTATCGATAGTTTCGATATCTCATTTAGGACAATACTATAGGTAAGCAGCAATACTATCGATAGTATCGTGCCTGAAAAATTAAATCTATTGAAACTATCGATGGTATTGCCTCTTAATATTACTACAATTATCGATACTATCGGTTACATCGACATCGATATCTATATATATGATATATGATATCGATAGTTTTGTAATATCGATAGCAACCTTTATTTCGATATTTTTTTTTTTTTTTCTTTTTGGCATGGGCGTTAAGCAACTGCCATGATCAAGTAAAACGAGGAAACATATTTTAGACAATAAACTAGGATTTGGAATTTGGATTGACAGGAAAATAGAGGATCAGAAAGTAATCAAAATAACATAGATACTAAAATTATAAATTATTTACAACAATAATATTTAAATAAATATATACAGAGATAATACTTAGTTATTTGTATAATATTTACAAGTGGGTTAATATTAATTTGGTATTAGATACTAAATGTATCTAACTACGCTTAAATATTAATATTATTTTCTTGAATGAATAATGAAAGAATATTATACATACAAGGGTTTAATAACAGGGTTAGAATGGATGTAGGTAAAGGAATGTCATTAGAATATAGATTGAATGATTTGATTGAATGATTGTATTTAGGACAAGCAAAAAATATATGATTGAGATCTCCAATATCAGTGCCACACTCACAAACATTGCTATCTTTGATGTGTAGCTTGAAGAGGTGTTCAGGAGAATTAGTGTGACCAAGCCTCATTCTGGTGATAACAGATGTTGACAACTTATTTAATTTCACTACAGAAAACCAAGGTTTAGAAGGTATCAATGGTTGTAATTGGGAATAGGTTTTGCCTTTCACCAATGTACCACTATCCCAGACACTTTGCCATGACTGCTTAAGATGGAGTTTAGGGAGAGCAGCTAGATCATGGCAATAATTAATGTAGGGGTATAAATCACCACACTGAACTGCCTCTTTAGCACACCGATCAGCTCGCTCATTTCCAGTGATATTACAATGGCTTGGAACCCAGGCAAAGTAAATAATATGATTATATTTAAAAGTACATTTGTATAAAAGATTTCTTAAGTCTAAAATAATAGGAGGAATAAATTTGGATTTTAAAGGGAACTTTTGCAAACAATGTAGAGCACTTAGTGAATCAGTCAGAATCATACACTTGGGTAGTTTCATAATGTGTATGTATTCTACAGCTTTATAAAGTCCATAACATTCACCTGTAAATACAGATGCTTCCGGTGGAAATTTGATTTTTTGAACAATATTGTACTGTTTATGGTATACACCTATTCCAACATTACTATTATTTTTGGATGCATCAGTAAAAATCAAATGAAAATCTTGCCATTTTTCATTGATAATATTGTTAAAATATTGATTGGCATACAAAGGTTGTTTATCTATACCTAAATTTACTACAACAGGCTGCAGAGTTAATGATTCATAATTGTGTTTATATAAGGGATTTATAGGGGATGTAAAAGTAAAAGGCTTAAGGCTGTGATATTTCATATAGCTGTATACAAGGGCTGGGATTGTTTTGTGTTTCCAATACTTATCTGACATTAAATCACTAAGACTAGAGAGCTTTGTAAGCAGAGGGTGATTTTGTGATTCCAAAGTGCGAAGGAAAAACCTGTCAGATAGATATTTACGTCGTAAATGTAATGGAGGTTCAGCACATTCTACTTGTAGGGCAGAAACAGGGCTGGATTTCATTGCTCCTAGGACAATTCGTAATGCTTTAATTTGAACAGAGTCAATTTTCTTTAGACCAATCTTACTACATGGTTCTAGTAAAAACATTCCATAATCCAATAAACTTCTTATTAATGCATTATACATAAGTTTTAATGTAGATGGGTGTGCACCCCACCAAACCCCAGAAACACATCTCATTAAATTGATATTACGTTCACACTTTGCTGCTATATACTCACAATGATCTAGTCCTTGGAGTTTATTATCTAGTATTATACCTAAGAATTTTGTTTTCGATTTAACAGGAATTGAACTATTTTTGTAAGTAATATTTATAGGGGGTGGAAATTTTGTGCGAGAAAATAAAACTATGGAACTTTTAGAAACAGAAATATCAAGACCATTGTTATTAAGCCAAGTCTGTAGGGATAGAATAGACATGGAAAGATTATCACAAGCCATCTGTATAGATTTGTCAGTTGAGTATAAAAGGAGGTCATCAGCATACTGAAGAACATTTACATTGCTAGTTGCTACAGTTTCTATATCATATGAGTATATGTTGTAAAGGATTGGACTTAAAACAGAACCTTGTGGAAGACCTTTATATTGTTGTCTTTTTAAATTATTAGGGTCATTTGCTAAATTAATAGTTCTATTGTATACAATATTCATAATAACATTAATTAAATAAAATGGTATGTTTAATTTCACTAGCTTATTTTTCAGAATTGATAGAATTACATTATCATATGCTGAGGATATATCTAAAAAAGCTGCTAAAACAGATTTGTTATGAGTGAAAGCTAATCTAATATCAGTTATAAGTAAGCTAATATTATCTATGGTGCTCTTTCCTCTCCTAAAACCATACTGACTTTGACTTAATAAATTTCTGCTTTCAATAAACCATTCTAAGCGAAGTTTGACAAGGTGCTCTAGAATTTTCAACATAACTGATGAAAGCACAATGGGTCTGTATGAAAAAGGGTCAGAAGGGTTTTTATCAGGTTTAAGGATAGGGATAACAGAATGTGACTTCCATGTCTGAGGTATATTACCTGTAGAAACAAGGGAGTTCATAACCTTTAATAAGTATGATAGAGATTTATCAGTCATGTTATTTAAAAATGAGTAGTTAATATTATCCCATCCAGGAGTAGAGTCTTTAACATTTTGAAGGATACCTTTAAGCTCAAATAACGTAAAAGGTGAAAAATTGTCTGAAGAAGAAGTAGAAGGAAGAGAAAGGATACATTCTGGTACTGTAGGTGGAGCAAGATGATCTATCAGCTGATTTATTAACAATGGACACATTTCATTATTATTAGAAACCTTATATGCAGATCTAAATTTTCTTATGTTTAACCATACACTTGAAGGTTTTGTTTGGGGTGATAAGGAAGAGCAGAATTTCTTCCAACCTTCAGCTTTTTTCTTTTTTAATAATCGACGAGTAGTTTTTATAATATTAGTGAGAATATTAAAATTTTCTGTAGTTGTATACTGACAATAAAATTTTTCAGCAGCTTTCCTTTCCTTAATAGCGTCTGAGCACTCTTTGTCCCACCAAGGTGGCGTATTTATTTTCTTAGTTAATTGTTTTTTAATGGGAAAAGTGTTTTCAGCTGATTTTATAATTAATTGAGTAAAGGCTTCTGCACAAGAAGAGTCATTATATGAGGAAATGTTAGGCAAAACATTAACACCAACTTCCATCAAATTTTTAAACTTGTGCCAATCCGGGTTATGCAAATTATATTTGAAATATGATGTAGATTTAGGTGAAGTTTTATGATATGCAGAAGGGAAATTTATTATTATGGGGAAGTGATCACTTCCAAACGTAAATGGGAGTGTGTACCATGTCAAAGAAGGTGCTAAATTGGGACTGCAAATGGACAGGTCTATAGCGCTTTTGCCTTCGGAGGGTTTTGTGCGACGAGTGGGGGAACCGTTGTTTAAAATACATAAATTTAATTCTTCAATGACTTTCAAAAGTTCTTCACCATAATAGTTACTGGAGGAACAACCCCAGGCTTGATGATGAGAATTAAAATCACCTAACACAATAAAGGGTTTAGGTAGTATGGCTAATAGGTTATTAAGTTCTGTCAAAATATTCAAATTTGGATGTGGAATATAAAGTGACACGAAACAAATATTATTTACATTAACAGCTAATATAGACATATTTACAGTATGTACAGGAAGATTAACAATGGAAAAATTATATCCTTTTTTGATCATGATGGCTACACCTCCATAACCATCAGATCTATCTTCTCGGATACTAGTGTATCCAGAGAATTTAAAAGTACAACTTGGTCTTAACCAAGTTTCTGAAAGAGCCACTAAAAATGGCTCATATTTATTTAATAAGTGAATTAATTCACTTTTCTTGTTGGTGATGCTCTGCGAGTTCCATTGAAGAATTTTGGCTTGACTGTCCATGATCACCATTAAATTTAGAATAATTAATTAAACTTTCTGTCATTAAAGCAGCGTTGGACGGTGTTATTACTTCGGACTGAGATAAAAATTTAATAAAAGATATAATCATGCCTATTGAGGCTGATTCTTGATTATTGTTATTATTTTTTGTCAACAAAGTACCATTTTCTCTAGAATTAGTGGAATTATATTCATTAATAACTGAATTTTGGAAATCATAGTCATAACTCTTACTGACTTTTGTATGGGGTTTAGGTTTCTGAAATATTGTTTTTTTGTATGACCTATGGGATTGTTCTTGCGAATCTAAGTTTTTTTTCAAAAGTGGATGAAGAGCAGTTTTAATAGGTGTTGAGATGGCATCAGCATATGATTTGGAGACCGGGGGATAATTTTTTGATGCCTCGGCATAAGAGACACAGTTTTGAGCCATAAACATTTTAATGTTTTTTTGTCTTAAATGTTCTGGGCATGATTTGCTAGTGGCAAAGTGAGATCCCTTACATAAACAACAATTAACATTGAAATCAGCCTCGCTAGTACAAGAGTCTCCACAATGATCCTTTCCACATTTAAAGCATCTTGGGTTGGATCTGCAAGTTATTTTAGTATGACCGTACCTACAGCATTTATAGCATTGTATAGTAGGGTAAATGTATAAATCTACTGGGAGAGCATTATAACAAACGTAGACACGTTTCGGTAAAGTCTGTCCATCAAAAGTTACGACAACTGTCTCTGTTGGTTTCCAGGTAGTGTTATCATTAATAGTTATTTTACGGTTTATTCTTCTAACCTTTATTATTTTTCCACAACCAATGGGAACCTTAACATTATTAGCAATTTCCTCAGGTGACCAGTCTGAGGGAACACCTCTAATTACGCCTACTCGTGAAACGTTAAATGATGGGATAAAAGCTTTGAAGTTTTTATTTGAGAGATTAGGGTCATTAATAAAGTGGTTTGCGTCATTGTGGTCCGAAAATGATAGAGATAATCGGTTGCGTCCAATTTTCTTGAGGCTACCATCAATTATATTTTTAAAAGTATTATTTTTAAGGAATCGCCCAAACGAGACTGGATGTAGAGTAACATTATCAGTCGGAGATGTAATAACTCTTTGGACATGAATAACGTAAGGTCCAAGGTCTGTAGATTCATACTGTGTGCGGTAGTTAATATAATCTTTAGGTTTTTGGGGTTCCTTACTATTTGTTAGGGGGTTTGACAAATCTTTCATTGTAACATTATCATTTACATTATTATCACCAGTAATAAATGAGGCGCCCGAAGCATTATTTATATCTGAGATTTCAGAAACAGAGTGAGAACACTGACAGTCAGTAGATTTCAATTCATTGTTGCGCTTTTTGCGCCGTTTATTGCAGTGTTTGCATATTTTATTAGATGTATGAGATCTTTTCCTATTAGTTGTTTGAGTTGAAGAAAGCGAAGTATCTGTATCGACACTACTCTCATCTATAGTAACATAGTGCGCTACCTGGAGAGGTCCACCTCCAGGATCGTCAGGGGGTTTGTTCATTTTAAAAAGTGAAAAGGAGACTTACCTACTTTAAACTGATAGTAAAACTAATGATATTTACATAAAATTAAATATTTACACAAATAAAACTAATATCGATCCTCTGTTTCGCTAAATAATAATATAAAAAGTCGCAGAACCAAAAATGACGTCCGCCAAATTTTATGTTTCCCGCGCTTTTCCTATTTCGATATTATGACTATCGGATACGCTGGGGTAGAACTAAATTTAAAGTTTACAAGTAATTTTTTAAGTGTGGGTAGACAAACAAAATTATAGTTGCTGAATACAAAAATATATTCTGACACTTACTTTTATACTTTTATATCCTTACCGATGCTATTGAAAAAAACGTAGCTATCGATGGTACAAAACTATCGATAGTAAGTATAATATTGACGATCAATACTATCGATAGTATTGGTGTACATCAAGGAAGTTACATTCTACCCGGAATGCTTACACGCGCTTCAAAATCGTTCCGAAGAGTACCACGACATGAGTGGAGTGTGTCTCTTTCTACTAAATAAAGCGCCAATCGCCATACATAAGTGTGGCCATGCGTAGTTTGCGAATTACTACAAAGTAATTCTACTAATTTGAGAAACAGTTTTTGCATTGCATAATTAATTACGTAATAATTAAAATAAGCACATTGTAGAACTCACTATGTTAATTACAATACATTTTATGCTAATGTGTCTATCGACGTGTATGAATAAAAGGGATTTAACGATTAACGAATATATAAAAATCTACCATCTGAAAGTTTTATTTACACTGTTACATTCTTGCAATTTACATGTCAATTGCAAGAAAGGGACAACATCCACTCATGTCGTTGTCTTGCTCAGAACGTTTTTCCCCTTTGTTATGTAAGAAACAAATGTCATCTTTATTAGAAACGAAATAAAGTACATTTTTATTTTTCAAATATTGCTTCGTAGTAATTCCAGTTATCGTATATAAGTTCCTTGGTGTACATCAATACTATTGTCTTAACTTAATAATCGATACTATCGATAGTATAGACTTTACAATTGATTTTGCGGCAACACTACTTGACAGCTAGAACAGTTTTATTTTTTAAGAATTTTAAGATAGGTAGGTACTAGGTAGGTAGGTATTTAATGCTACGTTTACATGCTTGTAAGGGCTCGGCAAGCCACCACAAACTCTGAGCCTTGGCAAGCCTCCACAAACGCTTGGATGCCATTTACACGCTTGTGAGTGCATTAGTGTGGTCTGGACAAGCAAGCACGATGGACGCTATAATCATGTCGCCTAATGCGTTCGGCTTGACATAGGTATTTTTATTTGAAATATAAACAAAAATAAAGGGAACGAAAAAATGAAATAATGGAACGCCACCTTAGAACCATAATATATTATTACCGAAGAATTATTGAGTGCTTTAAAAAACTGTCAGAAAAAAGTTTTTTTTCCATTTTTTATTTTTATTTTTCAATAATAACATATGCCTCATAAAAAAATTACTCGTAAATAGTAGGGATGGGCTGAAATTCATTTTACATTTGGTTTAACCAAATTTCGGCAAGAGCCGAAATTCGACATTCGGCCGAAATTCGGTTTAAATGTCGAACCTTCGACAATAGAAAAAGTACCTACTTGCACTATTTAACATACACATACATACATATCTTCACGCCAAATCCCTTACGTGGTAGGCAGAGAGAACCGAGTGCAATACATCATGGTCCTTGCAGACTTGTCTCGCTTCCTCCACATTCATCACTCTCTTCATACACACACGCCAGTTGCGAAGACTCTTGGCACCACCTTCGGACAGTACTCGATTAATCTGGTCATGGTACGTCAGTCTTGGTCTTCCCCGGTACCTACATCCTTCCACATTCGCATTGTATAACTGTTTTGTTAATTAAGTTAACTCAAACTACTGGACCGATTTGAAAAATTCTTTCACCATTTGAAAGATATTAAATCATCCCCCAGTAACATAGGCTATATTATATTTTCAAAAAACCGGCCAAGTGCGAATCGGACTCGCGCACGAAGGGTTCTGTACCGTCATCACAAAAAAATCGAAAAAAAACGCGTATATTGTATGAGGACCCCCGTTCATATTTTAATTTTCTTAATTTTAGTATTTGCTTTTATAGCGGCAACAGAAATACATAGTTTGTGAAAATTTCAGCTTTCTAGCTATCACGGTTTATGAAATACAGCCTGGTGACAGACAGACAGACGGACAGCAGACAGCAGAGGCTTAGTAATAGGGTTGCGTTTTACCTTTTAGATACAGAACCCTAAAAAAATTGAGATATCTACCTGAATTTGTACAATGTACCCCAAAGTATCAAAACTTTGCCGATAGGTAACTAATCATTTTGCGTGCTCTGCGAAAACCATTACCCATATATAAAAATAATTTAAGTAAATTCGTAAACAGTGATAACGTATCGCTCTCGATAAAGCGCCTAAATTGAGCCGAAGTTCGGCCGAAATTACAGCCCCGTTGGTCGAGTGGCTAGTGATTCTTCCTACGCAATCGACGGGGCTCGGGTTCGATCCCCGACGGGGACAAGTATTTGTGTGATTTCCGGGTTTGGGTGTTTATTAAATATATTCCAGTATTTATATATGTATTTCTATGTATTAGTATCGTTGACTAACACCCATAACACAAGCAAATAATTTGCTTACTTTGGGATTAGCTCAGTAAGTATAATTTGTCCCGTGATTTTTTATTTATTTAAATTTTTATTTTGACCGAATGTTTGGCCGGTGTCAGAATTCGGTTCAAACCACATTATGCTCATCTCTTGCAAAAAGTGATAATATATGATTATTTTATATAATAATTTAGCATACAAGCAGATAATTCTAGTGAATTAAGGATATCCATTGCATGTAGACATCAAAGACATTAATAGTACGTTGTTAACCGTGTGGCGGGATACCAATGCCACATGCATAATTCTACTGGCTACCGGTGCCTTAACCCAGGCGAGATATTTGTCTTAGTAATCACCGTGGTGGTGACCTTTTGTCTTTTACATAGGTACTGCCTGGCAGAATGGCAGGTGGTCAAGGTAAGTTTTGATGTGCCTCGAGAAACGCCATTATTTCATCATTTGACCAACTAATAATCGATACTTGGTACTTAGTATATAGCGTAGCGCAAATATGTCCGTTCGGGAGCGACACCAAGCGATACTAAACTGAAAACTCGTGCCAGCGTGTAAATGCATCGCGAACGCTTGGCGCAAACTTCCTTTGCTTTGATCTTTGATCTGTGTTCAAAACCGGCACCGGAGTGGGTCGGCGACAAGCGTTCCCAAGCACACGCGAGCCAAGCCAAACACCCTGTTTACACGCTCGTGCTTGTGGACGCTTGTGGAGGCTTGCCACGCATGTAAATCATTAATCACTATGCCAAACACAAATGTCGAATGCTGTAGGTGTTGCTTTAGTTAGGTATTACTTTCGTTTTATATTTTGTGAGCACCTTAATTTTAAATATATTGACACACACACACACACACACACACACACACATGTATATATTTGCCTTCGTATTCTAGGTAATTACTATTAAAATGTTTTTTTTTTTTCATACTATTATTACCTTAGTATCTAAATTAATATAATTTATTTTGTCTCGAATTGTAGCTCGTATTATGTTTTATTTGCGTAACTGTATTTTTTTTGTACTTTTTTAAATTTAATTTTTTTTTTTGTTAGTTTAAGTTTGTTATTTTTTTTTTTATATTATGGTAGATGCTTCATACGATAGTGACAGGGACAGCTATTGCACTTGTAATTCAAGTGATGATTATGCTAGTGCCAGTAGTGATTTTTCTTCGACAAATGATTCTTTTCCACTAGATATACAGCTTAAATCAACTTTTAATAATGTGCGGTCATGTCTCAATCTAGTACACATAAATGCACAAAGCGTTCCGGCCCATTACAATGATCTTCTGGCATCCTTTAGTGACGTTGGAGTAGATTGTGTTCTCATTTCCGAGTCGTGGCTAAAACCCTCACTTCCATCTTCTTGGTACGTACTTCCAAATTTCACACTAGTACGTAGTGATCGTGTTGGTTTGAGAGGTGGTGGTGTATGTATGTACATTAGGAACCATATTCCATACAAGATTTTACGTCAATCATCATCGGACAATAATTACTCCCTCGAATACCTATTTCTGGAAATTACACTACTTCACACTAAAATGTTATTAGCTGTAGCATACAGTCCCTCGTTACACGTAAATTATTTCTCCACGCTAGAATCCCTTTTAGATCGGTACTGTCCATGCTGTGGTCATACTATTCTCATGGGTGATCTCAATACCTGTATGTTAAAAAACGATTACAGAAGTAATAAACTTAATTCTCTGGTTTTAGGCATGAATTTAAATATACTTCCACTTTCAGCCACTCACTTTGCCCCAAATTCTACACCGTCTTTTATTGATCTGATGATTGTCTCGGACTCAAATAGTGCATTGGAGTTTGGTCAACTGACTGCACCTTTTTCATACCATGACCTTTTATTTCTAAAATATAGAGTGCGTGCTCCGAAACCTCAGGCTAAATTGATACCTTTGCGTAACTTTGATAAGATAAACTTAAATCAACTTAACTCAGATACATCTAATATTGACTGGAGTCCTTTGTATGATGCGACTTGTATTGACGATAAGGTTCAGTACTTTACATCAACGATTAACAAACTATATGACAAGCATGCTCCAGTCAGAATGATCAAAGTTAAGCATTTACCTGCTCCTTGGTTGACATCTGAAATTAAATGCCTAATGTCAAAACGAAATAAAGCCAAAAGCAAATGTAAACGGAATCCTTCTGAAGCCAATGTGAACGCTTATAAAAAATTGCGTAATCTATGTAATCGGATGTGCAGAGATGCGAAGCGTCGAAACATTCACTCGTCTTTAGAACGCTTTTCTCCGGGTCAAGCTTGGAAATTCCTTAGGTCTCTGGGGTTGAGTAGAACAGATCATAATAAACAATTCACATTTAACTTAGATGATTTAAATAAACATTTTTCTACTCCTCCAGTTCACTTAACGGACCATAAAAAATCTCTTTGCCTGCATCTTCTTTCTGATTCATCTCCACCTTCATGCGACCCTTTCACATTTTCAGAGATCGGGGAAGATGACGTTAAAAAGAGCATACTCTCTATCTCCTCTCATGTTGCTGGATGTGACAATATTAACCGGCGTATGCTTATATCCATTCTTGATTTAATTGTACCAGCTATCACTCACATTATTAACTATTCCCTGAGGAGTAACACATTTCCCTCATGTTGGAAGCGGGCTTTTGTTATTCCTATACCAAAAACGACGAATCCCACTAGTCCTACAAGCTTTCGTCCAATTTCAATTCTTCCTATACTTTCAAAAATTCTGGAAAATGTAGTTCACAAGCAGTTATCGTCGTTTTTGGTTAGAAATAATCTTTTAAGTCCATTCCAGTCAGGATTTCGCGAGTCTCATAGCACAGTTACGGCCTTAATCAAAGTCACCGATGATATTCGATTCGCGATGGATAATAAAAAGCTTACTATTCTGACTCTGTTGGATTTCAGTAATGCTTTTAACTCGGTTGACTTTGACATTCTTATTGGTATACTTGATTCTCTTAATTTGTCTCCATCAGTGATAGAATGGTTCAATTCATACCTGCGAGGTCGCCAACAATGCATTCGTATGGATGAGACACATTCTGAATGGTGTAATTTGATTGCTGGTGTTCCTCAAGGTGGAGTTTTATCTCCATTGCTTTTCTCTGCCTTCATAAATAAAATCACCGAATGTATTTCCTCAAGTTATCATTTGTATGCGGATGACTTACAGATTTACAGACATACGACTGTGTCAGATTTACCTGATTCTATCACTGAAATTAATAAAGACCTTACAGCTATTCAAGAATGGGCAGACACTTTTGGCTTGTTAGTTAATCCCTCCAAGTCCCAAGTAATAATTATAGGCAGTAGACAATTACGTAATCAAATAGATTTTTCTGTTATCCCTAAAATTAAATACAAAAATATCCCAATTAATTATACTGATCAAGTTAAAAATCTAGGCCTCATAATGGATTGTCATCTATCTTGGGCTTCTCACATAAATGAGCTGAGGAAACGGTTACATTACTCACTTCATTCCTTAAAGCGATTACAAAGTTTCCTCCCTCATCAAACTAAAATTCTACTAGCTCAATCGCTGCTTCTCCCTTTGCTCGACTATGCTGATGTTTGCTATTTGGATGCCACGGAAGAATTGTTATCAAAACTTGAGCGGCTTCAAAATTTGTGCATTCGTTTTATATTCGGATTACGGAAATATGATCACATATCGAGTTTTCGCAAACAACTACATTGGCTCCCTATCCGCCAACGTCGAAATGCGCATGTTTTGAATGTACTGTTCAATGCAATGCATAAATCTTGTCCTGCATATCTTTGTGACAGATTTATATTGGCTCCTTGTAGTGATCGGCCGGTGCGCTCCTGTATCACCCCAAAGTTTTTCTCTATACCACAGTGCAATACAAAATTTTTCAGCAAGTCCTTTACTGTTCATGCAGCTAATTTATGGAATGATCTCCCACGACATATTCAGGATATCCAGACCATAAGCTGTTTTAAAGTTACAGTCAGGCAGCATTATCTGTTGCTTGATGGTTAATTTTAAAAACATAGATGTGACTGTGTTTTCTTTTTTCTTTTTTTTCACTTATACTCACTTTCAATTTTTATTATAGATTTTGTCTCACTGTCACTTTTTATAGAAATCAAAGAAGCAATTTTACCTTGCATTTATCCTTTTTTGTTTTGTTAAAATTTGTTTTAGTTAGTTTTAATCTCAAATGTACACCATGCCTGCTGTTTATAACTAGTGATTTTTTTTTTAACAACCTGTATGGTTGGTTTTGCTGGAAGAAATCTCTTAAAGAGATAAGCACGCCATTGTACATATATTTTCTTTTTTAAATAAGTATTGTTTTGTATTTCTGTGTGTACAAAAGAATAAATAAATAAAATAAATAAATAAATGGGCTAACACCCGAGCCGACTGGCGACAAGCGTTCCCAAGCACACGCGAGCCGAGGCAAACACCCTGTTTACACTCTTGTGATTGTGGACGCTTGTGGAGGCTTGCCAAGCATGTAAATCCGCTATAAGATTTTGGTCTTTCGAGGGCACCCAAATTTCCGCTTGGTGGAAATTTGGGTGCCCTCGAAATATGGTATAATATTACATTATACATGTCAATGGTGTACAGTCATGTTTGTCAAACAAATTCGCCATTTTGGCGCAACCGCCGCTGAGACATGTTATTATTATAGTTGTTACTCATCTGAGCGTCGGAACGTCATTTCACGGCGAAAACTGTTTTGAAAGTGAAGTCTTGTTTGACAAACTTGTTGTTACATGTGCGCTGATGTTTGATGAAAACGTACAAACAAAACGTAAAGTTTGAACGTTTATAGCCTGCTTAAGTCAGCCTGTTTAAGTTAAATAGTAAAACAGGCTGTAAACGCTCAGACAATTTGACAAATTTTACGTCTTTGACAAATTATTTGACAGTCCACGGTCATGTTTGACGTGTTTGTCAAGCAAACTACGTGTTTGGCTGTATATTTGAAAGATTTGATTGACGGCGTGCTTGTCATATATGTTTGGAGCTGTACAGTTATGTTTGTCAAACAAAATCGCCATTTACGTGCGACCGCCAGTGAGACAGGTTGTTACTGAATACAAAAAAAACTGGCTGGAGTGTCAAGGAGTATTTACTGCAATTTATATCTTTACTTCGAGATTTACCATAGTTGTGGAAATTAAAATTCAAAAAAGATATGGATATTGGCTTTTAGGAAAATGGTCAAATTATTAAAAATAAGTCGTCACTGTCATGTCAAGAATTGCCAAACGATTACTGGTCTTCTTGCGTCCCCTGGATGAGGAGGCGGGGAAACGGTTCCGGGACTGAGCCCCCTGCCCGTGGTTTCTAGCGCACTGCGTGAAAACGCAGTGGTCCTTGGTCTGACTTATGTCTTGGTTTTTCGTATTTTACTGAGGGTATTCCCCGAATTATTTACGCCGCTCTGCGCGGATCAGCCGCTCTGGGTGGAACCCGCTGGTGGGAAGCCCAGCAGGCGACCAGCAGCGAAAGCGGCGACTTCATCAGGTCGCCATCCCTAGGATACAACCGTTTGCCTATGATGGTTGATGACCATGGCGCAATATTTTGGATATGGGCGTAACTCGAGGTTTTGGTTCTCTTGAACATATTCTTGGATAGGTTTTTAATAAATTCCTCTATCGTGTCTATTTGTAAGTCCCTCAGTATGCCTGTGTTCTTTACGTAGCGTGAGGCTTTAAGTATAATTCTTAAGGCTTTCATTTGTTGTGCCTCCAGGGTTTTCTTGCTTCTTTTGTTCAGAACTGATACCATGGCTTGCAGGAGCTGCGTACGTGATCCTGGTACGTATGTACAGTTTGTAAATGGTCAGCTTCTGGACAAGTGGTAGTTTTGAGGATAACACTGGGTAGAGATGTATCCTTGCTGTTCTTGCTTGGTCAGCTACTCTTTTAATATGGTTATTCATATTTAGTTTGTCGTCAATGTTGCCGCCAAGGTATTTATAGTATTTCTGCCATTCTATGTTTTGGTCTTTTAATTTCAATTTAGGTGTATTTAGTTTGTCGTCAATGTTGCCGCCAAGGTATTTACAGCATTTCTGCCATTCTATGTTTTGGTCTTTTAATTTCAATTTAGGTGTATCCTTGGTACGTTTGCCTAATATCATGGCTTGAGTTTTCTGGACGTTTACTGTGAGCCTCCATTTCTTTAACCAGTCTTCTAGTTCGACCAGGGTTTTCTGAATTTTGTATGTCGCATGTGTTACTGTCAAGGATGTGATGTGTCATCAGCGTAGAGTGCCATGCGTAGAGTGTGATGTTTTCTGGTGCTGGTACATCGTCGGTGTAATTGGTGTACAGTACCTATCGGTGAAAGGCAGCTTCCTTGAGGAACTCCAGCTTTCATTGAATTGCCAAAGTCAATGCAAGAAATGTTTTATCAACGTAATAGCGGCTGTACACATTGGGCCAAGGTATTGGGCCAACATGTTGGGCCAACATAGTGAATTGTAAATGTTTCTGTTACATTGGTGTATTGGCTATTCTGAATTGGTTTTTTAATAAAGATGGACGTAGAATCTCTTACAGCCGTAAGAGTTGTCATTAAAGATTTCTTTTTATTTTTTTAGTTCAATAACAGGAACGTTTACCTTTTTTTTATATCATAAGATAGCAAACAAGCAGATGGGTCTCCCGATGGAAAGAGTCAACCATCGCCTATAGACACCAAAGATGTAAATGGTGCGTTGCTATCTTGTGGCGAGGTTTAATGCCACATGCATAAGTTTACCGGCTACCATACCCTCCAAACCGGAACACGACAGTGAGTAGCACTGACGCTATTGCAGCAGCAATCTGCTATACGTTTTTAAGCATCATTAACCTGAAATAAAACTATTAAAAAGACGTGTGGCACTCGGAGACTGCCGCGGTAAAGCTATTGCATAGCATTTTTTATCAACTTATGCAATTATAATTATATAATTTATTGTATTTATGCAGTATTTTTTTTCTTTGATATTAATTCAAGTTACACTTTGAGCGTGGTGACCGATAAAAAAACATTTTTTTTTCTTTTATTAAATAAATGAGATGTTAATATTGTTCAAAATATTTTTATTATCTTTCAATACATGTCGGTTCTTCAGGAATATTTAATAAATGCACTTTGTTTATTCATATTTAAAACACTTTGTACACAAATAATACGAGTACAGATATTCACTGTTTTACGTAGATGATAAATACCTATACACATATATACTTTCTCACAAACAGTTGATTACAGTAGTTTTCCAATACAACCAATGCCATCTAAAGGCGGGTTGCTGAACTAAAGAGACAAGCGTGATATTTCAAAAAGCCATTAAAAGTTCTGGTATTTATCGATAGATGGAAAAACTAAAAAGTAACACCGCTGTGCCGGTCGGAGTGGGAGGTGTTAGGTTTTTTCGTTACGGAATTTCTGGATTCGGTTTCCACGCTCAAGGCCCGCGATAGAAGCTATGCAATAGCTTAAAAATTGTATTTTTTTTAATAACCTAACCTTATACCTAATGTCATCTTAACCAGTGCATTGCTCTGAACCTACTCTTTCACCAATGAGGCAAAACAAGGCGAAACGAGACAAGACGAGAAAGGTTTAAAAATAACTAGTATTGACTTGAATTCAATACGAACAACATGTATTCGGAATTCGGATAGATTCCATATAATGATTCCGTATAAGATACTGAAAATAATATTTACTTTGTACTTTAAAATCAGTCCAAATCTTGTAAATATGTATCGATAAATAATTATTATTTTCAATATGTTACAGAATTTCTCGACAAAGATGATCATATTTAATAATTGTGGTGTAATAATGAGAAAGTTTCAATTCATAAAGGACATGCATCGTCATCAGTCATTTTTTTTCATTGGTTCATTTCGATACATTTTTATGAATTGTAAAACCTCAGTGTTTGTCTACGCCATCGTAACTCGGGAACAACAATTTAACTCACGCGCAACACAACCGTCTTTACTGACGTATGACAACGAACAGAATAAGAGACCAACGTGTGAACGCCGTTCGCAGAGCGCGCCAAGATCCTTTTCAATTCGCTTGGCCGGCCAATGTTGGCGCCAATTACCAACATAGCGCAAAGTAGACTTCTACACGTTGGGCCAATAGGTTGGCCCAATACCTTGGCCCAATGTGTACAACCATCTTTACATATTTGGGCATCGGAGCGTCACTCCACGGCGAAAATTGCTTTAAAAGTGAAGTTTTGTTTGAAAAACGCAAGCAAGTTAAAAAATTAAAAAATTAAATAAAAATTAAAAAATAAAAGTTGAAAAATAAAAAAAAATCCAACTTCAAACTTCAATATTTCTAAACTGATTATGTGTGGATTGGATCCTTTTCGTGTAACTGCGTCCAATTTAAGTAAAATCTTAATACCCTTTCCTACGTTGTTTTGTTTTAACCAAGGAACTTATATACTATAACTGGAATTATTACGAAGCAATATTTGAAAAATAAAAATGTACTTTATTTCGTAACAAATAAAGTTGACATTTGTTTCTTACATAACAGAGGGGAAAAACGTTCTGAGCAAGACAACGACAAGAGTGGATGTTGTCCCTTTCTTGTAATTGCCAGTGTAAATAAAACTATCTAGATGGTAGATTTTTACACATTCGGTAATCGTTAAATCCGTTTTATTCATACACGTCGATAAATAAATTAGCATAAAATGTATTGAAATTAATAAAGTGAGTTCTAAAATGTGCTTATTTTAACGTTACGTAATTAATTATGCAATGCAAAAACTGTTTCTCAAATTAGTAGAATTACTTAGTAGTAATTTGCAAACAACGCATGGCCGCACTTATATATGGCGATTGGCGCTTTATTTAATAGAAAGAGACACACTCCACCCATGTCGTGGTACTCTTCGGAACGATTTTGAAGCGCGTGTGAACATTCCAAGAATATAACTTCCTTGGTTTTAACCAAGGAACTTATATACTATAACTGGAATTGTTACGAAGCAATATTTGAAAAATAAAAATGTACTTTATTTCGTAGCAAATAAAGTTGACATTTGTTTCTTACATAACAGAGGGGAAAAACGTTCTGAGCAAGACAACGACAAGAGTGGATGTTGTCCCTTTCTTGCAATTGCCAGTGTAAATAAAACTATCTAGATGGTAGATTTTGACACATTTGGTAATCGTTAAATCCTTTTTATTTATACACGTCGATAAATAAATTAGCATAAAATGCATTGTTATTAACATAGTGATTTCTAAAATGTGCGTATTTTAACTATTACGTAATTAATTATGCAATGCAAAAACTGTTTCTCAAATTAGTAGAATTACTTAGTAGTAATTTGCAAACAACGCATGGCCGCACTTATATATGGCGATTGGCGCTTTATTTAGTAGAAAGAGACACACTCCACCCATGTCGTGGTACTCTTCGGAACGATTTTGAAGCGCGTGTGAACATTCCTAGAATATAACTTCCTTGGTTTTAACACATTTTTTTATTTGTTTTATTTTTTTTTTATTTTTTTTTATTTTTTTATTGAAGTTTGTTCAATATTTCTAAACTGATTATGTGTGGATTGGATCCTTTTCGTGTAACTGCGTCCAATTTAAGTAAAATCTTAATACCCTTTCCTACGTTGTTTTGTTTTAACACATTTTTTTATTTGTTTACTGGTATACAATAGATCTCTTATATCATCCGGCAGCTTAACTGTTATAAGACGTACCTATCTTATTAATCTATGTAGACGAGATGCATGTTCCACAAGATTGTTTTCGTTCGTTATAGTGTGTGTTTTTTAAGCTAAGAAATGTTTTTACTGTGGACATATTATTTTAAGTTTTCAAATACAAATTACAATATTAATTTCGTTGAATTTTTCGCTCAGGGAAACCCTCGGGTAAAGTTTATTGGTTCGTCTTATAGCTTTTTCTGCAAAACAAATATAGTTTTTATTTCAGCAAAATTTCCCCACCGAAAAATCCCATATATGTAATAGTGCGGTGGAATTAACTAAAGTATATGTCGGATTTCCATTAATATTATTGTTATCGAACAATCGGTAATATTACATTATATTTAAATGTAGGTGCGGCGACATATATAATTCTTACAGTATTGACATCAGTTACCTGCCGAACTAAATTTATTTGCTAACTTATTGTAATTTTATCTAAAGGTATACCTAAAACACGGTGGAGTCCACCTGACTTTTTTTTATATCATGAGATACCAAACAAGCAGATGGGTCTCCTGATGGAAAGAGTCACCCATCGCCTATAGACACCAAAGGTGTTAATGATGCGTTGCTATCATGTGGAGAGGTCTTAAATGCCACATGCAAAAGTTTATTGGCTACCTTACCCTCCAAACCCGAACACGACAGTGACAAGCACTAACGCTACTGTGACAGGAATAGGTAAGGCACCACCGCCTTAAGGCGGGAAGAACTGGGTGAGACAATATAGAACTTTACCACCTAGTAAACGTGGTACATAGTAGACTCAGATTATTTTTTAGTTTTACATTGCTATTTACGTGCCTTACGTGAGGCAATGAAAATTAAACACGCATTATATTTTTTGTAATTTAATAAAATGTATTTGTGTTGAACCAGTGTACTACTTTTGAAATAATTGTTTGCGTAATATATACGTATCACCCAAGTCTACCAAAAGTAGACTTTTAATGGGGACACTATTTATCAAGGATTTAAAACGTTATAATATCGATATGTTTGCCGTTTCGTGATTGTTTCGCCGCGTTTCGTGCTGTTTCGTGATTGATTCTAGCTAGTTAGCGCTAGAAGACAACGTCATAATAACATATACCATAACCAATCACGACGATGCAAACATATCAATATTATAACGTTATAACGTCCTTGCTTTTTATCGCCCACTTATCAATCTGGACGTGTAATATATCTATGACTTTAACTATTAAAGGTATAACTTCTAGAAAATTGCAGATCATGGAGTGCTTAAAATACACACTAAAGTCAAACTACAAAAAACAATAAAATAATGCAAAATTGTTGACGACGAAGTTTTGGCGGCAACCATTCTGGTGATTTTGTTAATTTGTTTTGTTGTTGTTATATACTCAAGTAAAAACTCCCGTTCTTTATCTTTTATAGCATTATTGCTCGCCATTTTGCTTAAATTACGACACCGCCATATATTAAACACCGTAAATGACCAAACGCGACCGCTCCAAACTCTAAAGTGAAAAATATTGTGCAATATTAAGCCTACACAATGCAAGAAAAAAATATTGCGCCTTAAAAATTAAACCCGCTCAAACTTTCGTTTAATCTTTGTGCAATCTTTAATACCTACCTATTAACCCTAAACGATCATTGGGCACCAAAGTTTCATCTAAATCGATTCTGTAGTTTTTGAGACATGGTTATAGTTGATATTTGAAGTTGGTTTAAATCGGTCGGTCGGTGTAAAATTACCTACTTTTATTAAAAATCTAAACCCATTAGATAAAATGATTTATTAACGCCCATGCCAAAAAAAAAAAAAAAAAAAAAATGATTTATTCGAAGTATTCTAGTCCTAATTTTAATTCCAAAAACCTTATAGTAATTGAAGACATTACAAATTTCTTTCAGGTATATGCTTGTATAGCAACCAGCCATTGTTCTTTAGCTCATCTGAGGTTAGAGTTTCGCTCAGTCGCTGAACACGGCGTCTGACCACTATAAAGACCCTAATACACAATGGCCTATATTGTCCACTGCACGCCATCGCGTACATGGGGTAATGGAAGCTACATACCTAGTGGCGGATAATTGCCTGCTGTGGCGTGCAATCGGAAAGTTGTCGGTGTTTTGAACACACTTCAAAGGTATCGTGGTGCAGCTTGGTCTATAGTATTCACACAATCACCCATTGTTCAGTTCGTCACTGACTTCTGACCGGCCTAGTGTTTTGATCGCTCAAAATGTCAGTATCGTGGAGCAACGAAGTGACTTTTAAGTTTATTGATTTATATCAAACTGAGCCAGCAATTTGGGACACTAAAATGCACTGCATAAAGACAATAACAATAAAAGTGTACTTTATAGTATTTTAGTGTTGACAATAAATTATCTGTACCATGAAGTATTAGTTAAAGGTGGAGCTAGCACTGGAATTAATCACTTAAAACAGATACCTATGTTATATTATCTCCTATCTGTGTATGATATGTCTATGAGGTCTCAACATTTCTTTTTATACAACTGTGTTAGAAAGAGAGGGTAAGGATCTCAGAATACGACAGCCAAAACTAGGAGGCAACACTTCTAATACCTACTTAGTTATTAGAAGTGTTGCCTCCAGTTAGAATACAGTCTCATGATTTATACTAATATTTAATATTAACCTAACCAAAAGCATGTCAGGACTTTTGCGACATTTTTTTATAACTACTGTGATATTTGTAAGCAGTATATAAATAAATAGCCGCGGCCGTAACTACTAACTACTTCCACGTCCATCGGGAATGTTTTGCCAGACCAGCCATCCGCCATTACTTGAATACCAAGTGATCGTGCCCCACAGTTGTGCATTGCAAAATCATGGCCCATTATAATCTAAGCCATTGTGTACTGGGGTCTTAAGAAGAAGAAGTAGGTAGGTCATACGTCAGTTTTTTTTCGGCAGCTCACTGCTCAAGTCAGTCAAGCAGCTGTTGCACAGAACAATATAACTAACGCGAATACTAATATATCAGTCAAAACATTACTAACGAAGCTGTTGCCTGTTTGCTGTTGTTTAGACATGCGCAAAACGGTACTTTGAAGTGTAATGCAACATCACACATCACCTTTGAAAAGGTAATATCACCCGCAAACATCACTCATTACTCATTACTCATTATATCACCTTAAGGAAATATCATCTCGAGTAGCGTTTAGTGTCTTGAGTTGCATGTGATGTTGCATAGCTTTTTTGTGCGAACTACGAGTCATTACACTAAGTATATATTTCTTTCCCAACCAGAGTTCCATAATAATTAATAATTAAGTGACTAATAATTTTAGTCTGATTGAAAGTTTTATTATAACATTACGATTATATTAATCTTATTACATTTTCAATTCGTCATGTAGGTACCTGATTTAAAAGTATCATCACGCCGGTACCTATGTGGGGTAAGCAAAATAAACCAAACGTCTATAGACTTTCAGTTCTCCACGATTCACCAGTTTCTTGGTTGGCACACTATTCCGCCAGATTCCGAGCTGCTACTAAGATTTTAGATTTTCGAGTAAAGTATCTTCACGCCTGTATCCCCGAAGGGGTAGGCAGAGGTACAACAAGTGCATCCACGATTAACCGAAGATACTTGGTCCCACAGATGTGATAGGTGGCAAGCCTATAGCCAACCGGGCACTTTCCAATTCCGGGCAACTTTGTGTATCAGAAAACTGAAAACAACACTTTTATGTGCCCGACCCGGGAATCGAACCCGGGACCTCATATAGTCAACGCCAACGCTGGACCACTAGATCACAGAGGCGATTTTCGAGTAAATCCTCAATAATACTTTTGCCCGATCGAGACTTCATGGTCGAAGTATGGCCGAGTAGTCTAACCCCTAGACCACGATGCATAAAACAAACGACGCGACGTGCGACACACAGAACAATTAAAATGTCTTAACTCAAACAGTTATTGCATAATACCTAAGGGTACTCGTTTTTATTATTAGTAAGATTGTACATCTTACTAATAACAAATATGAACCGAATTGTTATCACCAAACGTTTCTAATTCAAATCATTCTAACATACTTAACGTACTCGTATACCCGTTCTCCCAGCTCGAACCAACGATCTCGGTATTATTCGATTTATTTTAGTTATACTGCCAGTTGCATATCTCCCGCACGTTGAGCACCACACTCTTCTCTTGGTAGTATAATATGTGATACGGCCAGAAACGACACTAACCGAACTGTACCGAGTGATGAATGAAGTAATGTGTGATGGTTGAAACGCTAGTGTGATGTGTGATGTTGTATCTATCACCTTTCCGAGTGATATTACTTTTGTGATATTACACGCATCACCTACCATGTCTACTGTTGTTTGCTGTCGCCTGTCAAACACAGCTGTCAAGGTTAATTTAGTTGGTAAATGGGAATGTTGTTGCGGATTTCGGCATCGATTATTTTGTTATAGGATATTTGTGGTTGACACGAATGGAAATTGTTGTTTAACCACCGCAGCTCACCAATTAAAATGTTGCACTACAAACTTTTACAAAATTGTTGTCGTTTATTAGCGATACACTTTCACCCCGCAAGGGTCTCGAAAAGTGCGCTTGTTCCGATCAATGCCCCCGTCAGTAGCTATTTGAAAGTCGCTGGTTCAACAAGTGTATTATCTCGACAATTAAATACAGCTAAGAGGAAAATGGTATGATACAAAATATTTCTTGACAAGTGTTGCGTGCCACGGTTTGTTCTCGTCTTATTTTATATGCGGCTTTTTATCCTTACTGTTAATGATATCAACAGATGTTAGTAGTATCAAAATATTATATGGTGGTTTTCTTCATAGGCCGATAAATTGAGCACAGACGACCGTAACACTCTGCTACAGCCATTGTTACAAAATGGATGGAAAATACAGGAGAAACGCGATGCTATTGAGAAAGAATTTATGTTTAAAAATTTCAATGAAGCTTTTGGATTTATGACCAGGGTGGCATTGTTAGCTGAGAAAATGGACCATCATCCTGAATGGTTCAATGTTTATAACAAAGTACAAGTATGTACCTATGTTGTCTATATTTTTTGTTTTTCACATTTATGTTACAGTAAAAATGCTACAAACATATTATGTACATTTAAAATATTTTATGTGAAGTCTCCGAGTATTGTTTTTTTTATTCTAGAATGTTGTTTTTTTAAATATATTAAAGATAGCAAACAAGCAAATTCTCTCAAGGTCTTCTGATTGAGACAACCATCGCCTATAGACACCAAAGGTGCTAATGGTGCATTGCTATTCATGTGGCAAGGCATTAATGTCACTTGCATAAGTTTACTGGCTACTTTAGTTCAAATTCGGAACATGGCAGTCACAAGCATTGAATGCAGTAGGATAGGTATGGGGGTGGTACCAGACATGGGTGAGACAATGCAAAACTCTACCCTAGTAGTTGGTGTAGACAAAGGTCTAAGAGGTATGTCTTCTGTAGGTCTGTAGGGGTTCTGTAGGGGTGTCTTGGTAATCTTTCACATTTATGTTATGATAAAAGCTTTCATTTGTGATAAATACCTAGTAGTTTATATGCAGTGCACCTACAGTAAATGTTCCCACCACCGACCAGACAGCCCATAGACACCTAATAATAGGCGAATGACTTGTGTCAACACATCTGACTTATAGTTCCGATGTAAATGTCCACGCGCCAATGAGTAGTGATTGGGTAATCAGTGTCGACCAATCAGATGCTCTGTACATTACTATCTTTCACTGGCTTTGAGTTAGCCAATTACGGCGTTGTCAGAATGCATTCAATACGGAAAATCAAACATTAGCCGTCTATAGGCTGTGTGGTCGGTGGTTCCCACTTAGGTTGTGTTTTATTCTTATCTTAATGGTTACTATTTGTATTGTGTGCACCAGTAAGCTGCTTTCCAATTTCTCGTATTACAATCCCTTAATTTTGCAGGTAACTCTGTCATCACATGATGTGAATGGACTAAGCAAAAGAGATATTAAAATGGCATCCTTTATGGACAAAGCAGTTTAAATTATGAACAGAATGAGTGGATATTTATGTACTTTTCTTGGTATGATAATGAAATGAAATAAGAAAATGGGTTTATATTAAGACGAATAATTGTAATATATATTTTATTAACATTTTTTTTGTTAGTAACATGATTATCAAAACCTTAAATTTTGGTATTATTTGTTTCGGACATTCACACGTTTCTAATGTAACATGGGCAAACTCTTTTATCATTAAATGGTTCAGTTTCAAAAAGAGCGCTACATGGATAAGCTCGTTCAATTATCCTCTTTAATTCTAATGCATGTTCAAGATCCCTCGCCTCACATACAAGCTTTACCTGAAAGGATCAGTAGATTGATTAAATCACAAATATTTTTTATACATTCCTTACAAAACCACAAACAAGCATCTGCTTGTCTCAAGCTTTCCTGATCAAAAGAGAAAATCTCTTGATACAATAGATACAAAGAAGAAATTCATTTAAATTTAAATTTCACATAGTTTTTAATATGTGACTACTGGAGTATTATTGAAACAAGAAAGGTAATAATTAAACTCATTTGAATCTAGAAATTACTAAAGACCTCAATAGCATAATAGTCCTGACTCCTGCCTCATTGCCACATTTTCCACTGTACCAGAAGCATAATTAAAAAAACATGTACATACTTAAATGCATGTTTCACTTTACAACCAAAGCATCCTTAAGAGATATTAGATAATTTAGATTAGATTAGATAATACTGAGTATGGTGTTATATAAGTGGTGGTACTACAGTTGTCAAACATAAAAATCTGAAAAAAAATTGCACAACTAGTTAAAATTGCAAATCAAGAAACTCATAACTTGAAGAAACTAAGTTTTAGAAAACTTTATAAATGTTTGTAAAGATGTGTTGCTAACCAAACAGAATTTAGAGCCAGAAGTGTAATTGACTACTTTATCTATAGGATTTCAGAATCAGACAATGGAAATATATATATATATATATATATATATATATATATATATATATATATATATATATATATATATATTGTTACGTACTTCTGGTCCGTAATTGTAATAATAAACACCACTTATATTAAATCTGTGTATTTACAATACAAATACAGAAAACAACACAATGTTATACTCAAATACTCTAACACTAGTCACTCAACTGTACTATCACTAAACTTAACCGACTACACAATAAAACACTTCTCGCTTCGCACGGGTCGCTTCAAATATTGCTCTCGATCGCTTTATAAAAACTGCCCTGTATTTGTCAACACATCTCTATTTATACCCAGGGTTACCAAGGTACCCAGGGTACCCAAGTTCTATCTGGATCCAGAAAAATCTAAATGTATCGGGAAACAAGGAATCACTTATTATTGTAAATAACTTATGATAGTACACGCTATTTTCACCCTTAGGCGCTATACTACAAAGTCCATTATGGTATAGCTATTCGGATAACGGCCAACTATTTGTTTATTAATAGGAGTAGCTATCTCTTTCTTTTATTTCTAGATCCCTCCAGCATTCCAACTCTTCACGTTTCTAGATTATTCGTAACAATATGTACACATATTAAAATCAATGCAGCTTTACCTCAACCCTGTATAATTCATTTTCTACCCATATTCGATCTTGAAATGTTTTGGTTACGTTGTAACCACCTTTTGCTAGAAGTCGTAGGAGTTCTTCGTTAGCTGCGGAGGTGTCTCTTATTCCTACCTGCGAATACAGTACTAAAAATAAATACTTCCGAGTTCATATATCATGGAGGGAGAAGGCAGAGTTTCAATTAGAGCAACCACTTCTTAATTAGACAATTGGGCGTCATATCGACAAATAATGAGCGTTTCTAGTCTGGTTATTGTTTTTTATAAAACAAATTACAAATTAATACTGGAAACAAATCGCCTTATCGAGAATTCGAATCCAGTACATCGTTAGTGTATACCGAAATAAGAACGGTACCTATTGCTAAATAAGGCACCAAATTGTTTTATAACTTAAATTTGCAGAACTTTTTTTTAAATAATTTTATTTAATATGACCGCCCCGTTTGTCGAGTGGTTAGCGAATCTGACTACGCAATCGACGGGGCTCGGGTTCGATCCCCTAAGGGGACAAGCATTTCTTTGATGAGCATAAATGTTTGTATTTCCGGGTTTGGGTATTTATTAAATGTATTCTAGTATTTATATATGTATTTCTATGTATTAGTATCGTTGACTAACACCCATAACACAAGCCAATAATTTGCTTACTTTGGGGTTAGATCAGTAAGTGTAATTTGTCCCCTGAATATTTATTTATTAATAGAGATTTAACGTGAATACGTCTTTAAATTTCCTTCATAGGGGCGACAGTTCAAAAAACGAATGATAACAAAATTGGGGAATACAGTTTGGTGTTATATCTACGTAACTATCACCAACACCCAAAATCGAATTAAGTATACCACTGGATAGCTAAAGAATAAAAGAATTTCACAAGCTGAAAGCGGATTGCAATGCTTCGCGGGAAGTGGAGCAGTAACTGCCACCATTTTTAGGTAATTTCACTGCGTTACATATTTTGTATATGGTATGTCTTCTGACTCAGAGCAACTATAAAGTTCCATTTAGTTTTATTCGAAAGCTCTTGCAATGATTTATTGATTGTACAATTTAAAAATAAAGTTAAACGCTTATATTAAATATATATGGCATTTAAATAAAAAATTTAAAGAAAAATTGTAAACAGCCAAAAAAAACTTTAAAAGCCATGTCCAAATACAAGAAACGTATACCGTCTGAAAGGGATTTTAAATACCAATCTAATGATACCAATGAACCTCCATATGAAAGAGTGAAGAAGTATCGAGAACGCAAAAAAATAAAACCAGTCAACGGTGGCACCTGTACGACAAATGTTTTTTTTTCAGAATGTCTGAATTCACAGCTGCACCAGTCGCGGAGGTCAGCAGAGTGCTCAGCCAGAGTTTAAAGTTGTGGGGCTGTATACCCTACGCTCTAAGGGTATGGCGATGGTGTCGCGTGTGTATGTGTACGTTTTGGTGTGTTCTTTCCGGCCAATAGGCCGATCATCTCATCAGAACTTACACTTACTACTACAGACTCGGCCCACTATCTCGGCCCGCCAATACTCGAGACTCCGGTCAAGACCCATTAACGAGTCGAAATCCTGATGTCACTTACTCTCCCACTGATCGTCAAGATACTGTCCTAAGCCGAGGTTCGGTCTCACAGGACACATCCACTGTTACCCACTTAATTTAAATTCTGGCTGAGCATTCTGCTCACCCAAAACGCCCGGTTTCGCAGTAATGGTCATTTGAACCAACTGCTTAAGTTCATTTCGAAAAAAAAACTTTCACATTTATCACATTAGTATGGATAGAAAATCTATATCTATACATATAATCTATACATATAATAAAATCGTAGGAAAGTCAAAATTGTACATTGAATATATTTTTAAAAGAATACTTGGGGCGTGATCTGCAATCGATATCGAAGCCAAAAATATAGTTTTTAGAATTTTTGTCTGTTTGTCTGTTTATCTGTATGTATGTCCGGGGTAAACTCAAAAAGTACTGCATGGATTTACTTCAAATTTTGCATGAATATTACTAGCAGGTCGGGTCAACATATAGGCTACATATTATCACGCTATCATCTAGCGGGGAGGTGCTGTGCGGAATAAACGAAGTCCGCGGGACGAAGTCGCTGGCAACAGCTAGTATATTACAATATCTTATATGTATGACATCTTTTATATAATATAATCATTCTATGTATTTAATATTCCATGACGTAGACAAACATTTTATCGTAATAATAATAATTATGCTGCAGTAAAACTATAAAGAACTAGCTGCATCCTGCAGCCCGTTGCATTATAAGAGTTTGGTGAATCTCAAGGGATCAACTTATTTTTGTTAAGGCATATATGCCTGGTAGTAGTCAATAAAACCACAATAAACATCCAAATAAATATTTGCAAAAGGCTATCCAATGCTGCCGTTGAATTACAAGTTTTTTGTATTTAATTGGATTGTAAACACGCAGATGGCTCTCCCGATGTAAAGAAACAACCATCGCCCTTTTTTTAAAGGGCAATGGGCCCACCTCTCGTTCCCACCACTGTAACTTCTGTAAACCAAAATCAACAGCGGCAACAGTCCTGAGAACCTCTGAGTTGCGAGCTCAGGGTGCCCTGGGGAAAAGCTAATCTGTCTTGAAATCCGCATCGAAATTAATCAGAAGTGCATAGGAGGAGTAGGAAAATACAACCATCGCCTTTTAACACTGATTAACGCTACAGATTAATTCTTCCAAATGTTGTCCAATATTGTTAATGTTACAAATCATAAGAAGACACGAAACGAGAACTCCTCCCTGTTATCTGTGATAACACAATAATTATTATCTACTAAATACACAGAATACACAGAAAAGTTCAATTCAAAAGATTTTGGTCAAATAGGTCAAGCGACCTAAGATATTAGTTTATTTAAACTTGAAATTTTTATTGTTGATTTGTTCTCTGATAAGACACCATATTATATGTATGTATATACACGAGGTCACCTGCTATGAGAATGTCTCCTCGGAACATAATTGCTTGTTTACACTGCGTGTAAAGGCCTGGTCTGGCGGCAGTGAAAATAAATAAATAATAATAAACTCCACCACTACCTTAAAACCTGACTTCCTACCACTTTCCTTCCCATTGGACTTCGTGGGATCGACACCTTAGTAAGTTTTCTCTCGCTGTGGTAAGCAGTGAGAAAACCACTACTTACCACCTTTATACTTGACCGCCCACCTCTCCGTCTGTTACCTTAGGTCGCACGATGCACACATTCTGGTTATTATTATAACATATATGTATATATTCTATATATGGTAGGGCTAGGGTAGTAGGGACGCTAGGGACTTAGGGCAGTGGGACATTAGGAACAGTAGGGTCTTAGGTTCTGTAGGGTCTTTACGCTACCAAATAACCCTGCCATATTCATGTGCAGCGTGGTAGTGTGAGCTATCGAAGGAATTTAACATCATATCACCGCCGCGTTGTACAGTAGGTATAATATAATTTTTGAAGTTTCTCTATGAATTATGGAACAAAACACGAAGCAATTATTGTACTACATAGTTACAATAATTGCTTCGTGTTTATTTATAGGCAGAATTTTCTTGATATAATATTCACTCGAAGATGTATCCTCCACTTTATTCATGTCGCCACAGGACCAGTGTTCTTACATCTTATTTCCACGGCAAACTAAATTTTATCACACGTGGGACTTCATAATTTGTAGTCGGACCTGTTTACGTCAATTCCAACTAGATGAAGGTATACATGCTCTTAATTATATTCACAATTAATTTATCATAGCTCAATCAACGAAATTGTCTACGTACTTTAAATTTAATTAGACGGCCTTCAGCCGCCAGACCTCGCTCCAAGCAGCGACCTAGTAAAACCGAGTCAATGTTGCCTCCAGAAGCGATGCACACCACACTGTAATTAACAGTACAAAGATTGTAGGTACTTAAAGTAACTGTATAGTATGAATTGTAGAGATAATAATTCAAATATATTTAAAATTGTGCAATGAAATAAGTACCTAAACGATTTAAGATACATTTTTTAAGAAAGCTCGCATATCTTCGATCCATCACATATAATAATTAGATAAGGAACATAAATATACAATAGTACCTTTGGTATTTTCTTTCATTACAGAAATATTTTTTCCCGTGTTGATCCGGGCTCCTTTGAAGAATAGACCAAACTGCCGTTATGCCAGGCAGGTCGTCTCTCTCCATCAGGAGACCCATCTGCTTGTTTGCTATTTTATAATATAAAAAAAGAATAAGCTTACTACTAAAGGCGGTCAAACTATAAATTCATACTTTTTTAATTTGAGCTCTGGGACGAGGTTGCCCAGAATGGCTGCCAGCGGACAAGCGCCCGCGCCTTCGACAACCAATCGCTCTTGCTCTACCAAATGCAAGACGGCCCGAGCAATCCAATCTTCCTGTACCAACAGCTGAAATATTAGGAAAAGATTATTAGGGTGTCAAAAATAGATACTTTAACATGTTGACTGTTAAAATACTGTATCTACATATTATAGGTCGGTAAACTTAAGTAAATTCAAAAAATTGGGTGAGGAATTGGGAAAGGGCTGATGAAAATGACTGGGCACAAAAATGAGAAAACATTTAATTTTTTCTGAATATCTATAAACTTTTATAGTAGTAGGTAGGTAGCAGTATCGAGTGATGACAACTCTTTACTGTAGGTATTACGAGCTTACTTTCCTTCTCGACGAACGACTTTACGAGGTGAATGAATAAGTTTTGAGTTAGCATACATCCGTACTTTTCCTTCTAATATTATAAATACGAATGTAAGTTTGTTTGTTACGCTTTCACGCGAAAACTACATAACCGATCATCATGAAACTTTGATCATATATTCTTGGAGGTATTAGAAATAACATAGGATACTTTTTAGGGTTCCAAACCTAAAAGGTAAAAACGGCACCCTTTTACTAAGCCTCCGCTGTCTGTCTGTCCGTCTGTCTGTAACAAGGCTGTACCTATCTCATAAACCGTGATAGCTAGAAAGCTGAAAATTTCACAAATTATGTATTTCCGTTGCCGCTATAACAACAAATACTAATAATAAAAAATGAAAATATTAAGGGGGTCCCCATACAACGTAAACGTAATTTTTTGCCGTTTTTATAGATGATGGTACGGAACTCTTTGCTCGCGAATCTAACTCGCACTTGGCCGGTTCAAAAAATACTTATTTAATTGCTTAAATGCGAGCGAAGACGCGGGTAATGGCTAATAAAAAAAAACATTGGAATCGAGAATCTACTCGCAAAAGGATTGAAAAGAGCGCTAATTTACAAGCAGGATCCAAAACTAAAATTACCACTCACCATTCTATCAAGATGAGGTTGAAGCATATGAAAAGAGTTGACTCCAACGTAAGGAATCGCTATGCTGTCAGCCAAAGAGTTCTGGTACGGTAGATTGATACGGTTGCCCATCTCGAGCGACTTGAAAAACGTTGGTAAATTCTCACTTTGTACTCCCTGGAAATTTAAGACTATAATTTAAAAGCGGTAAAATTGTAACGATCGACTTCCAATTTCCCATATCTCTGGGTCCCTGTGTTGACCAACACTGTATTTTTCCCAGTGTTGGTTGGAGCGTCCTTTAGAGAATAGACCATATGCCGTTCTTCGAGGTAGCTTTTGTGAACTGCCAGAAAAGGCGAAAGATTGGCTAAATGTGTCATACCATACCACAAGACGGTAGAGTCGTATTCTGTGGTAGAGTTCTGCAACGTCCTGCTCGCGTTTCGGTACCGCCACGGCTATGTTCTCTTAAATTTTTTTCGTACCTCGGTTATCCTTAACAATTTTTTAACTTCCCACTATATAAATAAGGAAGTTACTGATTTTGCCCTGATTTTCGAAAATCGAGTTTTCACCAGATCTCCACTGGGTCCTAGGGACTTTTTCCAACTATTTTCGTTTGTATGTACATACATAGTAGTAGAGTTCTGCAACGTCCTGCTCGCGTTTCGGTACCGCCACGGCTATGTTCTCTTAAATTTTTTTCGTACCTCGGTTATCCTTAACAATTTTTTAACTTCCCACTGTATAAATAAGGAAGTTACTGATTTTGCCCTGATTTTCGAAAATCGAGTTTTCACCAGATCTCCACTGGGTCCTAGGGACTTTTTCCAACTATTTTCGTTTGTATGTATGTATGTGTGTGTGTGCATATGTATATGTGTTTATTTAAACATCTCATAACTTTTGAACGGCTTGACCGATCGAAACGTGGTTAATGGCATTCGAATGGATTCCGCTCAACTTAGACTTCCTGAAAAGTTCAATCAATTCAGTCCAGGAGATTTTTAAAAATTTTGAAAAACCTCAAAATTTTTTTGGCTAAATAGTAAGTTTTAACATAACTTCTAGAATAATGTACCGATTGAGTACAAGTAAAAACTAATCAGCTTTATTTCTCAAAAAACTACGTATAAATCATAAATTGTATCAAAATCGGTTTGGTTTATCCGATCATAATACGATTTTAATATATATATATATATATATATATATATATATATATATATATATATATATATATATATATATATATATATATATATATATATATATATATATATATATATATATATATATATATATATATATATATATATATATATATATATATATATATATATATATATATATATAAATAAGTTCAAAACTTAATCGGTCGAGATTTTGAGAAATTTTGGAAAAACCTCAAAAATATTTTTGGCAAACAGTATTTTTTAATATAACAGCTTCCAGAATATTGAACAGATTGAGTTCAAAATCTAATCAGACAGTAATAGTAGCGATCTGGAAATTTATGGACTTTATATTTTGATATATAATTTATATATTTTTCATGTATTTTTCATATATTTAAAATATATAATTTTTATATTTTAAAATATATTTTTTATATATTTTTTTTTCATGGGGGTTGTGTGGTTCTGATAAGAGTGAATTTAGATAGTAAACAGATGGTTTATTACAAATGTATTGTTGTAGAAGGATTGATGAATAGATTTTGTAGTATATAGCTTTTTAAAATTAGAATTAAAATTTTGAACAAATATATTTTGTATGCTAAGAGATAAAAATATAATAATAAACATTAAAAAAGAAATCTGGTTCTTTGAATTAAAAAAATCCATAAGTATAATTTAGATGAAAAATATAAAATATTTTTAACGTGATTGGTCAAATATATCATAAGCATGAAAATATATATAATTCTATACTAACAGTTAGTTGCGCGCTTGCGATTAATAATTGCAATTAATAAAATAAAAAACCCAAAAGACTGCATATCTTTATATATTGTGTACATTGATTCCACTATTGTTCAGATTTTTCATCGTAATTTTGTGGAAATATTTTAATGCGTAGATACTTTATAGGCTGACGAATTACAGTCAAATGCTCTTTTCGGACAAGATTCGTTAGATTTAATAACATATACTTCAATAGATTTCTTCAAATTTGGCTTACGTGACTTATGTCAGGACACGTTTGTTTATAAATAACATCGTACCCTGATAGCCACCTTACCTATAACTTACTGTCAATCTACATCCGCAATTTGAAGCAAACTTGACGGAAAGAGTTGGCAAAGCGAGCGATTACCTATTAGTTACCTATAACTACAAATCTAAAAAAACTATTTTTTCAGCGTATCAAAAATTAGTCATAAACATCTTGACAGTATTACATATTTATACACTATATATTTTCAGTATTTTTGAATCGCTTGTCCTATTTTTCCTTGTTAGCCACCGGAAATCCCAGAAATTCGCTAACGAGATTATCAGAATTACCTAACAAGTATTTTAATTATAACCCAAAGTAGGAAATTTCGTTTGACGTCAAGTTAGTGTTATCAGGAGGTATATCGATCTTTATAATTTGCCTATAACTTCCGTTAATTAGCCTAAAACCCAATAATATTCGATAACAAACCTCAAACTAGGGATGTACGATTCCAAAAAAAATCGATCTCGAGAATCGCGACAAATATTTTATTATTTGTTATAAATATTTTATTGACAGATATGAGTAGAGTGATTATCATTTTGATAATATCTTAAAAAGCACCCCACGCTTTTTTTAAAATAAAATAATTTTTTTTTTATTCACACTATTATTAATTTTTATTTATTGAAATTTTCAACACTATTCTTAATTTAAATTTATTAAAATTTATTTTCTATTTTTTGCTTTGATTTTCTATAAAAAGCGTGCTTTTAGTTTTTTTAAACTATTATTTATTTTTTACTTTTTAGTTTGGTTTATTCATAAAAGCGTGATTTTTTAGTTTTTTAAAACTATTATTTGTTTTGTAAAATTAAAATTCTCCTTAGTATTCAAAAATTTGTCAATATTGGAGAAATCGGCTAAAGATAATTATTGGAAATTAAAATTAACATCAAGTCCTGTCTTATCGACTGTAGGAATAATTATAAAAAATTAAAATTAAGTTTCTTACCTTATCGACTATAGATGAAAATTATATAAAATAACAAAAATCATATTTTGCAAATTAAAAAATGGAATAATTTTATCAAACATACAAACATACAAAAGTACAAACGTACAAACATACAAACATACAAACATACATATAGGTGAAGCTAATAAAACGTTTGTAAAAATTATATGTCTCAATTTTAGAATCAAATTTGTAAATTACTTAAAAAATACTTTCTTTGAAAATTCGGGAAAATTGAAAAATCGGGAAAATTAAAGTTATAAATAAGAGAAAAAAATCTATTAAACACTGCGTAGATCATTTAAAGATTAAAAAAATTCGATACAATCGAACGACAATCTGAAATTCGAAAATACGGTTATTTTGTAGCTTCTCTTTACATGCTATTTTTTAAAAATTTTGTCAATTTTTCAATTCTAAGATCAAATTCCAGCTATGAAAATGCACTTGCAAGTCATTAACAATTGTGTTTAATAGATTTTTTCCCATATTTATAACTGTAATTTTTCCGATTTTTTTTTTGGTATTTTTAGATTTTTTTTTAATTTTTAGCGCACGCATAAAAATTTCTAGTAGAAATTTATTTCGATGTCGATGGTTCATTATTCTACATCGACCATCGATGTTTCGATTCCAAAAAAAATCGACCAAAAAAAATGATGTTTCCCGGAAAAAACATCGATAGTCGAAACATCGATGTATATCAGCCATCCCTATTTGACTGCCTTAGTTATCAATTAACAGGAAAAAACCAATTTATTTTGCGCATTATTAATACATTTTATGGTCCGTTCTCTGAGTTGAGGTTATCGCTGTTTTCGTTACTAATAAGTTTATTAATATATTTTCCGTATTACATAGCTATTTTAAATATTAAATAAGCAAAGGAAAGTTTTGAGTTGATGAAAACCCAAATAATTTAGTTTAGTTTTGATTCAAAATGATACTACTCCACTATCAGTAGAAAACAATAAAGCCCTTGAGTTTACAGAATGTTTTGCGTGACAAAAACAATTTTTTTTTTAATTATCAATTTTTTGGGTTCCAATTTCTAAATTTCGACATTGAAGCGAGCCCTGGCAGTTCTTTTCCTCAAAAAACTGCGCCCAATGCAAAAATGCATCAAAATCGGTTTATCTGTTCGGGAGTTATCGTTGACAACATTTTTGAAGTGTTTCGACATAACTTTGCGGTTTTATAACCAATAATTTTTGGTTTTGTTATTTTAGTACCTACTTAAAAACTACGTCAAAATATGTAGTTTCATAAATCAAAATCGAATTAAGTTTTCAAATGTCACAGCTAACTACTACCAGGCAAGTTATTTAATATTTTTAAAATAACTTTCACGCTAATATACCAATTGATTGAAGCGTAGCGTAACGGTTTATAAAAAGAGTATTTAAACGTTAAAATTACAAAATATTTTTCCATATTCTCAAAATATTGACGACAAACTGAATTGATTGAAATTGTTTTCGTTCCTAGAAAGCACCCTAGGAAGGTGATCGGGAAGTGCCTTAAAAAATGTCGGTTTTTGGTGTTGATTTCATTATCAGGACATACTCCCTTTTCAGAAATCGTTTAAAAATTGTTTTCCCAGTATTGGTCCCGGGCTTCTTTGAAGAAAAGGCCAACTGCTGTTCTGTCAGGCAGGTCGTTAAAGGACACCATCCATCGTGGCTACCCGTTGGTAAAGTTCTGCATTGTCTCGCCGGGGTCTGGTACCGGGTTAGGTAGCCGGTAAACTTATGCATGTGGCATAAGACCTCTCCACAAGAGAGCAACGCACCATTAACACCTTTGGTGTCTATAGGCGATGGTTGACTCTTCCCATCAGGAGACCCATTTGCTTGTTTGCTATCTTATAATATTAAAAAAAAACTGAAATGTGAGTATTACTTGGTGCCGGCGAGGAACGTGGGTGGAAAAGTGTGGTAGATGTGGGTGCATAGGTAATTGTGCTGCGGGGGTCTTCTTTTTTGTCCGGAATATGGGTGAGTATTATCCGTTTATTAAAACGACGTATTTTTTGGTTACATCGCGGAAGATACACAGAACAGTTCGCGGATGATTGCAAATTTAATTAATTTTTTCTTTTGAATAATGGATTTTCGCAAAGTAACGCTTGAATTAAATGAAAAGTAAGTATTACTACATCTTACTATATAGAAAGATACAGTAGTAGGTATTGTTTTAGAAAAAAATGTGTAGACTAACATAGATTAGACAGCTAGGCTTGAGAACTTTCATCACAGAGACGATGCCCGCTGCCAACCCTCCGCTTCCGACGGGAACTATAATTGCGTCTACTCCTGGAACTTGGTCCATGATTTCCAAAGCAAGAGTTCCATATCCAGCAATAATGTTGGGGTAATCGCGTCTGTTAAATTACAATGGGATTAGAAAACTATATTGATTTTCTGAATACCGTTTGTGTTGGTCCCCTTTTACATATTGGATGATCTGCTTTCATACCAGGCGAGCCAAAGCTGAGCCTGTGACAACCAGGTGGTAGGGTACTGCAATGCCTCGCCCGAGTATGGTATTGTTACTTAGAGTTCGTAATTTGCAAGAAAACGCCACTTATGTTAAAACCGAATATTTACAACAAAAATATTCCAAATACCACAATATAATACGTTAATACACTATACACACCCATCACACTCACTGTACTTCACTTCACTTAACCGACTACACTGAACAAAACACTACTCTTGTTCACTGAACTGGTCGCCCGTACTAATGCTTCCAATCGCCGTATAAATACTGCACTCTATTTGTCAATACATCCCTATTTATATGCAGGGTAAAGTTCCACATTATTCCCGATTCCTGTACGCATATACCGGGCTAATCGTAGACAAGTTATTGTAAACAAATCCCAGTACACGCTATTTTCCCTTATGCCCTAAGTGATAAGATCAATTATGGCATAACTATTCGGGTAAAGGTCGGCTATTTGTTTATCAATAGAAGTAGCTATCTCTTTCTTTTATTTCGCAATCGGCCGCACTGCGTGCTACTGGGCACCAAGCAGTTAGACAAAGGTAGCCCAGAAAAACAGCTATAGGGTTGACATCGACCACACAGCCCATAGACGCCTAATGTTCGATTTTCCGTATTGAATGCATTCTGGCAACTAGCTGAGCTGAGCTGCAACATTGTGATTGGCTTACTCAAGGCCACAGTGAAAGATAGTAATGTACAGAGGATCTGATTGGTCGACACTGATTGGGTATTGGTGCATGGACATTTACATCGGAACTATAAGTCAGATGTGTTGACAGAAGCCATTCGCCTGTTATTAGGGGTCTATGGGTTGTGTGGTCGGTGAGGGTTGATAATACTAGTAACCCTATGTGTTTGCTGAGTGGCTTACCATTTTACCATCATGCTGCTATACATAGACATTAATAAATTTTATGTTCTTTTATTCTATGCATGTAAATATGCTGTGTAAAAAGTAACTAGGTATGTTTTTTAAAAATGTTATATGTTTTATTTTCTTTGTTTATTGTATTTGTTAGTTTTCTGTTTTTTTTTTCTTCTCTATCTGTATGGATGCTATTGTTATATAATGTATATGTAGTACTGTATGGTAAATAAAACAATTCTTATCCTTATTCTTTTACTAAGCTACTCGTTAAGATGGTTCGCTAGGCTCTAAGCGCTAAGCAAGCCGCCTGTCGGTGCGGACGTAGCCTTAAAGTTTATGTACCCACTATTTCGTGGTTTTGTATTTCGAACGAAGTAGAAATCTACATACTGCTACAAATAAAAAAGTCTAAGCAACATGCATCAAGGTACAAATTCTACAAATTATATTTTCTTACCAAAGGTGTGTTATGCTGTTTAACATACCTACATGATATACATTTTCATAAATAGGATAAGTTCTACCGGGAAAACCGCGACAAAAAACGCATCGCTTAGTCTACCACAAAGTAATGAGGAAATAAATCGTTTAGCCGAAACGTATGTAATAGTAACACTTTGCTGCGCCCGTACGTTAAAAT